>JARJCQ010000007.1:0-1200000 GCA_029281465.1 Mycena epipterygia | reverse complement strand
CAGCGGCGCAGGACGCAAGGCGCGCAGATGGCTCTTCAGTACGCGCCCTTACTCACCAGCCAGGGAAGGCGCGATGATGTCATCCTGCCGCACGACAAGCGCCCCGTTCTTCGCCAGCGTGCCCACCTCCCCACCACGAAGGACACGATATCGTCACCTCCATCGCCCCCGATACTGGATGCTCGGGACACGTCGCTTCTCTTCCCTCTATAGAGCCCCGCCCCCGCACGCTCCTACACGAAAGGCGCGACATCTCCATCGCCACCTCGTAATTCGCCCGCGCGGGCCCGCACGCCTCTTACGCTGCGCATCCCCTCGAGGCTCACTTCGTCGGCGCATCCCAGGGAAGCAATGCTTCTCGACCTCCTTCCACTTCCCGGGACAAGCACCCCGCCCGCCCAGCGCGCTCGTCACGAAAGACCCGCCCTTAACTCTCCCGCCCGCCACAGAACGTCTGCGTATCCCTCGCACCGCCGACCACGTTCTTCACGTCAAGCACGCTCTGCTTCTCCCCGAGGACCTCTCCGTCCGCCACCACAAAGATTCCACCAGCCCCCCATTTAAGCACGCTCTACCTTTCCTTCCCTTCCCCAGCCCGCTCGTCTCCCGATGTGAAATGCGGGACATCTCCATCGAGCCCCCGCCTCGCCCGTACGTCGCCCACGACCTCTACGTCAAGCACGCGCTGCTCCTACCTCTCCTTCCCCGGCTCGCCCAGCACAGTTGTCCGAGTCTCCAGCACACTCGTCTGAGTCTCCAGCACAATCGTCCAGTTCTCCAGCACGCTCGCCTCTTCGCCTGCTCGACAAGATATCGTCGCTGTGCCGCGCGGACTTGTCACCACACACAGCGGGGGGTACGTCGGCTCCACCCGCTCCCGACATCGGATCCCGACGTTCCTCACAAGGACCCCACGCGCACCCAGCATGCTCGTTCAACTCCCCAGCACGAAGCCGCGATATCGGGCACGCACGGTGCACCGTCCTCGCAACGCAAGCCCAGGCACGCCCCCTACGCGCATCTCCTCGACACGATATCTCGCTCGTCACCGCCTCGCGTCCGTCACTCGCCATTAGAGCACTCGCACCTCCTCGCGCACCGCCCACCGGAACAGCCCACGCCCCCAGCTCAATAATGCCTCTGGTCCGCGTTCCCTGCACCGAAGGACCCCGCAACCAGCCATGCGGGAACGCAAAACGGTGCGTCCTCGGAAGCCATGCACGCCACGTCCTCACGTAACTCATGTACCCCACGTCCTTGCGGAACCATGCACGCCCCATGCACAGCCGCGAATCCGAGGCAGGAGCGGAGGTACGCGGAGACGCTGGAAGATAAGGAAGGAAGATAGGAGGAGAGGCGAGACAAGGAAGAGCACGCGGGGGAGAGGAGGGGAAAGCGCGTAGTTACGTGGCGGAGTATGGTATGGCAGCGGTGAGCAGGTTAGGATAGGACAGTAGCGCGCGACTGCGACTGAGGGGTTGGGAGGACGTGGGAGGAGGAGCAGGGGGAGACCAAGATGTATGTGGGGGCGGGATACGAAGGACACGTACAACGTTCCCTTCTGACGTGACGCAAAAGCGGGCAAACGGCACGTCCGTTAACGTCGAATGCTCGCCGTACGTATCCACCCACGGCGCAGTCCGCGGGGGAGGCCAGAAAGAAGTAGCGTTAGCCCGGCGGAAACGAGGGAGGAGGGAGAAAGTGAGAAGGAGGGGCGCGTCGAGCAGGGAGGAAAGGACAAGGGACGCGTAAAGAGAAGAGCGGGTAGCTGGGGAAGGGAAGTTATGTCGTGACGAATATGTTAGCGCGCGACTGGTAGACGTGGCGGTGGGAGCAGGGAGAAGAGAAGCGCGACGACAGGGGACTCAAATGATATGGGATATGAACGAGGAAACGCACCACTATCACTTGCGAGCACGTCGTCACTGGTGTCGAGTAGCACCTGTGTCCACACGCCCTGCTAATGAGGAGCAGGTCATCAGCGACAAAGAGGAGCAGTGATGCAAGAGGGCGTGCACTTTCTCCAGAGTCATCGTCGCGCGGACCGGCGGAGGGGAGCGAGGACATCGCTGTGGCGGATGGATGCGCGGGGCGGAGTTGAGCGAGCTCGTTAGCGATGCCTGCGGCATCGTCGTGAGTCGGTGCGGATGTGAGTGAGAGGAGGAGAGAGCGAGGAAGCGAGCAAGAGCGGAGGGGCAGGGAAAAGCAGACGTGGCGGGCGAGGAAAGGGTGCATAGGGACAGCGTCGGTCCTGCGGATACGATAAGGCAGGTACCATGGCACAGCGTACAAGCGCGGCCGGGAGACGACGGAGCGGATAGCGCGCGAGAACGGATGGCAAAACGAGACGGTACGCACCTGGCGGCGTCGCGGCGCACGGCGGTATGGCGGGACAGGCGGTATGGCGGGACAAGAACGTACACAGGACTGTGCTACGACAAAGATATCAATACGATTCCGAGAAGAAATAGCAAGCGACTCACGAGTAGCATGGCTTGTATACAATGACCGGCGGCGCGCGGATGGCGGTGAGAGTAAGCGAAGGCTGCTGGGTAGCTGTCACCCTCATCTCGACGATCTCGGGGCGCTCAAGGGACGGCAACGCATAGCACACCAGCGCTGGCAGAAGTCAACGACTCGACGTGAATGCAGCTTCCTCTGACTTTGATTTTTCCGGCATTCGACGTAGGGGTACAATCCGTTGATTTTAACTGAAAGGAATGGAGACCCGTGACCGGGGGGGGGAATTGAGCAACTTGTAGATGACAGAAATCTGGAATATTGGTTGTATAAACCCTCAGGCCTCAGGCGACGCAAGATCAAGATGAATGGAGAAATCCGCGGAGTTGGCGTGCAGTTCCAGCAGGGAACGGAGTTGGAAAGGAAAGCCTCAGGAAAGCCTTTAGCACAGGTGATTGCGAAGGACGTTGCAGAGGTTGACTGTATTTGTTCGTGTTGAAGCCAACGAGCCACCACCGTGCTCCGGTCCGAGACCCGCAACTCACAAACAGCCAACGTTGAATCAGATGGCCGAGCTCCCGAGCGACGTTTCTCGGTGGAGCATAGCTAGTCCCTTGTAAGTCGCGCCACGGTGCCGATTTAATTACCCAGGCCTCGCTAAGTTTAGAGTTAGCTAACCGCCAGCAGATGGTTTCGATTACTCGGCCAAAATTTGACAAAAACCCAGGCCTTGTGTATTTGTATCCCAATGCTCTGCGCGCCGTCAATCTTCCTATTTAGCTTGGTCGCCCATCCAAGAAACTGCGAGACGCCAGCTGACTCGGACATCGGATCAGCGAGAACGCGGTTGCGAGTCCCTCGAACGCGCCTGGTACCGTAAATTCTGGACAAGAATGCTGACAATGTTGTGTGTGGAGACTGTCCCTGCAGATGAATTGTTTTACAACTGTTTGCATAAAGGATGGCAGTAGCCCCTTTTTTGAAAATAAGAGCAATTCTGATCTCGCACTTTGCCATCGACGGTCCGACCCCATTTCTAATTGATTTTAGGTGTGTCCTGGAGGGATTTCACAGGGCTCTCTACCCATACTCTAATCAGCTGGTAAAACCAATATCTGAGTTTGTGAAAATTGGCCTAAAGTGATTCCACCTCCAACTTGAACTCACCCTTCCTCGGTCAATTCCAATTTGATTGACTTGAGCGTGGATGCGTTCGAAAGGTATTTCACAGGCATATCGCATGTGTAAATGAAAATTTGATTTCAATCAAAAGTGGATCGATGCTAATGAATTCAATAAAATGGGTCAACAGCTATCAGACGGCCTTGAGAATTTCCGTGACGAAATAGACGGTCCCCAAGATGATTGCCAGTGTCGTAGCTTTGAAACGTGCCCTGAAACAGCCAAATCAGCCAAGAAACGACGGAGAACAGGGCGCAATAAGACACAGGAAAATGAACAGTGTGCATTCTGACCAACCTGGATTTTTTGTTTAACTTGGTGCGTAGGGTATGGGTCGAAATTTCCGTCGAAACCTTCTCCGACGCACCCAAATTATCTAAATCTGTTCAGAAAAGAATACGGGACGCCGCTTGCAAAGTAGCAGATCAAATTTAATCTTATTCTCTAAAAACATTTACTGTCATCCTTTTTGCAAAGAGCTGTAAATAGGTGGCAGGGTCCTTGTACTGTGATAAATGAAAACCAATCCCTGTCTTGGCAAGTCATGCGGTGAGATCTGGATGGCAGGTTCCTTATTCAGGTAGTTATTCGCCTTATCACATTATAACTACTATGTCCCTACCTTACCATTCAGTAGCTTGTTGATTCAACCTTTCCCAGTGAGAATCGAGGTGTGCATGGGAGTGTCCTCCTGAATTGCGGCGAAGGAAACCATACCATTAATGCTACAAGGCCAACCGCCCTCCAAGCTTTCTCTCAGTGCTGAATGTGGACAGGAACCCTCTTTTTGGGCAGCATTTGAGGTCTCATATACACCATTGGGAGAGGAATGAAAGATTAGACACCTGATAGTATGCAGAGTCATAACTTAAACTCCCAAGAAAACACGTGTTAGACGCGTGTTTGATTAACGCGCGCGATGTGTCACAATGTAACTCTTTTGGGACACCGTGTACAGCTAACTAACGTGCTCAACTAACTACCTGGGGATCCCAGACAGGGCCCTACTGCTGTATCTATGCTGGGGCTGTATATTGTACTAGACATATATGTCCCACTGTATATGAGCTGTACATAGCCTATTTAAACTGTAACGGTGCTGTATAGCCTAAACATAACACTGCTAACCAGAATGCTCTCTGATGGGATTAGAGGATCAGATCATGACAACACATTACGGTGAGCATAGATTGGATTAACACCTAAGTCCGTGCCGGACTCCACGAGAAATTGAATATCAATACCATTACTTTCCTTGCCTTTTAGGTTTATCGTGGAAGCTGTTGTGATATCCGAAACTTGCAGCTCTGATAAAAAATGATTGGTGGGTGAATAATATTTGCATGCAGACCAAGCATTAAGAAATTAAACAGCTGTTGTATTTAATTAAACCTTTTTATTGCCTGACGTGGGTATCAATCATGATTGAATACATTCGGGATGCTGTAAAAGAACGGGAGAAGAGCAGCAGATCCAATGTTCTGATAGTACAAGCGCTCGGGGGACCGCTACCAAGAAGTTGAACGTGAGGTGGCATACTTGCTGAGATTCAGCATCCGAATAAATAAGCTGACTTTAGGGTAAGTCTCGGCAAGTTGATCCGAGCCAATTCCGAGTGCGGAGTTGGTGGAGTTTAAAGGCTTCAGACAGACAGAGTGCTTAATTTTATAAAGAGGGTGATGACGAGTTTGTTGGAGAGATGCAAGAATAGGTTGATAGTTGACAGATGGATGATCTTGCAAAGGCGGAGTTTAAAAAGCTTCGGACGGATACAGTTAATTTTATAAAGAGAGAGATGTGGCTACTTTGACCACTGCCTTGTCTGCTCTCACCACCACTCCTCTCCAACCTTACCTCCATCCTCAACTAGCAGACCTGCACAATCTGTTGACATTGACAATGCTTGACAGCACTATCATCCCAGTGCTGAAGATTGCCCGTGCAGGTGTTACAAACATTAGCATTCCGGGAGTCGAGCCAGCAATTGCTGGGGTTCTCGAGCTAGCACAAATGCTCTCGGTATCTAGTCTACAACTTTATATGCTACCACATGTGAACTGATGGCTCACAGACAATGAAAGCCAACAAGGGTGACCTCTCCAAGCTGGAAAGGGCTCTCAATAAATTGATAGCAATCAATGTCTCGGATACTGGCAGTGATCTGAAAGAGCGCCTCACTGTACTGTCTTTGTTCGTCAATCATGTCCAACTTTACTTGAAGATCATTAAAATTGGCTTGGTTTAGAGAGCTCAAACTGATCTCTCTGACGTGCAAATCTCTCACTGAGAAGAAAGGGTTGAAAAAGTTCTTCAAGAGCAATAATTACAAAGAACAGATCCAAGGCCTCAAGAATTCTGTTGAATATCATATCCACCAGTTTACTGTGCCCATTTTCTATCTTGTCCATATTCTTATTCTGATACTGTTCTAGTTCTATGGCAATATTTCAATTGAGAAATTGGTGGAAGCCATGTCATCTAAAGGTCAGAAAATATAGTTCCCTTGCAATGCAACAGAAATATTGAACTATGGATACAAAGTGGACAGCCTACTTGCAAAAGAGACTCTTGCAAATCTCAAATGTATCCCTGCACGCTACAATGCCCCCAATATCCCAGATAAATGCATGGATGGCACACGTGTGGACATAATCAAAGACATTGTCAGACGGTTGACCAGTGCTCCAAATTCATCTCAGCGCCTGGTAATGCTCAGTGGGTCTGCAGGCTCTGGAAAATCAACAATTGCAAAAAGTATTGCATTGATTCTGGCAGAGAACCAGGGAATACTTGCTGCTTCTTTTTTCTTCTCACGTGACTATGCAGACCGCAGTGGGACTCAACACCTCAGCACCACACTGGCTACCCAGCTGGCAGAGTATGATCCTGGATTCCGAAATCATCTGGTCAAATTTCTGGAGGATGACTGCAGTGGTATTCTCACTGCAGAACCCTGGTTGCAGTTTCAGAAGATGGTGATACAAATACTTCAACAGATGCCACCAAGCCCAAAACCTTGGGTTATCTGTATAGATGCTCTGGATGAATGTGGCAAAGATCGTGGCCAGATCTTCCTTCGGTGGCTTTCTGATAGCATCACCAAGATTCCTGACCACATTAAATTTTTTCTGACAGGACGCCCAGATGTTCCTTCTTACCTCCAGTTTGACACTCTTCAATCTCATGTGCATGGTATTATCCTCGATGACATTGACACCACAGTAGTTGAGCAGGACATTTGTTTATATGTTCAGCAATCACTGGATGGTGCCAATTGGACTACACGAAATCCTTGGAAGATCCAGAATCATAATGTCGAAGATATCACTCACCGTGCAAGTGGACTCTTTGTGTTTGCAGCTACAGCTGTTCACTATGTTCTTGCAGGACTACCACAGGTGCCACCACAGAAGTCCATTGACTACCTTCTTAAGGGTGCTCCACTAACTGATCTCAATGACCTGTACGGGCAGATTGTGGATGGTGCCATCCTTTTGCCCAGCCCAGGAGATGTTCGGGCACAGGATTCCTATGACCAAGCTATGAAGATTCTCAGCACTATTGTGCATCTTTTTGAACCTCTAGATTGCCAGAGTTTGGCATCATTGATCAACATAGACCCTGAAGTACTTCAAGGGACATTACTCCCCCTGAGTGCTGTAATTCATTTCTCAGATACTCCTGGAGTTGCAGTACAGATCATCCATCTCTCATTCCGAGAATTCATAACCTCTCATGTTCAAATGGTACACCCTAAACTACTGTGTGGAACAGATGAGCAGCAGAAGTCCTTGGCTACTACCCTCTTGAACCTGATGGATACAGAACTCAGATTCAACATATGTCATCTGCCAACATCATACTTGTGTAATGTTGACATGCCTGATTTTGAATCACGCCTTGACACATATACCCCAAAGCATCTCCAATATGCTTGTCGATTTTGGGTTGACCATCTTGCAGCAACATCCTATGACACTCTGAGTGCACAGGAAGCAGAGAAACTGGTCTTCAAACATTTCTTGTTTTGGCTGGAGATCTTGAGTTTACTTGGAATGGTGGATCACATGTCCAGGGCTCTATCCAAATTGATCACATGGGGCAATGAGGTATGTATATTTTCTGCCTTATGCCATGTGTTACCAAACTAAAGAGCCTCAGAACCCTGCCCTTGTGCAATTTGCATCAGATGGGAAAAGATTTGTTGCCTTGTTTCGAGATGCAATTATTCAAAGTGCCCCCCACATTTATTTGTCAGCTTTGGCATTAGCACCAATCCAATCAGAAATCTGGAAAACCTTTCATCCACAGTTCCCCCAGTTATTGTCATTTACAACTGGACAGATGACCCAGTGGCCGGTCACAATGGCGGTGCTTGAAGGGCACACTGATGAGATTAATTCTGTCAGATTCTCACCTGATGGCCAGTATATTGTATCTGGCTCTGATGACAAAACCGTGCGCATTTGGGACACAGAGAGCGGAGCTGCAGTTGGTGAGCCATTGAGTGGCCACACTGATTGGGTTCGGTCTGTTTCATTCTCCCCTGATGGAAAACATATTGTTTCTGGATCTGACGATAACACTGTGCGCATTTGGGATGCAGAGAGCAAAACTGCCATCGGTAAACCATTGGAAGGACATACTAGCCCAATTAATTCGGTGACATTCTCACCCGATGGCAAACATATTGTGTCTGGATCCAGGGACCATACTATGCGCATTTGGGATGCACAGAGTGGAGCTATGATTGGGGAGCCATTGACAGGGCACACTGCATGGGTTTGGTCTGTTGCATTCTCCCCTGATGGCAAACATATTGTGTCTGGCTCTGGTGATAAAACTATACACATCTGGGATGCAAAAACTGGAGCTGTCCTTGGCAGACCATTGGAAGGGCACACTGAGCCAATTCACCAGGTTAGATTTTCCCCTGATGGTAAGCATCTAGTGTCTGGAGCTGATGACACAACTGTGCGGCTTTGGGATGCAGTGAATGGGGCAGCCCTTGGTGAGCCATTGAGTGGGCACACTGATTGGGTTCGCTCAGTCTCATTTTCCCCCAATGGCAAGCATATTGTGTCTTGCTCTGAAGACAATACCATCCGCATTTGGGATGTAGAGAGCAGAGCTCCCTTTGGTGAACTGTTGGATGGGCACACCAGATCAGTGTATTCAGTAGCATTCTCACCAGATGGCAAGCATATTGTGTCTGGGTCTGCAGACCATACTGTGCGCATATGGGATGCTGAGAGAAGAGCTCCATCACATGAGCAATTGGCAGGGCACCCTAGTGCAGTTAATTCTGTAACATTCTCTCCTGATGGCAAGTATATTGTGTCTGGCTCCAATGACAAAACTGTGCGGATTTGGGATGCAAAGACTGGAGCTGCCATTGGCAAACCTTTAGAAGGGCACACTGAATGTGTTCGGGCAGTTGTGTTCTCACCAGATTCCAAGTATATTGCATCTGGCTCGGATGACAAGACTGTTCACCTTTGGAACATGGCAGAGAGTTTTGGTGGGCCATTGGAAGGACACACTGATTGTGTTCAGTGTGTTGCATTCTCACCTGATGGCAAGCATATTGTGTCTGGTTCTGGTGACAATACCATCTGCATTTGGGATGTAGAGTGCAGAGCTGTAATTGGTGAACCACTGAAAGGCCACACAGATTGGGTTCAGTCAATTGTGTTCTCACCAGATGGTAGATACATTGCTTCTGGATCTAGGGATGGCACTGTGCGTATTTGGAATGCACAGAGCGGAGACACATGTGGTGAGGCCTTGCAAGGGCACACTGATTGGGTTCAGTGTGTTACATTCTCACCTGATGGCAAATATATTGTGTCTGGTGCTGGGGACTGCACTTTGCGAATATGGGATGCAGAGAGCCGAGTAGCACTTGGTGAGCCATTAGCAGGGCACTCCAATTGGGTTCAATCAGTTGCATTCTCACCCAATGGCAAGCACATTGTGTCTGGTTCTGAGGACTTCACCCTGCGACTGTGGGATGCAGAAACTGGAGCTGTGATTGGAGAGCCCTTGGAAGGGCACACTGATGGTGTCTTCTCGGTTGCATTCTCACCCGATGGTAAACACATTGTGTCTGCTTCAGATGACACAAGTATCCGTGTCTGGAGTGCTGAAAGTGTTTTGTCAGTTTCTGACAATGGTAGTGGTAGTTTACTCAATGTGAGTCCCTCACTAAGTCCTTCCCAAGTTGACTAATTTTTACAATCACCACAAGTCCTCCTCTACTCCTTTGCATTGGCGAATTCGTGATGGTTGGGCCAGTTGCATCACTGGCGAACGGCTGTTCTGGCTCCCAAGCTCCCACAGGGTCGGTGTCTGGACACCACACACAACACTAGTGATCAGTAGACAACAGACTATCATGTCATACACTAAGTTTGTTCATGGTACTAACTGGGTCCAGTGTTACATGCCACCAGACACTCTGTGAGTTATAAACATGTATCTTATATGTAGTTATGTAGCAATTTTGTGAAAGCAATTGGTGAGAATCTAGCATGCTTGGAAGTCTGCTCAATTCTTCCATTGTTTGTCTCAGTTAGGCAAGGAAATAAAATCAATATACCTTTGGCCTAGAAGTTTAAGTTCCCTTACTATCCTCCCCCTGGATGTGGCGAACCTAGGATAAATCGTGGTATATTTTTAAATGTGATGTGTTTGATAAGAAACTGGGTACATAGGTCGCGAGCATTCCTAAAAAACCTACAGGAAACATATAAACCTCACGGAAAACGGCCCAGATTTCGTCGAGCTGGATCAATTTCTTTTTTGATCCAGATATAGGTGTAACGTGACCTGTCCAGCATCCTCCGCACCAGCGACTCAATTCTGTACCATTCCTTCTGAAACTTGACATGGTGAATCTATGGGACACATTCTACTACCCACGCCTCTAAAATGGCACCACTACCTCACTCATTCTTGTCAATAGCGGCAGGTCTGGTTGCCCAAGGAGTCCGAAGGACAGTCTGGGCGGCTTGAAGTCGAGACTCGAACACCTACCTCCGCGGAACATCCCCATGGATTACGCTGTCATAATTGTTGCTGCAGGTGGTACCAGAGGAGGTCTCTGAGCTGCTAGTTGTTGTATGGCATGCAAGCAGTGCAGGACAGTGCTGTATTTGTTTGATAGTCTGGCATGATGTGATCTCATAAATTGAGTACTGCGGCGCAACGGGGATAGCTACTGCCACAAAATTTGGCATGCACACTCATGAAGTGTTCTTGTAATTGAAAATTAAGTCCTCAAGGTGCTTCTATGTCAGAGCTCCTTTCATGGATATAAAATGTTCAGAACTTTTCAGACTTGCTAACTTGTGAGGGTGGCATGCAGGGACGCAATCATATTCAACCCTGACTTCTACTTATATAGATAGGGGGCATCCAGACGATCATTCCAAAAAAAAAATCTCGTGAAACGAGTCGGAAATGAGCGAGTAATACTCATATGATCCAGTTCTAGGTTTGATCCAGATGGCGGGGGGAGATAGTAAGTGTCATTGGCCTGGAAGTTTAGTTGCATCAGCATCCTAGCTTTAGTGTTGCCGCAGTCCGGTTCTGATCCGAACCTGACCAGACCTCAATTGAAGTTCAGGCACTCAGAAAGAACTGGCCTGGACCTGGAGTCCAGTTCTGGGTTCAGAATTTTCAGAATTTGGCCGAACCCGAGTAAACCACCGGACCATTGAGAGAAATAGGTATATTCTAGTGCCATAAATTCCTAGTTTCGCAACAATTCCGCTGAAGATCAACATAACCTTCAATCACTGCAGTACCGTGAAAATCCAAGTTCAGTGCGTGATTTATATATATATATATATATGAGATTTGAACCTGTTCTGAACCGTAAAGAACTGAACCCGGGGTCCAGTTCGAGGCGGACAAATGCCCCGAACTGAACCAATGGGGTTCAGATTTTTTTGGTGAAAAACCGAACCTGGCAACACTATTTGGCATGGAAGGTTGACACCAGATCTAGTTGATTTGGAGTTTGTGTTCGACTAAGTGTTTAACGCTGAAACTTCATATGGCACATTGCATCTTTAAAACTATACAAACAATACAGCGGCCTACTCTACCTCTGCTTTACACCTTGAACTTACAGCCCACATGTCACCCCCACCACTCAGAACTGCACGTTGCAGCGCCGTCTACACGCGACCCAATCGCGCACCCTTTGTACGCCGCAACAACGTCCACTACACAGGCCACAGGACCACCCCTTTACCAACGACGCGCAGCATCCGCCCCTCCACGCGCGCGCGACCCGACGACTTCCAGCACCCACGACAACCCTTGACAAGAAAGGCACTAAAGGCGTGACCTTGCCGCGCGGCAGCCACCGCACATCCGCGCAAGACCGCACCTCCGACGACACTCTTCCACCGTCACATACGTCTATGGCCACCAAAACAAGACGCAGACGCCCAGCACGGCTACGAGCGCACGCGCTCGTCATCTGACTCCCCAGCAGGAAAAACGCGATATGATATCGGCACCTTGCCGCGCACCGTACAACAATGGTCCACCGGCGCAGGACACGCAGGACACGACCACAGCGACGAAAGGCACGATATCGCCACCTTGCCCGCCTCAGCCCTATGTGAGAGGATGGACATCGCCACTACAGACAGCGCGGCCCATCCTCGCGCCCAGAATATCTGCGCGCAGCGCATCCCATCGAGCCCCGCACCCCATCGAGCCCCGCACACCTCCAAGTCAAGCACGTGCTGCTCCTGCTCCTCCTTCCCCGGGACACTCACCACACTCACACTCGTCTACCTCCCCAGCACGCTCGCCTTTCCGCCTGCTCGACAGCCTGATGTTCCCCACAAGGATCCCACGCGCACCCAGCACGCTTATCCAGCTCCCCAGCACGAAGCTGTGATATACCTCGCCCGCACTCGTAACTCGCCCACATATCCCCGCGCCGCCGCCACGTCCTTCACGTCAGACACTCTCTACCTCTCCTTCTGGACCCCTTTCCGGCCCCAGCACGCTCATCTGCTCACCACGAAAGGCGTGATATCGGGGACCTCCCTCGCCAAGCCCATGGAGGTCTAGTACTCGCTGCTCCGTGTTCGCCGTTCCACCACTCGTTGCCAGCGACAGCAGCGGCGCACGCCTAGGCACACCCTCCAGCCCACACATCCCCGTGCCGCCTTCACATGAAGCACGCGCTGCTTCTCCTTCCCAGGCCCGCGAAGACCAAATCGGCACGTCCCCGCGCCCCTCCGCCACACACAGCGGGCCCGCCGCCTCCGACACCGGATCCGGAGCCTCCTGTTTCTGCAGACGTAGACCCGCAGCAGGCGGGTCCAGCACCCTCGCGACTGGCGCAATATCGCCACCGTCCTCCCTAAAACGACACTCCCCCGCGCACCCCCCATTTCTCGCCGTCGCACCCAATTGTCGCCGTGCACGCCAAAGCACCTCGATTCTCAGCGTGCGCATTCGCATGCGCCCCAATTGTCGTCCTGAGTCCACCAGCGTCCTAGTGCTCCTTCGCGAATCCGGTAATGCTCCTTCGCGAATTCGAGGTACGCCTCGATAGAAGAGGTGCCGGTAGGCGATAGTACTGGAGCAGTACTGAAGAAGGAGGGGCGTTAGCACGTCGGAGGCACGAGGAGACGAGACGAGCGGGAGGCAAGGCAAAGCACGCACGTCGAGCACGCGGGAGAGGGGAGAGGGTGAGGGGAGAGGCAGTTACGTGGCGGAGTATGGTATGGCAGCAGTGAGTAGGATAGGATAGGACAGCAAGGCGCGACTGAGGCGGAGACTGAGGGGACGACGTGGCAGGGAGCAGGGGAGGTGGGGTGTAGAGTGTGGGGCGGGGTACGAAGGAGAATACGCACCACGTCGAATGGGCTCCCGCCTATCCGTGACGCAAAAACGGGAAAACGGCACGCTGAATTCGCCGTACGTATCCACTCACGACTGCCCAGTCCGCGAGAGCTGCAGCGTCCGCAGAGCTGAAGTGGGGCTAGAAAGGAGCGGCGTTAGCCCGGCGGAAACAACGAGGGCAGAGGGAGGAGGGAGGCGAGAAGGAGGGGGGGCGTCGAGCAGGGAGGAAAAGGAAAGGCGGGGAAGGAAAGTTCGTGGATAGCGCGCGACCGGTGGACGTGGCGGTAGGAGCAGGAGCAGCAAGGGGAGGAGGAGCGCGACGATAGGAAGGCGTTTCGAATGAGAACGAAGAACGCACCAGGTCGAATCACCTCTCATTCGAAACGTCTTCGCTGGGCGTCGAGCGGCACCTGTATCCGCACGCCCACTAAAAATAAAAAAGATGTAAGCGACGAGGAGGAGGAGTGACGCAAGAGGGCGCGCACCGCCTGAAAATCCATCGTCGCGCGGTCCAACGGACTGGAGCGCGGACAGCGCCGGGGTAGGTGCATGCGCGGGGCGGAGATGGGCGAGCTGGTTAGCGGGGCCTGCGAGATCGTCGTCAGTCGGTGCGGATGAGTGGGAGTGGGAAAGGAACGGGAGGAGCGGGAGAGATGAAGGGAGGGTTAGGAGCGGAGGGGTGGAGGGAATTGGTAGATGGGCTGGGCGAGGGACAGCGTCGATAGATGCGCTGATGCAGGTGGAATGGCACAGCGTACAAGCGGGGCCGGGAGACGACGGGAGTGGATAACGTGCGAGAAGGGATGGCAAGGCGACAGAAGAGACGTACGCACCTGGGCGGCATGGTGGCGCGCGGCGGTATGTCGGCACAAGAACGTGCACAAGACTGCGCTACTGTAGATGCACATCAATATGATTCCAAGAAGAAATGGTAAACGACTCACGAGTAGCACATGTCTTGCACGGCGCGGGAATGATATAGGGAGTAAGCGAAGGCTGCTGGGTGACTGCCGCCGTCATCTGGACGATCTCGCGGCGCTCAAGGAATGTATCTTCCTCTAACTTTGATCTCGCCGGCATTTGACGCGGATATGGGGTACAATCCGCGAAAGGAATGAAGACCCCGGGAAAAAATTGAATAAGTAGATGGCAGTCTTGAAATGTTGTATAGAACCTCCATATTGATTAGAACCTCCAGTGACGCAAAGATCAAGATAATGGAGAGATTCAGGGAGTTGGCATGCACCAGCAGAGAATGAAATGGGAACGAAACGAAAGCCTTTAGCAAAGGTGACTGCGATGGTGCGCTATATTTGTTCGTGTTGTATTCCGAGGTCGAAGCCAACGAGCCACAACCGGATGATCCGGTCCGAGACCCGCAACTCGCTCCGGACCATCATCCACGGACGAACAGTCAACAGATGGCAGAGCTCGTCGAACGACGTTGCTCGGTGGAACGTCGCTAGTAGCTTGTAAGTCGTGCCACGTCGCCGATTTAATTGCCTAGTACAGGCTAAAGTTGAAAGTTAGCTAAGATAGTACCGCCAGCCGTAATTTCTCTTGGCAGGCACTTTATCGATTTTAGCTCGTGTGCCTCGCTCGATAAAGCAGATGGTTTCGCAAAGCGGACCCACCAAGCATCCAAGCGTCAGAGTTGGATTCGTTATTCGGCCAAAATCTTGACAAATAGTATTGGGATTAATGCACGCGAACCTCGGGTCTTGTACATCCCAATGCTCTGCGCGCCGTCAATTTCGCACTAACTAGTACTTGGACTATTTCCTACAGCCTCGACGGACGGCGCAAGTCCACCACTGGAGGGCTACGACAGCTATTCAGCCCGAGGACGTCGTCCTCGCTTCACAGTCATCGTCCCCATGTCTCACCGCGGACGCATTCTTCCACTCCCTCCGAGGGTCGCACCCATTCAGATTCCAAATAACGAATCTCGATTCTCTGGCACTGGCGTTCCATGCGAACGTGGTCTTCTGTACCTGCGTACTCGCAGAGCTCAGGCCCTGTTTGGATTGCAGTGTTTCACCGGGTGCTAAATGATACTTAGAATCACCCTCTTTTCACCGTCTTTATCACCCTCTTTATAAAATTAAGCATTCTGAAGCCTTTTCAAACTTCGCCTTTGGAGCTTCCGCACCACATCTTCGGTACATCAACTGCATGACTTCAAGAAACTTCACGCTTGCTATGAATATAAATACCTCGGATTATTTGAGTTGCCAAGATCATCCATCTGTCGACCTAATCTTGCACCATCTCTCCAACAAACTCGTGAACAATACAATGAGCCTCAGTCGCATGTAGTGTAAGACTCATATATTATGTACCCGTGAACAATACAATGTAAGCTACAGGTAAGTACGGGTGAAACTCCCTCTTTATAAAATTACGACCTTCTGTCTGTCCGAAGCTTTTTAATCTCCGCCATCTCCGCTGATTGATTTCTTGCTGCCGACCCCTCTTCAGACTCTGGTTGCCGTTTATTTCATCAATTCGGTACTGTCCGGAACACATGCCGCTGTCCTGAGTCCCGCACAATCAGCTCCATCCCTTCTCTGTCAAATACACTCTCCGCTTCCTCTCCGCAACCGGAAAGAGGATGAGGGACCGTGGAGGCTTGTACCGTTCTAAAAACAGACGCAGTGGCGGATCCTGAAGTACAAGCGGATGCACATCCAAGAAGCTGCGAGACGCCAGTCACTGGACCGGCGAGAACGCAATTGCGAGTCCCCTGAACCCGCGTGGTACGGAACATCAAGGATGCCGAGATAGCGTATGAATTGTTTTAAACGAGTGACAGGGTGCTTGTAATGTGATCAGGCTGACGATCATGTCTGAACTTATTCGGGTAGTTATTCGACTATCCGGTGTCTATCAAGCCTTCGAGACGCCCGTCGCTGCCAACATTCCAAGTCAAGGACCATTTCGGCTGTGAGTTGGAACTCACTAGCCCCACCCCAGACTCAGACACCCTGTATGTAACAGCAACTCAGATCAAGCACGAATATAATTATTGACTGGGTAAGTGACGGGCGCATCCAAAAATCACCCTTAGTCTGATTAGAACAACACACATTCTAGCATTCCTTACCCGGTATGGTCCACGTATTTTTGACTATGCCCAGCAACTCGCTTCCGCGTCTCCGAAGCAAGCGGCCTTTCATTTCCTTGGAATGATTGCCCGCGGCAGGTCCCAGGTTCAATAACGGTAAAGTTGCGTCGGCCCTAGAATAGTTCCTGCTCAGACGTGCTAAATGCTCCGTCTGATTTACCGCCTTCGGATATAGTTCTATCTCGTCTGTATTTAAGACTCGAACCGGAGAAGGACAGCAGAAACTCCTTCCCATCGCAGGATTCACCCAATGCAGGCTTTTACCGCCGGCGCTGATGCTTTGCATCTCTCGAACCGCCCCCTCCCGAAATCGCCCGATGGGCACTACGACTGGCAAAATCAGGCCGATTCCAGTGCCAGCCCTCAGGCCCATGCTGGTGTGACCAACCTGGTGAACACAGTGAGTTATAACTTATATCGCCGAACATTCTGGTATTGAATGTCCTGCAGATCAAGTCTCTCAAGCCCACGGGCCCTATAAATGTAGATCCCGGCAAAGTGGTTAGTAGGCTCTCATCCATTCGATCGGCTTTACTGAATCCTGAACCTACATTGCAGACCGCGTTCGTCGATGCCGCACTGCACAAAGGAGAGCTAAACGACCGCACAAATATAGTGAGCCTCTTATCAATATTATCGTCTTCATTGGAAATAACATATTCTCAGTTCTCTTATGGCATTGAGCTATTGTCACAAATTCCGCCCAACTCAGAGTTGACAGATAAAATGTCCTCTGCCGCCGTCTCGCTTCTCTACAAGACCGTCCCACACGTACGATGATTTCGGTCTTTTGGTTACTGTACATACTAATGTTAACGTGGGACAGCCTCCTGCCGCCTTTCTCGGCCCGGTTCATTCTTTCCGCGAAGCGGACGGGGGAGGAAACAATCTTCAAAGCCCCGAGCTGGGCCGATCGGGAATGCCCTACGCACGCAGTGTCCAGGGGAGGGCGTGCATCGACCCATCCAGTCTCCCCGACGCAGGATTGGTATTCGACACCTTGATGAAAGCAGCGCGCAACGTCCGTATTTAGCTATGCCTCACTCGGACCGCAGCTTTTTAACTTTGATCATGATAACAGCGCAGAATCCACCCGGGCGGTAACTCGAGCATGACCTTTGCGTTCGCGAGCCTGGTGACGCACTCCATCTTCAAAACCGATGAAAATGATATGAACATAAACTCTACGAGTTCTTACCTTGATCTCAGCCCGCTTTACGGATTCAGTGAGTCTCGGCTTTACGTGGCCGCGATTTCTGCTCATGCCCAACCAACCAGACCAAGCTAAGCAGGATTTGGTTCGCAACAAATCCCTGGGTCGTGGGTTGCTCCATCCAGACGCGTTCTCTGAAGACCGCATCGTGTTTCTTCCCCCGGCCACTAGCGCGATTCTGGTCCTCCTCAGTCGTAACCACAATGTAAGTTTTATACCTCGTCGTGACCGCGGATTTAACTGAAACATGAATTCCAGTATATCGCAACCATGCTCCTCAAAATAAATGAACAGGGGCGGTGGACGGACCCTGCGCCTACGGATGACGACCAAAGGGCTCAACAGGACCAAGAGATTTTCCAAACCGCCAAACTAATCAAGTATGCTCATTGTACAATCGTAACCTGCATCTCACCTCACCGTCTTGCAGCTGCGGCCATTTCATGAGTCTCATCCTGAACGACTATGTGGCCGGCTTCTTGGGATTATCAGGTGTGTCCCGTATTCAGATACATTGCATACATCCTTGCTCATGACGAGGTGACTACAGAGGGACTTGAATCAAGCCTGTTGAAAAACGCATTTAATCCCATCAAAACCAAGGACGGGCTCGAAGTCGAGCGAGGACTCGGGAACCATTGCAGCGTTGAGTTCAATGTGCTCTACAGAGTGAGAATCAATTCTCCTTCTGCGTACCGTCCGCACACTGATATCATCCATCCCAGTGGCACCCGACACTCTCTGTGGCGGACGAAAAATGGACGAACGATATTGTCGACAAGGTTTTCGACAACAAACCGTACGACCAACTCGGCCTCAAAGACTTGCGGGATGCCTTCCCGCGCCTGCGTGCTATCGTCGATCCTGACCCGGCGACGCGACCCTTCGGAAAGTATGTATCCCTCGTTCAATTCCGGGATTTCATTTTTAATTTGATGTGCAGCCTTGAACGAGGGCCGGACGGCAAGTTCTCCGACGACGACATTGCTCGTGTTTTGATGGACGCCACTGAAAGCCCCGCTGGCGCATTTGGCGCTCGCAATACTCCGCCGTCCTTGCGGGTGATTGAAATCATGGGGATCATGCAGGGCCGGAAATGGGGTGTATGCACCATGAACGAGTTCAGGGAATACCTTGGGCTGAAGCGCTTCGACGACTTCGAGGAGTGGAACCCTGACCCCGAGATCGCGGTGTGTATGATCTTGATGTGCAATACTTCCAGAGTCTCATTTCGTCTTCCGTAGAACGCCGCACGGCGCCTTTACCGGCATGTGGACAATCTCGAGCTATACGTGAGCTAGTCCTTGGTTCACGAGATGGTTGAGTGCTTACTGCTTCCGCAGACCGGATTGCACTGCGAAGCAGTTATGCCTTTGAGTCCTGGTGTTAGATTTTCTTCGGGATTCACGGTACTGCTTCTTCCTGACTCTCATATCGTCACGGTCGTAACTGAAATTTAATCAGGTGATGAGAGCAATCCTCGGCGACGCGATCGCCCTAATCCGCGGGGATAGGTTTTACACCACAGATTTCACCCGTACATGATCTTCCATTTTACATGGTTTTTTGTTAGTTCTAACCGCCGCCTTAGCTGCTAATTTGACTGTCTGGGGGTATCAGAGCTGTCAGCGGGATCCTCACAACGGCGGCGGCGTGAGTTTTGAATCATTCAACCCTAGGTAATACTAACCTAAATCGTTCCTAGGGAGCAGAACGTATGTTCGGGTGTCGTCCAGGATCCAATATTGACCGTGATTCACAGTACCCAGGCTCCTTTTACGCCACCTACCCCGTCACTATCCTTTCGTAAGAAAGCACCGCTGTTTTGGCTAACCGTTTATTAACCATTCATGATGCAGAATTCGGTCTACGCGTGTTACCCCCTATTCACGCCCCAGAAAATGAAGCAGAGTCTAACAGCGCAAGGTATCGCGCAGAAATATACTTTCGATCGTCCAATAGCCACTCCTCCCGTCAAAATATTGAACACTTTCACCGGCATCAAAATGGTTTTCAATGATCCTACGTGTTTCCGCACGTTTTACCATGATCTCGAAGGTTTGTCTCATAGTTGAGGGGATATACAGTGATTTTTAATTGTCGGATGTGCAGGTGTTGGTTCAGGCTACGGGTTTTTCCTTTGCTTTGACGACGCCGCAAAGTATGTCTTGCTCGCCCTTCACTCTTCTTCCCAGTTGATCCAGTTTATCCACACAGGCATAACAAAGATCGGGCTTGGGTAGGAATTGCAGTATCTATTATGAAATGAACACCGCTGAATGATTCACAGGCTACTCATGCTCTTTTTCCTTCGGCAAACTCGCTCAAGGAATATGGGGAGTGGTACCGCGACTCAGCTATCCATAAGATCAAGGAAAGATCCTGGAAATACGGCGGAGTTGCTGGTAACTACATCGATATCACCAAGAATGTCATCAACAGCATCTCGATTGATTGGGCTGCTGTCCGTCTTGTATGTTTTCGTTTTGACTCGACTGTTCGCTGCAAATATGTTAACACCATTCAGTGCGGCCTTCCCCTCAAAACGAAGGAAAACCCCAGGGGCCTGTTCACCGAACAGGAAATCTATGATATGTTTGGATTGGTGAGTCATCCCCGTCTGCTTGTGTCTCTTCCTCTTTGTACATAACTGATTAAACTTTAGCTCACGTATGATTCTGACTTGGGACTTCCACTCGCTTTGCTCATTTCTAATCATCCAGCATGAATTATCTTGTGATAAGCAACAGCGAGCACTCGTTTGCTGTCCGATCGGCAGCGATAGAAGTGGCCGGTATGATACAGGGCCTGATTGAAAAATCAATTCTCGAGGTTGCTCCCCAGATTGCACCGGTGGGCCGTCCCGTCCTTAACACGACCCTTAAATCTGTGTGCTGAAGTTTCCCCCATAGAATATGCTCTCAGGACTCATCGCCAACGTCAAGAAATACGTGTGGCCGCCGAGCGACAAGCCGTGTTATCCTTTCCTCAGCAAACTTGCGGAGAGCGGGAGACCAGTCAATGAACTCATTGGAGCTGTGATTAGTCTCGCAGTCGGCTCGTGTCTCGACATGGCTCAAGGTGCGTACTGTCCTTTCATTTTGTTAAGGATATACATTGATCACCCAACTAGCTTCGGTTCAAGTCCTCGACTTTTATTTGGATGATGAACGCAAAAACGAACGCCTGGAAATCCTCAATCTTGTCAAAAAGGATGATGTTCGGTCTACTGAGATGTTGCACGGATATGTTCGAGAAGGCATGCGTAAGTGCATAGTTTATTCTGACATATTTCGGGATGATGCTGACGCCTCACAAAAAGGCTTAAATCCGCAGTTTACCACAATCTTGCGGGAAGCCGCCGTCGATGCTGTTATTCCCCAAGGACCCGGTCTTCCTCCCATGCAGGTGAAGGCGGGAGAGCATATCGGATCATGCTTCAAAAATGCCCATCTCAATGTTTGTTCCATCGCGCTCCAAGTTTAATCGTTTGCTGATTGCATCGGAACTAGCCCGCAGATTTCCCGAACCCTACCGCCGTCGACCCCACTCGTCCGAAATCATCGTACAACCTGAACGGGACCGGATTCCACGGCTGCCCAGGTGTTGACTATGCGGTACAAACCATAACGGAAACCCTCAAGGTTGTGTTCAAGTTGAAGAATGTTCGTCGGGCGCCTGGAAATGCTGGGAAAATGAAAAAATTCAAGATGCTCATCAATGGAGGCGAAACGAATATCTATCTCACTCCCTACGGCACGACGACTCCCTGGCCTAGCTCAATGCACCTCGTGGTAAGCCACTAAACAGCTCGACTTTTTTTCCGACCTCACGATGCTTCCACAGTACGACGACTAATTAGTGAGCAGAGTTGGCGGGCAGCTGAAAAAGGGAAAAGGAAAACTCGACTTGTGTTCGTTACCACGCGTTTCGCCGATCCGCCTCATTATCTACGACATTCAACACGGTTTTCTCGTTTTTTTTTTTGATGTAGCACATTGTAACGCTTGAGTCTCACCTAATCCTCATTTCCCCACACTCTCTTTATGATTTCCTTTGATCCCCGCTGGCATCGCCAAGATACTACACTCCTTGATTAATTTCCCCTATTTTCCGCAGCATTGATGTCCGTAGTAGTCCTTTGGTCAATAGTATCACTACGCCACTCGCCTCGCTGGACCGACCGACCAACATCTTCTTGTGCCGGAACTAGCCGCCGACTCACGAGCCGGCTGCTCTCCGTCACACATGGAATACGATGTTGAGTTTAATCCTGGATTCGTGGTTATATACAGCCGCGTAGTCGACATGCACGGCCTCGGATTCACGCAGCAGTGAGAGCAAGTACTTGATCCACGCATTAAGGGATTGGATAGCAGGAACTACTAGAGAAGCCGGCGGATGTTGATGCGTGGGTGCATCGCCACGCGGCCGGCTCCTTCTTCGTTCATTCTTTTGTTGTGTGATCCTTCGAGCTTCAAGTCTCAAGCTTACTATGAAGCTCCAAGCTTCAGCTACACAACTTGTGACTTGAAGAGATATCGGGATTGCTGAATCCATCGGAGACTCGAGTGACCACCTTGTCTTTGATCACTCGTATGGCGTGGACCACGGATGGTGCATAATAGCTCGTTCTGTTCCAGTTGGAGTCCTTCATCGCATTTGCACAGGCAATCCTCCTCCTCCAACATACGCCCAGCGTAAGTACAACGTCGGAGGTTTGGGTCTTCCGCAGAAAATCACCGACATAGGCAGGTATCCATTTGCACAAGTACCGTCCGGCATCCATGGGAACGGCAATTCTTGATGCCGATTTAGGACGGCCTTCTTAGTTCTATGCTATCGATGCGCCAATGTGCAATTCCTTGGCAAACTGATCGCAGTCAACGTGTTACAATCTATCGTATCCTGAGCTACTATTCTCCTCCCCATATTTCAACGACGCACCCAAGGGCCCTCTATTCCCATCCCCATTTTCCGCGCTTTTACCTTTGCCAAATCCGCGCACCCACGGACGTTCCAGGTGACGCCTCCACGACCGATTTGGAGGGCAAAAGTGCAGAGTATAGCCATAGGGAGCATGAATTTAAATTGAGGGTTTTCCGCCGCCCCCATCAACACGAGACCCGGTATATAGCTCCTCCTCCCTCTGATGTCGTCATTCACCCGCACCACCCACCACCTCTATATCAGTACAATGTCCCTCGATATTTCAGCGCTCGTCGGCGTGAAAACGCGGTCTGCGTCCAGGCGCAAATGCCTCGCCTCGCCTTCCATTCCCACTCAGCCGTCTATCGTAACACCGGCTGGATCCCATCGTCGCATGTCTGCGTCCTCCCTGCGACCTGCCTTTAGGCAAGGCTCTACAGACTTTTCCGTGCAGCCCCGGTACGATTCCCTTGCGTCGTCTTCGTCCTGCGACTCATCCTCATCGTCGGCCTCCACGTTTAACCTCTCGACTTGCGGGTGGGATTCCCCGAATGTACTGGAGCCCGTACACTTCCTGGTGCGTTAACGGTGTTACTTTTCCTGCCTTAGATGTTCTAACCCTGCGCAGAGGACACGAAGTGCACCATGTCCCAGCCACCGCCCGTCGAAAGACCAAAAGGCAACCCCTGCCTGGCGCTCCTCCACCGTGCGCGCACCATCCACATATTCCATCCATCATCCCGCCAGAGACACCCCTCCCGCGTCTTCCCCGACCTCCCGCCGCCCCCAGAGTGGGACGAAGTCTCGCTGAGCATCGAGTCAGACGAAGACGATGACAACGACGCGGAGGTACTCCCCGCGATGAGGCAGAAGGTATGCTTCGTGGTGCCCGCACCGCCGCTGCCTACCGTCGAGGATCACTGGGATAAGGAGCCCGCGTGGTCGGACTTCATGGTGCGTTTATGCTCCTCTCCCGGCTTTCACACCGATTTTGATAGCTCTTTTTTTTAGTGATCTCGTGCACAGCGCTTCGCTCAGTTCATTATTGTATTTTTATTTCAGCTCTCCCGCTCTCTGGTTGTATATCAGTGTATTTTCTATGTACGCATAAACTTATCCGTTGGAAGATATCATGATTGGCGCGCAGCATTGTCTTCAGCCGATTCGAGACCTGGTTTTCTTCGAGTCGAGAAATGTCACACCGCAACTAAACCGCCTGCTCAGCACCGGATTTTCGGAGGTAAAATCCACTGATAACGGCTCGCACTTGGACCAGTGCACCGCCGCACTTCATTCAGGCTGGGAATTCTCGACTGGTTGAAGTTCGCATCCATGTCTTTAATTTATTTCGTGGCCGACCCGAACCAATTGGGCCCGAAATTAGTACTGGATTCACCTGCCATCCATGCTCTCAACCTGAACTACTAATTGTCCCAGGCCGGGTTCGGGGTAGTATGTATTGCTCAAACACATAAATTCGAAGCAGACCGATGATGGACAAGATTACATTGAACCAGGATTTCAACTATACAACACGTGTACTGTATGCATGTTTCCTCCCAGTAGCCATGACTCATATGCCATTCAGACGCACGAGACTGCGAGAATACAGCTGCCGCAGTCGTCAATTTCCGGTAAGGCGACATAAATCTAGAGACTCACAAGTCGCCGTCTTGTCTGGGGCAGCAGAGCTGGTGTGCCGGGCCTGTGAACGAGATCAGGGTGAGTAGCTCCAGAATGAAACGCCAAGCTTATTCATACATGGATCCTATGGGTGGAGGATTAATTAGATTAACAATGTCCATCAACAAGAGAACAATACGTACATCGGGTCCGCCTACGCTCGCAGATACAATCAGTCACTTTTGAACTTCGACATGAGATGCAGAACACTCACACGACAACTGTGCTGTGGCTCCCTGGGACAGGGCAAGGAAGAGGATAGCGCATGAGATGAATTTCTTTAACATTGTGCAAGTGGGATACTTATCCATGGTGAATCGTGGTGCCATTTTATACGAAGCCGGACTCGGAGGAAATGTATTGGGGGACAATTACATAAATTGGATTATGTATACCAATCTATGCTTGAAACTATGGAGCTACGTATACAGTAGCAACGGAACACCCTCTGCTGTCAATTTTTATCATGCGCGGCGACGGGAATTTCCATGGTAGGTAATAATCGCGGATGTTAGTTCAACTTCTGACTGCTGCGAGGTCAAATTTTAATTGTGAGACGAGAGTGCACCAACATAGAAAGAGAACTAGACTGAGAACTAGACTGATGGTCTGGGGAATTCATTGTTCTGGCCACCAAGATACCGCGAAGGACGGCGAAGAGAGGAGGCCGTGAGAGGAAAGAACCCGCGACCCTTACTTTCCACGGTCCCATTTCCAACACCGTTTCGTAAGGTTCACCTCAATTTATTTGCTCAACGGAGTTGCTGAAGAGTCGAGAACGCTCGGTTCGTACTTTGCCGTAGAGTGCTTCCCACAGTTCTTTCCATTCGTATTAGGCGGAGCGGATCCCGAATTCAACAAGTTACCAACCTGGTTGTTATTCAACTTGTTAGGGTGGCAGGAATCTGATACGGAGCTAGTATCGTTACGGAGGGTGGTAAGGATTTGATGTAATACATATTTTACGGAGGAAAATTCAATAACGGCTAACAGCAATCGATTTAAGTCAGTCTCGTGGTTGTTGGTAACATTAGTGCCGATTTTATAAGAGGGGCACGAGCGAACACCTGAGGTATATCAGATACCTGAAATGCAACTGCCTACTCTATCAGCGATGTTCGTCCTCCTTGCCCTGCTCGCTCTTCACGGCAATACAGTGGCTGCTGTTCCCGCAGCTGAGGCCTCGCCTTGTACTTGTCCCGTGGAACACATAGCCTGCGGCTGCGCAATCCCTCGTTGAGTCCAATGTGCGCGATTTTGTTTGTGGTTCTTTTAGTTTGAACTGACGCTATTTTTGCCACTTCGAAGCGTGGAAAGGGTGGATTCTGTAACGCTAGGGTGCGATGATGTGTTTTGGATATCGAGCGGGATGGCGGGTACCACATAAATGAATCTGTGGGAGTGGATGGGCGTGTAAATGACTCAAGAAACTGAAAGTAATAGACAGGCCGTCGAGTGCTTCACGTCCGAATAGTAAAAATCGTCGGGCCAGCATGCGTGGAGAGAAACAATGGACGTGTGATGAATCCCGAGGAGGGCCGGCTCACCACGCACCGGAGCCATGGGCGCACGATATCGATGAAGAGTGCTGCTCGATGGGTTTTTGAAAAGAGATTTTGATAGTAACACTCGGGGACTGGAAACAGGATCAAGTAGTACAATATTCAATACTCCGTGTGCATGTGCTCGGTAAAATCCAAGATACTTATCCCAGTCGGCAACCCTGAATACAATCTCGGCATATGCACATTCGCAGTGTGTGGCGGTAATTACCCGAAGCTTGGAAGGGCGCGAGACCATAGCGCAAGCGTTCGTAAATCCATCATGTTCCCGTCCAAGTCCTCATTGAAGGCCTGCACATTGGTGTTGGATTCTTGCGAGCTTCCCGGAAGAGGTTCTTCGCGCGAGAAGCCTAGTGTAGCGTTCGGGCCCAGGAAGTCCGCATTATACCAAGAACTGTCGTCGAAATAGTCCGGCGCGGTCTCGAGTCGCGGGTCGTCCAGCGGCGGGGAAAGTCCAACAGGAAAGGGTCCCGAACTGCTGCTCCGACCAGAGGTTGGATATAGAATATCAGGTGCGTTCGTTGCATCAACACTCTCTGAACGTTCCCCCCGCTATTAGTGGCCGCAGAGTATCCCTGGAAGTGGCGGGAAGACCGCGATGAATGATTGACGACACACAGTAAGTGGGCGGACGATGGCCATCTGGGAACGAACCCAGTAAGCAAAATATGGAAGGGAACAGCGTACTGATGTTGCTGAGCACTCAACTTGCACTTTGCTTGCAGTCAATACTCCCATGCAGTGGTGAATATCTGTTGGTATGAAAATTCAAACCCAGATCGACCGGTCTCTTAACGCGAAGAGGCGGCGGATGCCACCGTCTGTGGCAAACAGACGTTTGCTTGATGTCGGCCAGACCAAACGCGAGATTGGTTCATGATGTCAGTTCGGGAAGGGGAGTGGCAAGGGGCACCAAGCTCACTGGGTACGAGGATAAGGCCCTTGCCACTCGAGAATCTTGGATGCGCCCAAATGCGCATGAATATGTCGGGAGTAGTACGCCGTAATCCAGTCAGGGACATGCTAGAGTAGCGGGGGGAGGCTGGTATGTATCAGGTTCGGTGGAGTTGAGAGCCTGAGGGCACTAACGGATGGGTGGCATGAGGTGTGGTGTTGGTAGAGAGGAAGAGGCTGATTACACAGAACATCGGAGCTTCAAATGCAACGACCCGGCCGAATTGCCGTTCACGTGCGTGTCAAAGTCGTGGGGCAAAAAGTCAAAGACTCTCATCGTACTACAACACGTACACGTCAACATCACGCCCATTAAGCTACTATGCTCGACGCCTCAGGGTTGAACGAATCCATCGCAAGACCGGAAGTCCATCTGACAGCTTTCCAGGAACTCATGCACCGACTCTTTGCTTCTTGACTTCGGCTGCATACCTTCAATTTGCAAGGCATGCGCTCTTTTCAGCCGGTCTTGGACCCCAGCCGCCCAATTTTACCTTAATTACATCGTTTTCAGATCTCCAGGTACACCGATGAAAGCGAGATTGCCTCCCTTGACTCGCATGCGGTGTGGGGCATTCGCGAATTCACCAGGACCCATTGCATCTGTCGAGTCCCTTCGGAGGATACAGTTCCGATATTCTGACCACCATATCTCGATTGCCTTTTATCCATCTCCAGCGCATCGTCGTATCGGGTAACTGGGCAGACCAGGAAACAATCATCGCGATTCACAGCGTCCGGACATTCTCCGAGCTCCCCATATCCGGAAATTTCTACTCGCTCCTGCAATTTAACATGGTTTCAACTCTGGGCGCACTACCTCCATCATATAACGGACATAGCATCCTGAGACCTCCAACTTCAACCACATCATATACCCGTGAGCTCTATTCGCCGCCGGCTGGTGCCCTGGCTAATACATATCGTCCAGGACTCACTCATTGACCTCGCCCCATTCACCGACTTGATTGAATGTATTGAAATTTACATGAAATATAAGGGCGATATTATATATACCCCCTTGGTTGGCACACTTCACTCCTGAACGCGGGGAAATTGGTACGCGTGTACTTATGCCTAAAAAGTTTGTCTTCGCTTTCGAACACAGGGACAGAACATTTCTGATTTCTGATTCTTACAGCACGCTTTAAATTTGTTCTTCCCAGCAGATGCCACATCACACATGTGGAGCTGCCGTACAACGTTTTGCAGGAACTGCAGGCAGGCCGATTATAGCACCCGTGTAAGCCCGATGTCAATGCGGAACGTTCGCCGCGGCTCGGTCTCCCCTTCCTCCCGAACGACAATGGCGGTATATGCACATATGCGGTTACGGGAATACAATTCATTGTGGGTCGTGTAAGCGGCGCAACTTCTCTGAGGGGTCCTGCTATCGCATTCTGGTACGGTAGCGGGTGAGAGCCCGCAGATAAGTAGATGTTGCTGAGATATTTTGCACAGAAGCACCTTTGAAATGTTCGACGTGTGGAGCACACCCCGAATATCAAAAGGACACCAGTATTTTCTCCAATCAACATCATAGCATCTCGCTCCCGAAATACTTATAATGAATATTCGGCAGTTCGGTGCGGATATCCTTCTGATAATTGACTAGTTGACGTCACTCTGATCTATTCTGACCTCAGTTCTTGAACGCGCTGGATCCATTACTCAAAGCCGAGAAAGCCAAATAAAGTCATAATGGATTCAACGGGGGTCTCCCTTTGCCGATATTGATTGCTAAAGTAGCTTTGCTTTCTCGAAAGATTATATGCAGACTATAATCTCGGTTCAAGAGTTGATGTTCCCGGTCCCGACAAATTGCCCTTCCCACGGAATCCCACGGAATCCCACCGCCGTTAGAATCGGGTTATTTCCTCATTTCCACCGGACAACAAATGTCTTCCGCTCTCACATGTTCTCCTGGTTTAATTGTCGTGAGAACCTGAGTTTTCAGTGCCGTACATGCACATCAGGGGTTCCGTCGAGGAGCCAATAGACGAAAAAAGGTTACGTGGACGATCTTCGTGAGCCGTCCGCTGTTTCTTGAACAGGCGTCCTCCCAACGCGGTTTCCAACCACTTCGCACCCAAAAATCAATATCATATCAGTGATGGTGGAATGAACAGCACACCTATCTTATCTTCCGCACTGGCGCGTCTAAAACTCCAAGTCCGTCTATTCGGTGTTCTCCAAATATAAGCGGTCTCATCTTTCCCATTGACACTACGGCAATCCCCTGACAATGTGACCACCTCTGTCCCACCTAACTTGTGGTTTCCTTGCGCCAAAGTGTCATTGTGTAGCCTGTCAATGCCAGGAGAACCATTGACACACTAAAAGCCGAACGGCGAGGATACCATCTTTCTAGCACCGGAAACGACTTTGCGCAGCGCGCGTCATATCATTCGGCCAACATTTCATGCTTTCTTTATGTCTTTGCACACTAGGAACAGGATCTCAGGCGTAGCTCAGTCCAGGGACTCGCGCAGCAAGGTTCGCATATTTAAATTCTCTCCTGTTATCTGGAATATGTGGCCCTAGCTGATGAACTCCAGAGGTTTGGGATTAGTTGTATAATCCGTTCTCTCGCTGGGCACTTCCGACACAAAACTGTGAGATCCATAGCCCATAAAGAGAGCACTGCTCTAAATAAGTCAACGGACGCCGCTAGTTTGATCTTATCTAGATTTGGTATGTTTCTTACCCGCCGGCATCGTTGATCATTCAAGGGTGCTTCTCCCTTGCAGTGCCTGGAATCTATCCGAACTGGCCGCTTCCAGACAATTCTGGACCGTCGCAAGGGCCTCATTTTCGGCGCCCGATTTTTAGTGTCGTTTGGATGAGGGTGAACCTGTAACCCGCCTCTTGGACGCCCAAGATCAACATTTCGCGCCCAAAAAGACCCCGGTGAACGCACGGACGACGCCTATTCTGCATTCCTGGTAGTTCCTGGTATGCACGTATGGAAGTGCCCGAATGATAAGCGCCTATCGTCCTAATCTTCGCTCTCTCACGCGGTCTATCTCCATCCTGTCTCCATCCTTAACTTGGAGACGACTTCTCTTCCGCTCCGGAAAAAATCGGGCTTAGTGTACGTACGCATTTCACCCCCACAACCGCCAACGCAATTCTAATTATATTCCATCGGGACCCGAGTAAAAATAACTTAATAGGATCACCTCCGCATATAATTTACATCCACTTCCTCTCCCCCTTTAACTCCAGCATGCCTCAGACAGAAAACACCTCCTGGGTTACACACAGCGCTCTTTGTACGTTCCTCAGGCTCTCATTCACTCGATGTAGCGCATACATACGCTTATCCCGTCCCTCCCAGATATCCGAGGTATCACTGATGCGCACCGCGTCCTTGAGGCCGTCCGATTAAACATTCTCCCCCTTATCAAGCGCCGGCTCGTTCCCCACGAGCGCGCGCAGTTGCGCAGTGGCAACGTCTTTGCATGGGAAGAATCAGAAAACGACGACGGCTTGGTCCGCTGGACGGAGGGGCGACGATGGTGACTATGCTCAAGTCGCTCAATCCCAATTCTGATCATGATTTTCTCACCCTCGCCTGCCCAGGTCGCAGAGTAAGATGCGCGGGGACTGCCTCTTTTACGAAGAAAAGATGGAGACAACATTCGAAGAGAGGCAGGCTAAAGCTGCTCGACGGTTCGTTTTGCGGCACTCTACCGTTATCTCTATTGATCCGTGTCGCAGCGCTATGAAGGCGTCCGAATTGTCCCAACTAATTCCGGCGGCTCCCAAGCGGAAGGACCGCCCCTCCAAAGTCGGCGGCCTCATCAAGCAAACGTATTGCGTGACAGTCCAGCTGCCGGGGGTTGCGGGGACCAGGAAATGGCATCTTGTTGCATACTGCTCGGTACGGTCCCCACCGCGCCCATTTCATGCTACATTTCTCATACGTACGCCAGGCCTGCGATGCGGCCAATCTTCCGGTAGTGGAAGACTATGACTACCTGAGAAATATCCGCGTTTCCAAGGGCGTGTTCGTCAACAGTAACCGAGCGGTTAGCGGGAGCCTCGAGCGGTTTCCTCGACCCCTACGAATCATGATGCCGGATGGTGAAATCCCTTCCTCTACCGAAGGATCACTGTCGCCGGAGCTGGAGCATTTTCCGGCAAACCTGCCGCACTTTCCTAGGGAGGTCCTTCCTCCTATTTCACCCTCATATTCACCAATCACCCTCCCCTCCTTATCTTCGCTGGGATATCTGCCGCCAAGACCATCAAGTTCACCAACAGCATCCAGAGTGTCGCAAAGCCATTACCGGGCCATTTGCTCCGACGACCGTCGTGTCCTCAACAAATTCCGTGTTACAATCTAAGAACATTTTTCGTAGTGCATCGAATCCGATATTTGAACCCACTAGAATCACATTATTACCATCACCACTTCCCTCGGTACGCTTATTTAGAGCGTTCGCATGTATTAGTGTGTCAGGTCGTCTACCGACAATGATTGCTACATCAAATAAGCTCGTATGGCGTCAGCTATTCAAATAATTTGCGCAGTGAGAGAATGTGGTCACCGTCTTGGTGTGTGTGTGTGCTTTGAAAATAACTCATGATATGTTTTCGTCAAGGAAATTCGAGCACCTGGAAGTGGGAAATTTCTTCGAGGATCCCAACGACTTTGCAACCGGCGTGGCACGTGGTATATCCAGCTCAGTAAAAAGTAAGTGAGGAATCAGGACGGAACATTCTTTCTAACGGTACGGTATCGTGGTCGCAAATGATCACGCATTTTCACAGGCTCGTCTAGAATTAAAGTATATGCTCAGGGATACGGGATAGAAACGAGAACGGGATACCGGCATTCCACCTTATTTCAGACTTATTAGCGAACGGGGGCACAGCCGGCGATCTGATCTTTTTGTTGTTGGCCAGCTTCTGCACCCGCCGACGACCCAGGAAGAGAGGCCCCGGAGATTGGGTGAACGGGATATCGAGAGACCAGAGCAGGCTCCTCAGACGCGCTGGTTGAACTGCGAGACATACTTCTTGTTCAATTATTCCTAAACTCACCAGAGCTTCAACTACATAGCAGAAAATCGTAACACAGAATTCCTGAAAGCCATGATACATATAGTCGAGAGAAATATTCTATGCCATCCCCGTGTGTCGTTTGTGATCGATCTGGTTTCGGTCCCTGTTCTTGGTACCAATTTACTTTCTTACCTACCTACCTACCTTTAGTTCTACGGTGGCTACCAAGGCGAACTGAGATATTGCATCCGTGAGCTCGGCAACGGGGGTATGTGGTAAATATTTCCTGGAAACCGATATTTCCCAAGCGGGACCGGCGTGTAACACTACTACCTGCAGTACCTTACCTACATAATTTTTCTTCCCACGGACGCCATAGCCACAGCAAATGACATCATGCGAGAAAACTGGCAAATGTGGGGGCCCCGATTGAAGTTGGCGATAAAACGTTGGGGTGAATCCGGGCCCCGCCCGTCCGCGGCCGATTATGGTACTCTGACGTGAATGTGGAACGTTTTGGCTCCTCCCCCTTGCTGGTGACAGCCTGTGAATGGCAATACCGGGCCGAATGCGCCTCGGTTGCAGTAGCAGGTTTTGGGACCGCGCAAGGCACAATTATGAGACCGCAACTTCTGGGAGAAGCTCTTGCCATCAGGCCCTCACGGTCTGGCATGGGTATTGGAGTGGGTGAGAAGTGGTTAAATAGATCTACGACATGTCTCCGAGATACTTGCGCGCTCAGTGTTCAATAATGATATGAAATCGGTAACCACCCATGACCCACGACCCTGATATGTATAGCAACTGTGATGGTCTTGGTTCGTAAAACAAGAAACAAAGCGATGGATGTGGATATTTTTTTTAACGGAATCGAGATATTCTCCAGGACAACGATCAATAAACACGGTACATCATGATGCTAAGGCTGGCGGAATCATAGCGACCTCCATGGTCTAGCAAGGTCTTCTTGCTGCCTTTGACACTACACTTAATAAATACAACGACAAGGACATGGCGGACTGCCGAAAAAACACGCATGTCTCCGGGGGAATCGAACCTCCTTCTCACCCTACATAGTATGAGGGTGGCGGAGCACTTGAGTGCATGAGCTATTGAGAGCTTTTGATTGATACAAATGGTGCAAGATCCTCAAGAGGTGAGAGCAGACCATGTAGTACAGAATGAGGGAAAGGCATACGAATGGCTGTTTGTCGAGGAACGAGAATTTGGCGACTCCGAACCCTTGAAAATGAGAACCGGAAAATTGTGGATAACGAGCCTAGAAAATGGGCCAGAAACTCAGAGAACTGGGATCACTTCCAAAAAAGTGACGTACTAAACGCGATGTTGACGCGCTGTTGGGTTCTGTTTGGCATCACACGACAGTTGATATCAACAACCACCTCCCTGAATCATCCAAACTCCCGCAATCCCCAGGCTGGACAGTGACAACTTCGTCCTCTGCGCTCCACCCATCCATCTCCGTCTAGAACCGCAAAACAGGGACCCTGCGTTCTTTCATGAGTCTCGGGTGCGTCCTGTTATTCATTTGTGGATTCATCATGTTGTACTCACTTGCGCGGACCAGATGCTCGACACTGGCCGTTTGCACCACCGTTAGTGTGCTCGTGGGCGGAGCAGCTACGATCCCGTATGCGGTCGAAGGCACCGCTAAGGCCCCTGATGTACGTGTTTCTCAGCCTTCCAGACAAGCTTCCAGGTGACCACTGACCACGAACAAGAGCAGGCACTGTGGAACCCGAAGTCCATGAAATTCACCCTGATTTTCACGTAGAAATTCAGGGAAATTCATTCCCAAATCCCATGAATTTCACGGTCAAAAAGTGAATTTCACGCCAAAAATGGTCTAAAAATGTTCACGTACAATATGACGCTTTTCGCCCACCGTTCACCAACTTTTTCATCAACTTTATGAGTGAAATTCATGGCCTTGCAGAGAGAACTTTGGGCAAAATGATATCCACCTCATGCCACCAATCCTCTTCAATAGAGACTGATTATACTAGGCCAGTGATTACAGGGCAAACAAGTCGTAGCAACACATACTATATATATATCAGTATAACTATCTAGTGTTTCTACAGTTGGCATCTAGGTAATAAATAACCAGTACTGATGACCAGAATCATGTACCTTGCTCTGCCCACCGGGAAGAGTACGTGAAAATTTAAGTTCATCATGTTTTAGAGTGAAATCAAATTTTCACGTACTTCTGTTCGTGCGCAGGCAATTTCACCATGTTTTCACACTATACTGTGAAAAAAAGTTTCGTGGTGTATCAGAGTGACACGCGAATTTCACGAGGTTGTAGGGTGAATTTCGCGCACTTCATTTTCCACAGTGAGGCACCTCACCTCTGCTGTAAAGCTGATACGGGCTGGAGGTCTGGGCTTTTCCGCGACGTTTTGTGTCGCTGTGGCTGCAATGCCCCTCGGAACCTACGCCGCTGAGCGCTTGGGCCTAAAGCCCGAGTCGATTGCTGCCAATTGCATGGCAATGGCCCCTGCTGGTTGCACTATGTTCTGGGCTCATAGCCGATAGATTCCGAGGGGTAATTATTCGGCTTTTCTCGGCACTTGTGCTGTGGTTTTCGGCGCACTTATATTCTGGCCTCCGAGATGATCGCCAGCAGTACTGTGGTGAACGCTGCCTCGAACACACGAAACCTGATGTGCTTGCCAGCAAAAGCTCCGAAATGCCGTGTCGTCAGGCCACTCAACTATTCCCTTACTGCGTAAAATTAGCAGAGTCATGCGGCTCCAGAATTCCAATGAACTAGCTGTATAGTCATGCACATGGACCTCCGACATGAGACAACCCAGCTGTCACATTCAAGAGTAGCAACGCGAGATCAAATGACTCGATGCCGTCCCGTTTTGCGCTGCAGTCGTTTGGGACTACCCCTTGTACTCCCCATCATATCGATTTAAATTCCCTCATTCTATTCCCTGTTCGAATTATCGATGCCAGTTACAGTATAGGGTCGTTCACAGTAACCATTTTCCGGCCCATTTTTGGTTTCATTTTATTCCCCATTTTTTAATAAAGTGGAGGGAAGAAGTGGATTCAAAATGGGATGTGAAAATGGCCATCGCAGAATGAGCTACCCCCCCTCATTCTTCAAAAATGGTCATTTTTGTATTCATTTTAGTTTCTATTCTCCAGACTGTTTTGAAACTGCAGCTTGTTTCTACCCGCAATAGATAGTAACTATGCACTTTAATACACTTGTTATAGACTCTGTGTGTCCTTAATGAAGTGGAATATGCTATGAATTTGTTCTTCTGACTTGAGTCCCCCTTTTACTGTCATTTTCTTAAATCTGCATGACTACCCGTTCACAGTAGCCATTTTTCAACTCATTTTCAGCCCATTTTTCTTCCATTCTTTCCAAAATGGCAGAGAAAAGCGAAAATGGGAGCGTTCACAGTAGCCATTTTTCGGTCCATTTTCCAGTTCATTTTTCTCCCATTTTCGCTTTTCTCTGCCATTTTGGAAAGAATGGAAGAAAAATGGGCTGAAAATGAGTTGAAAAATGGCTACTGTGAACGGGTAGTCATGCAGATTTAAGAAAATGACAGTAAAAGGGGGACTCAAGTCAGAAGAACAAATTCATAGCATATTCCACTTCATTAAGGACACACAGAGTCTATAACAAGTGTATTAAAGTGCATAGTTACTATCTATTGCGGGTAGAAACAAGCTGCAGTTTCAAAACAGTCTGGAGAATAGAAACTAAAATGAATACAAAAATGACCATTTTTGAAGAATGAGGGGGGGTAGCTCATTCTGCGATGGCCATTTTCACATCCCATTTTGAATCCACTTCTTCCCTCCACTTTATTAAAAAATGGGGAATAAAATGAAACCAAAAATGGGCCGGAAAATGGTTACTGTGAACGACCCTAATACCTCATCCTTATCGTAACGGACTGTGGTCTCTGTGCCGTTTTGGTTGCATCCAATGCGCGGAAGGTAATCTTCCCCTCCAATGCGGAAATGTGGTCATGGAGAGCCGGCTCGTTGTTGGTTGCCGCGCTTCCTGCATCCGCGGGATGCTGCTTTGGGTTGGCCCAAATTGTTTGGATTCCGCCGATCCTCCAAGAAATCTTCATTCATATTCTCACTTGTATTTGGATCTCCAATCCACATCATATCCCGCTTTTTTTCTCATCATCTTGCCCTTCACCACCACGCACTACCCACTCGCACGTTCGTGGACGTGGACTGGACTGTCCATATTCCACACCTCTGGGTTGGATGGAGCGCGGTGGGCACAGCCATCTTCCATATTGATCCTCATGTTGATATTGATGCGTGCTGCTTGAAATTGTTGCTTCTCGTGGGATGTATTCGATCCTCAGTATCAGTAGATATCAGTCCCCAATTTGTGATAATCAGTTTGATTGACATCCCCTTCTTTCCATTGATATCTCAGCAAGGAACCATCGTTGCAGTGTAAATGCTACACCGCTGTATTTCCTCGTGTGCTTCTTCGATAGTATCAATAAACGTGAGGAGACCAATCACATTGAAACATACTGTATTATTTCATTCAATTCGACAGGGGGAGTGACGCATGACACGTTGAACATATTCGACACTTCGACACGGGCCGAGTTGGACCGTGACAACAGTAGAAAATTTGACATTGTCCCAAAACGATGCAGGGACATTGTAGAGCTGTTTGGGGTTTCTGCAGAAGCAGAGAAATCCAGGCATACTTTGGTTTAAATTAATCACCTTGTGAATGGTTCTCGCAGGGATTTTGTCAGATTTTATTGTGTTTAGGCTGATATCAAGTTAAAACTTGACAAAAGACAGAAGATGTGGCCAGTTTAAATGCAGGAAATGCACAAGAGATTCATTTGTGGCTTCTTACTGCTGAAAGACGCTTTTTTTAGAATTTCGTGACGTCGAACCTATTCGACAACCCCCCTGTGACGCGTGACAACGAACCAAAGTTCGTAATCGACAACCCCCCGCGTGACGCGTGACTGTCGAATTGAATTTAATAATACAGTAAATGGGACATCGAATCTTCAGATCCGTAATTACTATGTGGAATAAATCATGACATTAAACGTCCATCGAGGACAGACTACTTGGACCCCCCCGGCGGCTGCTTAACACCGGGAGGTGGTGGCGGGGGGCCTGAGGTAGGTTTGTTGGGCCGACCGCGGGGTATATCGCTAAAACATTTCGGCCGAGTCAGTTATCCTAGTTCAAGAGAAAAGGATGGATTTTACCCAGGAGGTGTGGGGGGTCTTGGTATTGAGTCAATGCCATTCGAGTGCGTGAAATATGTACCATCCGTTATAGGTTCTTTGAACGATGTGGTCTCTGCGACGGCGGCCTCGACATTGTTGTCGCCTTTGACCACTCCCGCAACGACTGTGGCTTCAGCCTGAGGAGTGTCCCCACCGGTCTTAAGGCTCGGGACCTCCTCTACAGCAGCTTTCGTGTTCTGTGCTAGGTTTCTAGACGGAAACAACAATGAGTTCGAGAATATTTAAAGAAAGAGAGTTATTTCTTACGTCTTTGAGTCAGACATAAGATGAAGGGTGTATCTGAGTTGTAGTGAGTCGACTCCAGGCTTATATCCTAACAAGCTGTTCATGCCAGCCCGGAGTCCGTGATGTAAAATTGCAGTGCAAGTACTGTACAACTGATGGAATGGAGGTCAACAGCTAACAGCAACTGTAAGTGTGATCTACCGAAGCTTCACCGCTGATCAATGATACTTTTTATAAATTTGAATGGAATAAAACTTTCGTTTGGCAGCGAACCATTGACAATAATACTTTAATTGCGAGCTTTTGATTGATTCACTGGAGCCGTATATTTATTCTGCCTGGCATCTCCCGTCAAGTAGAACCAGAAAATGAACTGTTTATCGTACGCGAAAAATGGTGCAGGATCGATGCCGTCCTTCTTCTGACTGCCTTGTCAAAGGTTCATTTAGAAACGGGCTTCAGCCCTGGTTCAACTATTTCCGTTTGGTTTGTGAATTTCCGCAACTTGTGGTTTCTGTCAACAAGACATGGATGGTCAGAGGCGATTTTTACTGATCTAGGGAATATTTGACTTGAGCTGGGGTCAGGCCGGTGAGCTATCAGATCGACGCACTATACCATTCGGTCCAGATGGCACTCGCGCCGGCGCATTCCAGTTTGGACCATATCGAATGAGCGGTGCTGGAAGCGGTAGTGGGCCCTCCCACGTTGATTGAACAGCAGATTTAACAGGATTTAACAGCACAACAAGATTGCGGTGCTTAGCTCTCTTTGCTCCCGGTCCTAAAATAAAACACACGTGTTGGTTAGGGCGATGCAAGACTGCTGTATCCAAGCTGTATCGCTCCTTACCTCCCCTCGCACTCGTAGTACCTGGTATTCTTCGTTTCAGATTCATGGCAATCGCTGGCTGATACGTCGCAGGAAACATCGCCGATGCTCATCATAACCCTTCTCGTTTACCTCTCAAGAAGATCGAGGCTTGCGCAGGGGCACTCCCTCGACCCACGAGGACCTTCCGACTCGTGCGACGACATCCACAGCTCCCGGACGCTGTTCAATATCGTCTGGGGCTGTCTGACCACCATCTTTGTGTGCACATGGGTCTCGGTACACCAGAACGTCCCTCCTCCCGACAATGGATGGATGTCCCTCCATTTGCGAAAGCTGCGGATGATGTTCGTCACGATCATTGCTCCGGAACTAGTCGTAATATTCGCAGCGAGACAGTTTCTCACTGCACTGTACATTTCGAAAGGTGGAGAATCTTTATTGTCTGTTTTGTATCTGATTCTCATGCACGTATCGTAGAATTCAATATTTCAAAAACCCACGGATTCTTTGTCTGCATGGGTGGTTTTGTTTCGCGGAATGGTCATCATCCTATTGTGATGATGAGGCAACTACGTGACCCTCTTCTCGGCGGAGACTATATCTCGGCCATACAGAAAGTCAAAGAGGTGGAAATTACGGAGAAGAGCAAAGGAGACGCACTATCCAAAGGCGTAGCACTTTCCCAGGGCCTGTAGTTCACTACACAGTGTCTAGTTCGTGCCGCTCAACATCTTCCTGTGACCGAAATCGAGATTGCTACGCTGGCCTTTGCCGTGGCCAACATCTTCATCTGGGCACTTTGGTGGTGGAAACCCCTCGATGTTGAGCGACCTATCACAGTGGGGCCTGGACCAGAGCTGCAAGACTCGGAGGACGAACGCAGCATCACTCTGTTGGATGAGGTCAAGGCTGCAACCGGTTGGAACTACCCCTCATACTCCCCATTATCGTCGACTTCAGTTCCCTCATTTTATTGCACGAACGAAAAGGCAGTGATGCCGGATAACAAACGCGCCATGCTTATCGCAATGGGATGTGGCGTCGGCGTCATCTTCGGTGGCATCCACTGCGCGGCGTGGAAGGCGGTCTTCCCCTCTGCCGTGGAAATGTGGATGTGGAGATGCAGCTCCTTATTCATTGTTGCATTTCCTCCATTGGTAGCATCCATTAATATACCGGCGGCAGTTCTACATTTTGACGAAAGGGACTGGGAGCGCTGGCTGAAGGACTTCCCTAGGGTCGATCTCGCACTCGACTCTATTTCAATTCTTCTGATGGCCATCTACCTCATCTCCCGTCTGGTTCTCATCATCTTACCTTTTATCACCCTGCGGGCCCTACCGGCTCGCGCGTTCGTGGACGTTGACTGGAGTGTCTATATCCCATACTTCTAGGTTGGATGCAGCACGGTCCGCCCACGGTCGATCTTGGACAGTCATTACAGTATATATATATACACTTACCTTCCGACTGCGTTCATTTTTTATGTAATGTCGAGCGTCCGTTGTCGAAGTGAATATAACTATTGAATTTTCGCAACTACATCCGCGGGAAGCAGTCAAAAAAGAAAATTTGATATTGGTGAGACTAGAAATTCGTCCGCACCGTAAGTGTCCTCACACGAGGCAGTCCAAGTGCCGATGCACGCAGAATAGTGAACTTGCACTGGGTGCGCGGGAATTTCTGCGAAAACTTACGGGCCAGAGCTGAGCAAAATGATAATATTCCAAGAGCGCAGCAGAGTACAGCCGCCACAATTTGCTAGACACGGGTACGGCGACAGTATAATCTAGATGAGCAACGTATCACGGATCAAAAGGCGACACCAGTGGAAGAAAACGCACGTCAATCGAATCTCAAAAAGCCACCAAAGGAAAGATCTCTCCGAAGAGAGCGAAAGGTGGAAAAAATTAGGACAGACCCAGAGTAGTCTGAATTGAGTTACACGGCGTTTGCTCGACCTAGGAACGAGCAGCGGCCATGCGCCGCGAAGTGCACTGAAAAGACGGTGCACCGCCTCATTAAACTGCGATTCCGCCGATGACTCCTCCTCGTACGCCGCTACGCTCCACCGTGCACATGCGGAGATGTTGCTCGATGGTCTGACGAGGATCGCGGCACATACGTCGGACCGAAGCTCGCTGTGTAGCATCGTCGCGATCGTGGTACCTGGTGCGAAACTGCGACCGTCGCATCTCCGCGACCCGTGTGTAAATTCCAAACCGGTGCGATACCTTATTGGACAAGAGAGTGCGGGTTCTGAGCGTAGTGCATCCATGCGTCACTACAATTCATCATCCACAGGTGGAGATGTTACCCGACGGGCTGACGAGGAAAAGACCGGAGTCTATCGCAGCACAGAAATCACTGCGACGCTGGCTATGCAGCACCACTGCAATCGTAATGCCTGAACGCGACCCTCTGCCACCGCGTCTGCACATGTGGAGATGTTGCTCGATGGTCTGGCGAGGGAACGACGGAAGTCTATCGCGGCACATACGGCGCGGCGAAGCTGACTATGCAGCATCACCTCGCTCGTAATGCCTAAATGCGACCCTGCGACCACCGCATCTCCACGGCCCTTGTGTGGATTCCAAACCGATGCGATACCTTATTGGACAAGGGGGTGCGTGTGTAGAGCAAGGAGCCAGCAGGGGTCCGAGAAGGAGATCGGAGAGGAACCTCTGATGACCTTGCATCGCAACCCCGGTGTTCTCGCGAGAGCACAAGGCGCGATAGAGGAACGGCGACAGATTCAAAGGGTACGCGCACCTCCTGGTCTAACGACGAATTTGAGGCCTGCCCATCGATGTTGGCCCTCTTTGTTTGACGAGATCGTCGGGATGGATTGAGAGCACAGGCTAATGTCTGGTTCGTCGGATGGCGGGATGAAAGCCAGGCCTGTCTGGAGCCGTATAAGACTGGAATGCTCAGACCTTCCCGCTCGAGAGTGGACGGAGGGTCCTGTGTGGAACGAGCATCGCGGCTTTGGGTCTGTCGTGGTAGGAAAAAGAGCGGAATTCTGTTGGGGTTTGATGCCCCTGATAAGGCGTTAGTCCGTGCGCCCACCACTGCACGTGTTGAGGCGAACATTTTTTCCTTCCTCGAGTTTCCGATGTGAAGCAGTAATTTGGTCCGGGAAATAATTCCGACATCGACTCGAGCCAATTGAATACCTCGACTGCCAGCCTCCAGGCACATCCAGTGAATCATCTTTTGCAACTCAGGAATAGACGCTCACATCATTGACAGCAAAAACGCTGATTTTGTTTCTGAGTGATGTACTGGAGACCACAATGAAGTAAGAAGGAACTGAAATAGGACGCAGAACTGGATCCGCGCGTACAGAATATTAATCCAGCTCGGAGTCCTGCGCCAATAAATTCAAGCTGGATATCGTTTCTACATCCGGGCGCTTGACAGAAGACCATCTTTTATCCGCGTTGTGATCACCAATTGCAAAATCAAGGGGGACGACTACGATTAGACGGAGTCCATGTTCAACGTTGCGAAAATCTGAACTTCCAGACCAGCTCCATTTACTGTGGATTTCCGATGCCAGATCATCGATATCATGGGCGAAATGGAACTGCACAGGACTGCATCTTACCTGGGTGGTTAGACTCCTGCCTTACACCGCTGATCATGCTCAAGATCCCAGCTCAAATTTCCAACAAACCTGAATATTTCTGGTTCAACCAAGCGCGTGAGGCTAGACGCCGAAGAAGCAACGAAGAAGTTGCGAGAGCTCACTCGATATATTCAGCACATGGCCCATGGTCATTTTTGATGTACCACGACGGGGTCGTAAAAAAACTGCCGCAGTAGTGTGCTTTTCCCCTACCAACTCATTTTAATGTAGCCATGTACGGTTACATCTCCGGATGGTATACTGGATCTGTTGCAAGCTGAACTTGGTGAGGGTTGAATATTGCAGGCTGAGCTTAAAATAGTGATGTTCAAAGTTGGTCCTATTTGACTTCCTGTTTGCGCTCCTAGTTGCTTCCTTTTTGCATTTTTTGCGGTAAAATGGCCGAAAAGGGACCAAGTAGGAACTCAAGTAGGAATCACATAGGAGCATATTTGAAATGCTAGGGTCGGGATTTTGCAACCAGGAAGCAAGTAGAAGAACTACTGCAGGTTTTCCTACTTGTCGGCATGGTTGGCAGCCTCTCGGCCAGTTCAAACTCAGCACTTGTGCCGATACCACTTGCTCGACACCACTTGAGTCCGCGCCATCTTCGTCACTTTGTTACTTCGCGTAGCGTTGGGAAACTTCATCACTTTGATGGGAATTGGTGAAAGTTCGTGAGTTTGATGGCTTTCTATGAAAGTTCATGAGTTAGTATTCCAGGCTTGTCAATGCCGACTCCTCGGCACATCACAGAGTGATGAAAATCAACAGTTTGCCGAGATAGCCGGTTAGGTTTGGGTGAGGTTAGTGTTTTGGTTGGGGGTTTGAGGTTTGAGGTTAGTGGTTAGGGTTAGTGGTTAGTGTTAGGGTGAGGGATCTATATAAAAAAACACTCCCCGGCTTGTGTGAATGAACACTGATGGCCGGTGTTCCGAGGTCTTGAAGGTGCCGAGTTGAAGTGATGAGCTTTCACAGAAAGGAGGCAAAGTGACGAACTTTCTCAGATTCCCATCAAAGTGACGAAGTTTCGCGTACCTACGCGAAGTAACAAAGTGACGAAGGTGGCTACTACTCCTAGCATTGCGCTCTCTTCACGGCACGCCCATCAACGTCCCTTGCAACGCTTTCGCCTTAGGGGGGGGGGGTATATGTAATCCTCCTCCCGGATCGACCCGTCGGTCCGATCACGGAAAGGAGATAAGAAATAGGAGCTGCCGAGGACGCGTCGTGACGCGTCGAGACCGCCAAGAAAACGCGTCGCGGTGCATCAAAAATTTAGTCACAATCTTTCTTTTTGGATACACTCTCCCCTCCTCGCACACAGCGCATCCCCGATACTGTACAATTTCATTCAATTAGACCGTCATGCGTCACGCTCGACCTTTTTTATTGCGGCAATAATTTTTTCTCCATTTATCTGAATTCTTTGGTCACCGAAAAGTCAGGGTCGTGGTCGAATTAACCGAAATAGTACAGTAAGTATGCTCCCTGTTGCTCCCATGGAGTAAGGCCGATATCCCCGACAGCACCGGTTTCGACCACTCCGCCCGATATTCCGAAGAGTTCTCCGGAGTCCATTGGATAGACGGATGAGGGGGAAATAAAATTTCCAACGAAAATGGGGTAACCAGCGTTTCCTGGTTTCATGATTATTCCTGTCACTATCTGGTTGCCTATGGTAGAAAGTGGACAGTGAGAATAAGCGAATGTGAAGCCCCCCAAAGCTATCCGAGAGAATCCAAAAGGCGATGAGTTGCCTCAGGTGATCACCTTGATTTTTTAAAATATTTCCTCCTGCATTCTTGAGCCCCATGCGGTTCCGGATCGCCCTCCGAGAACACTCAGGAACGCTGGGCAGCGTTGGGCGGGCTGATTGGTGGAATGAACATTTGTCAAGGCCGTGCAACTGTCGGTCGGATTTTGAACACTGAACCCAGTGAACAATTGAGGTGACGGGTGACATACCGTGAACCTTTGGCCGAAATGAAATACACCGATGCCGGCCTTTTCTTCAGAGACTTGATCTCCCGGCGCGAAATCACGGCGTTGCTTGCAAGATACGCCTACGATGTTCTAGAAATATTCTATGCTACCCCGATGCTTAGAATCAGACGTGAATTCTACCTCACTCACGTGTGCGCCGCCCCCAAACCAGCCTAGCAACTGCTAAAATCTTAGTCTCTTATAAACAGACGCTACAACATCTTAACTCGTACCTCGTTATGTTGTAGGGTTCGGATGCAAAATTCTTGACCTCATTTGAATTCGGTTCGTTGTGATACATACAAAGGCACCTGAACACTTCAAGTTTCACATTGGTGTCTATAATATGTGTACACATCCTCTAATGATGTTCTCGCTGTATTGCGACGATATATGTGGCATTTTACATAATGGTCAAAATACCGAAATTCAGCTAAAACTGCCCCACCTTGTGTCTTTTCTGTTGTAGCATATGAGGACCATGCCAAATATTTGGATTTTTGTATCTAGGAGCACCAGTAACTAAGATAAGGATTATATGAAGCCAGAATCCCGAGAAACGGTCGTGTATCGAGCGAGAAATGATGGTGTGTCCCGAGTTTTAGGTTTCATAGTAAGTATAATAGTAAAAACCAGAGCCCTCTACCTCAATGCGAGTCGATGTAGTCCGAAGCAGTGTGTGTAGCATATGTAGCATAGACTGAGGTGAAAGTGCCGACCCCATTCTGCGCCTCGGTCGTGCCCTTAGTCCAAAATCTCCGCACATTCAGAGTGAAGAGAAGGACGTTGGCATATCTGAAAACGCATGCATAACGTCAGCGATATGGGCCGGAGGTAGGGGAGAGACTTGCAGTTTCCCTAATATGAATGTCCTGCATTCCAGGGTGGATCACGTAAGTCAACAGGGGTATTTCTCATACTTGGCGGAAAGTACGTACGGCGTCTCCTCTAGATTATATCCCGGGTACAAAAGAAACAGAACGAGATATATTAACGCGGTGACGCTCGTCACGGCGCCTGTTTCCACGGTGTTGAGCATCAGTTTCACCATGAAGGTGTCGGCGCGGCGCTCCTCCGCGGGCATCTGCATGCGGTATTGGAAGAACTGTGATGTACATCATTCGAGGCAAAAGTTGACGGGGGTCAGAATATGAATTAAACGCGGCAGGCAAGGACAGTGGCGCACAATAATAAGCAGTGTGGTTGTTATGAGGACGTCGCAGACGGCGGCGATGCTAAGCCAGGTCTATCAAACACATAGAACAGGAGATGAGCAGTGTACTTTGTGCTTTTGTGGACCCCAGGGGAAGATCGAAAAATGAGGGATGGCTTACCTTGACGCCGACTGTGATTCTTATCACGTTAGCAAATGCCGTCGCATGAGCGAACTGTGCGACCACAATAAGTATCGTCACACCCTGCGCCAGCGCTAGCTTAATGTTCGCGCACGTCAGCGTAAAAAAGATGCTTGGAGCGTGCCACACAAGGAGGCGCACCAGAACAATCACGGCCGTTACGACACACGCCCAGACGGTCTTCCGCATGAGATGGTATATCCGCCTGCGAGAATTGCTTTCAGAAGATCCAGATTTTCCGCCTCAACAGGCAGATATCCTGACCAGGCAAAGAATATTTGCACCAAGGCTGCCACTGGAGAGTGGAAACATCAGATACGAACGAGCACAATGATACAACAAAGGGCGGGTAAGGTGAGGTCAGGGGGAAAGAGCAAACTTACCGATACCAGTGAATATGGGCGTCGCGAGACACGACCACGGAAGTATTTCCAAGGCGGCAGTGTTGCCCCACCCAAGAGCCAGGACCCAGTACGCGTAATGGCTCGACACCCCGGTTTGGACGAGCTCAAGAGGAAAAACCGTGTACACTGTCGAAAGAGAGGAAAATATGTTTGGCTGGTGCCGAAAGGAATGGCATGGCAAGAGGGACTCACCCAGCATCTTTATCCAACGCTGTTCATTCGGGAAGCGAGTGTGAAATGTATCTAGACAAATGAAATTCGACCAGAGTGAAATGAATAAGTTAAAAAAACAGTCTGCTACGCACAAACCTGCACAGCGAGTGTCGCCAGCAACGCCCAGTTGGCCTGCGTACCGGCGAGCTGTGTTTTTCAAAATTAGAGGTAGAAATGGGATTGATTTTTTGCTGCTAACTATAGGTGCGGTGCTGGAGTCAATCAATCAGGCATGAGAATCCAAAGTATGGCGAGGTGTTGGTGCGTACTAGAGAAGGTATTCCGACATTGTCTGTGGGGAAGGAGGGAGTGCTCCCCGCGTTACCATATGTCAAGGGTTTAAGTACGACACCGTGCCAACGGCAGCAAGAACAGCGGGCAGTGACTTCGTGACTGAACAGCCCCGGGCCCTGCACTAAAATTGATTGCAAGCTCTGCGACCCGAGTTTCTCGTAAGCATGTCCCAACCCCGATCAATTTGTCGCACGTCAAATTTAAAAAATTTGAGGGGGAGGCGGGGAGGCGCGCTCTCAATCGGCAATAAACGAACGTATGCGTTACCGTGAAGTCAGAACTACTTCCACAACCATGGCCACCTCGCTTTAGCTAGGTCCCCCACCCTCTCAATTCTGCACCCGAAACCTGCCAGGAACAAATATGTCCAAACAAGATAGCAGTGCAGCTAGGAGAAATTCGCGGTTTCGCCAGGAACAAATACGTACAAATTGCGTACCTCAGGGGAAACTTTACAGACACGTGGGTCATGGCCGCTCGTTCGGAAGACCGGGAAGAAGAAAAACTAGGGATCGCCTCAGTGCATAAGGCAGACGGATCGTGTACTCGACCGGTGTGGATTGCCAATTTGGAATAAGAGATTACTATGGACAAGGCGGACGGTGGATAGTGTATTGTTTAAATTCTTCTTGGTCAGAACACTAACGGAGAGCGAGGTTGCAACGGGGAAAGCCGGCACCTAGTGAGAAGAAGAAAAATCCAATACTCGCCGCTAATTACACTACCTTGCCATCACGGCGGCTGCAGAAGTGGCATTCTGAACTTGTGCATCTCCTTTTAGGCTCGTGCCTAGTAGCGGCAAACGCAAGCGCTTTGCCGTCGGCAAACTACTGAACGGGATCCGCGAAATCCGCACCCTACGAAACTTTTTTTCAGTAACAGCAGGGACCCCTCCCTCCCTCCCAATTGCGGTGTTCTGCAATCTGATAGTTGGCAATTTCAGTGCAGCCGAATTTCTTTATTTCTGGTACTGACTTAGGGACCAGGTCTACCCGGAAGAATACCCAAGGTCCCAAGGTCTGAAACTGCGGAAAGTTCCGAAACCCCTTATGGACCGGGCTCTTCCCTTTCCGGCTCTGAGTTCTGATCGTGCGGCTAGTTCCGCGACCGTGGGAGGCCCTTCCATTTCCGTCCTCCCTGATTGTGCGGCTATTTCCGTGACCCTGCGCCTAGGCCGTTCCCTCGGCGCATCAAACTCGGGGCATCCCCGACCACTCCGGCTCCCGACGCGTCGCCGCCCCGCAGCCCAACCTCCGGCGGAGCGACGCATTCCACGCTGCGCTTCGCCGGCACAAATCTGAAACCCCGCCGACGAAACCTGACTTTCATTTGGGCGTCCACTCCTTTGCGCCGGCCCAATGTGCGCCCGCTCCCGCTTCGCTCCGGCCGCACCGCGCTTGTGCCGTGCTTATTTGCCGCTGCGTGGCGCCCCCGTTCATGCGCGCCGCAGCGATCAACGTTGCCACGTCGCTCTCTAACTCGTACCACCACCTCGCCACTCGAGCTCAATATTAATGCCCGCTGTGCTATGCTTCCATTACTGCTAAGCCTCGACTGAGGTTCTTCTTCGGCCAGTCCACCGTCAATCAAGCTTAGTCCTCCGACCTCTTCTCTCCCCGTCGCATCCTCGCCGCTCCTGCACCTCCACCTCTACACCTCTCCTCGCCGACGCTGACCACCAGCGAAGCCTCCCCCGCGTATATCCTTCTGCCACTGTCTGAATATTCCAGTGCGCGCGCTTTCTATCCAATTCTGTGGCGATGCTGATACCTGTATCTTTGCTACTATAGAACTTCGTCGAGTAACCTGAACTACACCCACTTTCGACGGGATCCGCTCTCTCCTATCGCTACGAATGTATGTCTTTCATTTCGTCGCGAAAGACACAGAGCACGAGCTAACCACCCCGTCCATTTTGCAGATTCTATATCTCCAGACCTTCGGACCACCCATCCGCTGACGCCTGCCGCAGCGACTGCGTCGTGCTGAGCAGCCGCCCTCTCGACGCGTGCTTCCGACCACGCAGGTGCGCTTTCGCATCTTTTTATTCTCGTTTCTCCTCCCTTTTCCTCTTCCCTCTATCTCCTCTCCTTCTCGTCTCTTTGCTTCGCGTTCCCTCTTCTTCTTCCGCACACTAACTCTCCGCGCAGTAACTCCACCTCCGCGTCCTCGGCCGCCGTCGTCGTTCCTCGCCGCGCTGTAGCATAGCGTACAACATGCGCCGTGACTACTAGCGGTGCCAGCTGCTCCTCTGGACCGTCTGCAGCATCAGAACGCCGCGCGACTACGCACCCGACACACCGCGCCGAATGTGCTGCGCGACTGCGACGTCGTGTCCCTGACACCGTGCCACACCCACACGCTCGACATCACGCCGACGCACACCGTAGCCCCGACCAGCGCCACCACCCGCATTCGCAGCATGCGGCGCGTGCGTTCCTCGCAGCCCACGTCGCCTCCGTCGCCTTCCCGCCCACCGTGATCGTCTTCAGCACAATCCTACCCTGCTGCTCGAAGCCCGCGCCCAATCACGACGCGCACCACCAACCGCATGCGCAGCCCTCCCCCGTGCCCGGCGCCGGCTTGCTCGGTTCCCCGTGCACCGAGCATCGTCGCCCCAGCCCCACCGTCGCCGCCCGACGCGCATCCCACCACGATACCTCCCTCCACCGGTGTCCGCAGCGCATGCAGCCATCGCCCACGCCGCCTTCGTCGCCTCGCCACGCACCGCGGCCCGTCTATCCAAGCCACCATCGACGCGACGCCCCGCTTGCGCTCCCGATAAGACGGCGCGCACCACCGCCATGGCACCCGTTGCTCGGCGCCCACGCCGCCCCGCGCCCCGCGCCCGTTCCGAGCGAAGGGTCGCCTTCGCCGCACCGCCTGCCCTTGCGGCGCTCCTCGCGACCAGCAGTACCGCCTCCCGCATCCGCGGCAGCCGTTCCCCGTCGCCGTCTCCTCTTCGTGCCCGACGAGCATCTCCGCTCCACGAGTGCGCTTGAACGTATCCCCAGCACCGCGCAAGCACCACGCCGTGCGCACCATTTCCCATCGCGCACGCCGCGAGCATCCTCAGCGCCACCCCCCGTCGCGCGAAGCTCCGCCTGTCGCACCCCGCCAGCACGACGAGCACCTCCAGCGCCCTGCGTAGCGGCCGCGGCGGCGCTTTCCCATCGCCCACGCCGGCTACGGGTACCACCACCACCCTCAGCTGCCCCCACGCTGCGTCTCCCCAGCATCGACCACGCCGGCGTCGGCGCCTCCGGATGGCGTCGATCCTCGGCGCGGGGAGTCGATGCACGCACGCGCGAAGACGCCGTGCAGCCCAGCAGCCGGAGGCCATGGCCGTGCTGTCCGCGAGACTCAAGAACGTGTGGCTTTCTCTAGCAGCGCGCGGGAGCTCAGGCCGCTGGCCCGCCGCAAGCGCGCGCGAGCGAGAAAGGGCAAGGGCACTGCGGGACTGCGAGCGCGGTCCTGGTTCTGATGCATTTGTACCACTGCAAGCGCGCGCGGGCGAGAAAGAGCGAGGGCACTGCGGGATTGCTTGCGCGGTCCTGGTTCTGATGCATTTACTTGTACCTACGCTCGTCTCTTTCTTTTTTTTTCGTGTATGAGAGCTTGATGTAGTATTTACTTGTTTTATGATATACTTTCTTCAAGCCTCGCAAGAAGTGCAAAAGACCAAAGAGCATTGCGAAAATAAGTCGACCCCGAGAATAGTGGTAACGACTCGGGCAGTATTCCTTCCATGGATTGTAACGTTGCAAGAACATTTTAGAATCGTTCTACATGGACAAGGTGCCCTTCGGCTTCGGACGTGTCATTAGCCCACACTCGGAGGACCTTGGTCTCACGGCTCTGGGAAGCTCGCAGCACGTCCCGGCCGCCTGCGACTAGCGCCTCGAGCGAGAGAAACTGACTGCCGTCTTCGACATGGAAGAGCACGAGCTCGCTGAGATTGGTGAATGCGGTGAGGCGTCGGAAGCAGGGCTACAAGCAATAGGCACGAGAGGACGGGTGTAAGCATCCCGACGCTTTAGAAAGCACAAAAGCGGACCTCGAATTCGATCTTGAATGGGCTTGCAATGGACAGAACTCGGAGGCCTGGAAATCTGTCGGTGGCCAGTACTGCGTGCGGGGGGTGAGACAGTTTCAGATAATTTGGGATGAATGACATACTAAGGAACTCCTCGTTCCGGTGGCAAATACGGAGTCCTGCGAGTGCGTCAATGTGGGTGAAGTACTGCCTGACCATGAGGGCACTGCTATCTTTGTGGACCGTCTGGAAGACGAGCGTCCTGAGGTGAGGGAATGCACGGAAGATCGGGCGCAGCTCCTGGGGAACGAGCAGCACGGAAACAGTGGGAAGAGAGACTTTGGAAAAGGCAGAGGAGATGATTGAGAAGATCGTATGATCCAAGCGGTTCTCGTAGATTTCAAGACCGGTAAGCTTTGGTAGCGTACACAAGAAGTCCACCAGGAGGGGAATCGTTTCACTGATAGACGATAAGGGCCACCATTGCGTTGATATGTGCACGTATCTTAACCGAAAAAAATCGCTGTGAGGTGGCATGCGATAAAAGAAAAAACAGACTTGATGTATGGGAAAATGCAGGCAGCAATCTCACTCTGGGGGGATCGGAAGTCTGGGTTATAGACGTCGAATCGTTCCCACAAGAGTGGTAAGGAGACGCTTCGCAACACGGAGCAGCTCTGCGACAGCGAACGCAGGGTCTTGCGTCGGGGTTGTCGTCGCTTCCAGTAATCCTGGTACACGACAGGAGAAAGGAAGTCGAAAGTGTATGTATGATAAGAAACAATTTCAACTAGAAGCTCATTGGGAAGGTCGATAAGTGAGGGAGCTGGAATCGCACAAGGCGTCATGGTGGCTAACGACAAGTGCCGGCTCGGATCATTTCACAAACAAGGATATATAGGTGGCTGTGCTCGGTTCTTGGACGGGAAGAAACGCAAAAAAAAAATTGGGGACTGGGAAAATCGGCCATTTCGAGAGTTTTATTTCGCCGGAAACGGCGTCAGATTGGATCTCCCGACCGATTTCCCATTACCCTTGGGTTGGCGGGGTTGCCAGGTCGCAAGGCCACCAGAAAGGTGGAAATTTTCACAAGGTCAATTTTTTTTTCTAGTGCTGATCTGGGCCCGATTCAGAAATTAATGGGGGTGGTTTTTGACTCCTGACCTTGTGAGATTGTCGCCAAGCTCACAAGCAAAAAGGTCACCAGAGATTTGTCAACTGATGCTTGTCGCGGAAAAGATGTTTTGATAATAACACTTTGGGACTGACAACATGGGGCGATACAACATTCTATTGCATAGAGTTCTGCATGTCCTCGGTAAATCTTCCAAGGTACATATCCCAGTCGGCAACCCTGAATAAAAAGAATCTTAGCACAAGCACATTCGCATTCTGTGATGGTAATTACCCGAAGCTTGGAGGGGCGCGAGACCATAGCGCGATCGTGCGTGCATCCATCATGTTCACGTCCAATTCCTCCTCGTTGAAGTCCGGCACGTGAGCGTTGGGTTCTTGTGGGTTCCCTGGTGGAACAAAGCCGAGATGCGAGGGGCCATACATGTAATTTTGGTCTTCGCCCGAGAAGACTTGCACACCGCTGTGGCCCATGAAGTGCGCATTATACCAAGCATCGTCGTCAGGATAGTGCGGCGCAGTCTCGAGTTGTGGGTCATACATAGGCGCAACAGGAAAGGGTTGCCCGAAGGGCCCGAAGGGCCCGAACTGCAACTCCGACGTGGGGTTCGGAGAAGAAATGTCCGGGGAGTTGGTTGCCTCGACACCCTCTGGTGGACGTTCCCCGGCGATGAGTGGTCGCAGAGTGTCTCTGGATATCATGTTTTAAGCAATGGAAGACCGCGATGAATGATTGACGACACACAGTAGATGGGTTGCCGTTGGCCATCTGCAAACGGACCAGTCAGCAAAGATACTAGATAGAAGGGACACGTACTGGTGTTGCTGAGCGCTCAACACTCCCATGCAGCGGTGGATGTCGTCAAGATCTTTGTCTGCTGCTCTGCCGCTTGCGAATCCACCCCATATGTTGAGCAGCAGCACAATGGCGGAAGTAAACAGCGGCGTCTGGCGTGGCCGTCGTTTAGTTAGACATGAATGCACGGCAAACTGACGCACAGCACCTGGCTGAACCATAGAGGGTTCTTTGGCCGACGCTGCAGTTGAATCTGTGCCACCTGACTACATGCACGAGCCGCGGTGGTACATATACTGAGGGAAGGCAGACGCTGGGCAGACCGCATCGCGTGTATCAACGGGCGGTGGATGATGATCCGCGTGTGGTAGTACATGCAGTGCAACACCGCGGACTGGTCAAAGAAGATGTCGTCTGGGATGAGATGGTCTGGATCCCACCGGACTGCGACCGAGATTGTTCAATTTCCTTTTAGACACAGAGCAGGGAGAGGGGGCGCACGGTGGTCAGGGATCGTCTCGAACCAGGTGTTGAGCGCAGTGTCGAATTCAGCGACGACCTGCTCCTCCCAGTCATCATCGCCCACCCCGAGCAGTATTTTCCGGCGTTTGGTCGTGTACTAGGACATTAAACCTTGATTAGCGACGTTACTAATACGGTAGGTCTCCGCACGTACCAGGGTCGAGCAACTGAAGGATAGGATATGGTTTAGCTGGAGCATGGAGTTGAAGAATGCTATCACGGATGGCCTGTTAGGTGGGGAAAACCTTGGGATCTGGGCATTCCAGTGGTCGTCATCGCATATAATTGGCATCTCAATATCAAATCTACAGAGTTGGAATCCGTCAGCTGGTTGAAAAGTTGCCACATTGCGACGCACTCATGAATCCGAAGAGCATTGGAGCGACCTAGAGCAGCACTCATTTGGATATCGAATAGCCAAAGCACCCTGAGGAATGTCAGTTTTTGATCAGTGAAAAGAAACAAATGGCTCACCAAGAGGCGCGCTTTTCCAGTTCCTGTTCCAAATTGTTCGCGCTGCTCCGGAGTTTGAAACGATGAGCACCGATATCCTGAGCGAGGCGCATTCCCAAGCCAACCAATGACCAGGCCCCCCGTGAGCTTGCGCCGTTCATGAATGCGGCAGCAAGCTAGAGGAGTATGAGAAATGGAAATGAAAATATATGCATTAACCGCCTACACAATACGATTGCAGATCGTAGATTGTCGGATGGCCCTGCACCATGTGGCCGAAGAGGTCGACTTGCTCAATCCACTTGAACCCTGGTGGACGCGGCGGCAGGCCCGGGGCGCGCGGCGGATGTTGGACATCATTTGAATATAGGGCGCCGAGGGCGCACACTAGGAGCAGGGTTTTTGCAAACCCGGCGTGGGTCAGGTGAAAATTCTGCCTCACGCCAGATTCAAACGTATGGCGGTGAAGCAGTGGTAAGAAGGGATTAATGTTCTCAAAGTAAAAAGAGATGAGGGACATCAAGAGATCGCCTTCTGGGAAAGAGTAAGGCGGTACGGGTGGATCTGGTGTGGCTTGCAGCTGGAATCATGAGTATTTTAACATGTCGGGAGTATTTCCACTATACCGATTCAACAGGTCCCGGGGCTTTGTACACAGTAGCAGTATTATTGGCGCCATCCCTGAGATCGACGGCGGCCTTGATGAGCATGGCACCGCTGGATTTACCCTGGAATCCCTGGTCACTGGAGTAATTGTTAATGGAGAGAGCCCGAAAGTTCGTGTCTATTTCAGCGAAGGCCGAGTCATCGGAGTGTGGCGCAGGTGGAGGCCTGTTCAGCCGGTGAATGGCATTTATGATCAGCTGCAAGCCGGGATTCTTCTCCGTTCTCGCCTGGTCGAGAAGGGCCTCGAGGGTCTTCACCCGAGCTTCCAGGGCTTCAATATAACTTCGAATTACGGGGGACACGTCAGAGAGGTCCGAGGGGCCGGACGACGACCGGGTCTAAAAATCCGATGAGCCATGCCAAAAAACCAGACAGATGACGGGGATTCACCCGAGATGACGGTTCAACATACGTGCAGATGAACTTGTGCTTCGCGCAATGATCGCATATCTCTCCTCCATCGCCTCCACAATCTTCAGCATGATGATTCGACGTAGGAAAAAGATCTTACAACGCCCTGGAATTTTTGAGTCGACAACTCCAAAACAGTGGGAACAACGTACGTTTTTTACGTCTGCACATGTCGCATGCTCGCTGGACGCGTTTTTGCTTTGACATGGCTTCGCCCTGGTAGGAATCCCCGCTGTTGGAGGGCATGGATGATGGATAGTTGGGGAGAGGGTTTCGTCAACACAAACAAATAGACGAGAATCATGCCGACAGCCGAGTCGACACAGGCTGACATATCCTTTATCAGTCCGCGTATCATATACCGGCGCAAGTTAACTGTCAACTTGGGCACAAGCTGTATTTTAGGACCCATTTACGGCGCCGACTACGATCACTCTCAGCAGTAATTTTTTTTATCCGTAGTTAACGAACTTGGAAGGATCGACCTCAGCTGACCTTCCGAGAAATCGAGAGGCATGGCCGCTGCATACCTATCTATTTGGAGATCCTGGGGGATAGGTAGTTAGGTAGGTAGGTAGCGCTACACGAGACGGTATCATGAGTAACGAACACCGGTTTCCAATCAACATGGTTTATTAATAAATAGTAACTCCTGCGCAGTGGGCAGACCTGCTGACTTTTGCGCATTCTTGCCGAGTCGCCGTTCGAGTCTAAATGCATTGCATAAAATCCGGAATGCCCTCAGTTTACCGAAATGGTCGGAGTCATTTTCCTGCTGAGCTCAAGGAGCTGGGGATCTATCATGTATATTATTCATGATCATTCACTGTGTTCTGACCCCTCGTAGACGCAGACTGTGTCTACGGATGTAGACAAAGCGTAGATGCATGTAGACACAGATATTAGTCTACATGCAGCTACACTGAGTAGACACATAGGTCTACATGCGTCTACCCAGGTAGACATATGTAGACAGAGGTAGACCAATGTAGACCCACATGGAACTGGCCAGACTTGCCGATTTAATTATGTTCTGGTTCACTTCTGGCGAGGTGTGTCCGAGGTGTGTCTACCCGCATAGACAGAGGTAGCCACATGTAGACACAAGTAGCCGAGTGTAGCCAAAGTGCGTCTACCTTACATAAGAAAACATAGACACATGTAGCTAAATATGTGTCTATGTTCATTGATGTTGGCTCGACGATCCCTGTCTACCCACGTAGACGAATGTAGGAGAACGTAAACACATGTAGACGGGGTATGTCTACACGGGTTCAGAATACAGTGTATTGGCACTTCAAGTGGATGTGTCCTTCAAACAGAAGAAGGATTTTCTGCAGGGAATTTGCTCGTGGCATATTTTCTTTTCTGCTGTTCAAATGGTGAGACAAGCACGGCGCATCAAAAGATGCACCACGGCCATCAATTCATCAATCATGCGGAAAAACTCCAAATTGGGATGCATAACCCGCTCTGGCAGTTGAACGGCGCGTGAATATTGGGTCTCTTCATCTCCTTGAAAGGTTTAAAACGAGCACCATTTTATGACGAGATGAGCAGAGATTCACGGCCCCGCCCGCCGTAATTGGGTGCAAGATTTGCTGATATGCTGTTCTGCTATAAGTAGATCATTTTGCAAACTAAACGGGATAAAAAGAATTTTATGCGAGCGATACGCTTTGGGGACTGATTATTGCTGTTTTCAGGATCGTTGAGGCTGGATCCTCGGACGCCCACGCATGCTCTGATAATGGTCGCACTTGCCCCACATATTATTTGAACTAGTCCTCCTCCAACTGCTAAAAATCTCAGGATGACCATCGCCGTCTGAGCAAGCTCCAATATTAAGGCTCGTGTTACAGTTGAGGAACGGAGATAGTTGAGTTTCAACTAGGCACTTAAATACAGTAGACGCCCGTGTTATGTTATTTTCAGCCGCCCGTGTAACTTATTTACGAGAGAAGGCTGGCCATCGATGATCGGTGAGAAAAAGTTGGCTGGATTGGATCTTTCCTTTACTAATATGTACATTAATCAAATTCAAACTTGATCGTGTTTGTGTTTCTGTTTTATCTTCACCCCTGCGCTTGAACACACGCCCGAATTTACTTGATTCCAATTGTGCCAATTTTACTTGGTTCCAATTCTGCCTTGGATGGCTGGAACCTGAAGGAGCGAACCGATTTCAACCACGCCTCGCCTGAAGGGCTGGCGAAGTTTCAACCTGCCTGGTCGCCACTGCAACGAACATCGGACTATGAGCCAGGCCCAATTTTGTTTTCGGCCAATGGTCTGCGGGGAGTTTGTTATGATGTTGCAACAATCAACGATAAACTGCGGTGCTTTGACCATAAATTATAATATCAAACCGCTCTTGGCTCGTACGGAGAGCGTGTTGTTGGTATATATCAGGATGGCAACTTCAACTTCAACTTCAGGTTGATTCGGTGTACTCGGAGGCCCGCAGATAGAGCTTGCCAACTTCAATCAACCTGGAAATCCAGCGAATGTGACGGTGGATCGTTCCTAGCTTTCACATCTTCCAGGGTTGATTTTTTTTCTTTGCAGACCATTGTATATCTGCAGCGAACGAGATGCGACTCTGCAAATACAGATCCATCGAGCGGTTCAACACTGTCAAGATGGTTTCACTCGGTTGCTTGAAGAGACGCTCACCAAATTCTTCAATTGATATTTTTACTGTACATAGGATTATGGCGAGGAGAGGCAGAAGCCAGAGGTGGCAAGAAGCAAGCAGCTGATTGGACTGGATCCGCGGGTGAAGACTCGCCTTCACCAACAAATAAAGCGACCCTGGGTGCAGGTGCCCATTTGAATCAATAAAGAGACTGGGTTGAGCTTACCCACCAATTCCTAGCTCAACTTGAACATCAAGTTAGTGAATGTGAGTGTTGAGAGTTAAACTCCAATTGAACTTCAATTTCAATTGTTGAACTGTGGTAAGTGAGCAGATCTGCGTCCACAGATACAAATCTATGAAGTTCGGGCTCCCACCAGTGCCAGCGCTGATTGCACCCATGTTTCATCTGCGCGCTTTAATAGACGCCCCATGATTGTTTAATCACCTGGGAGACGCAAGATTGAAAAAGCGATGTGTATGTAGGTTGAGGAAGCAGGCTACTATATCTGACTAGGAAGCTGGACACTTGCCAAATATAACGATGAATAGTACTAAATGTTGAGCCATTGGACTTGTCGGAGGGACTGCAACCCCTGAGGACCATCCATGTCGAATTTCGAGGCGGAATGATGCATTGATCGAAAGCTGTGCTTCGTCTGATCACCGTGCAGAGGGTGAGAATATTGGTTTCTTAACGCCGAGCGGTCATCTTACCTGTTTCTCCACTAATCCTTGGTCAATCCACGAGTTCTTGGGCTCATTCTGCTCGCAACATTTCGAGCTCGCTTCCGATGCACCACGATAATCCACAGACTCATTTTCCCCATCTAATGCTTCATCAACGAACGAGATCTGCCTCCAAGTACCCCACCCTCGCGGCGCGTATACCAAACGGCCCTTTCGCGCTACGGATCTACAATTTTGCATGGGCCATTATGATGTATAAAGCCTCAGTTTCAAGGGTATTCCATCATTTTATCTGTTTTATACCTCTCTCATCATCGTCCATGCCTTAAACCACCATAATATCTCTGGCATCAATGTCTAAATGCCGGGTTCTCGACCGTTTGTCTTGGGAGTGGAGCAGCATGCCCAGGTATGTCCAACTACTTCTTATGAAGCTGCCTGCGACCTATTCTGGGCAACCATGTTCTCTCTCTGCCGGGCGGCCCTCATTCAATTTGCAGCATAGATCCCGTCGCATGCATCTGACATAGGAAGCCTCCAGTCCAACCATTTCCTTTGGTCCTGTATGTCCTTTTACTACCTAGAATTCATTTTTTAGCTTCCCTCGACTATATTATACACCACGAAGGTACCGAACGAGACAGCAACAATGGATTTGTGCGGGTGTCCAGCTTCCCTGTATATTGCCTGTTCGGGAGTTCCGCCCGAAATAAATTCCCAGCACACTCAAAATCTCATCAAGCGGTCCCCAAATATGTTCAAATTGTTCACATGATGCGCGCCTACAATCGAAGTGCTTCGGATGCTCAAAACAAGGCTCGAGGGAGCTGCTAATAGTCTAAAATGCCTAAGGTGTCTAGGTTCCCAGCGCGTAATAGTACACTGGATCCGCAGATGAGGCTGATTCCAAGTGAGCTACCAGATCGACACGCCTTGCTTGCATTCAAACTGTACTATACAGAATCAGAATAATTTCTTACAGATTGTGGCAATTTGTGGGCCGCTCCGAAGTTCAACTTTCAGATTTCACTCGTGTTGGCACATTCCAAGCAACATTTCATCGGATAAACGGTGCTGGAAGCCGGGAAGTTCCTTTCCCGTTGAATTAACTGCAAATATAACAGCATAGTGAGATCTGATTGCAGTGCTTTCAAGTTATATTTGCGCCCGGTACTAAAATAAAACGCACGTGTTGGCTAGGGCGATGCAAGACTGATGTATCTCTCTCTACTTCCCCCCATAAGCATACCTTTCTTATTCTTCTCAGACTCGTCAAAACGGTTGGCTGATAATTTGCAGGATCCATCCCGCACCGATGCTCTTCCTAATCGTTCTCGTCTATCTCTCAAGAAACTCGAGCCTTGCGCAGGGTCATACCCTCGACCCACGAGGACCCTCCGACTCGTGCGACGACATCAACAGCTGCCGGACGCTGTTTGATATCGTCTGGGGCTGTCTGACCACCATTTTTGCATGCACATGGGTCTCGGTGCATCAGAACATCCCTCCTCCCGACCAGGGATGGATGTCCCTCCATTTGCGAAAGCTGCGGATGATGCTCGTCACGATCATTTCTCCGGAAGTAGTCGTAATATTCGCAGCGCAAGGGGCTACCGATCCCCGAAAAAAACACCCAAGGTCGGGATATGTTTTTCAGAGGTTTGGTAGACCCTCCCCCCTATGTAAGCCAACACGTGCCATCAAATTGCCTTTTTTGGGAGGTCGGAAATTTCCAGAAACCGCTCCCAGGTCATCCAGACACCACAGGGAGCTGCATATACTATTTCAGGTTATTCTAGGTGCTTCCAGACTCTTCAGGGCAAATTTAGGTGAACTCGCCAGGGTGGCTGAGATCATCACGTGAATGATATGATGTGACATGATTAACTCAGTGAAGCTGATTTGGTGAAAAAGGGCTCAACAAGGTCTGAGCTCACAAGGAGCATGTTGAAAACTTTCCTTCAGCTAGTGTTGATCAAGTTTGGGGTAAATTTTTCTGATTTTTTTTTCCAGGTGTTTTTCTGTGCATTTCAACGAGTTTTGAAAACAGGTATGAGATACATTTTTCAGCACCCAGAGGGACCCCCCCCCCCTCCTCCTAATTAGGAAATTCCTTATCATGGTAGCCCCTTGTCGCAGCGAGACGGTTTCTCACTGCACTGTACATTTCGAAAGGTCGGGATTTTTTATTTATTGCGTATTTTGTATCTGATCCTCATTCATCGTAGAATTCAACGTTTCAAAACCCCATGGATTCTTTGTCTGCATGGGTGGTTTTGTTTCGCGGAACGGTCATCATCCTATTGCAAGCATTGAGCGACTACGCGACCCTCTCCTCGGCGAAGATTATATCTCAGCCATACAGCAAGTCAAAGAGGTGGAAATTACAGAGAAGAGCAAAGGAGATGCACTATCTAAAGGCGTAGCACTTGCACAGGGGCTGTGGTTCGCTACACAGTGTCTAGCTCGCGCCACTCAGCATCTTCCTGTGACCGAAATCGAAGTTGCTACGCTGGCTTTCGCAGTGGTCAATATCTTCATCTGGGCGCTTTGGTGGTGGAAACCCCTCGATGTTGAGCGACCTATCGCAGTTGGGCCTGGACCAGAGCTGCAAGACTCGGAGGACGAACGCCGCACCACTCTGTGGGATGAGGTCAAGGCTACAGTCAGTTGGCACTACCCCTTATACTCTCCATCATCATCGACTTCGGTTCCCTCATTTTATTGCCCGACCGAAGATGCAGTGATTACAGATCTAAAACGCCATATGCTTATCGCAATGGAGTGTGCCAGTGGTGTCGGCGCCATTTTTGGTGGCATCCACTGCGCGGCGTGGAATGTGATCTTCCCCTCTGCCGTGGAAATGTGGATGTGGAGGAGCAGCTCCTTGTTCGTTGCGGCGACTCCTCCATTGCTAGGATCCATTGTTATAACGTCGCAAGTTCTAGACTGGAAGCATTGGATGAAGAACTTCCCTAGGATCAGGATCGCACTCAAATTGATTTCGGATCTTCCGTTCTTTCTCTACCCCATCGCCCGCCTTTTCCTCGTCATCCTCGCCTTCACTACCCTGCCGCGCCCTACCCGCTCGTGCGTTCGTGGACGTAGACTGGAGTGTCTATATCCCACATTTCTAGGTTGGATGGAGCATGGTCGGCCCAGCACCCATGTTGTCGGGAACAATGCGCGGTACTGCGCGGCGGACGGTTGATCTTGAACAGTGTCGGATGGATGGAGGAAAGCCTGGCTATATATACATGGCTTCGGACTCCGCGAGCCTCGTAGACGGACGTTCGTGTTTATGCACCGTTAGGCGTCGACCGTCGAAGTGAATATCGTTGTTGAATTTTCGTAACTGCATCCGCGGGAGGAATAAAGCGGATCTGAGTCCACGGATACAGATACATTCCCCAATTTGTACAGCGACAGTATAATAGAGTAGTATAACCTTGACGAGCGACATATCAGGGTTCAAGAGGAGATGCCAGTGGAAAAAAACTCACGTCAATCAACTCTCGAAAGCTCCCAGGAAAATTCTCTCCGAAGAGAGCGATAGGTGTAAAAAATCAGGACAGACCCAGAGTAGTCTGAATCGAGTTACGCGGCGTTTGCCCGACCTATGAACGAGTAGCGGCCGTGGTCCCGAAGTGCAAACGATGCGCCGTCTCGTTAAACTGCGATTCCATCGATGAATTCTCGTACGCCGCTACGCTCCACCGCGCACATGCGGAAATGTTGCTCGATGGTCTGAGGAGGATCGCGGCACATACGTCAGACCGAAGCTCGCTGTGTAGCATCGTCGCATACCCACGACCCGTGTGTAAATTCCAAACCGGTGCGATACCTTATTGGACGAGGGGGTGCGTGTAGGTTGGACTTTGTCTTTTTTTTTTGTAGACTATGTACATACATCCGCGACGAACAAGGATTTATTTTATTGCGTCTATGGATACAGGTCCATCGAGCGGTTCAACACTGTTCAAGATAGTTTCAGCCAGGCGCTTGAAGAGACGCTCACCAAATTCTTCAATTGATCTTTTTACTGCACATAAATAACATTATGCCGAAGAGAGAAGAAACCCTAAAGTGTTAAGAAGCAAGCTGCAGCAGCTGGTTGGACTGGATCCGCGGGTGCAGAACCCTCGGCCAACAAATGAAGCGGCCCTGGGTGATTTATTCACCTGATTTTTGTGGGGGACGCAGGGTTGAAAAAGAAGTTTTTTATGTGGGTTGAGGAAGCAGAATAAACTGTGTCCGCAGTTGCTTGCGTGGCTGATTCCAACGACTCACGCTGCATCTGTTTCGGCCGGGCGCTTCGATGGACAGACGCCCATGAAGTTGAAAATTTAATTGACCGTAATAATCGAAACAATTCAAACCCCGATTTTCTTTACTTTCATCCGAGCATATGGACATACGCTCCCGTCAATTATTCTGCGTGATGCAGAGAGAAAGAACCTCAACAGCTCCGCAAACCAAATCAGCAAATCATTGCGTTGGCACCGATGTGGCGGTGCCTTGATCATCAATCGTCTTTTCTTTTCATTTTACCTCTTTAGTTTGAACTTTGGGCCATCTTTGGGCCATCGCCTCTTTCGCTCTCCATCCTATGCGCTATCCCCTTCCACCATGAAAATCGGACGCTACACCGGCCTCGCGTATCGGCGCGCGCCCGTTCTTAATCCAAAATACATACCAGAGCAGGAGCCCAAGAAATCTGTCCCGGCGCCCCCTAAATCTACGCCGGCGCCGGCCAATTCCACCCCGGCCCCGCCCCCCCAGCGAAGAAAAAGGCGTTTCTCATCGGGATCTCCAACGCCGTCGGGTACGCCCCGCTGAAGGGCCCGCATGGGGACGTCGCGCTCATGCGCGGGCTGCTGGGGAAGTATGGGTATGCGGAGGGGGATATCGTCACACTATTGGATGGGGAGGGGGATGGGGATTGGGATGTGAAGGGCGTACAGCCGACGCGGGTTAATATCGTGCGTCTTATTCCTCTTGTGAAGGATGGAAAGCGGGTGGCTGATGAGGATATGTGCAACAGCTGCGCGCGATTGGTGCGCGGGGCGTGCAAGGGGGACCGGTTTTTCTTTCATTGTGCGTGTCCCTTCTCTCCTTCCTTGTATCTCTCTCTTTTTTTGCGCTTGCCACCCCTTCCCATCTCCCTGTGCATCGCACCAGACTGACGATTGCATCCCCACACGGACTGCGGCCACACGACGCAGGTCGAGAACCGGTCGAAAAGCGAGGCGGACGGGATAGACGAGTGTCTCGTCCCGCTCGACGGTGAGGCGGGCATGATCATGGATAATGTGCGTTTGTCTTGCCTTCCTTCTTCCTCCTCCTCTCCCTTCCGCACTGATTTCCTCTTCCTATCTTCCCTCTGCTCTACGCCGCACGACGCACGATCAAACGCTCTTCTACTTACTCTTCGGCGCACCTTGACGCTGATGTTGACTATCGATGCATTAACAGGAACTCCGCCGGAACCTCATCGACCCGCTACCCGTCAGGTGCGCGCTCGTCGCTGTGTTCGACTCGTGCCATAGTGCGAGTTTGTTGGGTGCGTGCGGCTTCCTCTACCCGTTCATCTGCCTCTCCGCCCATCCATATCCCGCACCTGTCCACGGCCTTCGTTTCGCTTCCACTCTCTCCCATCCTCCGTCTTGGCGCTTCCTCTCCTTCCTCCCTGCCTTCTCCTTGCACGTCGATTTCTGTCTTTCCGCTTCTCCATATCCCTCCCAATCTCCCTCTCCCTCTCCCTTTCCCTTTCCCGGACGTTCTCCTGCACCTGCCTATGCCATTTCTCTCGCTTTTCTTTCCTCCTCTCCTGTTTTTCCTTCTCCCCCTCTGTTTTTCCGTTGTTTGCTTCACCTCTTTCGTAACTGCTCCTTCGCCCTCCTTCGCCACCGCTTCCCTCCTTCCTTCGCTTGTCCACGTCCCTCCGTTCCCGTTCCCGCACCCTCCCGTTTCTTTCCCTGCTCATCCACGTCCATCGTCCATCAATATTCCTGCTTGCCCATCGCCTCCTCTGACGCTCCTCCTCCCTTCCATCCCCCGGTCTTTTTCCGTTGCTACTTGCTCCCCTGCTCCTCGCCCTCCCTCGCACCGCTTCTCCTCTTCCTTCGCCCTTGACCACCTCCCTCCCTATTCCATTGCCGCTCCTACCCGTCCCACCCCGTTTTGTTTTTCCCCGGAGTTCCTTCTTACTCTCCCTCCACTTCTCGTCTTGCCCATTTACGTTGCCCCCCTCTTCCTTGTTCGCTCCTCTTTCCTTCTTACTGTCCCTCCCCCTCCCTCTCCTCCTCTCTCGGGAAATTGGGGGTGTTTCAACTGCTTCTCTCGGGTTTTTTCCCTCGTGCGCGAACGGTTGCGACCTCGTGCGGCGGAACGCGTGCGCGCGTGGCGTTTTCGAGCACTCGTTTTTGGAGCGTTTTTTGCGGGTTTTTCGTCTGTGCTGTCGCCCGTTCGCTGGTGGGACCTTCGATTCCTGGTTTTTTGTTATGTCCGCGTCCCCGTCACGGTGTCGCGTATCTTTCTTTTGATTCCGACCTGCGTCGCGTTTTTGCGTTTCGTGCCCAGCGGCCCGCTTTCATCTTCCAATCGATTGGGGAAGGCGAGGGCTGTGATGGGCGTCAAAGCGGGATGGCATGATGGGAGTGGGCGAGTGGCTCGCATGAGTGCTGCCGTGAGACTATGGGATTTCTGCGCGGGAGTTGTACCTCCAGGGAGTGGTGGAGGAGGCGGAGGCGGAGGCAGCTGCTCGAGCTCTGGCTGCGAGGAGTGAATGCGTGGCGCTCTAGCGGCGCACGCAGTGGCGGAGGCAAGCCGGGGTGGAGAGGACGGAACGAAGAGGCGCCTGGATATCACATCTCTCTCCGGAGGAGCATGCGCGCGGGCGAGACGTGGTGACGTGCGCAGCAGATCGAGAAGCGGTGGCAACTCGAGCCGCGCCGGAGATTATGCGGCTGATTGAGCGGGGTGCGGAGTACAAGGAGGGGTGCAAGAGCTTGGGCCCCGGAGGTGTACAAGTGCGGAGCTAAGGAGTTCCAAGTTAATTCGGTGAGGAAGCCGGAATTTAACTGAAAGTGACCGTGGATCGGTTCCTAACTTTCGCATCTGCCAGTGTCGAATTTTCGGATAGACTACCTCATCCCCTCCCCTCCTTGAATTGTTCGTGATTCCAGCCTTTTTTTCCCTCTTCACTTGCGGTGAATTGTTCGCGAATTGATCTTGTTTCAAGGTTGGCGTTGCACATTCTTGGCAAGTTGAAGACGGCCATACGGGTCTTCTCCGTGGTACTGTACGTGCGTGCATGAGTTTCTGGTTGCTGAGGCCATTCTGATTGCTGTTTCCCGGTTTTAGGGAAGGGATTTCAGTCATGATTTTTTCGTTGCTCCGAGCGTTGCGCGTTCATTCTGGCGTGCACATTATCATCCCCAGTCGCGCCCACCGAGATGCGTCCTCATTTATCCGCTGGTTGGGCAGCGGCCCTTGTCCTGGACTCCTGGATGCTCAGTATTGCGGCTCGATGCGTGCTTGCGTAAATAATATCCTTGTTGCCCATCTGATTCGTCTTTTCCCCCAATTCTACCAGGTTCTCCCGGAACCATTCGGGCGTCATCGTCTTCGACCGGTCTTGATTTTCGAGTTTTGATCTCACCATCCTCCCTCCAGGGATATCAGCGCGTTTACGCGGTGGATACTTTCCCTGAGTGTGTGTATCTTTCTTGTCTTTTATAAGCTCTTCCACGTCCTCTCTAGTCCTGCGCCCAGAACCAATCCCTGCCCACTTCCAGTGCTCGCCTACACATTATTTCTCTGCTTCCCCTGGACTACACTTCGAGTTCTCGCCGCATTTTAACGCGCTCTGGGATTTGCTTCGTCAATGCTGAAACGAGTTGCGGCCTCTGGCGCGTCAAAACTTCATGTAAGGTTTCTTTAGTCACCACAAGGACGGCGGACTGAATTTTCTCGATGCAATCGGCTTTTGCGAGCTGCTCTCTGCGGTTTTGTGGATACCTCCGGTGCGTTTCCTTAGGCTATCATTCAACTCGTCCTTGGACCGATACCACGTATACTCCCCATCGACACACCGTTAAAACCGCCGGCTAGTGGCACGTCTAGAGCCTAAGACGTCGGCATCCGGAGACCTCAGCTGAATCATCGAGTCGATGATTCAGCTGAGTTCTATCCATGTCGACATGGATATGTGTTTGTCAGCCAGTGTCATTATTGATGACCACGCGGGATCCTTACCGCCGGGTTATAAAGGCGCCATTGGAAAGCGCTTCTCCATCCTACCATGCCTGACCTCTCTACCGTCCGCAAATTCAACACCGCCTGGGCGCCAGCCTACACCCCCGTCGGGATCTTCGTCGGCGGCACCTCCGGCATCGGGCAAGGCATCGCGGAGGCCTTCGCGCGGCACACCAAGGGCAACGCGCACATCGTCATCGTGGGCCGCAGCAGCGCCGCCGCCACCGCCATCCTCGCGGGCCTTCCACCCGCCCCCGCCGGCGTGGACGCGACGCGCGACTTCGTACCGTGCGACCTCACCAGCATCGCGAGCGTCAAGCGCTTGGCCGCTTCGCTGGGCGCGCGCTTCCCGCGCATCAACCTGCTGGTCACGACCGCGGGCACGATTAACTTCGAGAGCAAGATCACGAGCGAGGGGCTGGAGGTATCGACGGCGGTGTGGTACTACGCGCGGTGGGCGCTCGTCGAGGGGCTTCTCCCCACCATACGCGCGGCGCACGCGGCGGGTGAGGATGCGCGCGTCATGGCTGTCTTCAGCGCTGGACAAGGGAAAGAGCTCGATTTGAGCGACCTGGGGCTGAAGAAGGCGTTGAAGCCCGTGCGCGACTTTGTTGGGTTCAGAACGGCCGCGAGCCAGGCGTCGACGTACGTTGATCTCATGTTCAAGGTGTGTTGCGTGCTCACTGAGGAGGTTATGTACCGGTTAACTGACCCACCTGGTACAAGAACTACGCCGCGCGGAACCTCGGCATCACATTCATCCACGCGCATCCGGGGCTGGTGGACACCCCGCTCCTGAAGAACGTCTCCCTCACCCCCGACATCCTCGCCACCGCCAAGTCCATCGAGGTGTGCGGTGAACACCAGCTCTACGCGCTCCTTAAAGCGCCGGCCGGCGCGTCGCGTACGGGGCAGGACGGAGACGACATCGGGATGGACCTGCCGGCGACGGAGGAGGTGCAGCGGACGCTGTGGGAGCATACTGAGGAGGTGATTGGTGGAATCGAATAGCGCGGTCGCGGTGGTACATCCGAGTGAAGGAGTTGTTGTAAGATTATATTATCCGTAGTGCAACGCTTGAATCACACCAAGGGCAAAGGTCCACGCACCTGGAAGCCAGGTGCGTGGAACGCATGTGTCTGGTAGTTACTCGGCTCCCGTACCTCTTTGACCAACGTCACTTACGACAGGACAAAGGGAGGCTTTGTCCTCGGCGCGGGGCGGACAAAGCCTCCCTTTGTCGTGCCCCAATCACCTTTATCAACCATTTTAGTGCATGTGAGTACATGCGCCCCAACATGCCTTCCACGCACCTGAAAGTCAGGTGCATTGACCTTTGCGTCCAGTGTCAGCTTTTGTAAAGTCCTAGAATGACAATACCGAAACGCGTCGGGCGCGTCTAGGTTGAAACTTCAATATATGCGCAGCTTTCAATGTCAGTGCATGCAGTTTGTCTGAATCGTTGTGAGACGAACTCGGACGTGGGTCTTGCATCGATTTGGTAGACAGCCTTCAGTTCAACTCACGAGGATGGGTTGGGAATCGGGATATGGATATCCCTGAGACCCAGGGTGTGATTCGATGACGGGGCTTACATCAGCATCTCTCGCTCACTGTCGATGCCTCCGATGTTGAAATGGACCATCCCGCTGGAACTCCACGGGTCATTCAGAGTGCCCTCGCGTTTTGGGATGCTCAGCGCTCACCACTAAACTCGTCCGTTCAGGTCGCAGACCTGCTCTCCTCCATCTTTCCTTCACTATCAAGGATTTATGGATCAATCGACAAGGATGAATGGGAATAGGTTGGAAAATTGGTTTCCACATATGCCGCCATTCGGGCTCATGAACGGCGACTTGATACGGCGACTCTTGATTTCACTTCGGCACGTTAACTCACCAAATTTGTAGGCCAAGCGCCTGCTGTTTCCACCTGATAACCTTGCTTTCTTGTATGACCGCCTCTCCCGGTCATTTGTATTCGGCGCTTTGCGCGGCCTGGTCCAAATTCCTAAACTATATCTCGTCTTCCAAACGCGCGAGCCGCTTTTCCGTCCCGAAAAAGGTTCAATACATGTGTTTTTTGTAGTTGGTTTCATGGGTAAGCCTACGACGGCACTGACTTTCCCCAGACATCGTGAGCCTCCATGACTGACATGAGCCCAATTTAACTTATCTAAACCGCATGATGGGTCAGGATTGAGAGTGCCTCTGACGCCTTTCCTGGTCGGACTGTTCGTGTTGTCGTGAAAAGCACTTTTTCCGAGGGTCCCAGCTATTGTCAGAAAATCGTAAGATACCTGCGGTTATTGATGGAATCAGAACGCAAATAATTAAAAAATAGGGCATTCCAACTCCGAGATGTCGTTGGCCAGGCTGTCCTGCAAACTGAAGTTTTGGGTCACAGGCCAGCACAGAGATTTAGTAGTCTACTCTATCTGATGCTGGAACCTGGGCCCAGGTTCTCTTCTTTACACTGGTTGAACATTTCAAGTTTTGCACTGAAAATTTTGGTGAAAAATGTTTTGGATTTTACAGCAATTTTTCGCCATAAACGTAGGTGAAAAACTTGAAACATTTTGGTGACTTTTTTGAACCTGGTGAAAAATTTCTGAAAAAGTGCTGAAAATGTTTTGAAGTTCAAAAAATTCATGAAGAAGTTTCAAGTTTTTCACTTGATTTTTCACTGAAAAATTGCTCTAGAATTAAAAACATTTTTCACTAGTTTTTTCACTGAAAAACTTGAAATGTTCAACCAGTGTTAAGCTGCGAATCGCCTTAAATATTTTCCAAAACGAGGCGAAACTGGCATTTGAGGTGAAAAAAATGGGATTTCAGCACGAAATCGATGGAACCTGGGAAATTTTGGGAAATAGGATTAGATCGGGCCTGGTTTCGCAAACTATTTAAGACCATGCCTGCGTTAAAGAAGACCTTCATCTGAGATTCTGGGTAAACTGCCCGAATTCACTGGAACTCGGGGAATTGGGGTGGAATTCGGACCCTAAATCGGCTTCAACTGCGATTTAAGGTAGAATTCTGAGCCTAAATTGCACATTGAAGGCTAAGGCTCCATTCGGCTGTCGTTACTTTAACCCATGGCAAACCATTATGCACCTCACTGAGACCAAAACATGGTGGGTTTTGGGACATTTAGAATTTGCCGAAATCACGTGTAACTACTATATTAAGGCATATGTTCCCATGAGAGGGGTCACCGAAGCCTCTGAAAAAAAAAATATGGAAGGTGTGTTGAGATTTTCGATTTTTCGAAGCCCCTTGGGTTTCGGAGGTTCTGGGCGTTTCACCACCGATCGCCCCGCCGATCATGAATTCATACCTATGGCCCTTGACCAGATGTTGAAACCTCACAATGCACAAGCCGGATATCCTAGAGTTTTGCATCATTTCTCCTTCCTCGGCGCTTCTGCTCAATTCCCATTGATATGCATCCTCAACTGTACATCCTCAATTACAGTCACCGACTCTTTCAAATTCCTCTCAAATGCTCTGAATCCAAACTATGCTCGCCACTTGCAAACTCCAAATTCACGACACTCCTCATCTACGCTCAGCTTCACCCCATAATAGAAAACTACAGTTGCAGGGCCCCCAGTCGACTTGGGGTTGTTGCGCGGGGTGGTAACATTTTTCGCACTCATCTTTTGTTCCATCAAAGTTGCGCACGCATGACATTGCAGTGTCAGTTTTCAAGTGCTTCTCCCTTCACCTCTACCCTCTCATCCCGTCACAGGCTTCTCGCTCTGTGTCCTCCTTCAAATTTTAAGTTTCACAGGCCCTCGCAAAACCAATCCACCCCTCATCTCTGTCACATATGAGACGCTAACAACCTCTTGAGAAAACCTCAAGGCGGATGGCCGCATCCGACTTTGTTCAGTTGAGGCCATCCTACTATACATGCAGAGAATCCTGGTTCAACTCGGGGTCGGACCATGACTTGGATCGCCCGCTCTTTTAGGTTCTCTCTCTTTTGCTTTGCAATTACCATACAGTGCATGTCATCACATCACGGTTCCGCTTTTGGCAGTAAACAAGTCAAAACTTTGAAGGTGGTATAACATTATGCCCTCGTCTTGGGTTGGTCTGAAAACACCTGGAAACAATTACAGCGTTTGCAGAAAACTATGGCTGCGCCACTTTTCGTTTTTTTTTGAGAAAATTATGTAAACACCACATGCCCGGTCTATATATACATCATGTACTAAAATTTCCGCCGCCAACTCCAATCCAACCCATTCAAAAATGTTGAAGGAGACGCAGGCATCGGAGTAATCTGGTAGCCCGTGGGCAGGTCGTCAAAATTGTACTGAGGCGGGAAATAATGAGACTACGATGAAGGAGAACAAAGGGGAATTTCAGTGGCACTGTCTAACACGTGATATTTACATAATTTTCTCCAAAAAGAAACGAAAAGTGGCGCAGCCATAGTTTTCTGCAAACGCTGTAAAGTAACAGTAAAGAACCCAGCTTGTGCTTGGTTAGTCGCTCAATAAAGATTTGACTTTTTCACCCTCAGAAAAGTGAAACAAACCCTAATGATGGCATCAGATTCCCATATCGGGTAGGGTTAGCGGTCACGTGCACTTCGGAGACGGCCGAGCGCCTGACCAGGTTCGCTCACAGGGACCCAAGGGCATCTCCGAATGCAAGGGTGAACAACATCTAGGACACTTCTGGATGTGTTGAACTTGATCATGGCCAGGAAACTCACCAGGAGACAATTTTATTTTTTCGGACCTCGAAAAAAGTGAAACACCGTGGGAAAAAATGAGTTTTTGTGCTCAATCACATTCTGTTGGCCGCTTTCGTGGCTCAGAAAATCAGGAAAAAATTACAAAAATTTCTTTGACTGTGAAAAACACGTGCAGAGAAGTGGTGACTTGCACTGTATTCCGATCCAGCCGAATCATTAGTGGGCGGGATCTCAAGTTGGCTACGGAAGCCGTGCACGTCAAGGAATCAAGGAACAAAAACTTGCCACGGATCGCAGGGCTATTGACAGAGAATCGGGATGAACAGAAAAGAATGCCATGGATTCGATTCACTCAGCTTCTTACACATATCTCATGTTTGATATCGTCTCGGCAAGAGCCAATGGCGGACGGTTGCATTTGCGCTTTATGTCCCAAATGAGCTGGTTGCAGGCAGGTGAACCCGATTGACTCGGGGGCGGTGCTAGCCTAGAGCTATTAATTAGTGTTGGCGGTCTGACTTTCAAGGTAATTGGTCAAGCAGTTCAAAATATATTGAGCAATGGCCTAATGTACCACAAGGGTGGGTGTTGTATGTAACATACCACTATCATCTGTGGCTGTCTGACCACCATCTTTGCATGCACATGGGTCTTGGTGCACCCGAACGTCCCTCCTCCCCACCAAGGATGGCTGTTCCTCCATCTGTGAAAGCTGAGAATGGTGATTGCGCGGAAAAGGACTTCAGTTACCAGTGAAGTCTTCAGTTTGGTGGTAAACTTAAGTGCTCAATATTATATTTTTACACTCATATGTGAGCTTGAGTTTCTGGCTAGGACTTAAGTCATGCGGGATCTTGAGATGAAGGTGCAAACATGAGTTCCTTCCTAGATCTTAAGTCATGCGTGAACTTAAGATCAAGGTGCGAACTTGAGAGGAGGGTCAAACTTAAGTTCGTGTTGAAGCCGTGCAAATGGTATGTATGTCGAAGTATTCTGTGTGGCAGTACAGGTCTATAGAGATGTGATAAAAACTCAAGTCTGAGTGGCGGTAAAATCACCCTTAACTTAAGAGGAGCTAAACTATCCCGGCAAGCTGTACTGATTTGTGTGCTTGTAAACTAGTAGGGAAACTCGAAATGTTTATACCCAAACACAAAGTTCACAGATATAAGCAAAAGCCTATGCAACCGACCAATGAAGTGCAAGATATAAGATGTAAGATTCCCAGTAGAAACTGACGAGTGTCAGTCCCTGCTTCAGAGCCTTGTAAAGGTCGAAGGGAGAGGTTTTGGGTAGGAGAAAGTGTGTAGAGAATTGTGTTGTGGAGATATTGCTTGCTTGCGCAAAACAATATATCCAAAACGGTAGATATTATAATGCTTCTCAGTGACAAGGCAAAAGACAAGGCAAGGTTGAGTGTCCGAAGATGGTAGGCGCAATACCCAAGAGCGTGTGATGAGTTAAAACTCTGTGGGGTTTGTGGTGTGTGTGGATATAATCCAAAATAGCAATTCTGACGTCCAAGGCAGTGTTCTAGTATTAATCCAACATCCAAGGCAGTGTTCTAGTATCCCATATAAATATACATCCAATAAAGTAAGATTTCGAGTAGTCACACCCTTCTATATGGTAGTGCACAACCAGAAGATCCCAGATTGCCCCGAACCGCAAGTGTAAGCCTACTAGTCATGGGGTGATGCTGTATTCTTCTAGTAGCGACGACCTACTACTTATATACAAGTCCCAGAATAAATAGGTACAAGCAAGATATAAGAAAATATGAGTCAAACAGCCGCATATCTGTTGGCTGCAAGTCTTGAGCACACCATATTACAGTCATCTGCCAAGACAGAACCTCAGTCAGCAATCAGCTGAAAGGCCACAAGCTCAGTCAGCACTGAGCTTATTTCCAATCCACCAAAACTGACATCTGATACAGGATTGATTCCTATATCCTGTGCTCCTCATTTGTTCCCCTCCAGCTAGCATCCCTATACCATGTAGTATAGTGTCACAGCTTTTGAACGACAACCCTTACAGCTTATATCCATAATTGGGTTCTGGGTAGAAGTCTAGCCTGACCCTTTGGGAATCTCTGATCAGGCCGGCAACTACGGATATAGTTGAGCCTGTCGGGTATAGTTGAGTATAGTCCGAAATAAGGTCCAACTGGTGTTCTAGGCCATTGTCTGATCTGATGTCCACATCTCTACAACCCTAATGTGTCACAACGGTATTGCAATTCAACCCAATTTGTTACTTGGGCTTATACCCAACATAACCCAATTGAATATGAAGTTACTCATGATCTTTTGCAGACTACACAAACCCTTACACGTTTCAGAGCGAGTGCAGCCAGTCACCTCAATGTATATTACCCCCTTGATGACCCGTTACTCTGTGATCTTTGCCCAACCAGCTACCTCTGAGTCTTGGTACTAGTTCTGGATATAAGATAATATACATTGCAACACAACTGAAAGGCGCAAAAATAGTGTGTTCCACTAGTGGTTATTTGCAAGGCTTATCAACATCTCCTTTGCTCTTCTCTGTAATTTCCACCTCTTTGACTTTCTGTATGGCCGAGATATAATCTACACTGAGGAGAGGGTCGTGTAGTTGCTCAATGCTTGCAATAGGATGATGACCATTCTGCAAAATGAAACCACCCATGCAGACAAAGAATCCGTGGGTTTTTGAAACATTAAATTCTACGATACATGAGCATCAGATACGAAACACACAATAAAAATTCCTGACCTTTTGAAATGTACAGTGCAGTGATAAACTGTCTGGCTGTGACAATTACAACTAGTTCGGGGCAATGATTGTGATGAACATCATCCTCAACTTTCGCAAATGGAGGGACATCCATCCCTGGTCAGGAGGAGGGATTTTCTAGTGCACTGAGACCCATGTACTGGTCAGACTGCCCCAGATGATATTGAACAGCATCCGACAGTTGTGGATGTCGTCACATGAATCGGAGGGTTCTCGTGGGTTGAGGGTATGGCCCTGTGCAAGGCTCAATTTTCTTGAGAGGTAGACGACGAGGATTACAAAGAACATCAGCGTATGATGTATCCTACAAATTATCAGCGGACTACTTGAACCTGACAAAGAAGAATACCAAGTTGGGGGGGGGAGGCAAGGCGTGATACAGCAGTCTCGCATCACACTGGCCAGACATGTCCTACATGTGTGTTTCATTTTAGGACCTGGTGCAGGTGAGCACACTGCAATTCGTTGCGGTGTTAGATCGTGGGAGGTTGTACCCCGTGTTCATTCGATAAATCGTAAACCAGCATGATCGTAAACCGATTTATTCATTCAGGCCGTCACAATAGTCTGACTCCACCACAATTATATATATTTGAAACCCCTGGATGGAACTGTATCCCAAAAATCCCACATTGGCAGATGCGAAAGTTCGGAACCAATCCCCGGTCACTTTCAGTTAAATTCCAGTTTGATTGAAGTTGCCAAGCTGCGGGCTTCCTCACCGAATCAACCTGGAACTCCTCCTTAGCTCCGCACTTGTACTCCTCCGGGCCCGGGCTCTTGCACCCCTCCTTGCACTCCGCACCCTGCTCAAGCAGCCGCATAATCTCCAGCACGGCTCAAGTTGCCACCACTTCTCGATCTGCCGTGCACGTCACCCACATCTCACCCATGCGCATACTCCTCCGGAGAGAGATGTGATATCCAGGCACCTCTTCGTTCCGTCCTCTCCACCCCAGCTTGCCTGCGCCACTAGAGCGCCACGCATTCACTCCTCGCAGCCACAGCTTGAGCAGTTGCCTCCGCCTCCACCTCCTCCACTCCCTGGAGGTACAACTCCCACGCAGGAATCCCATAGTCTCGCAGCAGTGCTCATGCGAGCCACTCGCCCACTCCCATCATGCCATCCCGCTTTGATGCCCATCACAGCCCTCGCCTTCCCCAATCGATCGGAAGATGAAAGTGGGCCGGTGGGCACAAAACGCGACACAGGCCGGAATCAAAAGAAAGATACGCGAGACCATGACAGGGACGCGGACATAACAAGAAACCCGAGCAGAAATCGAAGGTCCCACCAGCGGACAGGCGACAGCACAGATGAAAAGCCCGCGAAAACTGCTCCAAAAACGAGCACTGGAAACTGTCGCGTGCGCACGCGTTCCGCCGCACGAGGGAAAAACCCTGAGAGAAGCAGTTGAAACACCCCCAATTTCCCGAGAGAGGAAGAGAGGGAGGGGAAGGGACAGTAAAAAGGAAGGAGGAGCAAGGAACAAGGAAGAAGGGGGCAACGAAAACGGGCAGGGCGAGAAGTGGAGGGAGACTAAGAAGGAACCCCAGTGAAAAAACAAGACGGGACGGGATGGGCAGGAGGGAGGGAGGCGCTCAAGGGTGAAGGAAGAGGAGAAGCGGTGCGAGGGAGGGCGAGGAAAGAGGTGGAGCAAGCGGCGACCAGAAAGATCGGGGGAGGAAGGAAGGAGGAGCGCCAGGGGAGGCGAAGGGCAAGCAGGAATATTAATAGACGTGGAAAAGCAAAGGAGAGAAACGGGAGAGGATGCGGGAATGATGGGACGTGGATGTGGGCGAAGGAAGGGAGGGTGAGGGGCAGGTGGACAAGAAAGGGAGCTCCACTTGCTCCATTTAATTGGCGCGGATGCAGATGTGCGTTTGAAAGGTACGAAAGTACAGTTGAAATTGCCGTTCGATTGGACTTTAACGTTCGCGATTCCAGCTAAGTGAAAAACGATAGACACCCTCAATTCTAGAGAAAAGTTCGGGCCGAGCGTTTATGCAACATTTGACATTTGCCACATTTAAACTTGAGCTCCACCAAAGCCCCACCGCAACTCTGCATTTTTAATCCAACCGCAGCAGACCGCAGCGTTGCCATCAATCGGCCCGAATTTTGCACGAAAATACACCGTGTCTATCGCTTTTCACTTAGCTGTCACTGACTCCACTAAGTTCTTCAATGCCGGCCAAACCTGACTCAACTGTCTGCCGCCTTCACCTGATTTGATTTATTCAAGCCCTCGCAATACATAATCCGAATCCGAATCGGAACACGAACGCGCCCCGCCTCCCTTCTTTCCTTTAATTACCCTTCCCCCAGGTTGGCTGGCACAGGAGTTCGATGTTTGAGCCACTCGATGGAGGTGTATTCGTTGCGCGCGATATAGTCTACTAAATGTATGACAGTTATTATCGTTTTTATTATTACTTGCAGGTGCGTGGTTTCTGATGCAGAACTAACTGTGAACTTTGAACTTTTTGATGCAGTGCGAACTTTCAACTTACTACTTTGGGTCACGGGCCGGTCTTTTCCGCCGGCCGAAACAGGCACAAAGAATCGGGAGGAGGCGCGAGAGGGCGGGAGGGGGGCCTTTAACATTGTCATTCTCTACAAAAAAAAAATAGGGTGTACAAATTAATAGCCAATACACTTCTTGCCCTGTCCCACATTCAAACAGGATGTGGAACCTACCCTTGGTTATGAGCCCAAATTCCGGTGCTCAGCAATGAGAACAATCCTAAACTCGAGATCTTATGTAAAAGATTGTGCCCACTGACTCGGCGGGAAGGGCTGTTATTATTTTATGATGGTTGTAAGGGCAGGATGAGCCAATACTTAGCAATCCATAACTCAGCGGTAATTTGGTGGTTATTGCACACCAGCGTGGCGGAAAGACAGCGGCGCAAAGCGGAAGCACATCAATAGTGCATCAAATACTGTCAAATGTGGGAAACCATCATGCCACAAGGGCATGACAGCCGAGATCAATCAACCTCAAAGTTCAAGTTCGACCTGCAACCAGTGCAAACCACGACCATGAAGTTCCCATTCATTGAGAAACCAGGGTGTACAGACTCAAAGTACCAATAAATAACGAAAAAAACTCTCATATAAAAGATCACGAAAGTTCAACACTGGCAGATGCGAAAGTTAGGTTGAGAACGATCCACTTGAATTCCAGTTTGATTGAAGTTGAAGGTCGAAGTTGAAGTTGCCATCATGGTATATATTACTAGCACGCTGTCCGTACCAGCCAAGAGCAGATTAATATTTAATTTATGGTCCACTGAGCAACGCAGTCTCTTGTGGGTTGTTCGTCCGTTTGTTGCAACATCATAACGAGCTTAGTCTCTCTATACAGACGCTGTAACAATACCAGCTCGTTCCTCGCTTGTTACAGTCTGTTAGTTACCGCGTCTGATAAGCGGCGGTCGACCTTATTATATAATGATGGGAGATGCGCAATCAAACAAGTCATTTATTTCACGCGTCTTGGTGTTATTTGACGCGAATTTCGATGTTAAACGGCATGAAAAAGGCTGACAATTGTTCAGGCAACATACAAAAACCATGGAGGGCTTTTATCTAGGTGATTCCCGTGTCAGACACATTCTTCGACCGAATTCGGTGATAAAAGGCTTTAAAAAAGGTGAGTTGCTGGTTCCGTTCCAAAATATGCCACGGAGAGGCCCAGAGGTGTCGTTTATTGTATTTGAAGCATTCCAGTGCCCATTTTTCATGGGATATATCCTCTAGGCTACCCCTGACGCGTCAAGTCGCGATAATGCGGTAGACGTGTAACTTCCCAATCGGGTGCTTATATAATAAGGTCGACCGCCTACTGCGATGGCGTGGTAACCACAAGACTATAACGAGCTCGCCTCACACAGTTCGTCGAAAACAAAATTGGGGCTGGCTCCTAGTCCGATGTTCGTTTTGTTGGAAATCATTCGCTTATCCTGCTCGATGGCTACACTACTGATGTGTAATACATACAAACACGATGTACTGCATCTGCAATCAGAGCGTTCCCCCTCATCTGTGCGGGTCTATCTGAGTCTTTTGAGTCCTCTAGGAGTCCACATTTTAAGACATTTTCCATGCCATGATGTGACTGGACAGGAAGAAACTTCGCCACCTGTCCAAGTGAGGCGTGGTTGAAATCGAGGTGAGATGGTTCGCTCGTAAGTTCCAACCATCTGCAAACCGAATTTATCGTACTCGCGTTAATATTTGGACACCACCGAAGCCTAATGTGAGCTGTAAATTGACATAGCCGTTCAACCAAGTTCAATAGTTAAAACAAGACATGCCGTCGCTTCGCTCCGGCGCGGGTTTCAATCCACTCAACAACTGCGGCTCAGTAATAAGTCTTATAAGGCGGGATCGCTTTCATTCTCTGTGGTACCAGTAGATACCGATAGACATCGAAATGAAACGGGGCTTCCACTCAGAGCGAGATTGACTTCAGGTGTAAATTTTGCGGTACACCAGGCCAAAATATAAGAAGTGACATACAATAAGGTTCACACATTGGTAAATGATAATATGGAGGATTTTGGATAGAAGATTAACCACCAAATACTCTCTTATTAGAAATTTGGGCCGATATCACAGATGTGTGTAGTGTTTGAAGCGAAGAGCCATCAGTGCTCACTATTGGAAAGAAGGTCGCCAGAACTCACGTCATAAAGGTCCCTTTTATTTCGAGCGTATCGTGGACCACTAACAATTTAAGGACAATGATAGCACAACAGACACCCACACTCCAGAATGGCACTGTTTAAACAGCTTTGATTGCAAAAATCGGGCGGCATCTAACTACATGCATAATTCGAGATTGGTGCACATACCCGGCATAGTGCGAGGACTCATTCGGGCTGCGAAAATTATCAATCGATAGTTACGCACAACCGTTAATTAAAACTTCCCCCACCAAGGATGAGACTGCGACTTGAGTTTGTGCACGGATTGCCGATGGGCCAGACGGACGGTTCGACTGTCTAATTCAAGAGTCAGAACTTAAGTTAATCAAAGCGCGGCGCCACGGATCGTACAGAATGTGGGTCGCCAGGCTCCACGCCTGCATTGAGCAGCGTGAAATTGGGTTCCTGTTCTTGGTAAGCACAATATTGAAATTGATCTTTAAAGGCGGCTACACCAATCTATGAGCAAGATGAGCAAATTTACCGGAGACGCAGAGCACCGGACGCGGGAATTCGAAAAATCCACCACAAATGCGTAGGTGGCCAAGGGTTGATGCACATGATGCGAATTGCGTCGAATTCTGGCAAGGCTAGGTTAGTGAGAAGCAAGTTGAAGAAGGAAATGTACCGAAGACGCATGTGCCTGATCCAAAAATCCAACAAAGATTTGCGAGCAGCGCCGTTTGAATCAGCAACGTTGACTTCAATGCGCGGCGATAATGAACGGGATTGTGGCAAGCTGACATTAGCAAGGACCGAGATACGGAACTAAACGCACCGGAGACGCGTAGTACCGCTCGCGGGGACTCCCAAAAATACAACAAAGATTCTGGCCGCATCGCTTTGACACTGTTGGTGCAGCAGCGTTGCACTTGATGCGAACAGAGTAGAGGGCGGCGGTGGCGGGCATGAACGTGATTCGGGGTACCTACCGAAAAGGTTGAGTTAGCAATGAGTAAGGTGAAGAACGAAACTTACCAAAGACGCGCGGCCTACGTAGAAATTGATGTAGCAATGCTGAGCTTGATAGGTGACGGGAATGAACGTGATTCTGGCAAAGTAAGGTTAGTAAGAAGCGAGAGGAAGAACTAAACTTACCTGATATGCGTATCCTCGCTCGCCTGGAGTCCAATATGAATTCGGGAATCTACCCAGCGACATTGAAATTGGTAGAGCAACGTTGAACTTGATGCGTGTCGGCACGCCTTTCTAGGAAGGTAAGGATAGTAATAAATGAGAGGAAGAACGAAACTTACGTACCCCCGCACCCGAGGACTCTAAAAATCCAACAAAACTTTGTGGACCGTGGCGTTGATGGCAGGACGTGAAGAGACGGTGGTAACACGTCGCAAGTCCGAGCGGCCCTCTGAAAAAGCAACAGATGTCGATGCTATCGACGTCTACCTGGAATGTTCAAGTTAGTAGTGATGAAGATGAACATGGAAGGATATACATAGGAGTAATACCATGACGTTGGAAGTGAATTAGGCGGCCACGGTGCCGCTGGGCGCCAGCCCCCGGCGTTTGAACGAATGTTGAAGTTAGGAATTATAGATAAATCATAAAGAGGTAGACAGACATACGCGGACCCCCGCTCGCTGGACCTCCAAGAAAGTAATCATACTTCACGGACAGCGCTAAGCGCGGCTGCTGCGCACGATGTTAATTGCGGACCGTGTGCGTGTCGAGGCTGCAAGACTCAAGTGAGTAACGAGCGAGATGAGGAAATAACGACGTAGGAGACTCGTTCGCGGGACCTTGAAAATTCAACCAAAAATCGGGCACGGCGTTACGCGCCGCCGCCTCACGCAGTGTTGATAGTAAAGCATTGAAGATCATACGAATGGAGATGTACACGTACCTGGAGCACCAATGAGGCACTGAGGCACTACACCGATGCTAGAGGCCAGGATGTAATAAATGACAGAGGACCCAGGAGGGTGATGGGGGCGGGTGGGAAAGGGACTAGAAGGAGCGATGTCTCTTAAGTGGGGGTTGAACGGGTGGTTTTGTTGAACATGTGCATTGTTCCAAATTAGCTGCACGTAATAAGGTGGTTTCCATCAAATTTAATTAGTGATCTGCAAAAATGAACATGGGAATCACGTTCCGAGATAGCAAAGGTTGAACAGAGAGCGAGGAATGTGGTGCGTTAGTAGGCTGAAGTCAAACATGTGCCAGCGATGCATTTGCCTACAGCAAGATACGAGAAAATTTACAGGAGACATTCGGTCAGTTCGACCCATCAATCATCCAATGGTCGCCACCGATGTTTATCCAACATGAGGCGCGGAGAAATGGACTGTGGTGTGCATCTGACTTAATTTTAGTGTACAGCCCCGAGAAGCATCGAATTTAAAGCGGAGCGAATCGTGTAAATGGGGGATTGTCGTAACAGGGCAAACACCGGGCTCCGGATTATTGCGACAAGTCATGGGTATGAATACATGGCCATGGGTTATGGTATGAATAAATCAAATCAGGTCAATACGCAGACGTGAATCAGGTTTGGCCACATTGAAGTTATTGAACGTCAAACGTCAAACATCAAATATTAAACACCAATGGAGCAGCAATTTCTCGTATCTTAAGGAGATCCCTCGAATCAGATACTCCCTTGTTTCTTTCTGAATCCTTGCTTCCTGTGTTCTTTCCTAACACCTCCTAATGATCTAACACGTGCTCTCCCTCGGGATCGCGATCATAAATCGATACCCCAAAACACCAGATGAGGAGCGAGCCACATAATTCCGCAGGTCGAATGGTTGCCCCCAGGAAACTTCTTAATGGATTAATAAACTCGAGGCTTTATGCAGGCTCAGGAACTTTAAATTACATCGACGCACAAAAAGACGGATTGGAATCGAATGGCGTACTCAGATTTCCCCAGGAATCCATGTGTAAAAAGATATTCAATGATTTTCCTTAAGTGTCCGGAATCACCGAAAACGATGGTACTGCAAACTTATGAGACATTCCTCCAAAATTTTAAAAGAAGTGCACCTTGAGACTCGGATCCGCTCCTGCTGCAACAAGCAGCTTCTTTATTTCCAAATTTTCCGTGCAACAGGCATCTGCTGCGTTGAGCGCCGTCCAGTATTTGCCACCTTCAAATATGAGTTTATCATTGTATGCTCGCAGGAAAAAAGTTTCACCCTCAGCATTCACATCTGCTCCGTGATCTAGGAGAGTACGAGCAATATTGACATATCCCTTATGCGAAGCTGCTTGGAGCGCCGTCCCATACATGCCGGCTACGAACACATGTTAAATTGTATTTGTATGTTCGCAAAAGAAAAATGGGCACCTTTAATATTGATGTCTGCTCCCCAATAAAGGAGTGTCCTAACAGTATCTGGTTTTCCTGCATGCACAGCTGCATGGAGCGCCGTCCCGTATGTGCCACCTTCAAACACATTTTAAATTTTATTTGTATGCTCGCAAATGAAAAATGGGCACCTTCAATATTGATGTCTGCTCCTTTATCAAGGAGTATCTCAACAATATCTCGGTGTCCTGCATGTGCAGCTGCTTGGAGTGCCGTCCTGTACCTGCGGCCTTCGAACATATTTTAAATTGTATTTGTATGCTCACAAGTAAAAAGTGGGCACCTTCAATATTGATGTCTGCTCCCTGATCAAGAAGTATCCCAACAATATCCCGGTGTCCCGCGTATGCAGCTGCTTGGATTGCCGTTCCATATGTGCCGCCTTCGAACACATTTTAAATTGTATTTGTATGCTCACAAAAGAAAAAGGGCACCTTTAATATTGATGTCTGCTCCCCGATCAAGGAGTATCTCAATGATATCCTGGTGTCCCGCATATGCAGCTGCTTGGATTGATGTTGCGTATGTGCCACCTTCCAGCACATTTTAAATTTTATTTGTATGTTCGCAAGTGAAAAATGGGCACCTTCAATATTGATGTCGGCTCCCCAATCAAGGAGTGTCCTAACAGTATCCCGTTGTCCCGCATGCGCAGCTGCTTGGAGCGCTGTCCCATAATAGCCACCTTCAAACACATTTTAAATTTTATTTGTATGCTCGCAAGTGAAAAATGGGCACTTTGAATATTGATGTCTGCTCCCCGATCAAGGAGTATCCTAACAGTATCCTGGTGTCCCGCATATGCAGCTACTTGCATTGCTGTCCCGCAAAAGTCACCTTGCACCATCATTTCATTAATTCCGTCTCTCAATGAGGACAGCATCCCCTCACCGTGGATATTCAGATCCGCCCCATGGTCCAATACACCAGCGACAAGGCTATTGTGTCCCTTCGAGCATGCTAGCTGCAGTGCTGTTGCATATGGGCAATCTACGAAGCTGTGCTCAACATATGTTCCGGTAAGAACAAAAAAAGAGTGCATACCCTTAACAATTGTGTTGACATCGGCACCCTTTTTAATGAGATCGAGAATTTCCTCTGCCTTGCCCTCACGTATGGCACTCGTCAGCGCAGACGTGTAAATCTGAGATATCTGCGGCTCGGATACACGGGCTATTACCAACTTAAATTCCTCATTGATCTTGTCAAGGAAGGTTTTTCGAGCTGCCTGTTTTTCCATTGCTAGCAACCGGGAAAGATAGTCCAGATCCGATCTATGATACAGAGTGATCAAGGCATAGAGCAAAGAGGAACATGAATGTAACACACTTGTACTTTTGGTACCAGACTTCAATAGGAATTTCGGGGTCGGGATCGTTGATCAGACGTGGCAGTGGGTGGCGAATGTTCGATGCAAGAGCTGTGTTAAGGTCAAGGAGACCAGAGATCACTTTATCATCAATGTTGAGGAACACCTCAATCCGTGTAAGCTCATCTTCGATGATTGTGAGGAATGCCTGGCTGGGATTTTCTCCAGCAGTTGGCATCAATTGTAAAAGATATTCTTTATCTGATCTAGGCCCATCAAGGCTAAGCACTTGTATGTACTTTGTGACTGTTATAATCGGCAACATACCGCAATTTCCCAAGTAGTGTCTCAACAGTAAGACCAGGGTCTGTTCATATCCGTCAGATGGAGTGGACTGAAGAATAGCAAGGCTGCTGACCTGGGCGCCGCAGGATTGTATAACGCGGAGCGGGAGGTATACCGAGGTCCCGCAGCACCTCTCTGGCAGAAGGTCGTTCAGTAGCGTTATGTTTCCAACAGGAGGTGATAACAGCCCAAATTTGATCGGTTATTTCTTGAGGGGATGACCCGGCGGCGGGACGAGAGGGTCGTTCCCCGTTGAGCACTTTATGAATGATTACGGGCGGAATCAGTCCGTTGAATGGGCTTTTCCCAGTGAATATCTAAGTGGTCGGTTAGAATGCGTGAGGTTAGTGGGCCGCTATGGTCTCACTTCGAGCGTGGTGCATCCGAAAGCAAATATATCTCTCGTAGGCGATGGTGTGGTTTCAGGAGTGATCTCAGTGATTATCTCAGGTGCCATCCATGGCACAGTGCCATCTTGGCGGACAGATGTTATGGTCATCTCTGTGGCTGCAGCCAGACCGAAGTCTGCCAAACAGCAACTGAGCTCATTTGTGACGAGGATGTTCGCCTACAAATCGACATCAGAGGGAAGTTGGAGTACGAGACAAATAAAGACGTACCCCACGGATATCTGCGTGAACAATTGGAGGATCAAGCTCATGCAAGTATCGCATCCCTTGAGCTGTATCAATCACCTATATCCAAAATGTCAATGAAAAGCAGTAATACCGGGTAATAGTCAATACCGCCTTCAGTCGGTCAAAATCAGGATTGCTCTCAAGAAAGTTCATTAGGTTGCCATGGTCCATCCATGGTGATATTAAACAGAAGGACTGATAAGGAGCGATTTGTTCGTTGACCCCCAGGAACGGCAAGATGTTCGGGTGATCCAAGCCGGCCCAACAGAGGGCTTCTCGACAAAATGTCTGTCAGAGCAATATGAAATGTATTGGCACGGAATATGGGAAGACCACTGGCCTTGACAAGATTTTGAAGTGCCTGTGGTGTTGAGCTAGTATGAAAGCGTAGAACCTTCAAGCACACCCGACGACCATCCAGGCGACCCAACCAGATGTCCTGCATGAATTGATGAAATTATGCTCCGAGAACTTGAAACCAGGACTGACCGCAAAGCCACCACCAGCTACACTATTCTGGCTCTCCCTCACAGCATCGTAAATGAAATACGAGGGAGGCAGGCTAAAAAACCTCCCCGACAGACGCCGCAGACAGCGCATACACCTTCCCCGGTAAGACTCATCAACGAGCCCTTCCTCATAGAGGCGAGAGAAATTCTCCTGTTGGTAGTGTAAACGAATCCACCACCCTTCCGAGCCACCGCATGCGTACTCACCATTTCGAAAAGAAGAATCTCCATCAGGACACTCGCCCATATGGGCGAAGGAGGGTCAATGACGCTTGGGGGAAGCTCATCGAGTTCGGTGCTCTGAAGGGTGGATCGTAAGGATTGACTATCCCCTGGGATTGGCACCGTCGAGTCACTGCTGGGAGTGGAGAGTACGAAGGCCTCTCTCAAGGTCCGGATAACAAACAAGGTGGCGGAGTCAGAGTCCGTCGGGGGATCATAAAGGACGACGACGTTGCACTGAATGCTCTTTAAAATCACATTCAGCTGCCTCAACGAGGGAAGTTTTGGGCCAAGATGTTGAATGGCTGCATCGACCAGCTGTTGGAAGTGCGGCCTCCTGGGAAGTGGGTCAAACCAAAAACCACGCAAGCGAAATCCGAGATGATATTACTCTTTTTCACTTGATAAAAAATACCTTGCTGAATCGCTAATATCTGTCTGTGCCTCGCTGGTAACCCCGAGTTGCCTCAGTGCCGAGTTGAAGGCTTCTAAGACGGGGACGTTGTCGGTGGACATGAAAGTAGGATGGAAGCAGATGGAGTCACTGCAGCGCGGCAGCAGCAAGGCGCCGCCTTTGCATTCATCATGTCGGGGTACTGTTTTATTAAACTCAATTCGACAGTCATGCGTCACGCGGGGGGTTGTCGATTACGAACTTTGGTTCGTTGTCACGCATCACAGGGGGGGTTGTCGAATAGGTTCGACGTCACGAAATTCTAAAAAAAGTATCTTTCAGCAGTAAGAAGCCACAAATAAACCTCTTGTGCACTTCCTGTGTTTAAACTGGCCAAATCTTCTGTCTTTTGTCAAGTTTTAGCTTGATATCAGCCTGGATTTCCCTGCTTCCGCAGAAAACCCCAAAATGTCTCTGCATCGTTTTGGGACGATGTTGAATTTTCTATGGTTGTCACGGTCCAACTCGGCCCGTGTCGAAGTGTCGAATATGTTCAACATGTCACGCGTCACCCCCCCCTGTCGAATTGAATGAAATAATACAGTAATGTCGGCAAACCCATGAATAGAACAGGGCTGTTCGCGGTTCTGGTGTCATATGGGCAACCCGCCATTGCAAAGGGTTGACCAAGTTGGTCGCACAAGTTCCAAGGGTTTGAATTACCCGGAAATCGCTGAACCAAAATATTCAGGAAACCGGGTTTCTCATTATTACTTGTACTATCGATCACCCACATATGCCCAATTTCATCATATGTCGCTGAATCGAGGCACAATCCCTCCCACAAAATGCAGGCAACATCTATCACTCCATTAGAACTGCTGTATCACAAAAGAAATATATTTGAGTTCTACAGCGGCGCACAAAAAATCGAAAGTATGAAAATTGATCAAATACAAACAAAACTGATTCATTGCCATTATCTTCAGAGGTATGCAACATAGAGTCCGAGAAAACTAGAGCATGCATCTTGATATTTTTTGAAGCCTCTACATATTTCACCCATCTCCAGTCAGCTCTCACTAGTCTCTACGCTCCAAAACTTAAGCGTGGGAAATTGTGCATATGTCAAAACAAGGTAAAAATTTGTCCTTCGCCGATCACTCTGGTGCTCCCGACTGCAGTCACTAATGAATCTGTGGATATTCCGGGGTATAGAATACCTGTATAGGATGTACCCATCCAAATTTCAGAGGTTTCCGTCTGGAGATGGACTTGTGCGACCACCATCAAAAAAAAGCTACATATGTCCACAGTATCTTACGGTGGACATGAGAGTGCGCAGGGGGCGTCTATTCAAGCGCCCAGATGAAACATGGTTACAATCAGCACTGGCGCTGGCGGTAGTCCGAACTTCATGGATTTGTATCCGCGGAACCAGATCTGCTCCACTTCCCCCATTGGCACGGATACAGATCTGCGAATCTTACCACAGTTCGACAGTTGAAATTGAGGTTCAATTGGAGTTTAACGCTCAACACTCAGATTCACTAACTTAACGTTGAGCTAGGAATTGGTAGGGTGGATGATCTCAACCAGTTTCATTCGTCGGTACCGGCAGCCGCTTTAGTTTTTGGCACCTGTACCTAGGGCCGCTTTAATATTTATTTGTTGGCTCGAACGCCGACTCCGCAAAAGTCAGCAGGCCTGTCCACTGCGCAGGAGTTGCAATTTAAACCACGCTGATTGGAAACCGGCGTTCGTTATTCATGATACCGTCCCGTGTAAGTGCCACATACGGTGACCTACCTGCCTAGCTATCCAGGCTATCCTCCAGAATATCGAAATGGATAGGTACTTATGCAGCCATGCCTCTCGATTCCTCGGGGGGTCAGCTGGGGCCGCTCCTTCCTCCACACCGTCCGTGTACTTCACGGGCGCCGGCGCGTACTCTTCCGTGCACGACGCGCGGCTCCTCCGTGCTTGCACCCCTCCACCGTACCCACTCGCACGGACCGGTATTCCGCATACTCGTTCCACCGTGGCACTCTTTGCGCGCGTACGCAGTCCTTGCACGCACACGTACTCCTCGCACGACGCGCGGCTCCTCCGCATGCGAATGTACCCATTGCGTGGACTCCTCCTGGTTCTGAACTTGTAAACCTCCACGCTGGTACTCCGCACCCCGCTTAAGCAGCCGCATTCTCGTTCCACCGCTTCTCGACCTGCCGTGCACTGCTTGCACGCGCACGCACTCCTCCCTCTCGCCCTCCTGGATCCGCGCACCTCTCACCCGCGCGCGTACTCCTCCGCCGAGATACGCCGCGGATCCTCGCTCCACCCTCCTTGCCTCTGGCAACGACTCCTCCGCTGCGTCTCGAGATAGGTCGCAGCTCCTCGCTCCCTCCTCCTCCTCCTCCTCCTCCTCGTGGCGCAGACACCGCTCGCTCGCGTAGTCCCCTCGCCTCCATCTCCACGCGTCCTTGGAGACGATACACGCCTAAGCGGGTACCCCCCGCCTTCCCTGCTTCGACACACTATCCCCAATCCCTGGCAACGGGAGTCCAGACGCTCTATAGACTCGGATCTATATCCGCGGACGCAGATCTGCTCCACTTACCCCCGGATTCGAACCCAACACTGTGGATCTTAACGACCACGTCGGGTATATCGAGGGAGAGCTCCCGCTGATGCAACAACCGTGACGGAAGTTCGCAGTTCAACCGTTAAATTGAAATTGCCGTTCCCGTTCTACCAAGTTCAACAGTTAAAATTGCTGTTCCATTGGTGTTTAACGTTTGAAATTCGACGCTCAACAACTTCAATGTGGGCCAAACCTGATTCACGTCTGCGCATTGACCTTATTTGATTTATTCATACCATGACCCGTTCTAATATGTGCTGATCATAAATTGGGATCCCCCAAAACACCAGATGAGGAGTGAGCCACATAATTCCCCAGGTCGAATGGTTGCCTTCCTCAATTTCCAATCACCAGCAAACTTCTTAATGGATTAATACAATATAAATTTGAGGCTTTGCGCACGCTCAGGGACTTTCAGTTACAGACGCACGACGGACGGTGAACATTCTTCTCTCTCCATCTCGCAAAATCATTTGAGAAAATTAAAAGGGGGGCGTCAATTCAAGCGCCCGAGTGGAACGCGTTTGAAATATCTGGATCAGCACCTGTGGGGAAAAACGCTCGATGGATCTATATTCGGGGAGGCACATCGTTATTTAGGCAAGTTAAACAGTCACATTCCATTCACGTCCAACAGTTGAAGGTTAATGCCAAGTGAAGAAAACACAAGCTACTTATTCTAAATGCCAAGTACGCGGTAGAAGATTGTGGATTAAAAGCCAACAGTTGAACGCGTATGGCCGAAAGCACTCCTTCGAAATCTCGCCAGCAGACCGAGTGGGGGGAACCGAGGAATTCTGAATGCCTGCGTTCTCTCAAGTTCCAACCATCCATTTCAACCACCGACGAACCCTCTGATCCACCCAACTGAAACCAGGCACTTTACTTATTTAGATTAGATGTAAGTACATTAGGGATTTTCTTCCTAACTCTCTGGTTAATAAAATTTTAGTAATAAGAAAGCATGATTACTACAGTTTATTATTTTTTAAGATCCTTGAAACTAGAGGATTTTTAGATTTAGCATCTACTTTTCTGACTATGGTCGGTGCGTATGCTCCGGCTCCGTATGGCGGTTCAGATGCACATTTAATCCGCGCCCTAAAAAGTCGATCCCCGCCCTATATATAAGACTGTTTTGATGGCCTCCGCCCTATAAACGACCACCCCCATAGGGCATTTCATTTTGGGCGCGACCGGAATCTCCGCCCCGAACAAAGCCGAGCCAGCCCCAAACAAACTCAACCCCCCCCCCTTGACCCCCGCCCCAAATAAACTTGGAAAACAAACTTTGTTAAAAATTCAACCAATATTCTAATTCACTCAGGAGTCCTAGGCCGTACCAAGCGTAATCTTAGGTTCATGGGGCACGAGATGTAAGTGCAGTCATATATGATGTCAGTTTCCAACTTAATCACTATGAAAATTTATGGTAGTACTCAGCTGTCATCTGTTATTAATCCCAGAAGCGCACTGCCATTGACTGAATAGTCAGAGCTCGTTAAACACCACTCTCCTGAGCATGATCCATTTACAGATAATGACAACTTGTTCATCGGGAAGCCTGATTGATCCAAGCTTCATAATGCACCGTTATTCGTTAACCCACTCATTTTTCTAGCAGATCCCAGCTCGGAGAGCTCAGCAAAGTCAAAGTGGCCATCGCAATATGTCAACAGGCTGTGTGACTGACCATCGCAAGTTGCAACAGACCTTCATGGCCAGGGAAGGTTGGGATCACCCTGTGTGATCCCTTTCAAAGATCTTGGCTGTGGGATGAAGTTCCAACAGGCAGCTAATAACCACGACCTAGATTGACCTAGATCTTTGAACAACCTCGCCTACATCATCTAGCCGGTGTTGATGTACAGACAGGCTGTGGGACTCATTCAAGACGACCTCCTGAGCAACATTTCTTTGAACGTGGCCTCAGACATGGGCATAAGTACACAGTTCCAGTTTCATTCCCTCCGTTCGCGGTGAGATCCAAATTTATCACAGGTACATATCCTGAATCCCATATGGCTACTATGTACTGTATTATTAAATTCAATTCGACAGTCACGCATCACAAGGGGGGTTGTCGAATATGAACTTTGGTTGTTTGTCACGCATCATAGGGGTAGTTGTCGAATAGGTTCGACGGTTCACAAAATTCTAAAAATGGCTTTCAGCAGCGAGAACGCCACAAATAAATCCCATGTGCATCCCCTGCACCGAAACTGGCCACATATATTGTCTTTTGTAAATTTTGGCTTCATATCAGCCTAAACTCAATAAACTCTCACAAAATTGCTGGGAGAACCATACCCGAGATAATTAATTCAAACATATGTCTGCCTAGATTCCCCTGCTTCCGCAAAAAAACCCAAACAGCTTCAGGATGTCCCTGCATCATTTTGGGACGATGTCGAATTTCTTGCGGTTGTCGTGGTCCAACTTGGCCCGTGTCGAATTGTCGAATATGTTGAACATGTCACACATCACACCCCCCCCTGTCGAATTGAATGAAATAATACAGTAACCTTGAACTGCTTCATCCTTGAAAGTTGATTATATGGCCCCTCCTTTGGTACGGTAATTTGTGCAGCAATTCAATATCCTCTTTCGCTCAGAATGAGTTTCAGGTTGTGGTTGATGTGCATCCAAGTGGTTCGACGCAAGGAACGTGGTTCAAATTTGAATTTGGTATCAGCTATATGGTTGTGCAACTGCTATTAGTCCTAGATGCTCAGTACATTTGAACAACCCAGAGACCTCATTCAACTATGGTATTCTTGAGCAAAAAAAGGATTGCAACTTGTGTATTTGGAAGGTAAGCTCGCCGCTGTTGCTCATACCACCTTGGCTGATAGGTTGGCTTTAAAACTGCGATACGATGTATGGTTGCGCAAAATTGGTTTGGCCCTGATCCTTTATACCCTCCTGTTGTAGGTTGTTAAATACTATATACAACACATTGAACAGCTTCATATTTGTGGTAGCCGACAGGTTCCAATGTTCAACATTGAATATAATTGAAGGTTCAATTCATCCTGTTTTGTTGCCATTAGTATATCAGTATGAGTGTATCATCGGACATGAATATATTCGGGGGCGAGACCCAAAGTTTATTTGGGGCGGGCTCGAGTTTATATAGGGTGGAGATACATCCGCGCCCAAAATAAATTGCCCCATGGGGGTCGCACTTTATGGGGCGGAAGCCATCAAAACACCCCATATATAGGGCGCGGATTCAAAGTGCATCCGGACCGCCATAATTACAAAGCGTTGGGCTGCCTGCAAACAAACGGTACAACTGGAATTAAGTAAATTGCGTCATCTGTTCAAGCACCTGGATGAGTGTGGGTGTCTATTCAAGCACCAAGAAACTCAACTGAATTACGAGTACTTCTGTAAGTAAGTGATCGTCCATTTAACAAACTGATATGAAGATTTTGCAACCTCTCTCAATCCTTGTTCCATTTTCGTGCCTGGTAAAATAGTGGCTGTGTTGAAGGCTTTTTAAAAACTTTCACTACAATTTTTGTGATATGTTACAGGGTTTTGCATAAGTCCGTGAAAACATGGATTTTTTTGTGCGGTGTCACATGCACTATGCCGAGTGCTGCCGAGGCGTTCGGGTGTCTCAAACTTCATTTTTTGTGCGCAATCTGCATGTTTACAATGTCAAATGCTAGTTTAGAGCTCCTTCGGGCATCCCCAATCCAATGTGCGTCCAGTATTCGACCCAATTCCACTCCGGCTGCTCCGGCATTGGTCGGCATCACGATCAAAAGCTGCACGTGACAGCGCGCAAAAAATTCGTGTTTTCATGGACTTATGCAAAAGGCTGTAGTGGCGGTACCCCCATTGAAATCTGGAGGTCGCCGGTTCGACTCCTCGCATCTGCATTTCTTTTAACTCCTTTGTTTCCCCTTTCTCCTTATTACTCATATTAATTCTCTTCTTCATATATTTGATATCATTTCTGTTTTTAGCCAACTATATAACTGCCGATGCAAACTGACACCCAAAGATGTGCTCAGAGCGCCGGAGAGGGAGTTCGACGCGTAAAGTCACATGTGACATTACACGTCAAATCTTGCGCGTATTGCCCGATTTCGAGCTCTATTGTCTCGGAGCACGTGGATTTACAGCTGTTTGCAACTAGGATGACACTGATCAAAAAAAATCTAAATTTGATCAAATTTGATCTCGCACTTTGTGAGCGACGCCCCCACTGCATTTCTGGGCGGATTCACTTGATTTATGGCGCGTTCAATAGGGTTTTGTAAGGGCTTTCGAGCCATACCCAACTCAGGGTGTGATACCGAATATGAAGATTAGGCAAAATCCGCCTCGTGTATTTTCAACTAGGGTTGTTCACCGTACCGTATACGGTATACGGCCGTATACTGACGGCTGCCATACGGGTGGAAATCCACCCGGAACCGTACCGTACACGAAGTTTCTGAGGAGCCATACGGTACGGTACGGCACCGTATTACGGCCGTATACGGGTTGACGGCCGTAAAGAGAGGTCTTCCCTATATAAATGCTTCAGAACCCCAACTGGATGATCCAAGGTGGATTTACTCCCTTGTACGCCGTCATTCTACTTGAATGCAACTCCAAATCTATGCTTTTAACACAGGATTTCCCAAGTTCAGATGCCGGGCTGACGTCGGCACTGTCCGGCCCAAGTCTGACTCCTCCCCTCTAGAGAGATGGAGCGCGCGGCAGACCTGGAGGATGTGAAGGAGCACGTCTGAAAAGTATATCTGATTTTCAATGTTGATTCCTTAATAAAACACGCAGAAATAGTTAGCTGGCTTGACTACCCGTATGCGGCTAGCATACGGCCGTCGGGAGCCGTAACGGTACGGGTAAGTACGGTATACGGGGCCTGCCGTACCCGTACCGTAGAAAGTCAGAAAATTTGCCTGACAGTACGGTTACGGTTACCGTATTTACGGGTCACCGTACGGCCGTATTACGGTTACGGCGAACAACCCTAGCAGTGTCAATGTGGGGCAGGTACAGGGTACAGGTCATTCTTTCCGAGTCGACATTGCTATTTTTAAGGTCGCACAAAATCCGGAATGCCCTTGACTTCATGAATGGCCAGAGTTCATTTCCAGCTGAGTTTCAATGAGCGAAGGGTCCAAGTCGCAGTCGCATAAGTATATCCATGCATTTCAAGTGGAGCCCTCAACCGGGTTTTCTTGTTCGGCGGAGAATGTTTTCTTTCCCGCTGTTCTAAAGTCACGACGCATCAAAAGACGCATCACCGCCATCACACCATCAATCATGCGGGAAATTCCCAAATTGGGATACATATCCCGCTCAGTTGAGCGCCGCTGGTGAATTGGTCTTCCGGTCCCTACTCTTCTATGATTTATCTTTAAGAAATCTTTCCATGGCAAAATTAACCGCCCGTCCCACCGCAGGTCGGTACAACTAAATATTTGAACGGTTTGGTGTTAATTATTGACTATCTAGCATTGGCGAAGGTCTGCGAATCATAGTCAAGTCTTATATTCGGGAGGTGGATTTTTCATGCCAGTACGAAAATTTACACAGATATTGAATATTGATGGCTTGCAAGAGGCAAAAGTCGTTTCCGCCCTGCCAGTGATTCACTCCCGGTTGCCACCATCATACTTTAGAATAGGTTTGGAGTACCCAGAGGGGAAAAAAAAAAAGAACAACGGGCGGCTCAAGGGCGACTGGACATCGCAGACTTACCTCCGCCGCAGTAAAATCATGGAATTAAACCATGGGGATGGAATATTTTTCGCTAGCTTCCGCCCTGCCAGCGGCCTGATCCACTCCCGGTTACCATCAGGATTCTTGTTAGACGTTGAACGAGGTTCGTTGAAAGTGCGATACTTCAACGTGAATCTAAATGCTGAACTTTCATCCTGGCATCCGTCGGGAGTAATGGCAGATCTCGGTCTGCTTCCGCGGGTTCGCACTCCCGCCGGGGGGGTTCCGACTGTTATCAAGAATATCAACCGTGCACTGGAATAAATTTGATTTTCTATCCGATCTTCCGGCACTGTAACATAATTAGGAAGGACCTCCACCACTGATGTTTTGTTTCCGATTTCATCTGGGAACTTAAAAACCCGATTCGTTGTTTCGATTTTTGTAGAGCATGGAGGTGTTGTGCGTCCCCTGTTTTGAACACAAGTAGTTTTGACCTTGATTGGTTTGCTCGATTCCTATGGGGTGTGTTCTCAGTGAATCGATTTGGGTGAGGGCCCTAAATGCTAGATAACAGAAACAGGTTTAGGAGGGCAGGAATACTGCTGATCTTCGAGTTCTCTGGCATAATGTGAGGTCTAAAATCAAGAAACCTCGATTTGCTTTTCGCATGTCTCGTTCTATGTAATCGTTCAACAACATACTTCACTAGACGTTTCAAAGATTTCCCTGATCGTTTATCACCAGAACTGCAATCATATCTTCATTGCTCAAATTTCCTGCATAGGTACGGAGTCGAATGCATTGTCGTGGAAAAGATGTTTTTTGATGATAACACTTTGAGACTGGCAACATGGACCAATACAACATTCTATTGCGTAGAGCTCTGCATGTCCTCGGTAAATCTTCCAAGGTACATATCCCAGTCGGCAGCCCTGAATAAAATGAATCTCAGCACAAGCACATCCGCATTCTGTGTGATGGTAATTACCCGAAGCCTGGAGGAGCACGAGACCATAGCGCGATCGTGCGTGCATCCACCATGTTCACGTCCAATTCCTCCTCATTGAAGTCCAGCACATGAGCGTTGGGTTCCTGTGGGTTCCCCGGAAGAAGAAAACCGAGGTCCGGGGGCTCATACATGTAACTTTGCTCTTGGCCTGAGAAGAGCTGTGTATCGCTCGGGCCCATGAAGGCATCGTACCAAGAACCGTCACCAAAATATTGCGGCGCGGTCTCGAGGTGTGGGTCATACAGCGGCGGGGAAAGTCCAACAGGAAAGGGGTCCCCGAGCTGCTGCTCCGAGCGGAGGTTGGGGAGTGGAATATCGGGTACGCTGGTTGTATCGACATCCTCTGATGAATGTTTCCCCGCTACGAGGGGCTGCAGAGTGTCTCTGGAAGGAGCGGTTCAAGCAAGGGGGAGGCCGCGATAAAAGATTGACGACGTACAGTAGATGGTTTGCCGCTGGCCATCTATGAACAAACTGAATTGGAAAAGATTACATACGGAAAGAAACGGCGTACTGATGTTGCTGAGCGGCCAACACTCCCATACAATGGCGGATATCGACAAGATCCCTGTCTGCCGCCCTGCTGCTCGCGAATCCACCCCATATGTTGAGCAACAGCACAACAGCGGAAGTGAACAGCGGCCCCTGGCGTTGTCGTCGTTTAGTCAGACATGAACGCGCAGTAAACGGACGCACAGTACCTGGCTGAACCATAAAGGATTCTTTGGCCGACGCTGGTGTTGAATTTGCGCCACTTGACTGCACGCGCGAGCCGCGGCGGTACATATAGTCAGCGAATGCAGACGCTGAGGGGATCGCATCGCGTGGATCAAAGGGCGGTGGATGATAATCCGCGTGTGGTAGTACGTGCAATGCAACATTGCGGACTGGTCAAAGAAAATGTCGTCTTGGATAGGATGGTCTGGATGCCAGCGGACTGCGACGGAAATGGGTTAATTCCCTTTTAGAAACGGAACGGGGACACACGGTGGTCAGGGATCGTCTCGAACCAGGTATTGAGCACAACGTCAAGTTCAGCGACGACCTGCTCCTCCCATTCGCCGTCACCGAGCCCAATGAGCATTTTCCTGCGTTTGTCCGAATACTAGGACGTTAAAATTTGTTAGCGACGTTACTAGTGCGGTAGGTCCCCGCGCGTACCAGGGTCGAGCAACTGAAGGATAGAATATGGTTTAACTGGAGCATGGAGTTGAAGAATGCTATCACGGATGGCTTGTTAAGTGGGGAAAATATTGCGATCTGGGCATTCCAGTGATCGTCGTCGCATATAGCTGGCATCTCGATATCAAAGCTACGAAGTTGAATGTCAGTCAGCTGGTGCGCAACATTCCCACATTGCGACGCACTCGTAGGCCTGAAGTGCATTGGAGCGACCCAGAGCAGCACTCATTTGGATATCGAATAGCCAAAGCACCCTGAGAAATGTCAGCCTCCGACAAGTGAAAAGAAATGAATGGCTCACCAATAGGCGCGCCTTTCCAGTTCCTGTTCCAAATCGTTCGCGCTGCTCCGGAGTTTGAAACGATGAGCACCGATATCCTGAGCGATGCGCATTCCCAAGCCAACCAGTGTCCAGGCCCCCCGTGAGCATGCGCAATTTACGAACGCGGCAGCAAGCTAGAGGAGTATGAAATAATGATGAAAAATATATGCATTGACCGCCTACACAATACGACTGCAGATCGTAGATCGTCGGATGACAGTGCATTATGTGGCCGAAGAGGTCGACCTGCTCAATCCACCTGAACCCTGGTGGACGAGACGGCAGGCCCGGGGCGCGCGGCGGATGTTGGCCATCGTTTGAATATAGGGCGCCGAGGGCGCACACCAGGAGCACGGTCTTCGCAAATCCGGCGTGAGTCAGGTGAAGCTTCTGCCTCACGCCAGATTCAAACGTATGGCGGTGAAGCAGTGGTAAGAAGGGATTAATGTTCTCGAAGTAAAAAGAGATGAGGGACATCAAGAGATCGCCTTCTGGGAAAGAGTAGGGGGGCACAGGTGGATCTGGTGTGGGCCGTGTGGCTTGCCGCTGGAATCATAAGCATTTAAAGATATTGGGAGGTAATAATTTCGGCTCTACCGTTCTAACAGGCTCCGGGGATTTGGACACAATAGCGGTATTCTTGGCACCATCCCTTAGATCGACGATGGCCTTGACGAGCATGGCACCACTGGATTTACCCTGAAATCCCTGGTCATCGGAGAAGTGATTAATGGCTAGAGCTCGGAAGCTCTCGTCTATTTCAGCGAAGGTCGAATCATCGGAGTGTGGCGCAGGTAGAGGACTGTTCAGCCGCTGAATGGCATCTCTGATTAGCTGCAACCCCGGATTCTTCTCCGTTTTCTGCTTTTCGAGAAGGGCCTCGAGTGTCCACACGCGCGCTTCCAGTGCTTCAATATAACTTCGAACTTTCGGGGACACGTCGGAGAGGTCGGGGGTGACGAGCGGCGACCGGGTCTAACATCTAATGAGCCGCGCAAAAGCAAGACAGATGATGGATTCACCTGAGCTGACGGGTCAACATACCTGCAGATGAACTTGTGCTTCGCGCAATGATCGCATATCTCTCCTTCATTGCCTACACAATCTTCAGCAGGATGATTCGACGTAGGAGAAAGACCTTACACCGCCCTGCAATTTTTGAGTCGACAGCTCCAAAAAAGTGGGAGCAACGTACGTTTTTTACGTCTGCACATCTCGCATGCTCGCTGGACGCGCTTCTTCTTGGATGCGCCTTCGCCCTCGTACGAATCTTCGCTGTTGGAGGGCGGTGGGGGAACTCGATTGCGCGTTTCTACCAAACAAATAGGTAAGCGATGCCGGCGGCAGCGCAGTCGAGCTGACACATAGTAAGCTTATGTGGATTTGCGCAGTTCGCGCATCATTTCTTGAGCGCAACCCCGGTCCTGCCGCTTGCGCTCAGCGAGGCGCAGGGCTGCGCAAGGGTACTCTACAATTTTTTTCACCCTCGAGTTCGCCTTTTTCCTTTGTCTTTGTATGGCTTGCGCAAACTTCAAAGCGATAGCCGATAGCTGCCATTAGTGAGGAACTCCTAAGTATCAGCGTGCTTTAATTTTCGTACTGCGCACTGTCAAGGATGTGGAAGGCATACTGCGCATTTTTTGCTCAGGCGGAATGTTCCGATACACTGAAACTTTTGAAAGCGCAAAAATCCTGAATGCCTTTAGCTGGAAATTAAGGAATGGCTGGAGTTTATTTCGTGCTCAACTTCAAGGACTCGAGTGAGAGATTCGAGGTACAAGCTCGTTATTGTGAGGTGGATCCGCATTGGAGAGCCTCACTTATAAAAACAATGGGAACTTCAGTATTTAATATTCAATGCGCAGTCCTTCGCTGTTTGTAAGATTTGAACGGTTTGAACCGTAAGTTGTTCCATCTTGCAACTGTTTTCTAAACTAACGAAATAGAATAATTATTGCTGTTATCATGAATCATGATCGCCGAGGCTGGAGTTAATAGGCTGCACTTGCGCCCCAACTTGCGACGCCTGATTTCTGCATCCTCAATTCTGAACGGTGCACCCGCAAAATCCATAAGAATGAAATGCTGGCTCGTTTGTCATCAAGAGGACAGAACTACATAGGCGTCTCTCAGGAACCCAAGAGGCTGTTCACTGTCTTAATGACAATATCCGCGGTCTCAACCACCGCGTTGAGCGTCGCTGTGTCCCGTATACTCGACAGTACCGGACGGTTCTCGTTGAATCGATCCGGATGAAACCTGCGCGCGTTATACTTCAAAATGAGCGTAATCTGCCTCTCCGTCTTGAAGTTGGGTATCTTCCTCGCATCGTTGAAGAAAATGCGGATATTCCCCGGCGTCACGTCGCCAATGCGCACAGGGCCATCTGGGCGGGGGGACACCGGCCACGGGATGCGCTCGAAGCTGTTGGGATTGCGCGCGGAGAAGCCGTTGGGGTTGTTCAATGAAGTGAGGGCGTCGAACACGTTGCACTCGTCTTCGTAGTTCTGCAGGATCTTCGTCCGGCGCTGAAGATCTTGCGCCTCGCGCGCTCTTCTCTCTGCTTCTTGGCGCAACTGCTCCTGCGCGCGGCGGGCGCTCTCATTTGCCTGCTCCTGCTGTCTTTGCTGCTCCGTGGACTGCCGTGCTTCATCGTCTGCGTCGCGGGTCTCCTGTCGGCGCTGGCGCTGGTACGAGCGCTGATACGACTCCCCCTGCGGTGGCGGCGGCGGCGGTGCCCGCCGCGCTCGCTCCTGCTCCCGTTCCCGCTCCCACCGGCGCGCCTCCTCCTCGCGCTCGCGTCGTCGCTCTGCCTCCTCGCGTTCCCGTTGCCGCTCTGCCTCCTCGCGTTCCCGTCGCCGCTCTGCCTCCTCGCGCTCCCGTCGCCGTTCTGTCTCCTCGCGTTCCCGTCGCCGTTCTGCCTCCTCGCGTTCCCGTCGCCGCTCTGCTTCCTCGCGTTCCCGTCGTCGCCCTGCCTCCTCGCGCTGCCGTTGTTGCTCCCTCGCCCACCGCTCCCGCTCCGCGCGCGCGTCCGCCTGTGACTCCCTTTCCAGCCGTTCCAACTCGCGCATCCGCTCCCTCACAGTCGCGCGCTGCGGCGCCTCGCCCGCGGGGCCCGCCCCCAAGCCCATAACATACTGCCCACCGTGCCGCCAGCAGAACTTGAAGGTCCCTCCGGGAAGGTTGCAGCACAGCGCGTACTTCTTCGTGAGCCCGCAGCAGCGGCGCGACTCGGCATGCGCGCGGCGCTCGGCGGCAGGGATGCGCACGGCAGTGGGATTCAGCCACATGCCCTGCTCCTGGTGCGCCGTACAGAATCCGGGCGAGGTGAGCTCGCCGGTGCAGCCGGCGCCGTTTGCGGTGAAGCCGAAGCACACAGACGCCGGGGACGGTGGGCGACGCGCGACCGCGCGGGTGGGTGGGGTACTGTATACAGAAGATCTTGCCCGATTGTAGTAAGGCATGACTCCGCTTCAGTGGGCAATTTGGAGTTTGTTGACTTGAAGGTGATCGTGGGAAGAAGAACGGGCGCGAGGAACGGGCACAACGAGCAGGAGCCAAACAGCTTGCCGCTTATGTTATTTGCACGCCTCGGGGCAAGTCGCGCAAAAGGGTGGTTTTTTCCCTCGTTCCCGCCGCCGCCGGCAGTGTTGTCCTTGACGGGTTTATGATGGGTTTTGACGGGGTTTAGGAGAATGTCAAGGTCTTCTCTGACGAGCAGACTCACGGGTTGAAATGTCCGAGCGAGCCAACGCCCTTCATTGAGAACGATTGTCTTCTCATCGACCGTTACAAAGTCACTACCAACGCCCAAGCCTTCAAAAACATTTGAAAAATAAAAGGACAAGAGGCGGGCAGCGACGTAATCGACCTGATCAGTCAACGACCCGTCAAAGTGACAGGTCAATGACCTTTTTGTACAACACTTCCCAGGGCTTCGAGTCAGATAAGATAGCATCGTGAAAGCAGAGACCAGGAATGCGCTTGGTTGGAGAACACGGGTTTCAGAGCTGCGATTGAGGCGATCTCGCGTGGATGTGGAGATGGGACAAAGGGAAGAACATGCGGAGTCACAGACGCGACATGTCACGATGTGACCAAACACGTCACGTGCGAGCTCCTTCATGTAACAACATAAACATGGCATTTGTAGCAGTATCCTAATCGAATAAACAGCGGATACAGAATATAGTAAGTATGAATAAAGATTTCCAGTTATGTGTAGGTGTAGTGTACGAATCGAGAGCCTAGCTATAGAGATGACAACAAAGTCGGTGGACGGTGAAAACAATCCAAAATGCAGATGCGCGAGAAGCAAGATAACACGAATCGAGAGCAGCAAGATAGATAGATCACAGCAAGGCAAATAGCAAAGCACCAGCACCAAGACACAATGGCGAAGGTGCGGTAGCGTGGCGTGTCGTGTCGGATACGCACATAGCGTGCCGACGGCGACTCCGATTCCGAGTCCGATGCGGGGAGTCAGACGACGAGTAGTACAAGCACGAGGACGAGGACGAGAGCGAGTCGTGCTCCGCCCTCACATACTCCACGGCCGCTCCATATCAAGCGGCCGGTGCGACGCGACCTCGGGGTTCTGGAAGCTCTCCATGTCGTACAGCCCGCTGGCGCCCTCCGACCTCGCCTTCGCCTTCATTTGTGCCGTTTTCAGCTCCGCGCCCGTGCCCGTCCGATGCTTCTGGCCCTGCCCCGGGTCAAGCCCCCCGCGGACGCGCCCCGGGTTAAACGCCCCACGGATGGAGGCAGGCGGGGTGCCGGCGGGCGTCGCGGGCCCGGTGGCGGGCTCGAGCGTCGACGCGCGCGAGGTCTCCATCGTGGGCGCCCCCCCAGAAACCGAAACGGTCGCGGACGCGGACGCGGATGCAGCCTGTGTTGGGGGCCCACGCCCGCCCGCGGCCATATACGCATTGTACGTCTTCAAGTCGCGCTTGTACTGCCGCACCTCGAGGTGCCGCTTTAGCGACATGCGGTGCAGCGCGTGGCTGTCGAAGTGGTGATTAGATGAAGAGGAGGGGCGAGCAGAGGAATGAAACGCAAACGCACCTAACACCAGTAACGAGCGCGCGGAGTGTCGGGTGCGGGTCGCGCTCGAGGATGCGCACGAGCTCACGCGTCATGCTCCCGCCGGAGCCGTCCTCCCAGCTCACTTGGTAGTCCTTGCACGATGCGAACGAGATCTGCAGGAGAAGACGAGTCAGCGATGCTCGGGCTCGCAGTAGGAAATAAAGTGGGGCTCGGACGACGTCGTATGTATCGGAGTGAGGCAGAGGAACACAAACGAAAACTCACCACATCCGCCTCCTCCCCCTCCTTCTCATGCCCATGCCCAGCCTCCCGACACCGGTTCCCCTGGCACGGCCACACCGGCTCGGGACTCTCGCACGCGCGCCCCTCCTCCTCCTCACCCTCCTCCGCGAGCCAGGACACGGGCCGCGGCCTCGCGCTTCCGGGCGTGCGGTTGTTGCTCGCTGCACCGTTTTCGGCACCCGGTGTAAGGGACAATACGTCCATGGCGTTCGAAGCGAAGAATACGTCCAGGGTGCTCGCCGGCGTGTTCGCGGTAAGAGGTACCACAATCTTCAGCGCCGGCCTCGCGCTCGTCCCCGTCCCCGCCCCCGCCCCCGCCCCTGCCCCAACAACATTCTCCTTCCCCTCCCCAACCGCAACCGCGACCGACACCGCGCGCGAGCGCGTCACCGTCGTGCGGCGCTGCTTGCCCTTGCCGTTCTTCCCCCGCGGGCTGTACGTGTCATACTCATAATCCAGCTGCGTCTGCGTGTCCGCGCGCATCATCGACGCCAGCCCCGTCCCCGTACGCATCGACCCGAGCCCATCCATCATCGAGCTCAAGCGCCGGGGCAGCAACGGCAGCGACGCGCGCTTCTGTTCCTGCTTCTCCTTCTTCCCCTTCTTCGTCTCCTTCATCTCCTTCCCGCCCCTGCCCCCCTTGCTCGCCTCGCCGGACGTCGACGCACGCTGGACGCCCTTATCCTCCCCCTCCTCCTGCGCATTTTCTTCCCCAGCCCCAGTCCCACGCACCACACCGAACTCCCAACCCGCACCCTCCTCCCCACTTCCCTCAAACACCCCCTCCTCCCCCTCCCCACCCGCCTCGACCTCGACATCAACCTCGAGCCTATCCACCTCCGTCCGCCACGCGCGCACGCGCCGCGGGGACGTGCGCGCGGCCTCGTAGATGCGGCGGGTGGTTACGAGCGGGGGGCGCGCATCGCTATCCTGGTCCGGAGTGTGGGCGTTGGAGGCGGAACCGTGCTCATGGGTGTGCTCGAGCGTCGTTTCCAACGGCGGGAGGTGCGCGAAATCGTGCGTCGCGCGCCGGGTGCGGCGCGTATCTTCATCAGGAACGGGGCTGTTCGGTCTTGTGGGCACCAGCGGCGGGTCGTGCGGGCGAGTGGGGCTCTGGACGGGACTATTCGGCCGCGCCTCGAGCAGCTGCATGAGCTCGCGCATCTCGCGCGTCGCGCGGCGCGTGGGGCGGCGGGTGCTCTTGCGCGCGGGGTTCCTCGGATTAGCGTTGGGGACATTAGGCGTATTGGGGACATGAGAGGCGTTGGTCGTATTGGAGACATAGGAGGTGGGCGCGGGGGCGTTGCGAGTGACATTGGCGTTGACGGTGGTGAGGGGAGGGAGCGCGGGGGCGGTGGCGTTGGCGGCGGTGTTGGTGAGAGGGAGAGGGAGCGCGGGGACGCTGGTATCGGGAGCGGAGACGGGAGGACCGAGCGCGGGGAGCGCGGTGCCGAGGGGCGAGAACGGGAGCGCGTGGCGGCGGACTATATGATACGAACTGGGTCAGCGTGGGTTCTGGTACGGTTAGGGTGGGAGGAGGAGAAGGGAACATGAAGGAAAAGGAAGGAAAGAAAGCAGGAAGCAGGATCGCGTGGAGCATAGAGGACGAGATCAAAGAAACGTTGGCGGTGCAACGAGAGCTGTCCCTAACGCAGAAGGATCCGCGGGACTGCAAAGGACGTGGTCCGCTCCCCAGTCCACGCTCCTGGCCCTGCCCATCGTTCCAAAGAACGGGCGGGCATCGTCTTGTGGCGCCTCCAGGATCCAAGAGGGCCGTAAAGAATGCGCGTTTGGTACGTCGCGGCACACGCGCTCGTGCTTCTCGCGCCCGCGGACACGCTCTTCTACGACTCGAGGTACGCGGAGGTACGCGTACTCCGCCCGCGTAGTGTCGACCCCGTGGGGGTCGTGCACGCCGCATACACTCCCCTGCCCGGCGCTCGTCTTGCACTCTGTACATGCGCGTGTACTCCTGCGCCCACTGCAAGGTATGCGACGTCTGCCGCCCACCGCGCACGTCACGTACTCTTCCTCCGCCAGCACACGCACTTCCCCGCCGCACTTCCCCGCCCACACCGCGCACTCCCCGCGGATACCACCCACGCGCAAACGCACCACCACCGTATGCATACATCTTGCACGCACGCGACTCGAGCTGCCGCTGGAGCGATATCGTGCGCTCGTTCCGCCGGCCGGGGTACTCCTCCACCGCCTACGCCCCTGCATGCACACTCCACCACATATTCCTCCGCCCACACGTACTCCTCGCATACTCCTCTACGCTTGTACTCCGCACCCACTTACCCGGGCTGGTATTCCGCATACTCGTTCTACCGCGGCTCGAGTCGCCACCGCCTCTCGACCCACCGTGCACTCCGTGCACGCGCACGCACTCCTCCTCTTCCTCCTGCGCGCGCGTGTACTCCTCGCTCCCTCCCTCCTTGCCTCCGCCACCGACTCCTCCGCCCACCGCGCGCGCCACACAGTCCTTACACTCCTCGCACCCCCCTCCCCCCTGGGCCCGCGCACGTCTCGCCCGCCCGCGCGTCTACCGGCACAGACACCGCTCGCACGTGCACTCCTCGCACGCCGCAGCGTACTCCTCGAGCTGCCGCCTCCGCCTTCACGGCTCCTTGGAGATCTTCATCTCCACCCCTCTTTGGAGATGATACACCCCCAAGCGGCAACGCAACCCTGCTTCGACGTCCTCGCCTTCCCCAATCGCTTGGAAGATGAAAGCGGGGCCGCTGGGCACGAAACAAAACGCAGCCCTTGCCTGCACACCATCCCCAATCCCCAGCCAAATCCAAATCGAAGGCTGCGACACCGCACTGCACCGAACTGCACCGCGACGCGGACATGAGAAGAAATCCGAGCAAGGAAACGGAGGTCTCGCGAGCGGGTGAGACAGCGCAGACGAAAAATCAAGAAAAAGATCCAGAAAATCCTCGAGGAAAATCCCCGCGCGCCAGGGCCAAAAACGTCCCGAAAACAGGCGCGAAACAAGCCACGCGCACTCCGCCGCACGAGGGAAAACTCCGACAGCAGCGAGCGAAACACCCAGCTCCCCAACGACGACAACCCGACAGAAACGAAAGCCCCAGAAATAGAAACACAATTCTCCGCCAAAGCAAGAGACACCACCCACACGCACTCCTCGGCCTCGGCCCAATGAAAAAAAGGGAATCGAAAACCCTTCCCCCTCCTGCCAAAATAAATAAGAAAAAAAAACTCACCAACAGCCTCCCACCGCGCGGCGAACTGCTCGTCGCTCTTCCGACGGTGCTTGGAGAGCCAGGGGACGTAGACGCGGTTGCAGCGGAAGTGGGCGAGGTCTATGATAAGGGAGGGATTAGCGAAAACGAAGGCATTGGGCGAAGATGGGCGGAACGAAAAAAGGAACGAGCGTGAAAAGAAGAGTACGCACCCAACAAACTCGCACTATGGCACGAGTCGAATACAGCAACGAGCGTGGACCCGACGGGCAGCGGGTCGATGAGGTGCCGGCGGAGTTCCTGTTATAAATACATCGTCAGCGTCTACCTGGATCGTGCGTCGAAGAGTAAAGTAGAAGAGCGTTGGATCGTGCGCCGTAGAGTAGGAAAGGATAGGACAGTGCGGAAGGGAGAGGGAGAGGAAGAGAAATGCAAACGCACATTATCCATGATCATGCCCGCCTCGCCGTCGAGCGGGACGAGGCACTCGTCCATCCCGTCTTCCTCGCTGTTCGACCGGTTCTCGACCTGCGTCGTGTGCCCGCAGTCTGTGGGAAGATGCAATCGTTAGTCGGGTGCAATGTACGGGGAGAGATGGGGTGGCAAGGGAAAGAGCGAGCGCAAAAACAAGAGCAGCCCGGGAGATACAAGGAAGGAGAAAAGAAAAACGCACAATGGAAGAAAAACCGGTCTCCCCTGCGCGCCCCGCGCACCAGATCCCCAATCGCGCGCAGCTGTCGCATCCCTCTCGTCAACCATCCTTCAATCCAATACAAGGAGGAACAAGACGCACGATATTAACCCGCGTTGGCTGTATGCCCTTCACATCTCCAATCCCATCCTCCTCCCCATCCAACAGCGTAACGATATCGCCCTCCGCATAGCCATACTTCTCCACCAGCAGCCCGCGCATGAGCGCGACGTCTCCATGCGGGCCCTTGAGCTGCGCGTAACCGACGGCGGTGGAGATCCCGATGAGCAGCGCCTTCTTCTTCGGTGGGGGGTCTGGGTCGGGGGATGTGGCGTTGGGCGCCGGCGTAGATTTCTTGGGCGCCGGTGTCGATTTCTTGGGCTCTTGCTCTGGTATGTATTTTGGATTAGGAACGGGCGTGCGCCGATACGCAATGCCGGTGTAGCGTCCGATTTTCATGGTGGGAGGGGGTAGCGCATAGGATGGAAAGCAATGGAGGCGATGGCCCGAACTAAAGAGGTAAAATGAAAAGATGATTGATGATCAAGGCACCGCCACATCAGTACAGGGACGGAGTGATTTTCCTGATTTGATTTACGGGCTGTTGAAGGTCCTTCTTTCTCTCTGAATCACGGAGAAAAATCGACGGGAGCGTCTATCCATGTGCTCAGATGGAAGCAGGAAAAATCTAGTTCGTTTGCGCTGCGGATCCGTTTGATTTATGCAACTTTCATGGGCGTCTGTCGAATCGAAGCGCCCGGCTGAAACACAGGTTGGTTGGAATCAGCCGCGCAAATTCAGTCTGCATCCGCGGCCGTAAATCTCTGCTCTTCCTCGACCTACTACCTACAAACATACTTCTCCTAGAAAAACCAGGTGAATAAATCATGCGGGCGTCTATTATATATTCAAGCGCCCGCATGAAACATGGTTGCAATCAGCGCTGGCGGTAGGCAGGTACTAGTAACTTAGGTAAGTAGATTGTAACTGGCGGGAGTAGGCGGGAGTCCAGACGCTCCATAGACTCGGATCTGTATCCGCGGATGCAGATCGGCTCCACTTACTCCATTCAAATTGGCACGGATGCAGATCTGCGAAACTTACCCAGTTGAAATTGCAGTTTAATTGAAGTTTAACGTTCAACACTCACTCACACTCGTTAAGTAACTTGACGTTGAGCTACGAGTTGGGGGCCCCGGGCAGGGTGGATGAGCTCAACCCGTGTCATTTGTCGGGACCGGCAGCCGATTTATTGATTCAACTAGGCACCTGCACCCTGGGCCGCTTCAATATTTATTTGTTGGCGGAGGGTTCTCACTGCCCGCGGATCCAGTACAATCAGCCAGTGCTTGCTTCTTGCCACCTTGGGCTTCCTCCTCTTCTCGCTATAATGTTATGTACACTGTACAGTAAAAAGATCAATTGAAGAACTTGGTGAGCGTCTCTTCGAGCGCCCGGCTGAAACAATGTTGGCTGGCACAGGAGTTCAACGTCTGAACCGCTCGATGGATCTGTCTTTGCAGAGGCGCATCTCATTGCACGCGGATGTAGTCTCCTACGGAGGGGCTCTATCTGCGGGCCTCCGAGTGCACCGAATCAACGTTAACCCTAAAGTCGAAGGTTGAAGTTGAAGTTGAAGTTGCCATCGTGATATACCAACACACTCTTCGTAGAATCAAGAGCGGATTAATCTCATAATTTATGGTTAAAGCAGTCTTTCGTTCATCGTTTGTTTCAACATCGCGATAGATTCCCCGCCGAAATGGATTCACAGCGGCTTGCAGTCTGCGGTTCGTTGGCCATGATGGTAATGTATAATAGCTTTTTTCATCAAAAAATAACTCATTGTAGGGCAACAACCTACGTACATGTTGTGTGCTGTTTTTAGCAAAGGAACAGTGTAAAATTATGGTGAACACTGCACGCATCCGCATTCAAAGTCACATGTCATAATAGCGCCATAAAATTAGCTACTAGTAAATAACATAGAGAATGTATGTTTGTATTCATCCCCACTCTTCACTCATCCACTGTGTCTGGATCCCTTCAAATTAAATGTTTTGACTTGGTACAAAATACTGGGAAATCTCGCGACTCCGCAAGCTTACACGGTCCACCTGGCTCCGGGCGAGACCTAGGTTTGATTTCGAGTTTGAATGGTGGCATGATTCAGGCTACCTATTGCAGTCTAACATGATTTCCTGTAGTAATTAGATGGATTGGGACAGATATCCGTGATCTCAGGAGTCGCAATTTTGATGATAGAGCTCAACATAGTTATGCACACATCGGGCGCAATAGTGGACTTAAGATGTTCAAAATTACATATCCTGTTCACCGATAAATGTACTGTTCTTGCTCACAAGTGCACAAAAGACATCTCCGGTGCAATACTTACTTAATGTTCACGTTCACTGTACAATATTCACGAGAATTAGTAGATAATTTTTGACGATAAATACTGTCATAGTAATGTGCCAGACCTCTCCCCCACGCAAGGAAAAAAAGGTACAACTCGAACTAGGTAAGTTCGGTCGTGAGTTCTCATTCGAAACAAACAAATGTGCGTCTACGCGATTGGCCGAGTCCGAAGGCATATATATACAGTTCACCGATCCTCCATCCAGCTCCGCTGCGCAGTGCCACACAACATTCCCGACAACATGGGTGCTGGGCCGACCGCGTTTCATCCAACCTAGAGGTGTGGAATATAGACACTCCAGTCTACGTCCACGAAGGCGCGAGCGGGTAGGGCGCGCAGGGTAGTGAAGACGAGGATGACGAGGAAAAGGCGGGCGATGGGGTAGAGAAAGAACGGAAGATCTGAAATCAATCCGAGTGCGATCCTGATCCTAGGGAAGTCCTTCAACGAGCGCTCCCAGCTCTTTTCGTGAAGATCTAGAACTACCGTAAGTGCAGTAATGCATACTATCCATGGAGGAACTGCAGTAATGAATAAGGAGCTGCACCTCCACATCCACATTTCCACGGCAGAAGGGAAGACGGCATTCCACGTTGAGCAGTGGATGCCACCAAAAATAGCGCCGACACCACACCCCGTTGCGACAAGCGCGAAGCGTTTTGTATCCTGTATCACTGCTTTTTCGTTCGTGCAATAGAATGAGGGAACTGAAATCGACGATAATGGGGAGTACGAGGGGTAGATCCAACTAGCTGCAGCGTTGACCTCCTCCCACAGCGTGATGCGGCGTTCGTCCTCCGAGTCTTGCAGCTCTGGCCCAGGCCCAACTACGATAGGTCGCTCAACATCGAGGGGTTTCCACCACCAAAGTGCCCAGATGAAGATATTGATGACTGCGAAAGCCAACGTAGCAACCTCGATTTCGGTCACAGGAAGATGCTGGGTGGCGCGAGCTAGACACTGTGTGGCGAACCACAACCCCTGGGAAAGTGCTACGCCCTTCGATAGTGCGTCTCCTTTGCTCTTCTCCGTAATTTCCACCTCTTTGACTTTCTGTATGGCCAAGATATAGTCTCCACCGAGGACAGGGTCGCGTAGTTGCACCATCGTGACAATAGGATGATGGCCATTCCGCGAAACAAAACCACCCATGCAGAAAAAGAATCCGTGGGTTTTTGAAACATTAAATTCTACGATACATGCATGAGGATCAGATACAAAACACACAATAAAAATTCCCGACCTTTCGAAATATACAGTGCAGCGAGAAGCTGTCTCGCTGCGAATATTACGACTAATTCCGGAGCAATGATCGTGACGAGCATCATCCTCAGCTTTCGCAGATGGAGTGACAGCCATCCTTGGTCGGGCGGAGGGATGTTCTGGTGCACCGAGACCCATGTGCACGCAAAAATGGTGGTCAGACAGCCCCAGACAATATCGAACAGCGTCCGGCAGCTGTGTATGTCGTCGCACGAGTCGGAGGGTCCTTGTGGATCGAGGGTGAGTCCCTGCACAAGGCTCGAGTTTCTTGAGAGGTAAAAGACAAGGATTATGAAGAACATCGGCGTGTGATGTTCCCTGAGAATTATCAGCGGAGTACTTGAATCTGAGACGAAGAGGAATATCAGGTTGCGGGGGGAGGCAAGGAGCGACACAGCAGTCTCGCATCGCACCGGCCAGGCATGTCCTACACGTGTGTTTCATTTTAGGATCCGGCGCAGGTGAGAGCACCGCAACAACATGTCGTTGCGGTGTTATAGTTAGATCGTGGGAGATCATACCCCGCGTTCATCCGATAACTCGTAAATCGGCGCGATCGTAAACCGATTTAGTACTGGGTTGATATTTTAATATATAGTCTCGTAGGTTGCTCGTCTGTTTGTTGCAAGATCGTGGCACACTCCCCGGACAATTCCCCGCGCGCGTACTCCTCCCCATCTCGCTCTCGCTTCCCTCCTTGCCTCTAACTCCGCCACCGACTCCTCCGCCCACGGTCCTTGCACCCGCACCCCTCCTCCTCCTGGGTCCGCGCATGTCTCACCGCGCCCGCGCGTCCATTGGCGCAGACACCGCCCGCCCGTACTCCTTCCTCTCCGCTTTTACTCCCCTCGCACGCGCACACGTCGCCTTCATCTCGCATGCGCAACGTCGCCTCCATCTCCACCCCTCCTTGGAGATGATCCACGCCCCAACGGGCAACGCAATCCTGCTTCGACGCCCTCGCCTTTCCCAATCGCTCGGAATCGAAAGAGAGAAGCAAGATCGCAGCGCGCGCACGAAGAAAACGCAGCCCTCGCCTGTGCCCCATGCCCATCCCCGATCTAAATCGAAGGTCATGGCGCCGCACCGCACCGCACCGCACCGCAACGGAAGAACCCCGAGCAAGGAAACGAAGGTCCCGCCAGCGGGTAGAGACAGCGCAAACGCAAAATCAAGAAAAGGATCCTCGAGGAAAATCCCCGCGCACCAACGCCAAAAACGTCCCGAATACAGGCGCGAGAGAAGCTACGCGCACTCCGACGCACGGGGGGAAAATCCCGACAGCAGCGAGCGAACCACCCCTAACTCGCCAACCCTCACAAAGTTGAAACCCCGAGGGAAGCGAAAGCGAGAACCCCAGAAATAGAAACGCAATTCTCCACCAAAGCAAGATTCCCCGCCCGAAAAAAGAAAAGATACGCAGCAAACGCAGCGCGAGCACCAAACAAAAACGAATCCGCACGAGGGAAATCGGCGAAAGGCGACTCACCAGCGGCCTCCCGCCTTGCCGTGAACTGCTCGGCGCTCTTCCTTCTGTGCTTGGAGAGCCAGGGTACGTAGACGCGGATGCAGCGGAAGTGGGCGAGGTCTGGGATAAGGAAGGGGTTAGCGCGAGTAGGTGAGGGGGGGGGGGGGAGAGGCGGAGGCGGAGGAGCGAAAAAGATGGCGGTGGGACGGGCGAGTAAGGCGGAGCGCGGGGAGGGCAGGGCAAGAAGTGGGGGATGATAAGGCGGAGGAACGAGGAACAGGCCGGGGAAGGGAGCGGAGGGACGTGGACAAGGGCGAAGGAAGGTGGGAAGCGGTGGGAAGGGAGGCCAAGGAGCAGGGGGAGCAAGCAGCAGTGGAAAGGGATTGCAAGGAGGAAGAAAAGACGGAGGGAGGCGAAAGGTAAGGAGAAATATCAATGGATATGGAAGCGCAGGGGGAAGAAACGGCAACGAAGGCGATGGAGGGGGGAGGGGGCGGAAGGAAGGAAAGCGCACAGAGGACCGAAAAAGAGTGGGGGCGATTGGCAATTGAGCAAAGATGGGCGGAAAGGCGGAGGAACGGCGAAGACAAAGTGTAGGGAATTCGCACGCACCCAACAAACTCGCACTATGGCACGAGTCGAATACAGCGATGAGCGTGGACCCGATGGGCAGCGGGTCGATGAGTAGAGGATTGGATGGTGCGTCGTGCAAGGTAGAGTAGGGGAGGAGAGGAAGACGGAAGGGAAGACAAACGGCCGGGGGATGTGGCGTTGGGCGCCGGCGTCGATTTCTTGGGCTCCTGCCCTGGGATGTATTTCAGATTAGGAACGGGCGTGCGCCGATACGCAAGGGCGGTGTAGCGTCCGATTTTCATGGTGGGAGGGGGTAGCGCATAGGATGGAAAGCAATGGAGGCGATGGCCCAAACTAAAGAGGTAAAATGAAAAGATGATTGATGATCAAAGCACCGCCACATCAGTACAGGACGGAGTGATTTTCCTGATTTGATTTACGGGCTGTTGAAGGTCCTTCTTTCTCTCTGCATCACGGAGAAAAATCGACGGGAGCGTCTATCCATGTGCTCAGATGGAAGCAAAGAAAATCTAGTTCGTTTCGTTCCGCACCCGCGGATCCGCTTGATTTATGCAACTTAGGGTCTTGTTTATTACTCGTGTTTATAAACTCGTTTATAAACACCGGTTTATAAACCGGTTTTTTAATGGATCGGGTAAAATGCCCGGTTTATAATTATATCCGTCGGCAATCTTTGATCATGATGCGCAATGTTGGCGCCATGTCCGAATTTTCACTTTGTCTCTTAGCCATTGCCCTCGATGTCTGGCTCTGGGGTCACTTACTATGACGAGGAGCTCAAGCACTTGCATCGCTTACTCAAGGCCTTGCCCGACACCATTCCGATCGGAGATGCCCACAACTTTCTGGGATATGTACCGAATGCGCAAAAGGTGCTCGACACCGGCTGCAAGATATCTGTCGTCAGTCACGCCTTGGAGGTGTCTTTTGGATCCCGTCGCACACCTGCAGGCGATACCATCATACCGACCTTTAAATCCCAAGGCCCTTGCTTGGAAGAAGTCGTAACTGTGCTTCGTGATCATATCACTGGAAACGGCGGTTCTAATGTGTTGCTCACTTTGTGGGTGGACGATCTCACCAAAGGAGCCGTTAATGCAATCGAGGCCTCCGGAGCCCGAGTACGCCTTCCGTCCGCATCCAGTCTGATAATTAACAAATATTTTGATAGGTACCCCGCCCAATCCAAACTACGGTAGCGAAACGCCTCCTGGAGGACGACGTGGTTGTGGAGCAGGCGAAAAAGAAGCAAAAGAAGGATGCGAAGTTACAGAAGGATGCGAAGAGGGCCCAGACGGAGGCGGCCAAGAAGAAGACGGAGCATGCGATCCGCAGTCTCGCAGACTGGTCGGAGGACGTTGTGGCTGACACCCAAGGTGGTAGGAAGGCGTCGGCGAACAAGACATGGGACGGGGAAGCTCAAAAACTCGTATTTTAGGCTATATAGGAAAATTGGTTTATAAACACGTTTATAAACCAAAATTAATAAACCGTTTATAATCCCCCGGGGAATTATAAACAAGACCCTAATGCAACTTTCATGGGCGTTTATCCATCGAAGCGCCCGGCTCAAACACATCCTGGGTCGTTGGTCGTTGGAATCAGCGAGACTCAGTTATTCGATCTGCATCCGCGGTCACAAATCTCTGCTCCTCAACCTACTACATACATACTTCTCCCAGAAAAAAAATTGAGCGAATAATATTCAAGCGCCCAAATGAAACACGGTTGCAATCAGCGCTGGCGGTAGGCAGGTACTAGTAACTTAGGTAAGTAGATTTAATCGGCGGGAGTAGGCGGGAGTCCAGACGCTCCATAGACTCGGATCTGTATCCGGGGATGTAGATCGGCTCGACTTACTCCATTCAAATTGGCACGGATGCAAATATGCGAAACTTACCCAGTTGAAATTGCAGTCAATTGAAGTTTACGCTCGATGTTCCCCAGTTCAGTATTCCATTACCGCCGTTTCATTCTGGTCGAGACAATCTGAAGACTCAGAGCGTGAAATATAAATACTTGAGATCTACATAGCCTGAAAACCGGAGAATATTCTGCGTCCGCGGAGACAACATAGTCAGATCCTTCTTAGTCATATATATCAGCCAGCCTTCTCTCAGAAAAGAATTAACTGCGTAAATAAATTATGCGGGCGCTTATGTATTCAAGCGCCTCATTGAAACTCGCTGACAATACTTTATCTGGAATCAGGCCGACATATCCAAACGTGGTATATGGATGTATCCGCGGAGGCAGATCTGCTTTAGTGCCCGTAGTCGCAGATGTGGATCACAAACTTTGAAGTTGAACAGAGAATGGAAGTTCAACCCTCGACGCTCATCAGGTTCAACCTGCAACATAATCCAGATACACCACCTCCAGATGCATATGCCTACGCACACATTCAGCTTCCGTAAATCGAGGAGTAAAATGGTTAACAGCGGTATCAGTGCAGAAAACTCGTACATCGATGGGCATGCCGAATCGTCTAACCACCCAGGTAAATGGACTCCTGTGCAGTTCCATTTAGCTCATGATATAGCATCGGAAATCCACAGTAAACAGAGCTGGTCCGGAAGTTCAGATTTTCTGATGGAATACTGGATGTTAATCGCACGTGGTAATACCTGCTAGTCCTCCTCCCCAATTCGAAATCGGTGATCAAGCAGTTTCGTTATTACCAGTTCTCAAAAAATGCGTTATTACTAGTTCTCCCAAAATGGTATAATGTGGAGAAAATATGGGATTCTACTCAGGTGTTCAGGTGTAAGTAGAAACGATATCCAGCTTCAATTAGGAGGTCGGTCTGGATTAATATACTGCACCCCCGGATTCAGGTCTGCGTCCTGCTTCATTCAGCCTTTCCGACTTCTTACTTCATCATGTTCTCGAGTACATCGCTAGAAGTTGAATACCTTTTGCGTATGTGGGCGTCTACATGCCACCAACTGGCGCCATGACGGCACTTTCAATCTGCCCATCAGTCTCCGTGCAATGGCTCGGTTATTCCTCCCCTCTCACCGGCCTTCATTGACTCGACGAGATATCATTTAGAATCTGAATGGCGAGCAACATCGACGCGTCTCAAACCGGACATTTGTAAGTATAGGAAATGTAGACGGAAGAAGTCTCACCCGCCCTACAAGGGCTGATGGTCTACATAACAACTATCCCTGAGCGTGGCGGCGTCTAAGTCTACTGCACAGGTTTGAGAGACATTCCCCTGAAATTTTAAAAGAAGTGCACCTTGACACTCGGATCCGCTCCCGCAGCAACAAGCAGCTGCTGTATTTCCAATTTTTTTGTACCACAATAATTTGCTGCGTTGAGCGCCGTCCCGTATTTGCCACCTTCAAATATGAGTTTATCATTGTATGCCCGGAAGCGAAAAAGTTTCACCCTGGGCATTCACGTCTGCTCTGTGATCTAGGAGAGTATGAACAATACCCACATATCCCATACGCGAAGCTGCTTGGAGCGCCGTCCCGTATGTGCCACCTTTGAACACATTTTAATTTTAATTTTGTATGCTCGCAAGTGAAAAATAGGCACCTTGAATATTGATGTCTGCTCCCCGATCAAGGAGTATCTCAACGATATCCCGGTGTGCCGCCTGCGCAGCTGTTTGGAGTGCTGTACCGTAATAGTCGCCTTCGAAAACATTTTTAATTTTATTTGTATGCTTGCAAATGAAAAATGAGCACCTTGAATATTGATGTCTGCTCCCCGATCAAGGAGCATCTCAACGATATCCCGGTGTCCCGCCTGTGCAGCTGTTCGGAGTGCCGTACCGTAATAGTCGCCTTCGAACACATTTTAAATTTTATTGGTATGCTTGCAAATGAAAAATGGGCACCTTGAATATTGATGTCTGCTCCCCAATCAAGGAGTATCTCAACAATATACCAGTGTCCCACCTGCGCAGCTGCTTGGAGTGGCGTCCTGTAATAATCATCTTCGAACACATTTTTAATTTTATTTGTATGCTCGCAAGTGAGAAATGGGCACCTTCAATATTGATGTCTGCTCCTCGATCAAGGAGCATCCTAATAATTTCCAGTTGTCCTGCATACACAGCTGCTACGAGCACCGTCCCGTATCTGCCGCCTTCAAACACATTTTAAATTTTATTTGTATGCTTGCAAGTGAAAAATGGGCACCTTCAATATTGATGTCTGCTCCCCGATCAAGGAGTATCTCAACAATATCCCAGTGTCCCACCTGCACAGCTGCTTGGAGTGGTGTCCCGTAATAATCATCTTTGAACACATTTTTAATTTTATTTGTATGCTTGCAAGTGAAAAATGGGCACCTTCAACATTGATGTCTGCTCCCTGATCAAGGAGTATCTTAACGATATCCCGGTGTCCCGCAGATGCAGCTGCTTGGGTTTCCGTTCCATATCTGCCGCCTTCGAGCACATTTTAATTTTAATTTCTATGCTTGCAAGTGAAAAATGAGCACCTTGAATATTGATGTCTGCTCCCCGATCAAGGAGTATCTCAACGATATCCCGGTGTCCCGCACACGCAGCTGCTTGGAGCACCGTCCCGTAATAGCCACCTTTGAACACATTTTAAATTTTATTTGTATGCTTGCACGTGAAACTGGGCACCTTGAATATTGATGTCTGCTCCCTGATCAAGGAGTATCTCAACAGTATCCCGTTGTCCCGCATACACAGCTGCTTGGAGTGCCGTCCCGTAATAGCCACCTTCAAACACATTTTAAATTTTGTTTGTATGCTCACAAGTGAAAAATAGGCACCTTGAATATTGATGTCTGCTCCCTTATCAAGGAGCAACCTAATAATTTCCAGTTGTCCTGTATATGCAGCTGCTTGGAGTGCCGTCCCGTAATGGCCACCTTCAAACACATTTGAAATTTTATTTGTATGCTTGCAAGGGAAAAATGCGCACCTTGAATATTGATGTCTGCTCCCCAATCAAGGAGTATCTCAATAGTATTCTGGTGTCGCCTACACGCAGCTGCTTGGAGCACCGTCCCATATGTGCCGCCTTTGAACACATTTAAATTTTATTTGTATGCTTGCAATTGAAAAACGGGCACCTTGAATATTGATGTCTGCTCCCCGATCAAGGAGTATCTTAACGATATCCCGGTGTCCTGCGGACACAGCTGCTTGGATTGCCGTTCCATATCTGCCAGCTTTGAACACATTTTAAAATTGATTTTTATGCTCACAAGTGAAAAATGGGCACCTTGAATATTGATGTCTGCTCCCCGATCAAGGAGTATCTCAACAGTATCCCGGTGTCCCGCACATGCAGCTGCTTGGAGCGCTGTCCCGTATTTGCCGCCTTCGAACACATTTTAATTTTAATTTTGTATGCTCGCAAGTGAAAAATAGGCACCTTGCTTATTGATGTCTGCTCCACAATCAAGGAGTATCCTAACAGTATCCTGTTGTCCCGCATGCACAGCTGCTTGGAGCGCCGTCCCGTAATGGCCCCCTTAGAACACATTTTGAATTTTATTTGTATGCTTGCAAGTGAGAAATGAGCACCTTGAATATTGATGTCTGCTCCCCTATCAAGGAGTATCTCAACAGTATCCCGGTGTCCCGCATATGCAGCTGCTACGAGCACCGTCCTGTACTTGCCACCTTGCACCATCATTTCATCAATTCCATTTCTCAATGAGGACAGTATCCCCTCACCATGGATATTCAGATCCGCTCCATGGTCCAATAGGCCAGCGACAAGGCTATTGTGTCCCCTCGAACATGCCAGCTGTAGTGCTGTTGCATATGGGCAATCTACGAAGCCGTGCTCAACATATGTTCCGGTACAAACAAAAAAAGAGTGCATACTCTTAACAATTGTGTTGACATCGGCACCCTTTTTAATCAGATCGAGAATTTCCTCCGTCTTGCCCTCACGTACGGCACTCGCTAGCACGTGCGTGCACATCTGAGATATCTCGGATACACGGGCTATTACCAGCTTAAATTCCTCATTGATCTTGTCGACGAAGGCTTTTCGAGCTGCCTGTTTTTCCATTGCTAGCAACCGGCAAAGATAGCCCTGATCCAATCTATGACACAGAGTGATCAAGGCATAGAGCAGAGAGAAACATGAATGTAACACACTTGTACTTTTCGTAGCAGACCTCAATAGGAAGTTCAAGGTCGGGATCATTGATCAGACGTGGCAGTGAGTGGCGAGTGTTCGATGCGAGAGCTGTGTTAAGGTCAAGGAGACCAGAGATCGCTTTATCATGAATGTTGAGGAGCACCTCAATCCGTGTAAGCTCATCTTCAATGATTGTGAGGAATGCCTGACTGGGATTTTCTCCAGCGGTTGGCATCAATTGCAAAAGATATTCTTTATCTGATCTAGGCCCATCAAGGTTGAGCATCTGCGTGTACTTCGTGACTGTTGTAATTGGCAACATACCGCAATTTCTCGAGTAGCACCTCAACAGTAAGACCAGGGTCTGTCCATATTCGTCAGATGGTGTGGAGTGGAGAATAGTGAGGATCCTGACCTGGGCGCCGCAGGATTGTATAACGCGGAGCGGGAGGTACACCAAGGTTCCGCAGCACCTTTCTGGCAGAAGGTCGTTTTGTGGCGTTGTGTTTCCAACAGGAGGTGATAACAGCCCAAATTTGATCGGTTATTTCTTGGGGGGATGACCCGGCGGCGGGACGAGAGGGCCGTTCCCTGTTGAGTACTTTATGAATGATTACGGGCAGAATCAGTCCGTCGAACGGGCTTTTCCCACTGAATATCTGAGTGGTCGGTTAGAATGCGTAACGTTAGTGGGCCGCTATGGTCTCACTTCGAGCATGGTGCATCCAAAAGCAAATATATCTCTCGTAGGCGATGGTGTGGTTTCAGGGGCGATCTCGGTGATTATCTCAGGTGCCATCCATGGCACAGTGCCGTCTTGGCGGACAGATGTTATGGTCATCTCTGTGGCTACAGCCAGACCGAAGTCTGCCAAACAGCAACGGAGCTCGTTTGTGACGAGGATATTCGCCTACAAATCGACATCAGAGGGAAGTTCAAGTACGGGAAAATGAAGATGTACCCCACGGATATCGGCGTGAACAATTGGAGGATCAAGTTCATGTAAGTATCGCATCCCTTGAGCTGTATCAATTACCTATATCCAAAATGTCAATGAAAAGCAGTAATACCCGGTAAAAGTCAATACCGCCTTCAGTCGGTCAAAATTAGGATTGCTCTCAAGAAAGCTCATTAGGTTGCCGTGGTCCATCCATGGCGATATCAAACAGAAGGACTGATAAGGAGCAATTTGTTCGTTGACCCCCAGGAACGGCAAGATGTTCGGGTGATCCAAGCGGGCCCAACAGAGGGCCTCTCGACAAAATGTCTATGAGAGCAACATGAGATATATTGGCACGAAATGTGGGAAGACCACCGGCCTTGGCAAGATTTTTAAGTGCCTGTGGTGTTGTGCTAGTATGAAAGCGTAGAACCTTCAAGCACACCCGACGACCATCCAGACGACCCAACCAGATGTCCTGCGTGAATTGATGAAATTATGGTCCGAGAATTTGACACCAGGACTGACCGCAAAGCCGCCACCAGCTACACTATTCTGGCTCTCCCTCACGGCATCGTAAATGAAATACGAGGGAGGCAGGCTAAAAAACCTCCCCGACAGACGCCGCAGACAGTGCATACACCTTCCCCGGTAAGACTCATCAACGAGCCCTTCCTCATAGAGGCGAGAGAAATTCTCCTGTTGGCAGTGTAAACAAATTCGCCACCCTTCCGAGCCACCGCGTGCGTGCTCACCATTTCGAAAAGAAGAATTTCCATCAGGACACTCGCCCATATGGGCGAAGGAGGGTCAACGACGCTTGGGGGAAGCTCATCCAGTTTGGTGCTCTGAAGGGTGGATCGTAGGGATTGACTATCCCGTGGAACTGGCACCGTCGAGTCACTGCTGGGGGTGGAGAGTACGAAGGCCTCTCTCAAGGTCCGGACAACAAACAAGGTGGCGGAGTCGGATTCGGTGGGGGGATCATAAAGGACGACAACGTTGCACTGAATGCTCTTCAAAATCACGTTCAGCTGCCTCAACGAGGGTAGTTTTGTGCCAAGATGTTGAATGGCTGCATCGACCAGCTGTTGGAAGTGCCGCCTCCTGGGAAGTGGGTCAAAACAAAACCGCGCAAGCGAAATCCGAGATGATATTACTCTTTTTTACTTGATAAAAAACACCTTGCTGAATCGCCGATATCGGTCTGTGCCTCGCCGGTAACCCCGAGTTGGCTCAGTGCTGAGTTGAAGGCCTCTAAGACGGGGACGTTGTCGGTGGACATGAGAGTAGGATGGAAGTAGATGGAGGCACTGCAGCGCAACAGCAGCTAAGCGCCGCTTTTGCATTAATCGTATCCGAGTCACTGTCATGACAGGGCAATGTCAGCAAACCCACAAATAGAACAAGGCTGTTCGCGGTTCTGGTGTCATATAGGGAACCCGCCACTCCAAAGGGTTGACCGAATCGGTCGCACGAAAAATCCGTCATTCCAAGGGTTTGAATTAACCGGAAATGGTTGAACCAGAAATATTCAGGAAACCGGGTTTCTCATTAGAATTATCCGAATCTGAGACGAAGAATACCAGCCTGAGGTCCGAGTGTGGGGGGAGGGAAGGAGCGACACAGCTTCGATACAGCAGTCTTGCATCTAGGACCGGGAGCAAATATAACTTGAGAGCACCGCAATTCAGATCTCGTTGTGCTGTTAAATCCTGTTGAAATAACATGTCGTTGCGGTGTTAGATCGTGGGGGCTCATTACGTCGTACCCCGCGTTCATTCGATATATCACAAACCGCGGCGCGATCGTAAACCTATTTATTCATAGGTTGATACTATCATAACTTATGGTCCATTACAGCTACACTATTGATATATTCTCGAAATTACAGCGCTTTCGAAAAACCTTGACATGCACCGATTTTTTCTTCTGAAAATAAGATAGCACTTACCTCGATTGGCAACCTGGCCGAAACTCAGTGAATCCCCTCCTGAGTCGTCATAAATAATTTCGGATGCCCCAAGGTCACCGTTGAGTCCAATACCCACCTTCAAACTAGCGGTGCCGACTTATGCCGGTCTGCCGAAGCGACACGTGATGTTTTATTTGCCTTCTCCCTTTTTGCCCCCCTTCTCTTCACCGCGCCAGAGCCCGCGCTGACTCAAATTCCAATTCCTATCATGCAGTCCGCCGCAACGCGCTCCTGTTCTCACCCCTGGGCACCGCCGCCGCTCTACGCACGAGATGCGCGAGCTCGTGCAGCTGCTCAAGGCGCCTGTATGGCTGTAATAGTGTCTCATAATTGTTTGGTGCACCACTGGACACATTTTCACCTATTCTTCCCCACCTTCCCATGTCTTTATGAGAATTCACACCACTCTGTCAAAGTCTATACTTTTTTTACTCAGCCACACTGCTGCACTATCTAAATACACCAGTCCTCCCAAATGGAAGAACTCACCCCTGTAACAACCGAAAGAAGTGCACACGGCAAATGTTAATAAGTTTCACCACCCGAATAGGAACAAAATTAAGTCCACACCCTTGAAACCCTTTTTTCTTCACTGCTAACATGTAAAATGATTCCGAGGTGCTAAGCACCAACCACAAAAAAAAAATGCCACCAAGTTACTTGGGTCCTTAGGCTGGAGGACAGCCACTAGGAAGACCACAAAGACTTCAATAACCATCAGGTGGAGTTTTCCAGGGATCATAATGGAGAGTTCACCCGATCATCAATGCGGTATGTATATCTGAGAATGTAGCATACAGCTGATTGAGACTGCTCTTCCATCACATGTACTGGCCTTCCCAGACTCCTCAGTGTCCTTAAACACTGGAGCTATTGCTCTATATAATCTGATTTCAATTCCAACTCTGAACGCTAGGACTAAGTCAATTCAAACCGTTCAAATCAGTATACTTTCGGTGCAGCACATGATAATTGTGCCCTGCCATGACAATAAATAAACAAGATGTGATTAACGTGGGGACATCAGATCGAGTACAGAGATGAGATACTTTCAAAGGCTAACTAACCGCTGCAAGATCTTCAACAGGGACCTCAATGGACACATATATCAGTCAATAACACGGTTAATGCCCCACGGAGCCTGTGGCCAAGAAAGATGGTGACTGTAGCATCAATATACCCTCTAGGATGTTGTATGCTGAATGGGTACACAGATGACCAGTCGTGCATTTTGGCTGACAGGTCTGTAGTGTTTTCTTTTGTCTCGATGGGAAGGTGGTGAATTATTTTGAGTCTTCAAAGAAGGTGTGTCGAAAAAAGGAGTGAAGTGGACCGGTGTATTTAACTATGCGCCACGAGGTGTGTATTTTTTTTATGACAAAAATGAACCTGCAAATATTTGGATTTCCACAAAGGTGGGGTGTTTTTTGGGGTGAGGGTACCTGTGCGTTTTTTTGAGCAGTGGTGCAGTTTTTCGCTCAAAACTGGCACAATTATGAGACAGTAGGGGAAGTCAAAGCGGTCAGGGCGCGACGATTCTCGTTCGATTCTGACCTCAATTCTGATGTCGATTCTGAGGTCCAGAATCGGACGAGAATCGCCGGTGATCTCAGAATCGCTTGAATCGCTGTTCCTCCTCTGGAGGAGGAACTGCCAGAATCGTGATTCTTGAGTGATTCTTGATTCTTGAGAATCACCGATTCTCTGCGGCGATGCTGCCGTCCCTCCGACTAGCCATGTTTACATAATTCAATTTCAAATATGCTTCTTTACCGTCTCGACGACTACGCTATATGGGCACTACCAAAAAAGCTGCCGAGAAGGCCACGGGTGGCCGCAAAAGACCCCTTCGGAAAAAGGCAAAGCACAGAAGAAAAAACAAAAAAAGCAAAGCCGACGACGCCAGCAACGAAGTCATATTTCGCTGCCTGGCCGGTTACCTCTTTAGTTACTATGTGCCGGGATAATTAACGGTAGTGTACATCTAACCTCTAAACAATTATAGAGTTTATGCATGAATTGAGTACAGAATCGACCTCAGAATCGGGGGGGTCAGAGCTGATCTCAATTCTTGACTGATTCTGTCTCGCGAATCACACCAGAATCGAGATCAGAATCAAGTCAGAATCGGTTTCGCCTGACCACTTTGACTTCCCCTAGTATTACCCCCATACGCCTGTGCGGGGGGTGGTGGCGCAGCCGAATAGTCCCGTCCAGAGCCCCACTCGCGCGCACACGACCCGCCGCTGGTGCCCACAAGACCGAATAGCCCCGTTCCTGATGAGGATACCCGCCCTACCCGGCGCGCGACATGATTTCGCGCACCTCCATGCGCACGCGCCGCCGCCACTAGAAACGACGCTCAAGCACGCCCATGCCCCTGAATCCATCTTCCCTCCATCCGCCTCCAATGCCCACACTCCAGATGGTGATGCGCGCTCCCCGCTAGTAACCACCCGCTGCATCTACGAGGCCGCGGGTGGTGGGTATGCTCGAGGCCGAGGGTGGGGAGGGAGCGTTTGAGGAAGATGTGGAGGAAGATGCGGATTGGGAATTCGGTGCGGCGCGTGGGACTGGAGCTGCACCAGATCATGGGTGGATGATATATCATCGTCTCTAGTTAGAGACGTGCAATGATGTATCATACCCTCTGGCTCAGAGACGTGTATGATACATCACCTCAGAGGTCCACCCATTTTGGGTAGCACCTCCGGGGGCACGCTACCCACGCCTACTTTGCAGCTCCTGACTTTAGATTGATTTCGGACGGCGCGCTGACTAAGATACACATCCCGATTAGATTATCGCGATTTACATATTCTATTACAATAATACCCATCTACTGTACTGCTACCTCAATGATTATAGTCCTACAAGCGACCTAAGCCTAGTTCCCGTCCATTCCCGGTTGGTGCTGTTGTCGACCAGGTGCGCTGCGCCTTTCCTCGCCCCCGCCGCCGCCGCTCTCCCGCCGCCGTTCTCCCGCCGCCGTTCCGTGTCCCGCAGCCCCAGTGCTGCCTCGGGCGACCATCGGGACCATTCCCTCCCTCGTCGTGGTCTTGCGCTCGCCCGCGTGCGCCGCGTGGTTCCCGCGCGCCATGCCTTTCATCGCCCCCGCCACCCCCGACACTCCCACCGCTCCCGCCGCCGTTCCGCGTCCCGCAGCCCCAGTGCTGCCTCGGGCGACCATGGGGGCCATTCCATCCCTCGTCGTGGTCTTGCGCTCGCCCGCGTGCGCCGCGTGGTTCCCGTGCGCCGTGCCTTTCATCGCCCCCGCCACCCCCGACACTCCCGGCGCTCCCGCCGCCGTTCCGCGTCCCGCAGCCGCAGTGCTGCCTCCGGCGACCATGGGAGGCATTCACCGGCTCGTCGTGGTCTTGCCCTCCGCCCGGTTGACGCGTCTTCCTCAGCGCTCAAGACTCGCTCTCCTCGTTGCCTCCCGACTCGCCCTCCTCGCTTCCCTCCTGCTCACTTTCCTCCTCCTCGCTCCACGCAGCGGCCTCCGCTTCTGCCTCTGCCGCGGCGACGCTGGCTCTTGCCACCTCAAGAAGTGCCGGGATAGTTTCCCACTTCCGCTCGAATCGAGTCGCGATTCGCCGCAACATCCGCGCCTGACGCGTGGCATACGCGTCATGGCCCTCGCGTTGACGCGGGTCAACCAGGAGGTCCGGACGTTGGGTCGGACCGGTGTGAATCTTCTGTGAGTCCCACACATCTGCTCGCCAGCGCAGAAACACGGGTGTGCGTCGCATTTCCTCTTCTAATAGATCAACTTCTTCGGTGTTACGAAGCCCTAGGGCTCGCGTCCGGCCCCATTCGATACGCAGCGCTGCAAGATCCAGTTAGTCCCCGATGAAAGCGGTGACGAATGGGGGCTTACCTTCGTTCATAGCTCGGTTACGATCCGCGTCCGCCGCCGACCCATCCGCTAGCCAGATCCACGAGATGGGCCTCGCCGCCTCTAGTCTGCGCCTCTTTCTGGCGGGCCCCGACTCCTTCTGCTTCTTGGTCAGCTTCTTCTTCCCCCCAAGCTTCCGAAATGTCCCCTCGGGCATCTGTCGCACATCCTCCGGAAGCAAGACCTTTAACACCGTCTCCCATCCCTCCTTCCCCAACCTAGGCCCCAGCACCTCCAAAGCCCTCCGTGCCACATGGTACGTCGCTGTCGCCCGGGAGATCTGCTCGTCGATGCCCTGGATCTTCGTGTTTGACCGCATCCCCTCCCGCACCCCCTGGACGTTCTGGTCCTTGTACTTGTACTCATGCGTTCGGACGAGTAGTTGGTGGCATATCTCGTGCAACGCCTCGTGCCCTTGGCCCACCCGCAAACGGAACTCGTAGTCTTGGAGCTCCACCAAACACGGCACGTCCGCATCGAGCTCTGACGGCATGAGTAGCGGGATGTCCTGGACCAACTCCCCCGCGACGGGCCTCAGACCACTCTCCTCCGCATGCTTCTCTGCCGCCGCTGCCCTCAAGACCGCCACCTCCGGCATAAACGATGTTTGCGTGTCCATCCACGCCAGGATCTTGCACCGGGCTTTGCTGCACCGCTCGAGCATCACCCGCTTCTGCCCGATTGTCGGGTGGATCCCCCTCGCCGCCTGGTCAAACTTCAACTGGTGCCTGCTTGAGTGTTAGCGACCCATAACACCCCAAACGAAAATACTCACTGTGTATCCTCCAACTGCACCCCTTGCGCCAGCATCTCCGAGCTCTCCGTATTCCCTCGCACTAACCCTCCTCCCTCTTGTACCAGCTCGTAACGGACCGACGCGATGCTAACCACCTGTGTTGTCCTCTCGAACGGATTTGCCGCGTTTGCATCCGCCTCCCAAGCAGCCATCCCCTCCTTCCATGGGGTCAAAGTCTCCTTAGGAAGCGTATGCTCCTGCTCGAGCGTGTCTTGGCGCGTTTTCACCATCGCGGGGATGTAGTCCCTCATCCTGTCGTACATGTATACCCCTGGCAAATGGATTAGCGACAGCACCTTCCAATTTGCCTCGCCCACTTACCCATTGCCAAAATCTTCTTCCAGTTCCAATCGTTAAAGTGGTCGTCCAACACCTCGCGCCGCAAGTGGGGCCCCATCTCTCTGGTGCTCATCGCGAGGCGGTTTATATTCGCCCACCTGCGCTCAGGCGCCTCGCCGTCGGTCTGGCCCACGTAACGCGTCAACAGGAATGAGAAGCCGATGTTGCAGGCCTCGATATGCGCGGGTAAGTGGAACTTGGGTACGAGGAAGACGAAGAAACGCTTCGCGTTCTCAACTCGTATATTGCGCGGGTAGATCTGCATGCGGTCCCAGATATTCTTGTGCCATTGGCACGCGATGTCGTAGGAAACGAAGAATAGCTGGCTCTCTGAGTCCTCCAGGCTCTTGAAGAACATGTAGTCCATATTCAAATATCTGTCGCGAGCTTGTCATTAGTCCACAACGCTTCCTAGTTTGCTGTCCAACATACCGTTCTCCCTGTTGGAGGTCGCCCACTCCCCTCGGACGCTTCATATTGTGTCGGGCGCAATCCACCGTCCCCACTCCTGACGACGCCGTACCACGTGCTTCCTTGTCCGGCGTGTTAACCGCATCGTGCGCAACACATGTACTTTTCTACTCCCCATAGTCAGCGTTTGGATGTCTACTCATGCAATGTAACACGTACCGGCTGCGGCTGGTCCCAATTCTTCTCCAGGTGCGCCATATACGCTGTTACTTCCCCGAAGAAAGCCAGGCCGTTACCCAGATCCGGGTCGCTGGTCTCGCTCGATACGTCCTTGCGCTGCATCCGGAAGTTGGCATCCAGGGCCAGAAAAAGTCCATACAGAAACCTGTGGCCCATACGTCAGTAGCTATATCTCTGATAAATACAGAGACCTACCGCTTCGCCGGCTCTACATCCTTCCAGGCTGGGGGTAGGTTCTTGCCCGGGTGCGGGCAGGCCGGGCACTCGAGTGCGCACCCGCCTGGCTTCGTCTGGTTGATACTGTCGGTTTCATGACCACGGCCTCCGCGCTTCAGCATCTGCAGGTTGCGCCAGATGCGCGTCATATTGATGAATTGCTGATAACGAGTCTGCAACACATCCGTCAGTCCGTACATTCTAGAAAGACATTAGACGATACTCACGGGCGGTGGCTCTCCAGTATTGTTTGTCTGCCGCGAAAGGCTGTTGTAGAACTCGGACATGGAGCATTTGGACTCCAGGGATAACAAGTGGTACTGGCGCATCACATTAAATGTCGCCGCCGTCCTGGGCCGCTTGCCTGTCGATGGCAGCCACTTGACGCGAAGCAGTTGCACTGAAAACGACGGGCCCTTTCCGCAGTTGCAAAAGTAGACATCGACATCGTGCAAACCCTTGCAGTCGATGACGACAAAGTTTTTCCCAGGGGCGCGCTGGGGATGTGGACAGACGCGATGGGGATGGAGCTCGCGCCCCAGATAGAACCGCAGACCCAGCTGCTTCAGCGAAATGTCGTTGAAGCACCCCTCGTCCCAGTCCCACTTCTTTATATGCGATGTCAGTCTCGTTAAGAAGCATGCCACGAAAAACGCACCTCTAAGCGATGCAATGGATTCCGTTCATGATCCCGGACGATGCACTCCTCAGATAGACACTCGCACCCATCGCAGTCCTTGCACCGTAGCTCCGCTACCCCGCCTTTGCAGCTAGGGTGACCGCAGACACAGCTTGGATGTCCAGCGTGATCGCCCCGCCCCTCGCTGCGTAGCACCTTGTTCAGCCAGAGCCAGTGATACATGTCCTTCCATTTCTTTATCGGCTTATACTATTGCATACTCTAGTCAGCCCTTGTTCTGAAATCAATGTCGATGAATACGCACCGGCTCACGCTTCTTCCGTCTCGTACCCTTATCACTCTTAACATCCTCAGAATCGCTTGAGGAACTCAAGGAAGATGCAGGAGCATCCCCAGCATCTTCGTCATCCGACTGAGGTGATTGAAGCTCGTCCACAGGAAAGGTCCAGTCGTTGTCCATGAAATCGTAAATCCAAGAGTCTTCCGTGTCGCTGCGACGGGCGGGGTAGATGACAGCGGGAATCGAGGGAGACCGGGTGACCCCCACGCTGATGAGAGAGCTTGCGTACGTTCTCCGGCCGGTCGTGTCTAGAGAGACATTTTCGTAGTAGTACACCTCCTCGTCGTCATCGGAATTTGCGTCCTCGGACTGGGATGTACTGGAACCAGAGCTGTCCGAGGAGGATGTCGTCTCCTCAAAACACCGTTTGGGAATCATCAAGACAGAAAGAGCGTATGAATAAATAAATGAAAAAGAGAGACGGGGGCACAAGACGGAGGTTGGTGATTGTCACCTGACCATGCACCGCCACTCTTCCTTTTGCGGGTGTTCGCCAATAATTTCTGTAATATTAACGTCACTTCATTCAAATTTTCCAAGCAGAAGGCAGAGCATTTCAAGAGCATAACAAATCAAAGAGGGGGTAACGCAAGGGAACGTAAAAAAAGGGGAGGAAAACTACGACAGCTCTTCTATCTCCGTTGACACGGACGACTTGTCCGAGGACGAGTCAGATTCACTGGTCCAGACACCATCGCTCCCCATCCTCCAGCTGTCGACGGCATTTTCCCAAGTGTTCACCACCCGCTGGGTATGCGCCGCGCGTTCCTCTTCAATCCACTCCTGGCGCTGCAAGCCTTCCCTCGAGCCGTTGTCCGTGCAGAACCCCTCAACGAAGCAAACACCTTCTGTCAGGGAAGGGCTACTAGCAAGGGCCGGGCTCCCCCCTTCTGCCTGGATCTTGTGGTATAGCTTTCGGGCAATGTGGTAGTCGTCGAAAACCACCCCTTGGCCGTTGTGCTTCACAGCGTACACCATTTTACCAGGGATCGCAGGGGCGTCGGTGGATGGCGAGCGGGAACGCACATGGGCATCAGCAAGAGATGGCATCTGGGACGACGACAGGGGGGAAGCGGACGCAGTTTCCAAGCGCCAGCGCTGATGCGAGGCCGATGAGCGGGGTGGGGAGCAGACCAGGGGGGATGTGACCAGGGTTGCAGACGTCGCTGCTGAGTGCACGACCAGCGTGCCATCCATTCTCCGCTGTCGAGCTTCATTGGCGGCAGCAGGATGGTTGTGCTCCCCACGATCGCAGCCTGCAAACCACGCGGCTTCCAGGCGCGCCCAATTCTTGTACTTCTTCACGCTCGCGCTGGACGACGTGTTGTATTCCGCTGCGGCGCTGGGCCTTATACAACTTCGCTCAGTCTCTGTGTATTATCCAGACTCAAGCAAGACTCACCATGAGACGTATGCGCCAGGGTACTCCACGTTTACTCCGCTGACCAGATATATCTTCTGGCCTACGACTGGACCATCAGGTTGACCGGGATCGTGGTAGAATGGCACTGCACAGCGAAATTGTGAAGAGGACGACATGATGGGGCGGAAATCGGATTGGTCGTCAATTCTGGTTTGTCATGGAACACCGTTCGTTCGCATCTGTATCTTGGGCTTGGCGTGATCTTCTTAGGCTTGTTACCAACGAGTTTACAATGGGCAACTTTAACTCAGGACCGCTCTAATCAAGTAAGTAAACAGCATATAATTTGTACATTAAAATTACAAGAAATTTTACGGTTGGGGGATTACACTGAGTCGGTACAAATTGGGCAGATGATGGTCCAAGATGGGGCTGATGTCAAACTACTGCATGGTAATAAGATCACTGGACACGAGGAATATTGGTTTTCAGTGGGCTGGAGTCGAGTTGACGGCACATTTGGCTATATCGTGCCTTTGCGCGATCCCAGGCGATCTCCAGGGGCCACCCATTCTCGTACTGTTGGATCCACGGAAATTCCCTTCGTGCCTGAAAAGGAATCGTCAAATCAGTAGATGCACATCAGCACGCGCCACCTCGCGTACCTCTCCAAGCAACATAACCCGGAATACCTCCCTTTTAGCGTCTTCAAAATCCTGGTGGATAAACCATCCCCCCACCCAAGCCTGCACCACGAAATAGTCAGTAGATACTTTGCTCTCAGTGGATTTTGGCACGCACCGAGAGCTTTTGCCATTCATCCTCACTAAGTTCCAAAATAGAGCAAAGAGTCTCCAGTGAAGTGTTCTCGGCAACCAGAACATGGTACAAATGACTTTCGAGCAAGGAACCAATGATGGCTTTGGTTTTGGGGTACAGCACATAATTTTCGCCTAGCAGCTGGGAGTACTGCATCCAGCAATTGTAATTTTTTTAAAATAAATAAACAAGGCCTTGGGGTATGGGAAACACTTACCACTTGGGCGTTTCTCAGTCCACGCGGAACCTTCTCATGCGGAGCCAAAAGCGAATTCGACAACTGTGGAAACCTGTCAATCATTGGCAGAAACTGTCTACGCCGGATCAGATACATACAAACTTCGCCTCTGGCAGTGCGGGCTCCTTTGTGCTCTTCGACATTCGCACACAGTTTGTACTTTTGAGCTTGCTTTTGAGTGAGAGAAGTGGGAGGAAGAAGAAAGAGTGAAAAGCGCAGCAAGTCACCCATGACCGCAGCTATGACGTTTAATTAAAGAAGAAGAAGAGACACTTACTTAACGAAGAAGACCTAAATAAATTTAGAAAGAAGAAGAAGAGACACTTACTTAAAGAAGAAGACCTAAATAAATTTAGAGTTGGATCTATGCCCTCGGGCGTGCCCAATCTAACCTTGACATCAATCTTATCTCAGTGACTTATCTCTCATTTCGCGCCCAATCTAATCTTGACATCAATCTTATCTCACTTATCTCTCATTTGTTTGATAATCATCTCTCTGGCGCGGAATATGCCGGACAAAACATCGCCTCTTACCACGATGCTCGGTACGTACCCCAATCGTGTCCTGCATTTCCAGGACTCAAATTTTCCAGCTGACCAGCAGAAGGGCGAATCCCGCCTTGCACTTGACCATCTAATCTCAGCGTAAGCCCCCCAATCTCTTTGACTTGTTACCAATGTCATGCCACTTAGCATAAACGAGGCCAACTTTCGTCTCGTCTTTGTTACTGACGATGACGACGACGACGACGACGACATCCCGGATCTGATTGATTTTGAAGAGGACCCCAAGCCGTGTTGCCGCCACTGTCGCACTTGTTACCCTGTCGCGACCGTCAAGGCGAAACTTTAGTACATATGGTGCGCCATCCACAGCCTCCTGTGGATACACCGTGCTCACTACAATACCAGATAGATTTCTCATGTTTCCATGCGTGTTTATTGTTAACTCTCAATACCACCAACGAATGAATATATTTGTGTGGCTACTCGTGATACTCGTGTCCCACTGTCGAATAATCCTCCCAGACACTGTTTTCCCCAACAGACGACCCCCTCTCAAGCCGCTCCTGCCGATCTTGCTCCACGAGCCAGTCCCTGCGCTCCGATTCTCGCATCGCTTTCAAGCATTTATAGACCACCGCCTCCCATTGCTTCGCCAGCGCAGCGTCCTCCTTCGCCTGCTCAGTGTCATCACTAGGGCTCTGCTCATCAGCCTCCACAACCTGGGATTCGTCGCTAACCATGAGATAAAGGTCAGCATGCAGCACGCAGCAACAAGGCGAGAGAACCACGTACGTCAAGGTCGCGCCTGTAAACCCCTCCCATGCGGTCTTCCAGGACTCTTCCCAAGCAGTACCCCCGTTCTCTTTTTGTTCCTTTGGCTGGGTAGGCAGGGGTCGGGACCGGCGCTGGCGAAGTGGGAGAACTGGGACACGTGGGGCGATGGGTTGTGCACGACGAGCCACTGGTGGGGCTAGTCAGAAGGTGAGCATGCACAGCACGAAGCATACATGAACGGCAGGGTTTTCCTCGATTGCTCAATGAAGTCACAGTGGGCAGGTCGTCGTCGTGCATGGTTGGCAAAAACAACAAGGAGAGGAAAAGGCGCGAGCCTTCTTCACATCAAATGATGCCCAGGATTTGAAATCTCCCAGAACCCAGAAGGTTCCAGTCCGTTTCGACAGGCCCAAGTCGCGGAATATGTTATAACTATTTGCTAGCATGAATTCTACGCTGTGCTCGGGCTCCTCGCAAAGAAATGAGATACGCGACGCTCGCATCCCTCACCCTCTTCATCTCGGCCCAATCTCTCTCGCGTTCTGCCAGCAAATCCAAGCTCTTCTTCGACACCACCCCCTCCTTTCTGGAACACTGATCACGATGACGAAGTAATCGCAACACGGTAGGATTCAGGCGCCGCGCGTTGCCACGCTGCTTCAACAACAAGCTACGGCGCGCGTCTCGCGCTGCGAACTCGGCCATCTTGCGTTCATAGAACCGTACATGTCCCCGGCGGGTCGCCACGATTTTCTTCTCGTCCACAATGGCTGGATCTAGCCATATCTTCAACGCACAGGTCAGATAGCCCTTGCGTATGGCCTCTGTTTTTTTTTGGCATAAGCGGACAACGCAAAATTAGTGGTCTGCCTCACGTACCTCGTTTCAAGCACAACGACACCGGGTCCGCAACGTTGCCTATTTCTTGCAGCGCGCGCTGGGTGGGTAGACTCATGGTGGAGATGGTGAGAGGGGATTTTCCGGTCCTGTGGCGATGACCCGCATCACCATCAAGAAATGCGCACCCCCTTCCCTCCAGAATGGGACTTAGAAGAAATGTATTAACCTTCCAGGGCACCTCCCCCCCTCCCGACAATGGTAGTATTAATGTACCACATGGTGTCTCCCCATAAGCTCTGGGAGCACTGCCCGCAACGGGGCCCGCTCTACGCCTCGCCTTGATGTCATCTCTCGCTTTCTTCCGCGGCCTCCTGCAGCCCCAGATGCAGTTCACTCTCGATTTCCTCATTTGTGCGGAACAGACCCAGCGGTGGGGCGTTGTGTTCAAACCAGCTCAAGCGGTCAGACTCGTACCAACGATCATCGGCGGATTGCGAAACAGTGCGCTGTTCCTGCGCAGTACCACATGCGCATATTTGCCGGGGAAAGACCTCCCGCGTGCATCGGGCGCAGTGGGATATTGGGATCGGTTTCGGATGCATCGATTTCTCGGCAGTGCGAGTGACAGGGGGGGACGCGTCTGTGGGAAGAGCAGGCGGTGACGAGGGAAATGGCAGAGAGGCAGCGGGAAGTCTGGCAAGACGTGTTTTCCTTCCATGTCGCAATGCCAGTAGGTCCTCTGAACAACAGTCAGTGCTATATTAAAATATACATCTTGCGTACTCACCCATCTTCTTTTGCTTTAGTAGCTTTAGCGCCTCTGCTTCTGGGTCTCGGGTCGGCTCCATCTGTAGGGCGACTGAAATCTTGGATTCGAGTTTCAATGTTGTTAAATACCTAGTTACGTTTAATGTACATTATATTATTGAGGCAAAATTATAGTGGAGGGGGTCGTTAAATATAAGCTGCGCCCAATGCAGTACGGCGATCGGTCTCAAGTAGTTACGTTTAATGTACATTATATTATTGAGGCCAAGTTATAGCGGAGGGGGTCGTTAAATATAAGCTGCGCCCAATGCAGTACGGCGATCGGTCTCAAGCGAATCTTCTTTTGAGAATATATCCAGGGCCCATCGCCAACGGGACCCAGGTGTTCCATCAAATGACGCGACCAACTGTGGCCCGCCGGCGCTCGCTAGCACTGATTTGGCGGAGCGGAAGCCATATTTCACCCACCGGAAAAGCCCCCCGGCTGCGTACTGAGTAAATGAGAAACGATTCTCGCTGGGCTGAATGGGCGTGTTGCCGTGGTCGACGAAGGCCGAGGGGATGAGCATGCTGGCACCGGAGGGAAAGTCAATCACCAGTTTAATCTGTTTTAGATACATTTGACCGCCTTTTTCGTGATTAAAATTGCCTCCAGAGGTAATGCCGCACAGACCGTGCACGAGGTTGTTGAGGTCGGCATGCTCGTCAGTGACAACGTTCGGGCCCAGGTTGAACGTGCATGCGGGGAAGATGGAATTGGAGAAATTGTGTTGTAGGCCCGGGTGGTGTTCAAACAAAGCGCGGAGGGTGTCAGCAAAGTACCTCCATAGCTTGGGTGCGTACCTGGCGAGTCCACCTGCTAACATGTGAATACCAGGTTAGCGATGTTGACCGACACTCACTTGATTGGAACCCCGCCAAGCGACGGATACTCTTATTGCTCAATAGGGAATTAACAATCTTTTGACGTTTCGTGGAATGAACCAGATTGCCTGGGCGCTGAGGAGAACAGGATGTTATGACTACTGTGCGTGGGTCTACCTATGTCCAATGCGTATGTACCTTTTGTCCGCCCCCAAAAGAAACCCCCGCTGCCAGCGCTGTGTATTGGCCCCGCCGATGGTTTGAATCTTTAGCCTTGAAGGCGCCCGACGTATTGCCGGCACGTCGGGCACGACTCATTGCCTTCCATGCTTCGCAGACCACGGTGTCCCAGGCGGGGTCTTCGGGGCGACCAAGCAGAATGGCGATGATGCGGCCATGCGCGTCTAAGATGAGTTTAGGAGACCTGTAGGGGATCGGGTTGTGAGCTTCGACGTTGGACAGGTATGTAATATGACTCACCGACCGTCCCATTTAATGTGCTTGGCCCCGAACGCCTTCAGTTCATCGAGCGTCCATCGTCGTCGAGTCCCACCCCTGCGCTTGCGGCCCTTCCCCTTCCCCTTGGTGCCGTGCGGGCGTGCCCCCACCCAGGTGCCCGCGTTGGAGGCATATGCAGATGCAGCGTCGAAGGAGGTCCATTCTGCGGGTTGGTGACGATGTTCTTGTGAGTATTTGGAATGGATGTGGCGGTCGAATGGGCTGTGCTGCTTGGCATTGGCAGCTTCGAGACGATGGCGACGGCGACAATCGTACGTGTTGGCCTTCTTGCGTTGGAGATGTATAGACAGAGGTGCGCCATCCGAAAAGTCCCCACCCGAAGCGCTGTGAAGAGGCTGGCTGGTGCTGAATTGAGCGCGGCAAGAGATAGGTTACTGCATGCGGCATGATATTTATAGGAGACGCACCTGGGCCCTCCGCGGCTGAGATTCTCTTCCATGTTAACGGGGGATGGGCTCCGACTCGGAGGGGGTGTGGTGAGCTCCGACATCGGAGAGGGGGCACGCGAATCGACGTCGTCCTCCCATTCGTCATCTTCATCTAGCCCTGGCTCGTTGCGATCGCGTGCTGCTGCCTGGAGGTCGGCGTTGGTGAGGGCGTCTTGGAGATAGGGCCCCATGTCGACCTCGGTGTAGATGATTTCAGCAGGGGGCAGGTTGGTGAATATTGCGGGGTCCACGTCGTACGGGGAAAAAACTCGCCCCGCACGGGTAGAGTGGCTGATGTGGAAGCCGCGGATGGAATGGTGAACGAGATCTGGAAGGAATTGAATCAGTTAGTAGTCGCATTGTGGCGGTCAGAAGGGAAAATGAGTGGCAATGACGAGACATGAATCCGTGCCACAGTGTCGCTAAAGAACACTATGGTAAGATTCAGCAGGCGGCTCTGAGGCACGAATGCATGTCTTGTCGTTGCCGAAGGGTGGGTAGGTGATGGTAAAGCAAAAAAAAAAACACCTTTTTGTCGAGTGGCACAATGGTGGTGGTAAAGGGAAAGAGATGTCGGTGGCGTCACGCTTGTCACACCGTGACAACACGCGTCTTGGCCACAAACCAAACCTCGTGCCGCTCGCTCTGGACACTCGGACCACTAAATAAAACCATATTCGGGGTCGGACGATGTAACTGACTCGATTGATGTAGTTTTCAGGTGAATCTGGGGGGGTCATATTTTAGCAACACAGTTAATAGGACGGCATTCGAAGTCTGGAGGGCCGCACTGCGTTGCAGGCAAGTTTTTGTAATGATGGAAGGAGTTATCTCGATGCATGGGTGGTTTCTGAATATATTCCTTTGCAAGTTGAAAATTTTCTGTTCGAAGGGCACGATTGGGTGAAAGAAGTTAGTGAAAGTGGATAGGACAAATGTCAGGACGGCGTACTGGTGCATAGGTGAGTTCCCATGCTGCTACAACATTTTTCCTGTGTTTAAATATGTTGCAGGAATGGAACTCTAAGAGCCTAGGAGAACTCGTGGTTGGAACAACGTGAATCGTGGGCACAACTTGGTGAATTGAACCAGACATCTTGAGTGTGATTTTTGCAAAAACGCCCAGCGAGTACTGACATGGAGCACTAAGAAAGATTATATTCGGGTGTGGGAAACATGTACGAGCTCTACTATCGACTTTCAAAGTTAATCTACCGAGGTCAACTTCTGGCGACACGGTTCTGCAGACACAACTTGGGGAATTGACTATGGATCTCAAATATGATTTTTCGAAAACTGACAACAATTGCTGACACGGAGTGCTAAAAACGGTATATTCTTACTCACATAGCATATACGAACCCACTGATCTAATTTATAGGTCGATCTGGGGGGGTCGAGTTTTAGCAACACGGTTATGGAACCCAACTCGGTCTATTGATGGCAGCACCTCCAGTATGATTTTTCGAAAACTGACGACAACTGCTGACGCGGGGTACTAAAAAACGGTCTATTCTTACTCACATAGCATATACGAGCCCGCAGATCTAATTTCTAGGTCGATCTGGGGGGGTCGAGTTTTAGCAACACGGTTATGAAACCCAACTCGGTCAGCACCTCCGGTATGATTTTTCGAAAACTGACGACAACTGCTGACACGGAGTACTAAAAAACGGTCTATTCTTACTCACATAGCATGTGCTAACCCGCTGATCTAATTTCTACGTCGATCTGGGGGGGTCGAGTTTTAGCAACACAGTTATGGAACCCAACTCGGTCTATTGATGGCAACACCTCCGGTATGATTTTTCGAAAACTGACGACAACTGCTGACGCGGGGTACTAAAAAACGGTATATTCTTACTCACATAGCATGTGCTAACCCGCTGATCTAATTTCTACGTCGATCTGGGGGGGTCGAGTTTTAGCAACACAGTTATGGAACCCAACTCGGTCTATTGATGGCAACACCTCCGGTATGATTTTTCGAAAACTGACGACAACTGCTGACGCGGGGTACTAAAAAACGGTATATTCTTACTCACATAGCATGTGCTAACCCGCTGATCTAATTTCTACGTCGATCTGGGGGGGTCGAGTTTTAGCAACACGGTTATGAAACCCAACTCGGTCTATTGATGGCAGCACCTCCGGTATGATTTTTTGAAAACTGACGACACCTGTTGACGCGGAGTGCTAAAAACGGTATATTCTTACTCACATAGCATATATGAAGCCACTGATCTGATTTTTAGGTCAATCTAGGAGGGGTCGAATTTTAACAGCATGGTTGTTGGCCCCAGGTGTGATTTTTCAAAAATACACAATGTCTACTGAGTCGGAATCTAAGAAAACTATATATTCGTGCGCGTACAGTGTTAACGAACTCCCTGGATCTATTTACAGGTTGATCTGGGGGGGGTCGACTTTTAGCAACCGCCGGTGTTGATGTGTGTGATGCCGTACTCTCTTTCTTTCTTACCACCATGGCCGGATCTCGGAAGCAGCGGGAGGAGTCTAGCGAGTTCGAACCTGGGTAAAGGTTATGATTAAAGAGTTTGGCGAAAATTGACATGTGTACACCAGAATGAGCAAGGAAGAAAAGGCGAAACGGGCCCGGAAGGCCACTGCTTCTCACTATCGTAGGTGCGGCTGAATCTTGGTAACATTTTTACGTTTGGTGCCTGACTTACACACCAGAAACCCGGAGGCCCGAGAGAAGAAAAAATTAGCCATAAAAGTGGCACGGTAAGTCTTGCCTCAATAGGTACGTGTATTGTGGCGGCATTAACCATATTGGTTTAGAGCAGCCAAAAAGAAAAATGGCTGTCAGCCACGCCCTCGCAAGGAGCAGGAACCAGCACTAGCAGAAGGCACGATTGGAGAGCTGGCCGGTTCGGTAGGCTCAGACGAGGAGGTAGCATCTCAAGTGCTAACTTCCATGTATCTGGTGCGTGATATTTCATTTGTACAGACTCTATGCTACTAGTACTAATTAATCGTGCTTAGGCCAGGCAGCATGAAACAGAAAATATATTAGCGACGCCGAAACGTGAGCGGGACCTAGGTCGCGCATTCAGTCCACTGCCGCCGGCCTCTTCTCCTGAGGCTGCCATCCCTCCCCTACGGCCAGTAAAATCCAGGGGCTGGGTATCACCGGGGGAATGGGATGACCCTGGATCACCCTTGCCAAACAGCGCCTACCAACGCATGTCCTGGCCACGGTTATTCAGGAGCCTTTTTGGATCGAAGGGGGACGTCGAAGAGGAATTAAATTAGGAGGCTTAAAGGAGTAAGCTAGACAGATTTGATTCTTTGATAAGCTAAACAGGTTCTTTCCGACTTGACAGATGGGATCTGTTGATCAATAAACCAACAATAGACAGAAGCCTGAAGGACACGTGAATAGTCCCATTAAAAACAAAGCTCAGAGTGAAGATAAAGCTATACATTTTGGGTGGGATATGCTATGTATGTGGATGATATTGGTGGAGGTGTGGGGAGTACTATAGAATATCATAGGCAAATCTAGTGAAATCAATCAGACAAATGGAAGATGAAACAGATAAGCGGACGTACTTCCAGAAGGCAACAAATTGAAGCAACAAAATCAGACCCCAAAGCATTTTGGCATGTTCGGGGCTCTCAATTTTGATGGGCACGTCCCTGGTGGCGAGGCGGACGAGAGCACTGGAAATTTGGTCAAGGCTGGAGGATCAGCGATATAGGAGGTGAGCTTACCGGTCGAAGGGAGTCAGGTACAAATCCGAAGGAGTTGCGCCAAGCTCCAGAATGGGGCGGTTCATCTCGTGTAGAAGCTTTTTGAGCTCTCTGGTCGAGGCACGGGACATTTGATATAAACTCTTCATGCAATGTGGCTGAATATTTAAAGGAAGTGCGGGTCGGCTGTGTGCGCATGGCACCTTTGTAATTATTTAACAACCGCAGCATTTAATTTATTATTTGCGAGGGGGGCAGCAGAACTGTGTATTGGACATGTGTTAAGATACAGGGCTAGCTACGCGAGGGAGTCGGCGGCGACAGGAGCATCGTCCACGAGGGCTTCGGGGACGGGGGCCGGTGCAGCGACCCATTTATTGATGGAGTTGGGGTAGTTTGCAGCGTAAAAGGCGAGGGCCTCGTCACGACCAGCCTTGCGTTGCTGGAAAGATCGGGGAACGCCTTTGGTCTGTGTGGTTGCAGCCGCACTGACAGAATAAAAACAATGAGTAGAAGAATGGGGGAATGAGAAGTAAAACAACGTACTCAGTGCGGTAGAGTCCGGGCTCGAGTCCGCGCAACACTACCCAATAGTGCTGGACTTCTTCGTCCACAGGGGTGGCGGCAGCGAGCTGGGCAGGGGTGATTGGGATCCCTGCGACGAAGGAGGGCACACGGACAAAAGCTGTGTGGGGGTGGGGGTAATTAGGCAGCGACCGGATGGAATTTATACAGAAAGACTTACTGAAGCCGAGAAGGACGTTGGTAAGGAGAGCTGGAGAGGCAAATGAGTACGGGTGCGCAGAACAACGGTGAGAACTTACCCTGGGCTTTGACAGAGGCATCGGCGATTGTCTGCAGATGAGCAGCCAGTGCGGCGAGCTCCGTGTTGGGATTAACTGGGGGAGAAGACGACATGGTGCGATGAAGCGCAGGATTCTGTTGGAGACTTATAAATGCGGAGCATGTTGATGGGATCGTGAGATTGGAACCCAGGGCTTGGGGCCTGCTGGATTGGGGTTGGAAGTTGTAAGGGGGGTCCCAAAATGATTTGGAGACGCGTGGGCTGCAGCAGCCTTGGGAACTCAGATTGTCGGTACCAACCACTTGCTGCCGACCACTGTTCCTCGCTGACACTCCATGGCGCCTAAAAAAAAATTGCCGGTCGACCAACAAGAGTTCATCGAGCTCTGGATGCCCGAGTACTTGCTCAAGAGAGCCGCCGGAAAGTCGGACGAATTCTGGATTAAGATGAAGACGGCGTTCTTCATTGAATGGCCCGAGGAAGTCTGCCTTAACCTACCTGTGCAACAAGTCGACCTAGACGTGAACGCGGAGCCGCCACGCCGCTTGACCGCAGATGAGAAGGTGCTCTTGGACGAAGCAATCGCGGCTAGAATTGGTGTGAGTAATTCGTCTACTCCCATAAAATAAACACGTCAAACTTACAATGGTTAGCAATTGAAAAACTCGTTCAGGAATGCGTACGCGAAAATCAGAAACCAAAAGGGTGGGGTGGGGAAATCGGTTCTGTCGTTGGCGGCGCTGCTGTTCAAGTCGCGGCCGAAGGCACGCCGACGCCACCAAGTACTGGAGCTGTACCACAAACTTTTCAAATCGAAGGTACACGCGGCGTTGCAGCAGACGGAATACGAGAGGTTGAACGAGGCAGCAGAGTGTCGTGACGATGATGGGGTCTGGGTTGATGACGACGACGACGAGGTGAAGATGAGGCGCGTTACGAACACTCGCAGCCAGCGGATGAAGGTTATGCGTCGCGTTGTCCAGGAGCTGTGGGATGCGGAAAGTGAGGTGTTGAGGCAGGAGGTGCGAGAGGCAGCGGCAAAGGAAGTCGTGGTCCCCGAGAAGGTCGTGGTCTCCGAGGGTGAGGAGGGGGCTAATGTGGAGAGAACGCCAGAGGAGTACCAAATGTAAGTGATTCACGATGGGTGACTGGACCAAACTGACAAACGTCCAGGTCGATCGACGAGTCACTGCAAGTAGCGCAGATGTTCCTGGGGGAGTTCCAGAGGATGACAGGGTGGATGGGCGCCTTGGCGTACGGCGGACCGGTCCCGCAACACAAGGGCGCGTTTGGTGTGAAGTGGTGGGTGTGCTGCTATTTTGGGATGGATGCCAAACTAACGTTATCGCCATCACCTGCAGCGTTCCATTTGGCAGCCTTCCCGAAGGACTCACGTTCGACCGCTGGCATCCCAACTGGAAGAAGAAGGTCACGGACCCTCTGGTAAGATTCCTGCGTCAGGCCATTCGTAAGTCCTCCAGTACATGCGAGACAAGCGAGCCACTGACTTTGTATATGTAGCACGCGAGGTGCGACTCAGACGCGCGATATTCACGGGCGAGGACGACGAGGGCGACGAAGATGACGACAATCTCCACCACCGTGTTGTCACCGCCCCCGCCCCCGTTGAGGATTCTGAGGCGCCAGCAGTGACAAAGAAAGCGAAGAAGAAAAAGGTAAGCACGGTGGCTGAAAAAGCAATGATATTAAATTAACAAATGGGAGAAGGCAAAGATAGTTGAGGCACCGAAACAACACCGTCTAAACCACTGCGTCGGCCTCAAACGAAGAAGAAGGCAGCGCCGCGCAAGCAGGCTTCCACTGCCGATGTTGTCGTGCTGGAGCCACAGCCGGAATTCACGCAGGGAGAGCCCACCTTCGACGGTGCGCAGTTTGAGGGGCAGGGGTACTTCACGCCGCACGACAACTTGGGATTGGAAGCCCAGGTGTTAACGTCTCAGCCTGACTACGCCTCGGAAGAGTCGCAGGTGCAGGATACGGTGGCCTGGACGAATTGGGCCGACGGCTTCGTATTCCCCCCTGTGGAGCAGCTGATGCAGACCCGCGAGAACAGCGTCATATCAGACTTCACATTCCCCCCTGCGGAGGAGCTGGTACAGACGCGCGAGAACAGCGTCGCATCAGACTTTAACCAGGATACCGATCTCTTCGCTTCCCAGCAGCCTGTCTACGCCGATATGATTGGCACCCATTTCAGTTCCCAGCAGCCCACCTACACCCACATGGAGCAAGCCTCACCGCTACACATGCAGCCGGACCAGACGCTTGGCCTCGCATCGTCGTCCTACTTTGGGGTGTTTGGCGACGCATCCTCGGGGCCTTCTGCTGCAATCTTGGGATCCGGACCTGGGTCTGGGTCTTGGACGGCCCGCCCTTCGTCTCCGCCTTCAACTCCACGCCCTTCGCCACGGCCGCGCGCTGCTGTGAAGGACAAAACATCGCCTGCGAACTCAGTCACCTTTGGGCGGCCGGGGCAATATCGCCTTCGTCCCACGGGATCGTCTTCGAGCATATCAACGACAAGAACGACGAACTCACCACCGATGACACCAGTGGCACCACCGACGACGCCATCGCTGGCACCGATGCCAGCGCGTGCATCCCTCGACATAGCAGCGACACCTGGCCCGGCAGCGACGTCGGTGTTGGTAGTGACGGCAGCACCGGCAGTGACGCCGGTGTGGACGAGCCCTCTGGCCCACCAATTGAGCACGCCCTGGCGACTGTCGTCGGTCCCTGCTCGATCGTCACCCCTCACGCGTCCCCCTCTCCAAGCCGACTCCCCGCCACGGGCAGTGACGCCGCCTCCTGTAGAGTCGCTGCCCCCCCGCATGCGGCCGTCGCCCGTTCGGAACGCGTCGGCTACGACACAAATGGGTGGTGCCCGGAGTCCATCTGTCTACCCACGATCGCGACCGATGGCAAACGAGCCCAAAGCACCTAAGCTCACCGCAGCTGAGCGTGGAATCAAGTTGGCAGCAGCGAGGGCAGCGAAGATTAAGCCGGCGTGGAAACGAAGCAAGGCAAGCAATGTTGAGCAGGAGCAGAGGTTGGGGACAGAGGGGGAGAGGGCGGCGGTGAATAAGGCGAAGGGGAAGGAGAAGGGAAGGGCCAAGGATCCTGCGGGTGAGGCGGAGTCGGCGGGCCAGCTGCTTACTTATTCATCGACGGATAACAACCGGACGCGATTGAAGGCGATGAAGCTTGCTGAGGAGAAGGACAAGGAGGACGCCCAGGCGAGGAAGGCCGCTAACCTGCGCATATTTAATCCAGACGGCCCCAGCGAGCTCTTCATCACTAGCGGGCGGCCGCGGCGCACCATTTACGAGCCGACAAATCGAGGAGTTGTCCTGTCTTTGAAACAGTGCAGCGACGCCCTGGTTGCAAAGGCGCAGGCGGAGGATGATGCGCTTATAAAAGCCCTTGCAACAGGCAAGAAGCGTGGTGCGGCCACACAGGAGAATCGTGCGCCCGCGAAAAGGGGAGTTTTGTTGGATACGCCGTCAATCAACACTGACCTCGATACAGGGCTAAGAACCTCAAAGGCTAGGGGTCCCACCGGTATTGTATACGTCGAAGTGAATTTTCATTTAGTGTAGTGCGCGGACTTGTCATTTTCTTTTTGGCTGGATTTGTTTGATCTGATGACAAAGCATGTCGGTGGCCGGTGATTTTAGATAATGAAGTGGGAATTCGATACAAGTAGAAGTATTCTTCTTCATACTACGAGCAAACAGTGGAATTCCTGTAGTCGAACGAGAAAGTGCCAAAAGAAAGTGCCGAGAGAAAAAAGAGCAAAAACCAAGTAATATTGCATATTAGCGTGGCCTGCGCAGGAGTCGAACCCCGAACCCCCGGCTTCGCCGGCTGCATCGTCAGGAGGCCCTCTACCACTGAGCTACGCTACCGTTGCAATGCATGTATTGTGGGGTACTGGTAGCGAAATTCCATTGAATTTCCAGAAACAAAAATATATATATTCTAAGTCCATAACCGAGTCAGAAATCCCGAGGGGAGGAGGGGAATGCGCGAGGCAGCAAAACGAGGGGGGTGTATGCCCCCATGGTACCCCGACCCAGTGCTGGTGCTGCAGAACGCGGAGGGATGGGCGGCAGGAACGGCGGGAACGGCGCGCACGGTAAGTGGCGCCGCGTGCGGGAAGTAGGCGGTGTGCATGGTCAAGGCAAGGGTGGCACATTGCGGGAGGTTGGATGCCCACGATGGTGTCCCGGGGCAGCGCTGGTGCTGCAGAGGTCGAAGGACGGCGGGAACGGCGGTAGCGACTGGGGCGCTTAAAGGCGCGGTGCGCGGGAATCAGGCGTCGTGTGGGGACGACGATGGCACCAGACGAGGGGTATCGACGTAGCAGAAGGTGGCCCTTGGCGGCACGCGTACCGAGGGTGCGGAAGGCCGGCGGGAACAGCGGGAACGGCAGGGGCGGTAAATGGTGCAGTGCGCGGGAACCAGGCGCCGTGCGCGGACGAGAACGGCACCAAAAGAGGGGGGAAAATGTCCCCGATGGTTCCCCGGGTCAGCTCTGGGTCTGGGGGACGCGGAAGGGCGGCGGGAACGGCGGGAACAGCACGCGCGGTAAATGGCGCCGCGTGCAGGAAGTAGGCGGTTTGCACGGTCAAGGGCGCCACCGAACAGAAGACTAGATGCCCCCAATGGTTCCCCGGAGCAGCGCTGGCGCAACGGAGGCAGAAGGGTGGCGGGAACGGCGGTAGCGGCTGGGGGCGGTAAAAGGCGTGGCGCACTGGAACCAGGCACCGTGCGGTGACGAGGGCAACACCAAACGACGAGTATGGAGCTCCCCGATGGTGACCCTAGGCGGCGCGTGCACTGAGGGTGCGGAAGGCCGGTGGGAACGGCGGGAGCGGGGGGGGGCGGTAAATGGCGCGGCGTGCGGGAACCAGGGGGCATGCGCAGTCGGGGGTGGCACCAAGCGAAGGGGATGGATATCCCCAGTCGCGCCCGGGGCAGCGCTGGAGCTGCGGGTGCGGAACGGCGGCGGGAACGGCGGTAGCAGGGGGGGCGGCAAACGGCACGGCGCGCGGGAATCAGGGAGCATGCGCAGTCGGGGGCGGCACCAACGAAGGGAATGGATATCCCCAATCGCGCCCGGGGAAGCGATGGAGCTGCGGGTGCGGAACGGTGGCGGGAACGGCGGTAGCGGCTGGGGGCGGAAAATGGCGTGGCGCGCAGGAACCTGGGGGTGGACGGGGGTCGGGGAGGGTGCCAAACGGGAGGGTAGATGTCCCCAATAGTGGCCCGGGGCAGCGCTGGAGCTGCGGGTGCAGAACAGCGGTGGGAACGGCGGTAGCGGCTGGGGGCGGAAAATGGCGTGGCGCGCGGGAACCTGGGGGTGGGCGGGGTCGGAGAGGGTGCCAAACGGGAGCGTAGATGTCCCCAATAGTGCCCCGGGGCAGCACTGGGGCTGCGGGTGCGGAAGGGCGGCGGGAACGGCGGTAGTGGCTGAGGGGGGTAAAAGGTGTGACGCGCTGGAACCAGGAGCCGGGCGGGGGTGAAGAGGCCATAAAATGGGAGGAGTTACTCCCAGGCAGTTGTGGTCCAAGTATCAGGCGAAGCGGAGGGGAAGGAGGGCTGCGAGGACGAAGGTGCTGCAGGGGGAGAAGCAAGAGTGAGTGATCCTAACAAAGATAAACACGCCGCCCTCACCAAATAGGGCATTTTGTACAACCGCACATGGACTCGTGGGGGGTCAACGGCGCCATCCTCATGGGAGCCCTCAATAGCAACACTTATGCATGGGATCCCTCAATGACGGCCCTGCGCGAGCCCGCAGGCAGCCCCAGTACAGGAGGCAAGCAAAGTAGTGTTGCCGCTGTCCGGTTCGGAACCGATTCCGAACCTGAACCGAACCCGAACCGAACCCAATGTCCGGTTCGGGGTTCGGAGGATTGGTAAAAGGTTCGAACATGTTCGAACCGATCCTTTTGGGTACCCTGTTTTCATTTCAGAGTTCGATAAATTGATGTTATATTGACTTCCAATTCAACATACCATGGGTCCTGCACCAAAGATAAAGTGTTTCTACTCTAACGGCCTCAAGAGAAATGGAGATGGTTGAATTGATGCGCGGTCAACAAGGGCTGAGAAATTTTTGAAACAGATGTTCAAAGGTCCCCACCCACCCAGACATACAAAGATGTCCTTTTTTGGAGAGAAGACGGTCAACAAAGAGTATTAAAAGGCTTTAAAGCCCACATCATACACTGTAGGGTCGTGGGAATTCCTTCGGGTTCAAAAAGGTTCGAACCCCAGACCGAACCTGAACACGACCGGACCCCAGGTTCGGTTCGAGGTTCGGATTTTGTGGCAAAAAACCGGACCCGACCGGACATCGGCAACACTAAAGCAAAGGCGGAGCACAGCCACCCGCCAGCGACGCGCCCTACAGTGCCACTGCAACCCTTTTGGGTTAGTCTTTCTGCATATGGGCTAACCTGTAAGATAATATATCATGCAGATCTCTAAGCTACAGGCCATGATACATCATTGCACATCTCTAATCAGAGACTGGTGATATATCATTATACCACTATGCGCTGGGAGCTGGGGAGGAAAAGAAGAAGGGCGTATAGCGTGCATCGACTTCCGGCGACATGAGCAAGGGGAGCAGGGGCGGGGAAGGAGATGAAGGAGACAAAGAAGGAGAAGGGGCAGGCACAGAAGCGCGCGTCGTTGCCGCTGCTGCCCCGGCGCTTGAGCTCGATGATGGATGGGCTCGGGGCGATGCGTATGGGGACGGGGCTGGCGTCGATGGTGCGCGCGGACACACAGATGCAGCTGGATTATGACATGTACAGCCCGCGGGGGACGGAGGGCAAGGGCAAGCAGCGTCGCACGACAGTGACGCATTCGTGCGCGGTGTCGGTCGCGATGGCCGGGAAGGAGGGGAAGGAGAATTTTACTGGGGCAGGGGCGGGGACGAACGCGAGACCGGCGCTGAAGATTGCGGTATCTCTTGCCGTGAACGGGACAACTACGCCGGCGAGCACTCTGGACGTGTTCTTCGCTTCGAGCAGTGCCCCGGACGTATTGTCCCCTACACCGGCTACCGACAACGCTGCAGTGAGCAACAACCGGGAGCGCCAAGCCGTGGCCTGTGTTTCGGCTCGCGGAGGAGAGCGCGGAGGAGGGGCGCGCATGCCCAGAGCCGGTGTGGCCGTGCCAGGGGAACTGCTCTCGGGAGGCTGGGCATGGGCATGAGAAGGAGGGGGAGGAGGCGGATGTGGTGAGTTTTCGTTTATGTTTCTCTCTCACTCCGATACATGCGACATCGTCTGAACCCTCACTTTGTTTCCTACTGCGAACCTGAGCGGTGCTGATTCGTCTTCTCCCGCAGATCTCGCTCGCATCGTGCAAGGACTACCAAGTAAGCTGGGAGGACGGCTCGGGCGGGAGCATGACGCGGGAGCTCGTGCGCATCCTCAAGCGTGATCCGCACCCGACACTCCGCACGCTTGTTACTGGTGTTAGGTGTGTTTACGTTTCCTTTCCTCACACTTTCCTCCCACTCCTCGCAATCTGTAATATACTCGAGCGCACGATAGCCACGCGCTACACCGCATGTCGCTAAAGTGGCATCTCGAGGTGCGGCAGTACAAGCGCGATTTGAGGACGTACAATGCGTTCCTGGCCGCGGGCGGGCGTGAGCCCCCGTATCTTCACCTACATCAGCGTCCGCATCCGCATCCGGGGTCCGTTTCTGGGGGAGCGCCCACGATGGACACCTCGTGCGCGTCGACGCTCGAGCCCGCCACCGAACCCGCGACGACCGCCGGCACCCCGCCCGCTTCCATCCACGGGGCGCTTAACCCGGGGCCCGTCTGTGGAGCACTCGAGGCGAGGCGAGGCGAGAAGCGCCGGACGGGCACGGGCACCGAGCTGGAAGGACACAAATGAAGGCGAAGGCGGTCGACGCTAACGGGCCGCCGCTGTACGACATGGACAGCTTCCAGAACCTCGAGGTCGCGTCGCACCGGCCGCTTGATATGGAGCGGCCGTGGAGTAAGTGAAGGAAGGCCGAGACTTGCCCTTCTTGTCCTACTCGTCGTCCAGGTCTGCGTCCGACACGCTATCTGCGTATCCAACACCACGCCACGCTACCGCATGTTCACTATTGTGTCCTGGTGCTGATGCTTTGCTATTTTCTTTGCTGTGATCTATCTATCTTGCTGCTGTCGAAAGTTCGTGTTATCTTGCTTCTCGCGCATCTGCATCTTGGATTGTTTTCACTCTCATAGCTAGGTTCTCGATTCGTACACTACACATAACTGGAAATTTTTATTCATACTTACTATATTCTGTATGCTATGCGCTGCTGTTGATTCGATTAGGATACTGCCACAAATGCCATGTTCCTCGCATGACACGCGTCCGGTCACACCGTGACATGTCGCGTCTGTGACTCCGCGTGTTCTTTCCTTTGTCCCTCATCTTCACATCCACGTAAGATCGCCTCAATCGCAGCTATGAAACCCATGTTCGCGTCCAACCACGCGCACTTCTGGTCTCTGCTTTCACGATGCTATCCAATCTGACTCGAAGCCCCGGGAACGAGGGAAAAAACCACCCTTTTGCGCGACTTGCCTCGAGGCGTGCAAATAACATCCCTCAAGCCAGCAAGCCCCCAAATTGCCCGTTGAAGCAGAGCCATGCCTTACTAGAGTCGGGCAAGATGTTCTGCGTACAATACCCCACCCACCCGCACGTCCGCGCGTCCCCCACCGCCCCTGCGGTCCGTATGCTTCGGCTCCATCGCAGACGGCGCCGGCTGCACCCGGGAGCTAACCTCGCCCGGATTCTGCGTGGCGCACCAGGAGCAAGGCATATGGCTAGAGCCAGCGCCGCCGAGTATCACCGCCGCCGAGCGCCGCGCGCACGCCGAGTCACACCGCTGCTGCGGGTTTACGAAGGTGCACTCGCTGTGCCGCAACAACCCCGGGGAAACTTCCTGTTTTTCTGGCGGCACATAGGGCAGCGCCCCATTATGGGGATGGGGCAGGCCCCCGGGGCGAAGCGCCGCAGCGCGCGGTGGTGAGGGGGCGGATGCGCGAGGTTGAGCGGCTTGGTTGAACCAGAAATATTCAACTTTGTTGGGACCTTGATATAGGACCTTGAGCTTGATCTGCGGCGCAAGGCAGGAGTCTAACCACCCAGGTAAGACGGAGACTCATGGAGTCCTGTGCAGTTCCATTTGGCCCCCGATATCGATGATCTGGCACTGGAAATCCACAATAAACGGAACTGGTCCTGAAGTTCAGATTTTCGGAACGTTGAACATGGACTCGGTCTAAATCGCGCGTATGTAGTACCTACTAGTCGTCCCCCTCAATTTGTCAATTGGTGAAACAGTTCGTTATTGCTAGTTGATACAACGCGGATAAACGTGGATAAAAGATGGGCTTCTATTCAAGCGCCCAGATGTAGAAACGATATCCAGCTTGAATTTATTGGCACAGGACTTCGACCTGGATTAATATTAAGGTCTTAGAACTTAAGGCGAACACTGCAGCAGGATCTCAGTTGATTCCTTCGCTTCGGCGAGTCGTAGGATCTCTGGGGTCTCCCTGCAATCACGACGACCCATCATCCAGGATTGAACTCAAGTTCTTATTCCATACACTACATCAAAAAATGAGAAAACTGTTTCGAACGTCGTAGACAATCAGGCGGGTCAGCGATATGGGGGGCAACGAACACAAGTCGAGTTTCTCCTTTGCTCCTTTTCAGCTGCCCACCAATTATGCTCACTTTAAACTTTAAAGGTTATAATCAGTCGTCGTACTGTGGAAGGATCGTGAGGTCGGAAACTCGAGCTGTTTTGGGCCTTACCACGAGATGCATTGAGCCAGGCCACGGAGTCGTCGTTCCGGAGGGAGTGAGATAGATATTCGTTTCGCCTCCGTTGATGACCATCTTGATCTTTGCCATTTTCCCAGCATTTCCAGGTGCCCGGCGAACATTCTTCAATTTGAAGACAACCTTGACAGTCTCCGCTATGGTTTGTTCCGCATATTCAACACCTGGGCAGCCGTGGAATCCGGTCCCGTTCAGATTGTACGATGATTTCGGACGAGTGGGGTCGACGGCGGTGGGGTTTGGAAAATCTGCAGGCTAGTTCCGATGCAATCAGCGAACGAGTAAACTTGCAGTGCAATGGAACAAACATTAAGATGGGCATTTTTGACGCTGGATGCGATACACTCTCCCGCTTTCACGTCCATGGGAGGAAGGTTGGGTCCCTGGGGTATCACAGCATCGACGACGGCTTTCCGCAAGATTGCGGTAAACTGTGGATTTAACCCTTTTTTGTGAGGTGTCAGTATTATCCCGAATTGTCGCTTGGGGCCGCGCCCCCATGACAGAGTAAACTATGTACTTACGCATGGCTTCTCGAACATATCCGCGCAACATTTCGGTAGACTCGGCATCATCCTTTTGGACAAGCTTGAGGATTTCCGCGCGCTCCTTTTCGCGTTCGTCGTCCAAATAAAAGTCGAGGACTTGAACCGCAGCTAGTTGGGTGATGTTCAATGTATATCCTTAACAAAATAAAAGGACAGTGCGCACCTTGAGCCAAGTTGAGAGACGTGCCGACCGCAAGGCCAATCACGGTTCCGATGAGTTCATTGATTGGTCTCCCGCTCGAACGCAAGTTTGCTGAGGAAAGGATAATACGGCTTCTTGTCTGATGGCCACTCGTAATTCTTGATGTTGGCGATGAGCCCTGAGACCATATTCTATGGGGGAAATTTCAGAACACAGATTTAAGGGTGTTGAATACGGGACGGCGGACCGGTGCAATATGGGGAGCAACCTCAAGAATTGATTTTTTAATCAAGGCCTGTATCACATCCGCCACTTCCAGCGCTGCCGACCGGATAGAAAACGAGTGTTCGGTGTTGCTTATCACAACATAATTCAACCTGGATGATTAGAAGTGAGCAACGCAGGTGGAAATCACAAGGTCAGAATCATACGTGAGCTGAAGTTTCAATCAGTTATGTACAGAGAGGAAGAGACACGGGCAGACGAGGATGACTAACCAATCCAAACATATCATAGATTTCCTGTTCGGTGAACAGGCCCTTCGGGTTGTCCTTCGTTTTGAGGGGAAGGCCGCACTGAATGGTGTTAAAATATTTGCGGGGAACTGCAAGACTAAAAGGAATAAACATACAAGACGATCCGCAGCCCAATGAATCGAGGTGCTGTTGATGACACTCTTGGTGATATCAATGTAATTACCAGCAACTCCGTCGTATTTCCAAGATCTTTCCTTGATCTTCTGGATAGTTGAGTCGCGGTACCAGTCCCGATATTCTGTGAGCGAGTTCGCCGAAGGAAAAAGAGCATGGAGAACCTGTGGAATCATTCAATGGTGTTCGTTTCATATAATAGATACTGCAATTCGTACCCAAGCCCGATCTTTGTCGTGCCTGTGGGGATCGACTGGATGAGGTGGGAAGAAGAGCGAAGGTGAGCAAGACATACTTTGCGGCGTCGTCAAAGCCAAGGAAAAACCCGTATCCTCCGCCAACACCTGTACAGCCGACAGTTAAAAAGCAATGTATATCCTCTCACTCTAGGGCACACCTTCGAGATCGGTGTAAAACGTGCGGAAACGTGCAGGATCATTTAAAACATATTTGATGCCCGTGAAAGTATTGAATATTTTGACGGGAGGAGTAGCTGTTGGACGATCGAAAGTATATTTCTGCGCAATACCTTGCGCTGTTAGACTCTGCTTCATTTTCTGGGGTGTGAACAGAGGGTAACACGCATAGACCGAATTCTACATCATGAAGTGTTATTAAACGGGGTGCCAAAAATAGCAGTGCTTTCTTACGAAAGGATAGTGACGGGGTAAATGGCGTAAAAGGAGCGTGGGGACTGTAAATCACGGTCAATATTGGATCCAGGACGATACCCGAACATACGTTCTGCTCCCTAGGCGCGATTCAGGTCAGCATCACCTCGGGTTGAATAATTCAAAACTCACACCGCCGCCGTTGTGAAGATCGCGCTGACAACTCTGATACCCCCAGACAGTCAAATTAGCGGCTAAGGCGGTGGTTAGAAGGGGAAAAAAACCATATAAAATCGAAGTTCATGTACGGGTGAAGTCTGTGGTGTAAAACCTATCCCCGCGGATTAGGGCGATCGCGTCGCCGAGGATTGCTCTCATCACCTGATTAAATTTCAGTTAGGACCGTGGCCATATCAGAGTCAGGAAGACAGCAGTACCGTGAATCCCGAAGAAAATCTAACACCAGGACTCAAAGGCATAGTAGCTTCACAGTGCAATCCGGTCTGCGGAACCACTAGTGTAAGCACTCGATCATCTCGTGAACCACGGACCACCTCACGTATAGTTCGAGATTGTCCACGTGCTGGTAAAGGCGGCGTGCGGCGCTCTACAGAAGACGAAATGAGACTCTGGAAGTATTGCACATCAAGATCATACACACCGCAATCTCGGGGTCAGGGTTCCACTCCTCGAAGTCGTCGAAGCGTTTCAGACCAAGGTATTCCCTGAACTCGTTCATGGTGCATACACCCCATTTCCGGGCCTGCATTATCCCCATGATTTCAATCACCCGCAAGGCCGGCGGAGTATTGCGAGCGCCGAATGCGCCAGCAGGGTTTTCAGTGGCGTCCAATAAAACACGGGCAATGTCGTCGTCGGAGAACTTGCCGTCCGGCCCTCGTTGAAGGCTGCACATCAAATTAAAAATGAAATTCTGGAATTGAACACGAGCCACACATACACCCCGAAGGTCCGCTTCGCCGGATCAGGATCGATACTAGCAAGCATGCGTGGGAAGGCTTCCCGCAAGTCTTGAACGCCAACTTGGTCGAACGCTTTATTGTCGAAAACCTTGTTGAAAACACCTTCCGTCCATTTTTCGTCCGCGGCAGAAAGTGTCGGGTGCCACTGGGATTGACAATATCAGCGTGCGGACGGTACGCAGAAGGAGAATTGATTCCCACTCTGTAGAGCACATTGAACTCCACGCTGCAATGATTCCCGAGTCCTCGTTCGACTTCGAGCCCGTCCTTGGGTTTGATGGGACCAAATGCATTTTTCAACAGGCTTGATTCAAGCCCCTCTGCAGTCACCGCGTCATCGGCAACGATATGTAATGTGTCTGAATACGGCACACACCTGACAATCCCAAGAAGCCGGCTACATAGTCGTTCAGGATAAGACTCATGAAATGGCCGCAGCTGCGAGATGGTGAGGTGAAATGAAGGATGCGAGTGTACAAGTAGCGTACTTGATCAGCTTGGCGGTTTGAAAAATCTCTTGGTCCTGTTGAGCCCTCCGGTCGTTAGCCGTAGGCGGGTCCTCAGCTGCAGGCGGAGGGTCTGTCCACTGTCCCTGTTCATTTATTTTGAGGAGCATAGTTGCGATATACTAATATGTTTCAGTTAAATCCGCGGCCACGATGAGGTGCATAACGTACATTGTGGTTTCGACTGAGGAGGACGAGAAGAGCGCTAGTGGCCGGAGGAAGAAACAGGAGGCGGTCTTCCGAGAACGCGTCTGGATAGAGAAGCCCACGACCCATGGCTTTGTTGCGGACCAAATCCTGCGTAGCCTGGTCTATATAGAAGAAAAGTTGAAGAAAGTTAGACGCCACGAGGGCAAGACTCACTGAATCCATAAAGCGGGCTGAGATCAAGGTAAGAACTCGTTGTGTTTATGTTCATATCCTTAGAATCAGTCTTGAAGATGGAGTGCGTCACCAGGCTCGCGAACGCGAAGGTCATGCTCGAGTTGCCGCCCGGGTGGACTTTACGCTGTCATCAGAGTTAAAAAATGCGAGTCAGGCATAGTTAAATACGGACGTTGCGCGCTTTCATCATCGTGTCGAATACCAATCCTGGATCGGGGAGATCGGATGGCCTGATACACCACTTCCCCTGGACACTGCGTGCATAGGGCATTCCCGCCCGGCCCAGCTCGGGACTTTGAAGATTGTTTCCTCCCCCGTCCGCATCGCGGAAGGAATGAACCGGGCCGAGAAAGGCGGCAGGAGGCTGTCCCAGTTTAACGTTGTTTACAGTGACCAAGAGACCGAAATCAACGCACGTGTGGGACGGTTTTGTAGAGAAGCGAGACGGCGGAATCGGCCATTTTCCGCGACAAATCCGAGTTGGGCGGTATTTTTGACAATAGCTCAATGCCGTCGGAGAACTGAGAATATTTAATTTACCATAACGGCGATAATATTAGGAATGGCTCACTATACCCTTGCGGTCGTCTAGCGATGTTGGGTGCAGCGCGGCGTCGACGAACGCTCCCTGCAATGTAGGTTTAGGATTCAACATCAAATGAATGAAAGGCTGCCAACCACTAGGCCGAGATCTGCATTGATAAGGCCCTTTGGCTGGACAGACTTGAGCTGCAGGACATCCCGTCACCAGAATGTTCGACAACACATGGATATAAGTTATAACTCACCGTGTTCAGCAGGTTGGTCACACCAGCATGGGCCTGAGGGCCGGAACTCGGATCGGAGTCGTACTGCCCGTCGGGCGCTTTCGGGAGCGGGCGGCTCGCGAGATGCACAGTGTCAGCACTGAGGGTGAAAGCCTGCATTGGGGTGAGTCCTGCCATCGGAAGGGGTTGCTGCTGTCCTTCTCCGGCTCCTCTTAAATGCAGACGAGATATAGCTAGGGTGGTAAAGCGGATACTATAGCATTTAGCCAAACTAGCCTGCGGTTCAAGATCATTCTATTCGTGCTCGCTTGCGTCGCTGTTACAAACAGGGTGTCTGAGTCTTGCCGTCGGGTATGGGCTGAGGCTAGCTATTCCAACTCACAGGCGAAATGGTCATCTTAACTTGGAACATTGGCAGCAACAGGCGTCTTGAAGGCTTGTCAAGACATTTAATAGATCGAATAAGGCGAATAGCTACCCGAATAACGAACCCTGCCTTTCACCAGTGTTTTTGGCATTCCTTTGTGTCCAAAGCCGTACACGGGGACGGCCGCAAAATTCCCGTGGCGAGACGGTGACGGCCGGCTTAATTTCCTTGCTACCTAGAGACGGTCCGGGACGGTAAAGAATACCAAAAGTATGAGACGATATCGATCATTCATGTAGGCTCGATATAGACGCTATCACTGCGTCTACGTGACGTAGAGGTGACGTAGACGCATGTCTACGTCACGTAAGAAGACGTATATTATTACTTCACGGTCCGACACTGCGTCTGTTTTGGCATTCCTTTGTATCCAAAGCCGTAAACGGGGACGGCCGCAAAATTCCCGTGGCGAGACGGTGAGGGCCGGCTTAATTTCCTGGCGACCTAGAGACGGGGATCAACCACCTGCGCCACACTCACACTCACACTCGGCTAATTTCCGGCCGTCAAAAACCACACTGTGGCGCATTTCAACCAGATACGACATTGCCGGTCAAGTCCGACTCCGGAGTTGAGGGAGCGCCGCGGGGCAGGGATTTGAAATCTCGTTATTTGAACGGCACGGAATCGGGGCTGGACGTCGAATGAGTACAGTTTATTAATTAATTTAGCATTGACTCTGCTGCTAAAGTAATTACTATAATTTCAGCTCCCCTGCTCCTCCCGAGTGCTATCAAACAAGGGGACGTGCCAGGAGCCGAACACGGCATTGGCCCTCCATCGTGGTCAAGCGGGCGACATGTAGAATGGCCACACCGTCTGTTTGGGGGCGTACGAGACTCTAATAATTCACTTCAATGACGCAATTTTCTGACTGTCGCGTACCTGAGCTGCCTTTCATTCCGGGACGAGACTACCGCCGGGACCAGGCTGTACGCAGACGCATAAATTCCTTGGCATAAGACGCGCGACAGGGACTGGTAGTACATACCTTTCATCCCAAATCCTTCCAATCCAGGCTCCAAACCAATCTGCCTCCCCCGTTGAAATGCAAAAATGAGATCAGACTTCAATGCTGGATTTTGCGCGTCGTCAGAATGGGAGCTCATGGTAAAAAATCTACCATTGAGAAAATTGACCCGGGTTTAACAGTGCCCTTCAGTCACTTTTGCCCAGTTGGAATGCGGTTTCGACGACGTGCGTGCTCTCGTAGACGGCGCAGGGGGGGTGCGGGGGTGGTGATGCGGAAGGAAGCCGTGTTTTCCCTGCACGTGGCGGCGCGCAAGCGCCGCTTAACCAAAACAGACGGAAACGGAAGCTTCGCCGACTCGTGCCACAGTGGCGTACCTCGCGCCACAGTGGTGCAACTCACACAACTTAGCCGACGAGTGTGAGTCTGAGAGTGTCGCTGTTAACACATCCCCCTAGAGACGGTCCGGGACGGCAAAGAATACCAAAAGTATGAGACGATATCGATCATTCATGTAGGCTCGATATAGACGCTATGTTTACAGAACTTGTCCTTCAAAAAAAAAAGAAGGCCCGGAAGCGAACACGAGTCGAACCCTGGAATTGAATACGAGTCGTGCGTGGTAACGTACTGTTTCACGGCATGTCACCCTGGAAGTACTGTAGGTTTTCTATTTTCCTCGTCTGCCGTACCGGAGCACTGAGGCGGAGCACTGAGGTCAGGGCCGGTAGGTAACCGTGTGAGGCTCTCTAAGGGATTAATCTTGACCCACTGCCCAGGTTGGCGTCAGGCTTCTCACTGGAAGGATTTGGCTCAGTAACGAGCTCAAAAAGCCTGGATGAATTGGGGTTGAAATACTGCCGCCGCGTTTGAACCGGAGATGATATAACTTGAGAGCACTGCAATTATGCTGTTAAATGTGCTGTTAAATCAACGGAGGAGGACCTTCCTGGCTTCTCGCACCGTTTATCCGATTTGAGCTGTTGACTGGAATGCGCCAACGCGAGTCAAATCTGAAAGTTGAACTTCCGAGCGCCTACAAAATCTGGCATTTGTAAGAGATTCTGATTCTGTATAGTGCAATTTGAGTACAATCAAGGCGCGTCGATCCGGTAGCTCACTTGGAATCAGCCGCATCCGCAGATCCAGTTTAGTCTGTATCCTCAACCTACGTACATCTTTTCACTCGCGTCTCCAGGTGAATAAATAATCATGAGGGCGTCTATTCAAGCGCCTCCATGAAACATGGTTGCAATCAGCGCTGGCGTTCGCGGGAGTCCGAACTTCATAGATTTGTATCCGTGGACGCAGATCTGCTCCACTTACTCTATTGGCACAGATGCAGATCTGCGAAACTCACCACAGTTCGACAGTTGAAATTGAGGTTCAATTGGAGTTTAACGTTCAACATTCACATTCACTAATTTGGCGTTGAGCTAGGAATTGGTGGGGTAAGTAGATGAGCTCAACCCAGTCGCTTTATTGATCCAAGTGGAAACTTGCAGGGTCGCTTTATTTGTTGGTGGAGTGGAGTCTGCACCCGCGGATCCAGTCCAATCAGTTGCTTGCTTCTTGCCACTTCTGGCTTCCTCCTCTTCTCGCCATGATGTTATGTACAGTAAAAAGATCAATCGAAAAATTTGGTGAGCGTCTCTTCAAGCGACCGAGTGAAACCATCTTGAACAGTGTTAGACCGCTCGATGGATCTGGATTCGCAGAAGCACATCTCGTTCGCCGCAGATGTACAATGGTCTGCAAAGAAAAAAACATCAACCCTAGTAGATGTGAAAGTTAGGAACCGTTACATCCACTTGAATTCCAGGTTGATTGAAGTTGGCAAGCTCTATCTGCGGGTCTCCAAGTGCACGGAATCAACCTGAAGTTGAAGTTGAAGTTGTCATCCTGATATATACAAACAACACGCTCTCCGTACGAGCCAAGAGTGGTTTGATACTATAATTTATGGTCAAAGCACCGCAGTCTCTTGTTGATTGTTGCAACATCATAACCAACTCCCCGCAGACCATTGGCCGAAAACAAACTCAGGTCTGGCTCATAGTCCGATTTTCGTTGCAGTTGCGACCAGGCAGGTTGGAACTTCGCCAGCCCTTCAGGTGAGGCGCGGTTGAAATCGGTTCGCTCCTTCAGGCTCCAGCCATTCAAGGCAAAATTGGAACCAAGTAAAATTGGCACAATTGGAATCAAGTAAATTCGGGCGTGTGTTCAAGCGCAGGGGTGAGGATGAAAACAGAAACACAAACAAGATCGAGTTTGAATTTGAATTATGTACATATTGCCAGAAGAAAGATCCAATCCAGTCAACTCTTTCTCACCGATCATCCATGGCGAGCATTCTCTCGTAAATAAGTTACACGGGCGCTGAAAATAAAATATCACGGGCGTCTACTGTATTTAAGCGCCCAGTTGAAACTCAACTATCCCCGTTCCTCAACTGTAACAAGAGCCTTAATATTGGAGCTTGCCCAGACGGTGATGGTTATCCTGATATTTTTAGCAGTTGGAGGATTAGTTCAAATAAGATGTGCCGCAAGTGCGACCATTATCAGAGCATGTATGCGTGCGCGTCCGAGGATCCAGCTTCGATGATCACAAAAACAGCAATAATCGTTCCCTAAAGCATATCCCTCGCATAAAATTCTTTTTGTCCCGTTTAGTTTGCAAAACGATCTACTTATAGCAGAACAGCATGTCAGCAAACTGGTCAAATCTTGCGGCGGGCGGCGCCGTGAATCTCTGCTCATCTCGTCAGGAAATGGAGGCTCGTTGTAAACCTTTCAAGGAGATGAAGGAACCCAATATTCACGCGCCGTTCAACTGAGCGGGTTATGCATCCCAATTTGGAATTTTGCCGCATGATTGATGATTGATGGCGGTGATGCGGCTTTTGATGCGTCGTGCTTGTCTCACCATTTGAACAGCAGGAAAGAAAATATGCCACGAGCAAATTCCCTGCCGAAGATCCTTCTTCTGGTTGAAGGACGCATCCACTTGAAGTACCAATGATCATGAATATACATGATAGATCCCCAGCTCCTTGAGTTCGGTAGGAAAATGACTCCGACCATTTCGGCAAACTAAGGGTATCGCGCATTTTATGCATGCATTTAGACTCGAACGGCGACTCGGCAAGAATGCGCAAAAGTCAGCAAGTCTGCCCACTGTGCAGGAGTTACAATTTAAACCACGTTGATTGAAAACCGGCGTTCGTTACTCATGATACCTTCCCATGTAGCGCTACCTACCTACCTACCTACCTATCCTCCAGGATCTCCAAATGTATAGGTATGTAGCGGCCATGCCTCTTGATTTCTCCGAAGGTCAGCTGAAGCCGATCCTTCCACGTTCGCGAACTACGGATAAAAAATTACTGCTGAGTGAGAGTGTTTGTAGCTGAGCCTGTAAATGGGTCCTAAAATACAGCTTGAGCCCAAGTTAACAGTTAACTTGCGCCCGTATATGATACGCGGACTAATAAAGGATGTGTCAGCGTGTGTCGACTCGGCTGTCGGCATGATTCGCGGCTATTTGTTTGCGTCGACGAAACGCCGTCTCTCCGACCATCATCCATGCCCTCCAACAGCGGGGATTCCTACCAGGGCGAAGCCCCATCAAAGCAAAAGCGCGTCCAGCGAGCATGCGACATGTGCAGACGTAAAAAACGTACGTTGCTCTCAATCTTTTGAAGTCGTCAACTCAGAAATTACAGGGCGTTGTAAAGTCTTTTTCCTACATCGAATCATTCTGCTGAAGATCATGTAGGTGATGGAAGAGAGATATGCGATCATTGCGTGAGGTACAAGTTCATCTGCACGTATGCTGGCCCGTCAACTCAGGTGAATCCATCAGCAGTCTTGCTTTTTGCGTGGCTCATCAGATGTTAGACCCGGTCATCCGGACCCCCAGACCTCTCTGGCGTGTCCCTCAAAGTTCGAAGTTATATTGAAGCCCTGGAAGCTCAGGTGAAAACCCTCGAGGCCCTTCTCGACAAGGCGAGGACGGAGAAGAATCCCGGCTTGCAGCTGATCGCAAATGCCATTCACCGGCTGAACAGTCCTCCACCTGCGCCACACTCCGATGACTCGGCCTTCGCTGAAATAGACGCGAGCTTTCGGGCTCTCTCAATTAACAGTTACTCCATTGACCAGGGATTCCAGGGTAAATCCAGCGGTGCCATGCTCATCAAAGCCGCCGTCGATCTCAGGGATGGCGCCAAGAATAATACTACTGTGTACACATCCCTGGGACCTGTTGAATCGGTATAGTGGAAATACTCTCGACATGTTAAAATACTCATGATTCCAGCTGCAAGCCACACCAAATCCACCCGTGCCGCCCTACTCTTTCCCAGAAGGCGATTTCTTGATGTCCCTCATCTCTTTCTACTTCGAGAACATTAATCCCTTCTTACCACTGCTTCACCGCCATACGTTTGAATCTGGCGTGAGGCGGAAGCTTCACCTGACTCATGCCGGGTTTGCGAAGACCGTGCTCCTGGTGTGCGCCCTCGGCGCCCTATATTCAAACGATGTCCAAGGTCCGCCGCGCGCCCCGGGCATGCCACCGCGTCCACCAGGATTCAGGTGGATTGAGCAGGTCGACCTCCTTGGCCACATGGTGCAAGGCCATCCGACAATCTACGATCTGCAGTCGTATTGTGTAGGCGGTTAATGCATATATTTTCATTTCCTTCATTTCATATTCCTCTAGCTTGCTGCCGCATTCGTGAACTGCGCATGCTCACGGGCGGCCTGGACACTGGTTGGCTTGGGTATGCGCCTCGCTCAGGATATCGGTGCTCATCGTTTCAAACTCCGGAGCAGCGCGAACAATTTGGAACAGGAACTGGAAAAGCGCACCTATTGGTGAGCCCCTCGTTTCTTTTCACTCGTCGGAGACTGAGATTTCTCAGGGTGCTTTGGCTATTCGATATCCAAATGAGTACTGCTCTGGGTCGCTCCAATGTTCTTCGGATTCATGAGTGCGTCGCAATGTGGCAACCTTTCAACCAGCTGATGGATATCCAACTCTGTAGCTTTGATATTGAGATGCCAATTATATGCGATGACGACCACTGGAATGCCCATATCCCAATGTTTTCCCCACTTAACAAGCCATCTGTGATAGCGTTCTTCAACTCTATACTCCAGCTAAACCATATCCTATCCTTCAGTTGCTCGACCCTGGTACGCGCAGAGACCTACCGCATTAGTAACGTCGCTAATCAAGGTTTAACGTCCTAGTACACGACCAAACGCAGGAAAATATTCCTACGGGATAGGCGACGGCGACTGGGAGGAGCAGGTCATCGCTGAGTTCGACACTGCGCTCAATGCCTGGTTTGAGACGATCCCTGACCACCGTGCGTCCCCACTCCGTTCCTAAAAGGGAATCAACTCATTTCGATCGCAGTCCGCTGGGATCCAAACCATTTCATCCCTGACGACATTTTCTTCGATCAGTCCGCAGTGTTGTACTGCATGTACTACCACACGCGGATTATCATCCACCGCCCGTTGATCCACGCGATGCGGTCCGCCCAGCGTGTGCCTTCCCTGAATATATGTACCACCGTGGCTCGTGCATGCAGTCAGGTGGCACAAATTCAACTGCAGCGTCGGCCAAAGAACCCTCTGTGGTTCAGCCAGGTGCTGCGCGTCCGTTTACCGCGCATTCATATTTGACTAAACCACGACGACTCCAGACGCCGCTATTCACTTCCGCCATTGTGCTGCTGCTCAACATATGGGGTGGATTCGCAAGCGGCAGGGCTGCAGACAAGGATCTTGACGACATCCACCGCTGCATGGGAGTGTTGAGCGCTCAGCAACACCAGTACGGTGTCCCTTTTATCTACCATATTTGCTGACTGGGTCCGTTTGCAGATGGCCAACGGCAACCCATCTACTGTGTGTCGATGATCATTCATCGCGGTCTTTCATTGCTTAAAAGATGATATCCAGAGACACTTTGCGGCCACTCATCGCCGGGGAACGTCCATCAGAGGGTGTCGAGGCAACCAACGCCCCGGCCATTCCTTCCCCGAACCCCCTGTCGGAGTTGCAGTTCGGGCCCTTCGGGGAACCCCTTCCTGTTGCGCCTATGTACGACCCACAACTCGAGACTGCGCTGCACTATCCTGGCGATGATGCTTGATATAATGCGCGCTTCATGGGCCACAGCGGTGCGCAAGTCTTCTCGGGCGAAGGTCAAAATTACATGTATAGCCCCCCGGACCTCGGCTTTGTTTCACCGGGGGACCCACAGGAACCCAATGCTCATGTGCCAGGCTTCAATGAGGAGTTGGACGTGAACATGATGGATGCACGCACGATCACGCTATGGTCTCGCGCTCCGCCAAGCTTCGGGTAATTATCCACACAAAGAATATTTGCAGATGTGCTTGTGCTGAGATTCATTTTATTCAGGGTTGCCGACTGGGATATGTACCTTGGAAGATTTACTGAGGACATGCAGAACTCTACGCAATAGAATGTTGTATTGATCCATGTTGCCGGTCCCAACATCCTGTCATGTATTACGCCACGTTGGACAAGTCCCCTTGCACATGTAGACTTTATCTAGACTCGTGAAGGGCTCGTACCATCCTTGATAACGGCCACTGAGATTTATTTTATAGGTCACTCTTTGGAAATCATACAGGAGGGGGAGAAGCGTCACTCAGACGTTGCATCTGTGACGCCGTTTCGAACCCTCATAAGTAGACTAGGAAGGGAAAAAAAGGGCTCGAGCGTACTCTGACGTCCTGTTTCCTGAAACGCAACAGGAGCATGCTGCCAAATAGGTCTTAGTGACGTGCGACTCGCAAAAATGCCAGTACTAACTCCTGGGGGCGAATAAACTTTCCGAGCTTACGCTAGCTCCCGTGCTAACTCTGGCAATTCGGATCAAATCTTAGTTTTCTAGTCCAAGGCCGGATCTCAGAGCAGTGACGGGGGAGCATCGGAACCCTCGTTCTTGTGGGGCGGAAATTGCTCTCCTTCGTTCTGCAGGCAACATTGAAACTATTCGCATCCTACTTCCTTCTGCAGGTCCTCAACGTGCCCATGAAAGCCAGCGTGGCGCTGTCTTCCAGGCTCATGGGGCGCAGACGTCAGCGCTCTGCTGCCTCTGCCCTGGGCGCACGTCTGAGCCCGGTGATCCTCGGGAATTCGCTTGGGAACCTTCATGTCCTGCTCCAAATGTGGAAGCATGGTTACCCGTTGCGCACAGTACTCCTCCAGCGGGATAGACGAGTTCCGAACCCGCCGCACATTGAGCACAGTGCACGGTACTTGAGCTTAAGCCCGGAGATGACGCTCACCAGGAAAACAGCGGCGTTTAAACCATTTTTAGAATGTAGGGAGAAGCCCGAGTTTTCGGTCAGTTGGTGTATGGTCGATGGTCTCAAATCCCATTCATAATGCAAGCTACAAAATATGAAAGAGTGCGCCTATCACCGAGGACACTATCCCCCAACCCTTTAAGCTACTGAGCAAGGCTGCACTCCGGGATGCGGAGTTATGCTTCGCGACAGCGAGGGTCTGGAAGGGGACGACAGTGCCTGAGAACGTGGCGGTATAGGTAGAAGTCTGTTCCGGTAACGGTTCCGCCCGTACGCAGGTGCCGAACCCATTCGAGCCAAACCGGCACGATTCGACGATGGTCAGGCTGCTCTGCAACGCGATCTCTTTTCGGAACCCGGATGCATCGGCGATCAATGTGTCTAGGAGAGAGGAGGGTCAACGCCATTGGTCTCCCAGAAAAGGACAACGTACTAGTGAACGTGGCTGGGGTGGCGAGCACTGTGAAGGACGTCGTGGTGGGCAACTCCACTGCTAGGCCGCTCTGGACAACGACTTCAATATATGTGGTTGCCCCGTCCGAGTTGACGCCGGCGGCAGAGAGTGAGTATGACTCCTGTACGAAAGCGGGCCCGGCGGTAGGGGTAGAGATATCGTAGAGCGTTACGCTCTGCGCGGATACTTCGATGGCCGAAGTGAGTTGCAGTACAATATTTTTTTGCAGAGGGTGCGCACCATAAATTGAAATGGAGAGAAGAAGACCTGCGCGGCAGATATGCATGGTGAGAACAAAAGATGGTAAGGAGAAAAAAAATGCAGCTATAGGTTTCAGTACGCAGCTTATAAACTCTCAGCAAAAGATACATCAAATCGTACCCCATGTGCCAGGCCCATTGGCAGTGCTCGCCATGACGGCGTGAGACGAACCTCAGTTGTCTGAACAGTGAATATGAGGCCGCATGTGAGAAGTACACATTTCGTAAAGCGCATCGACTTACTTCCATATAATTATACATGGAAAGCACGGTGGGTTGTACGCAGGTATTTCAGCAGATCATACAAACAAAACGATCCTATCCACCCGTCGGCGCTGGTGGCTGCTGGCGAGCTGTGCTCCCACCGGGGTGTGATACCGCATCAGCCAAAGTAATCTCTAATATCAACCTGAAACATTAATCCGGCGTTGATAGAGAACACCGCTCAACAGGAGCGGATCATTCAAAATAGCCGAAACTTGGGGTGTGGGGCCACGGCAGTGCCTGGCAGGAACTTCGTACTTATGAGCTTTTCATGTAGTACTGTATGTGACCCACTGCCGGAATTAATCTATTTAAAAACCCCCCTTGTTAAGAACAACCCCAGGTTGTTGGATCAATTTTCTATTTAACAACCCCATGATTTGTAAAACAAAATCTGATGGCGGGATGGCAGGATGAGGTGGGATGCTTTTAATGTGTTCCTAGTGTCACTGAAAGTCTCTAGATAAATCACCTGAATGGATGGGCCATCTGAACGAGCTACATACTATTTTTTCTGTTTTCTACTGGTGAAAAGTCACTAAAGGTTACCTTCAACGCTCCTTGCATCAAGGATTTGCCGAAATTCTACCAAAATTGCCAGAATAAATCTAGGAAAAGTCCAGAGGGCACTGGAGTGCATCCAACACACATTCATCATTGCACACCCATATCAAAACAACTTTTGACTTAGGGAACGGGCATTAGGCCTGTTGTTGGCATTATTTCGAAAGTTATAAATAGACAAGGGTTGTGAAATAGAAAATTGATCCAACAACCCCGGGGTTGTGAAATAGATTAATCCCCACTACCGGATCACGTGAGAACAATCAAAGAATAGCTCCCTTTCGTAGACATGTATGCACATTCTGAGTCGACAGATTTGTGAATAAATGTGTTCTGAACCTGTAATTATCGGACTGCTCTGGCTATTATTTTTCGATCAAAATGGTGAAATCAGTGAAAATGCTAGAAACGGATCACGACTTCAGGATGAAACAAGATGAATGGGGTATCTATTCGGGAGCCGACTACATGTACCTAGTTGCCAGACTTAAATCTATGTGCTCCGAGACAATAGAGCCCGAAATCGGGCAATACGCGCAAGATTGACGCGTGATGTCACATGTGACTTTACGTGTCGAACTCCCTCTCCGGCGCTCTGAGCACATCTTTGGGTGTCAGTTTGCATCGGGTGCAGTTATATAGTTGGCTAAAAACAGAAATGATATTAAATATATGAAGAAGAGAATGAATATGAGTAATAAGGAGAAAGGGGAAACAAAGGAGCTAAAAAGAAATGCAGATGAGAGGAGTCGAACCGGCGACCTCCAGATTTCAACGGGGGGGTACCGCCACTAATATATCACAAAAATCGTAGTGAAAGTTTTTAAAAAGCCTTCAACACAGCCACTATTTTACCAGGCACGAAAAATGGAACAAGGATTGAGAGAGGTCGTGAAATCCTCATATCGGTTTGTTAAATGGACGATCACTTACTTACATAAGTACTCGTAACCAGACCAGGCGGTGAACAAGCCTTGGGAAGTTCTCCAAGAAGAATTAGAAGCACAGGCACGAGCCGGAGCGGTGGATGTAGTTTTCGAACAGGCGAATATACACACTCAAAGATTAGCTTGCGTCAGGCTCGCAAGAGAGATCACTTGTGCGTGAGTACATAGGCTGAGCCCCGTGTGCATCTTGATGCTCTTCGCGGAGTCACGGTGACTCGCGGCATCTGTTGTGAGCGGGAAGAGAACAGCAATAGAGTTGTTGGAGACGTTATCAGTGGTGCTTAGCGATACGTGGAGTCGTACGAGCAAGCTTTGGCCAGGCTGAGCAGGGCTGAGTGGCACAAGAGCGGGAAAGATCCATAATTGACGCTTGTTCGCCTGCGGACTCGGAGTTCTGTTGCTGCGGGTGAAAAAGGAAAGGGACTGAAATTAAACCGTAACCGATCTCTCGCACGAAGACAAATCGTGCTATTATCTAAATATCATTTCACGAAGATGCGTTCAACTTTGTACCCACTATATGTGACTGGCTACTTGGCCACTTAAGCCTTTTTGGCCCATGCCCAGAGCATGGAGGCAGGACAGCCGGTCTGGGTGGCTTATAGGATGAAGGCACACGTCTTAGCATCCATCTGGAAATCGAGTTCGGGGTGGTAGAAGGCAGCCAACAGGGTAGAGGCGGTGGGGCTTCTGATAGAGCCTAAGCCTTCCCTGTAGAGGCCTGTAGAGCTTCGCAATCTCTTGTAGAGTCGACACCTATATGTAGATCCCCGTAACCTCCGTAGAGCTGTAGACTCGATTCGGCTTGATGGGTTGATGAAGCCATGGCCCAGGCAACCGTTGGATTTTGATTATAAGTAAGGCGAAGAAAATTTATAAGTCCTCTCCTCTGCTTATTCCCCACTTCTATCTTCAAGGCCCCCAAGTCTTTGTCTCCCTCCCACACCTCAACTTTGTCACAAATTAATTTGGCCCGTGGCTTTTTCTGGCATGCAATAACTTTCTCAAGCATCCTCAAGCACCCTCAAGCGTATTTGTGCTCTGGTCCTGCAAGAGCGCCGCGAGCTCGCCCAAATCCCCCAATGATCAATTCTAAGATCAAGATCCAACACAGACCCGGCTACTTTGCATTGCTTTATCCCATCGCGTGCAGGTCAGTGCTTTTGGCCTCTTCTCTTACTTGACTTGCTTTGGACGTCGACTAGTAGTATAATAGCGTACTCACTGCAATATTATTATTTTTCCCCTGTACCTTTTTTTGTGATAAGCGAGGTCGACAGCTACATGATCTGAATCCATCAATGATATCGTTCACGTGGACGATGTCTCTACCGGGCTCTACCAGGCTCTACCGAGCTCTACAGCTCTACTGCTGTTGTAGGAAACCCGCTGTCTCCGTGTTCTCCGTTATCTCCAACTTTGATCTACATTGCCTTTTCTGTTTATTTATATATCGACGCTGCGCATCCTAGCACCTCAGTCGTTTCCACTTCGTGCGTCCGACTGAGGTGAGTTTATTATACTATATTTATACACACGACACTCATATAACTATTATAACCCTTACGCATATTGTTATTACTTTAACTGCTCTACCGGCCTGTAAGGATCACGCACGTGCTCACAGTCCCGAGATGGCAAGGATGCCATAATCAATGTACAATACTTCCTTTTCCTTTTTAGTTACGCAGTTACGCAGTTAGGCGCAGTTCGCGCAGTTTCATAGTTACTCAGTATTAGTCAGTACGACTCAACAGGAGTCATGTATCCGGACCCGTACGGTCCCTCAGTTAGTATAAAAGACTCCCTATTTTACTGTCGAGTAGACAATCTGGTTGAAACACGCAGACTTTACCGACTCAACTCTCAGCTTCAGTCTAAACTCTGCTAACTGGATTTTGTGTCTACGACTTTCTACAAGAGAAACTCCGTAGCCTCACACGGCCTCTCTAGAAGGGAGGGTTGCTAACACCTTACAGCTCTACTGGCCCCTACCCCGCTCTACTGAGTAGGGCTCTGTTTTTAATGAATGTTTATAAACAGGTGTTTATAAAGTTCGGCTGAAAGTGCCTGTTTATAAACATTTGTAGTCACGAGACTGCTCGGCCCGAACAGTGCCGGATCAAAAAAAATCCACGTCTCGCCATCACTAACATCTAAAAAATCTGTATTCAACTATTATTTTCCACACAGTCAGGCCAAGCCTTTGTCATTCAATTGGCGCAGCGTGAAAGGGCGGAACGAAGGAGTCCAAGGCCGACATCGATGCCACCGCAACAACCGACGCAGCCAATGCCGCGGCAACCAAAATAACGATCACAGCAGCGTGCGAGGTAGACCTCGCAGCCGTCAACAATGCTCAACATGGCAGATCCAGCTGAAGATGCCCCGACTAATTCCTCACTCACCGCGAAATGCATTGGGTCACATTGTGACGGCGTTGATATCACCAATCTGTTTTTCCGCGATTTACTTGTGGATAGGCCCATCCCAGGTGCGAATGCCATTGGAAGCCTTGCTGATTGTTGGAGCGGGCCCTCGAGAGCACCAAAATAAGAAAAAAAGCGGCTGGTAACACTACGTGGGCAGGGGAGGTAGATACACTTCAATTTTAGCCGGTTTGGCGCACGGTGTTTATAAACAAATGATTTAAAACTGTTTATAATTGCCTCAAGAATTATAAACAGAGCCCTACTACTGAGGGACTGGGCTTTTCCCAGATGTCCGTTGATGGCTGCTCGGGTTTAAGGAAATGATGTTCTCACGCGGAAATCGGTGATCAAACGCGTTCGCAACTCTTGATCAAATCATCACGCCGCCTCCAAATTTGGTATGGACGTCCCACTCCCTCCCCCAACTCCAAGTTCTCAACATTCCTCAGTCTTATATTGCTGAATGGCCAACTAACCCTGACCCCCTGCTCACCACACTGGGCAAAGTGACAGTCAATGTCGCGCTGCACAAACTTGAGTTTGGGCGTGTATTCAAGCGTCGGTTGATATTCCCGGAATGGTGCGGTGGGGCGTCGGGGAAATGTTACGTGTATTGGTGGAGGCAGATCTGCTTTGTTCGCTGCCTGCTAATTCCGGAAAGTTCATTGACAGTAATATTCACATCGACGATTACATGAAACTGATTGGAAGTTTGAAACAAACAAACATGTGTACATGATTTGAAGAGTCTGAAGGCATATATTTAGCTGGTCTTCCATCCATCCTGGTGTTCAAGGTTGGTCCCCCACTATGCAGTACCACCCGTTATTCCTGACGACATATTTGCTACCCCAACCCTAGAAATGTGGGATATAAACACTCCAGTTTACATCCATGAACACGCCGGCAGGTAGGGCGCGCAGGGTGGTGAAGGCTAGGATGATGAGAGCCAGACGGGAGATGGGGTAAAGAAAGAACGGAAAATTTGAAATTAATTCGAGTGTGATCTTGACCCTAGGAAAGTCCTTCATCCAGTGCTCCCAGTCCTCTTTATCAAGATCTAGAGCTATCCGGGGTACAATGATGGATGCTAGCAATGGAGGAATTGCAGCGATGAGCACGGAGCTGCACCTCCACATCCACATTTCCACAACAGAGGGGAAGACCGTGTTCCACGCCACACAGTGGATGCCACCAAAAATGGCGCCGACACCACACCCCGTTGTGATAAGGATGGGGCGCTTTGTACCTGTCATCACTACGTCTTCGTCCGTGGAATAGAACGACGGAACTGAAGTCGACGATGATGGGGAGTACGAGGGGTAATTCCAATCGACGGCAGCATTGACCTCATCCCACAGAGTGATGCGGTGTTCATCCTCTGAGTCTTGCAGCTCCGGTCCAGGCCCAACTGCGATAGGTCGTTCAACATCGAGGGGTTTCCACCACCAAAGTGCCCAGATGAAGATGTTGACCACGGCAAAAGCCAGCGTAGCAACCTCGATTTCGGTCACAGGAAGATGCTGGGTGGCGCGAGCTAGACACTGTGTAGTGAACCATAGCCCCTGTGCAAGTGCTACGCCTTTGGATAGTGCGTCTCCTTTGCTCTTCTCCGTAATTTCCACCTCTTTGACTTGCTGTATGGTTGAGATATAGTCTCCGCCGAGGAGAGGGTCACGTAATTGCCTCATTGTGGCAATAGGATGATGGCCATTCCGCGAAACGAAACCACCCATGCAGAAAAAGAATCCGTGGGTTTTTGAAACATTAAATTCTATGATATGTGCATGAGGATCAGATACAAAACACACAATAAAAATTCCCGACCTTTCGAAATATACAGTGCAGCGAGAAGCTGTCTCGCTGCGAATATTACGACTAATTCTGGAGCAATGATTGTGACGAGCATCATCCCCAGCTTTCGCAGATGGAGTGACAGCCATCCTTGGTCGGGCGGAGGGATGTTCTGGTGCACCGAGACCCATGTGCACGCAAAAATGGTGGTCAGACAACCCCAGATGATATCGAACAGCGTCCGGCAGCTGTGTATGTCGTCGCACGAGTCGGAGGGTCCTCGTGGGTCGAGGGTATGACCCTGCGCAAGGCTCGAGTTTCTTGAGAGATAGACGAGAACAATTAGGAAGAGCATCGGCGCGGGATGAATCCTGCGAATTATCAGCGGGCTACCTGAATCTGAGACGAAGAGGGATACCAGGTTGTGGGGGGAGACAAGGAGCGATACAGCAGTCTGGCATCGCCCTAACTCCAACACGTGTGTTTATTTTAGGACCGGGCGCATATAACTTGCATATAACGTGAGAGCACCGCCATCAGATCTCGTTGCGGTGTTAGATCGTGAGGTCGTACCTCACGTTCATCTAGTCACCCTCTTTATAAAATTCATATGGCCCTCCGGGCACCCCTGGTACCTGTATACCAGACCTAAACCTGTACCTCTACACCATTCACCATTCCCTATCCAACATACCCAATTTTAAACCCATCCAATGAACCTTAGCACACTGAAACCATATGAGGAAAATCCGACATCAGTCCTGACAGTTCAGATATAATAGTCAGGGACAGTGCTTTGCGTCGCTTTTTGAAGTTTGCGGCGACAAGACACAAGTCTTCGTTGAGTCCAAGGTATAAAAAGCTTGCAGAATGTGAAGGTGGTTTTAATGTACGCAGGGACCTCTGGATGTGAGAGAATTGTAGAACATTTTTTTCGCTGTGCATTATTATTTTTGCCTGATTTATTTGAAGTTTGTCCATATGAGAATCAAGTCCAGTCAAGGTCATTTTTGTCAGCAGGTTTCTTCCTCATTTCTGTGTTCACAATTAAATGGGAAAAATAGTAAGAACTGGACCACCCGCCTCGTGCCGCTCGTCGCCGACCTTCGGTCGCTCCTCGCGGCACAGGCGGCACAGTTAAAATTATGGAGTGTGGGCTCCAATGGAAATACTTAGTAACAATTCACCTCATTGCTTAGATGGATCTTTGCAACAATGGACTAGGTTTTGGGCCGCAATGTAATCTATCACTATTGCAGTTGCCCTAGGTCTAAATAACATCTCGCATGAATTTTGGCAGCTGGTTTCCGGATCAGAGGGATCACGTGGAGCTCCGGTGTTCAGACAAGTTTCCGCATGATCGAGACGAGTTGTGTATCCGTCTGTCCGAAGCTCTACGACGTACGACGCACTATCCAATTCTACTTACTCTTCGACGCACGACGCAAGCACTGATGATGGATTCATAACAAGAACTCCGCCGGTACCTTATCGACCCGCTGCCCGTCGGGTGCGCGCTCGTCGCTGTATTCGACTCGTGCCATAGTGGGTGCGTGCGGCTTCCTCTGCCCGTCGTTTCGTTTCCCTTCCTTCTCTCTCTTGCATCCTTCCGTCCGTGTCTGCGCTGCCCCGCCCATCGACTTCCACGCCCCTTCTTTCTGTACTTCCTCCCCCACCTACTCCCCCTGCCTCCCTCCCTTCTCCTTCCACGTCGATTCCTGTCTTTCCGCTCTCCCCGTCCCTCCCTCCGTATTTTTTTCCTCCTTACGATCCTGCTCCTCGCCCTCCCTTCCCACCACTTCCCTCCTTCCTTCGCCCTTGTCCACGTCCCTCCGTTCCGTTCCCTCCCCACCGATTCGCTGACCAACTCCGCAGACCTCGCCCACTTCCGCTGCAACCGCGTCTACGTGCCCAGGCTCTCCAAGCACCGCCAGAAGAGCGACGAGCGGTTCGCCGCGCGGTGGGAGGCTGTTGGTGAGTCGCGCTTTCCTTGTCTCGTTTCTCTTACTATTTTTCGTTTGGGCCAAGCCCGAGGAGCGTCCGCGCTGCGTTTCGCGCGCACGTTGTGTCTCTTTCTTTTCGGGCGCTGTATCCTCTTTTTCAGAGGGGGGAATTGTGTTTCTATCTCTGGGGCTTTCGTTCCTGTCGGGGGCTTCCTCGTTGTGGGGAGCTGTGGAGCTGGGGGTGTTCTCCCCGCTTCTCTCGGGTTTTTCGCTCGTGCGGCTTCTCCGTGCTTGATTTCGAGCGGTCATTTGCGCTGGCGAGCCCTGGTTCTTACGAGGGTTTCCTTCCTTTCTTCCTTCCTTCTTTCCGTCTGCTGCTCTCGCCTCGCCGGTTGCCTTGGACTCTCTGTTCGCGTCCTCTGCGGCGCCGCGGCCTTCGATTTGGGTCGGGGACGGGCATGGAGGGCTGCGTTTTGTTTCGTGCACGGCGGTCCTGCTTCTCCCTTTCGAGCGGTTGGGGAGGCGAGGGCGTCGAAGCAGGATTGTGTTGCTTGCTTGGGGGTGTATCATCTCCAAAGAGGTGGAGATGAACGCGAGGGAGTACGCGAGCGGTGTCTGCGCTGATGGACGGGCGGGCGGGTGAGACGTGCGCGGACCCAGGAGGAGGAGTCAGGTGAGGGCTGCGTGGCGCGCGCGGTGGGCGGAGGAGGAGTCTGCGCGCGGGCGAGACGTGCGCGGACCCAGGAGGGAGAGGGGGGAGGAGTATGTGCGCGTGCATGGAGTCCACGGCAGGTCGAGAGGCGGTGGCGACTCGGGCCGCGGTGGAACGCGTATGCGGCTGGGTGCGGAATACGAGCGCGGAGGAGCCAAGGAGGAGTGCATGACAAGCGGGCGGGGGACAGGCACATGTATGCCTGGCGCGCGCAGCGAGTACGTTTGCGTGCGGAGGGGCCGCGGGACGCGCAAAGAGGGGTGTACGCTGGGGCCAAACGCGGGCGTAGGAGTCCGCGTCTGCAGCCTAGACGTGTGTCTGCTTCGCGAACGCATGTCCTTCGCCGTTCCTGGACGCACACTCTCTTCTTTGGGGCGATGGGCTGCGCCTTGCGGAGGGCGGGCGGCCGCAGACGTCGCCTCCCCGGGATAGAATGCACGCTTGGCGAACGCGTGTCCTTTGCGGTCCCTAGGATTCTGTCGAGCCCGTTCCTTGTTTACCTTTTCCTGCTTCGTTCCTCCTTCTCTTCTTTGCTTCCTCCTTTATCGCCTTTGATTTCTGCTTCCTCCCTTTTTTGCCTCCCTTCTCCCGCCCTGGTCGTGCTGAGGCCTGCGCTGACCCAGTTCGTACCGTGCAGTCCGCCGGCACGCGCTCCCGATCTCGCCCCAGGGCACCGCGCTCCCTGCGCTCCCGCCTCCCGATACCAGCGTCCCCGCGCTCCCTCTCCCTCTCACGACCACCGCCCCCGCGGCCCCTCCCCTCACCACCGTCACCGCCACCGCCAACGCCACTCGCACCACCCCCGCGCCCACCTCCCATGTCCCCAATACCCAATACGACTGCCTACCTTCCTTGCCCCCAATACGACTCCGACTAACGCCCCCAATACCAATCCGAGAACCCCCGCGCCGCCCCACGCGAGATGCAGCTCCTGGAGGCACCTGTGCGGGGGGCGGTGGCGCGGCCGAATAGTCCGTCCAGAGCCCCACGACCCGCCGCTGGTGCCTACAAGGCCGCATAGCCCATTTCTCATAGCGATATGCGCCCTTCCCGGCGCGCGACGCACGCCCTGCCGTCGCTGGGCAAGGGCGAGCAGCGCCGCACGACGGTCGCGGTGGCGGGGAAGCAGGGGAAGGAGAATGTTGGTGGACTTGGGGCGGGGGGTGGGGACGAGCGCGAGGCCGGCGCTGAGGATTGCGGTACCTCTTGCTGCGAGCGGGACAGCTACGCCGGCGAACACCCTGGACGTGTTCGTCGCTTCGAGCGCCATGGACGTATTGTCCCTTACACCGGGTGCCGAGAACGCTGCAGCGAGTAACAACCGCGCGCACGGAAGCGCGAGGCCGCGGCCTGTGTCCTGGCTCGCGGAGGAGGGGCGCGCGCCTGAAAGCCCCGAGCCGGTGTGGCCGTGCTAGGGGAACCGGTGTCGGGAAGCTGGGCATGGGCATGATAAGGAGGGGGAGGAGGCGGATGTGGTGAGTTTCTTTTTCGAGTTTCTCTCCATTACTCCGATACATACGACGTCGTCCGAGCCCCACTTTGTTTCCTACTACGAGCCCTAACTCGTCTTGTCCCGCAGATCTCGTTCGCGTCGTGCAAGGACTACCAAGTGAGCTGGGAGGACGGCTCGGGCGGGAGCATGACGCGTGAGCTCGTGCGCATCCTTGAGCGCGACCCTCACCCGATGCTCCGCGCGCTCGTTACTGATGTTAGGTGTTTTCCTCACACTTTCCACCAGCTCTGTTGTCATCTTTATAAGCTAAGCTCGTACGCTACACATAACTTGTATTCTGTATGCGCTGCTGTTTATTCGATTAAGATAGTGCCACAAATGCCATGTTGCTTGAATGAGCTCGCACAAGACGCGTCGGGTCACACCGTGACATGTCGCATCTGTGACCTCACATGTTCTTTCCTTTGTCCCTCATCTCCACATCCACCCAAGATCGCCTCAATCGCAGCTATGAAACCCATGTTTGCGTCCAACCACGCGCACTTCTGGTCTCTGCTTTCACGATGCTATCCTATCTGACTCGAAACCCTGGGAACGAGGGAAAAAACCACCCTTTTGCGCGACTCGCCTCGAGGCGTGCAAATAACATCAGTGGCAAGCTGTTTGGCTCCTTCTGTTCTTTGTGCTCGTTCCTCGCGCCCTTTTCTTCTTCCTACCACCACCACCTCAAGCCAGCAAGCCCCCAAATCGTCCATTGAAGCGGAACCATGGCTTACTATAGTCGGGCAGGATCCGCGCCGCCGCCGTATAGCAGTCGGGCAGGATCTTCTGCGTATAGCACCCCACCCGCACGCACGCCCGCGCGCGCCCCACCGCCCCCGCGGCCCGTGTGCTTCGGCTTCACCGAAAATGGCGCCGGCTGCACCCGCGAGCTCACCTCGCCCGGATTCTGTATGGCGCACCAGGAGCAAGGCATGTGGCTGAATCCCACTGCCGCGCGCATCTCTGCCGCCGAGCGTCGCGCGCACGCCGAGTCGCGCCGCTGCGGCGGGCTCACGAAGAAGTACGCGCTGTGCCGCAACAACCCCGGGGGAAACTTCTTGTTTTGCTGGCGGCACGGAGGGCAGTACGTTATGGGGCTGGGGCTGGGCCCCCCGGGCGAGGCGCCGCAACGCGCAATTGTGAGAGAGCGGATGCGCGAGTTTGAGCGGCTGGAAAGGGAGTCGCAGGCGGACGCGCGCGCGGAGCGGGAGCGGTGGGCGAGGGAGGAGCAGAGGCGGCGCGAGGCGGAGCGGGAGAGGGGGGAGCGAGAGGAGGAGGCGCGGCGACGGGAGCGCGAGGAGGAGGCGGGCCAGTGGGAGCGGGAACGCGAGCAAGAGCGGGAGCGGGCGCGACGGGCCCCGCCGCCTCCGCCGCAGGGAGGGTATCAGCGCTCGTATCAGCGCCAGCGCCGGCGGGAGACACGCAACGCGGACGATGAGGCACGGCAGTCCAAGGAGCAGCAAAGACAGCGAGACCAGCAACGGCGGGAGCAGGCGAATGAGAGCGCCCGCCGCGCGCAGGAGCAGTTGCGCCGAGAGGCGGAGAGGAGGGCGCGCGAGCAACAAGATCTTCAGCTCCGGGCGATGATCCTGCAGAATTACCTCAACGAGTGCGACGTGTTCGACGCCCTCACCTCGGGGAACAACCCCAACGGCTTCTCCGCACGCAATCCCAACAGCTTCGAGCGCATTCCGTGGCCGGTGTTCCCTCGCCCGGACGGCACGGTGCGCATTGGCGACGTGACGCCGGGGAACATCCGCATCTTTTTCGATGCGAGCAAGATACGGAACTTCAAGACCGAGAGGCAGATTACGCTCATTTTGAAGAATGTCGCGCGTAGATTTCATCCGGATCGGTTCAGCGTGCAACGGCCGGTACTCTCGAGTATACTGGACGCGGCGACGCTCAGCGCGGTGATTGAGGCCGCGGATGTTGTCATCAAGACAGTGAACAGCTTGGGTTCCTGAGTGACGCCTATGTATTTCTTTGGTTCTACCATCTTGATTACAAACGAGCCAGCATTCATTCTTGAGAATTTTGCTGGCGCGCCGTTCAGAATTGAGGACGCAGGAATTAGGCGTCGTGAGTTGGGCCCCAGCCTCGGTGATCACGACAACAGTTGTTTCCGTTGAGTTTGCAAAACGCTGGCAAGATGGAACAACTTACCGTTCAAACCTTGCATCCAGCAGTGAAGGGTTGGGCATCAAGACGGAGTTTTCCATTGTTTTTATCCGCGAGGCTCTACAATACCGATCCACCCCACAATAGTGAGCTTGTACCTCGAACTCTCACTCGAATCCTGGTAGACGAGTCCCCCAATTTGATGTTTCCTGATGTCGGCTATCGGTTTACGCAAGCCATACAAAGGCCAAAGGGAAAGGGCTTCGGAACGCGAGGGAGAAAAAAATTATAGAGTACACTTGCGCAGGCCTGCGCCTCGCTGAGCAGCGCAAAATCAGCGTTGCGCTTAAGAAATGATACGCGAATTAGGATGCGGGCGCAAATCCACGTAAGCAAGCTTACTATGTGTCAGCTCGACTCGGCTGCTACCGGCATCGCTTACTTATTTGTTTGGTGGAAACGCGCAGTCAAGTCCCCTACCATGCTCTCAAACAGCGAAGATTCGTACGAGGGCGAGGCCACATCCAAAAAGAAACGCGTCCAGCGAGCATGCGAGATGTGCAGGCGCAAAAAACGTAGGCTGCTTCCACTCTTCAAGTTTTGGAGTCGTCAACTCAGAAATTCCAGGGCGTTGTAAGGTCTTTCTCCTACGTCGAATCATCCTGCTGAAGATTGTGTAGGTGATGGAGGAGAGATATGCGATCATTGCGCGAAGCACAAGTTCATCTGCACGTATGTTGACCCGCCAGCTCAGGTGAATTCATCATCTGTTTTGCTTTTGCGCGGCTCATCAGATGTTAGACCCGGTCGCCCATCACCCCCGACCTCTCCGACGTGTCCCCAAAAGTTCGAAGTTATATTGAAGCACTGGAAGCACGCGTAAAGACACTCGAGGCCCTTCTCGAAAAGCCGAAAACGGAGAAGAATCCGGGGTTGCAGCTAATCAGAAATGCCATTCAGCGGCTGAACAGTCCTCTAATTGCGCCACACTCAGATGATTCGACCTTCGCTGAGATAGACGAGAGCTTCCGAGCTCTAGCCATTAATCACTTCTCCGATGACCAGGGATTTCACGGTAAATCCAGCGGTGCCATGCTCGTCAAGGCCGTCGTCGATCTAAGGGATGGTGCCAAGAATACCGCTACTGTGTCCAAAGCCTCGGAGCCTGTTAAAACGGTAGAGCCGAAATGATTACCTCCCAATATCTTTAAATGCTTATGATTCCAGCGGCAAGCCACACGGCCCACACCAGATTCACCTGTGCCGCCCTACTCTTTCCCAGAAGGCGATTTCTTGATGTCCCTCATCTCTTTCTATTTCGAGAACATTAATCCCTTCTTACCACTGCTTCACCGCCATACGTTTGAATCTGGCGTGAGGCGGAAGCTTCACCTGACTCACGCCGGATTTGCGAAGACCGTGCTCCTGGTGTGCGCCCTCGGCGCCCTATATTCAAACGATGCCCAACGTCCGCCGCGCGCCCCGGGCCTACCGCCGCGTCCACCAGGCTTCAGGTACATTGAGCAAGTCGACCTCTTCGGCCACATGCGGCAATACCATCCCACAATCTACGATCTCCAGGCCTATTGTGTACGCGATTAATTGCACGTATGCCCATCTGCATTATTGAATACTCCTCTAGCTTGCTGCCACATTCGTGAACTGTGCATGCTTACGGGGGGCCTGGACACTGGTTGGCTTGGGGATTCGCCTAGCTCAGGATATCGGTGCTCATCGTTTCAAACTCCGGAGCATCACGAACAATTTGGAACAGGAACTGGAAAAGCGCGCCTCTTGGTGAGCCATTCGTTTCTTTCACTGGTCGGAAGCTGACATTTCTCAGGGTGCTTTGGCTATTCGATATCCAAATGAGTACTGCTCTAGGTCGCTCCAATGCACTTCAGGCCTACGAGTGCGTCGCAATGTGGAGATTTTGTGCACCAGCTCACTGACATTCTACTTCGTAGCTTTGATGTCGAGATGCCAATTATATGCGACGACGACTACTGGAATGCCCCGATCCCAATATTTTCCCCACCTAACAAGCCATCTGTGGTGGCATTCTTCAACTCCATGCTCCAGCTAAACCATATCCTATCCTTCAGTTGCTCGACCCTGGTACGTGCGGAGACCTACTGCATTAGTAACGTCGCTAATCAAAGTTTAACATCCTAGTACTCGAACAAACGCAGGAAAATGCTCGTTGGGCTCGGTGACGGCGAATGGGAGGAGCAGGTTGTCGCTGAACTTGACGTTGTGCTCAATACCTGGTTCGAGACGATCCCTGAACACCGTGCGTCCCCGCTCCGTTCCTAAAAGGGAATTAACCATTTCGGTCGCAGTCCGCTGGGATCCAGACCATCCCATCCAAAATGACATTTTCTTTGACCAATCTGCGGTATTGCATTGCACATACTACCATACGCGGATTATCATCCACCGCCCTTTAATCCACACGATGCGATCCTCTCAGCATCTGCAGTCGCTGACGATATGTACCACCGCGGCTCGTGCGTGCAGCCAAGTGGCACAAATTCAACACCAGCGTCGGCCAAAGAACCCTTTATGGTTCAGCCAGGTACTGCCCATCCGTTTACTGCGTATTCATGTCTGACTAAACCACGGCATTATCAGGCGCCGCTGTTCACTTCCGCTGTTGTACTGCTGCTCAACATATGGGGTGGATTCGCGAGCACCAGGGCAGCAGACAAAGATCTTGTTGATATCCGACACTGCATGGGAGTGTTGGCCGCTCAGCAACATCAGTACGCTGTTTCCTTCCATATGTGATATTTTCCAATTCGGTTTGTTCATAGATGGCCAGCGGCAAACCATCTGCTGTACGTCGTCAATCTTTCATTGCGGTCTTCCCTCTGCTTAAACCGCTACTTCCAGAGACACTCTGCGGCCACTCGTAGGGGGGGAACATTCATCAGAGGGCGTCGATGCGACCAGCGCACCTGAAACTCCATTTCCCAACCTCCGGACGGAGCAGCAGTTCGGGGACCCCTTTCCTGCTGAGCTTTCCCCGCCGCTGTATGACCCGCACCTCGAGACCGCACCACAATATTTTGGCGACGGTTCTTGGTATGATGCCTTCATGGGCCCGAGCGATGCACAGCTCTTCTCGGGCGAAGATCAAAATTATATGTATGGCCCGGACCTCGGCTTTGTTCCACCGGGGAACCCACAGGAATCCAACTCTCATGTGCTGGACTTCAATGGAGAGGAATTGGACGTGAACATGATGGATGCACGCACGATCGCGCTATGGTCTCGCGCTCCTCCAAGCTTCGGGTAATTACCGTCACAGAATACGGATGTGCTTGTGCTGAGATTCATTTTAATCAGGGTTGCCGACTGGGATATGTACCTTGGAAGATTTACTGAGGACATACAGAACTCTACGCAATAGAATGTTGTATTGATCCATGTTGCCGGTCCCAACGTGTTATTATCAAAATATCATTTCGCGACAATGCATTCGACTCCGTACCTATACAGGAAATTTGAGCAACGAAGATACCATTGCAGTTCTGGAGGTACGCGATCACGGAAGATATTTGAACCTCTAGTGAAGTATGCTCTTGAACGATTGCATAGAACGAGACAACCAGAAAGCAAATTGAGGTTTCTGGATTTTAGACCTCACGTTATTCCAGACTCGGAGAAGTCGAAGATCAGCGGTATCTTGCCTGTTATCGATATTTGGCGCCCAGGCCCTCATTTGGGTCGAACCCTGGAATTGAATACGAGTCATGCCTGATAACGTACTGTTTCACGGCATGTCACTCTGGAAGTACTGTAGGTTTGCTATTTTCCTCGTCTGCCGTACCGGAGCACTGAGGCGGAGCACTAAGGTCAGGGGCGGTAGGTAACCGTGTGAGGCTCTCTAAGGGATGAATCTTGACCCACTGCCCAGGTTCGCGTCATGCTTCTCACTGGAAGGATTTGGCCCAGTAACGAGCTCAAAAAGCCTGGATGAATTGGGTTGAAATACTGCCGCCGCGTTTGAACCGGAGATGATGCACGGTGCACCACTGCAATCAATCGGCGAGCTTTGGATAAATTGAGCCACCTGGATCAGACTCCGCGCGTTCGCATACAGTAGGTGGAGCGACATTCAAATGTTTTGTTCTCTTGTTTTTTGTGCATACGTAGTTGAGGATATAAAAATGCGGGGATACACTCTCGCAGTCATGGTGCATGGAGCTGCAATCAGTGCCGAACTGATCTATGGCAGGCAGTGTAGGTGTTTCCAAACCGTTTTTTGACTCCAGAATGGCTGAGAGCTGAACTGCTGTATTTAAAGCACGGCGGACCGCTGTAATCAAATCGTTTTGAATTGCTGCGTCTGCACAGTAATTGGTTTTGTGCAAGCTATCTTTTCTTGTCCGCATACATATACTTGAAGGGTTCCCCCAGGACGGATGAGAAGAAGAATGATTTTGTGTTGAAGAGCTTGTTGAAATGCAGTATCTTCGTCGTTCGGTGCGTTCGTCTGTCGCAGGAAGGATGGTATTACGGATTTGGGCCGGAGAGCCGTGTGTTTTTAACGTCACGGCGGATCTAACTCGACCACCGCGACACTAGGATGTGTGGAGGCGACTGAGGCTCGAAGTTGGGCGAGCTGATCTAACATATTATCGGTGCGCTTGCGGGTCTCACAAATTGGAGAGTACTAACTAGTACTGTACTGATTCTTAGCGATGGCATGTTCCACCAGGATCAACGTTCATATCCCCGTTCCTCAACACTAGGCTTGATATCAGAGCTTCTCCAGAGGGCGATGGTCAGGTCATCCTAATGCTTTCCCCCCAAGATGGACGCCCCGTTCAAATGGTGAACCGAGCTTGACATCCCCATTACAGTTTGACCGACGTCACGGTCAAACTTTGAACGTTCAACGCTTCGCCGCACAGGGCAGGGGACCGAAGTTGAGCGGAAACCAGTGTGCACAAACGAAGCAAATTGCTTTGACGAGACCCCGAAAAGGCATTCGCCCAGTAGGCCGCGGATGATTAAGACAGTCAACAGCTTTGGTTTCTGAGTGACACCCATGTATTTGCATTTCTCTCTCTTTATAAAATTACGCGCGTCTGTCTGAAGCCTTTTAAGCTCCGCTTTTGGGAGATCAGGCCCGAGGCTTTGGAAGCGCTGGGTCCAGACCTTTGGAAGCGCTCAACAAACGGCGCTTCCTCGGGGCTTTTGGCCCCATGATCAACTTTAAGTGCGTGCGCGCCTATAAGAGTGTATACAATGCCAAACTCTGCTTTTCGCTCACCGTTAAAGTTTCCTAGGCGCTAATTCAAGTGCCAAACTGGCGCCAGTGACTTGAATTTACTTGCAACTTCATCAATTCTGCCCTTGCTTTGAAGGATGGGCTGGAGATAAAATTCTGAACTTGACTGCAACCTCTGCAACCTGACAAAGACAAAGATTCTTATTGTCTTGCTCGAATTTGGTCTGCACTCAGAGCTACAGAATACAAATGGCAATAGATGCACCAGCAGGTTCTTTAAAAAGCTGCTTCTTGAGCTTTGCGACGCCAAATCCAGGCACATCGCGAGCTGCCAGCTCGAGCCGTGGAACATGCTGAATACTGCGCGCGGGGCGTGGTCGCATATCGCGCGTGTCATACAAAGCTTGAAGCCTGTACCGTCCATCAGCACGATACCCTCGTTTGGGAGCTGATCTGGCTGGACGAGCACGTAGTCCACTTGCGGGTTTTCTTTGAGCAGCTTGAGCTGGTAGAGAAGTGCGGGGGAGCGGGTATACGAGGGACTGGGAGAGGGGAAGGCCTGTTCGTCGTCCGGGAGTTGGGGCGACTCAGACTTGGCGGAAAGGAAGGCCGCGGCAATAGCGCCTTTTTGGCCGCAGATGCTTTTGAGCGGCGGGTTTCCTGTCTTCCAGTCGGTCGTCTGACATTCCCTGCACATGCCCGTGAGATTGAGCACGATGTGGACCGCGAGCACAAACCTAGAACAATAAAAAACCAGTCGATCTATCGCTTTGCACCGTTGACATGCTAAGAGTGTCGCGACACCTGTTATTCGGGCGGGGAGCCCGCAAGATGTGCAGTGTCTCTCGCCGCGTTTGCGATTGGCCTCGGCGTCTTTAATAATACTTTTGACCTCCATCCCGGGTGGGAGGAACTTTTGGAACCGCTCCATATCCTCCGGATCTCCACGGGGTACCTTGTTGTGTCCATATTCTTGCGATTCGCCGTACTACAGGGTTTTCAGTGGGCGGAACTCCCTCAGAGAGTGGGGATACTACGCACAAAGGCCAACAGGACATGCCAAACAACCATGGTCAGATAGGTGCGGCGGCCGTCCAACATGCTCTTAAGGATGACGCAACCAGGATGGGGGCTGGGAGCATTGAGAGTTCATTTTATCGAATACGGCGTTGGGTACAGTGTTGTAATCAGCCGGAACCTTGTCGACGTCTTGGTGACACAAGTTTTTCAATAGTTCGATGAACCCTTTCCCTGAGCGATGATTTAATCATTTTAGAGTGAGCTCGGGGCACCTGGGGGGCCGTTAAAAACCGGAGTAGTAACGCGAGTGCTGGGTATTACCATTGACGATAACTCTCATAAGACGAGGAAACTTCGCAAGTGCGAACGAGACCCCCCAAAATGAGCTCTTCGCGCTCGCTCATGGAACGCGTCATCCAATGTGCCTCGAAGTTGTCCTGCGCGAATCTCTGGGAGGATTTCTGCGTCAGGTTACGCTGGAGAGTGCATACATGAGATGTAATGCTGTGCATATTCGCGACAGTCACGTCACTGAGCATCTCGTCGTAGAATCCTGGGGGGAAGCCGCCGGTAACGCTGGGTCGGGTGGAAAGTGGTCCTGTGGCAGAAATGATTTCTACCCCGGAGCCATTACTGTTGCCAGATCGAGTTCCCAAGCGGCATTCCACCCTATATGTTCGAAGTGAGCGAGGGGTAGGCAACATGGTGGAGAGTCTAAAACGGACTCACCGCGCCGGTTCTTCGTGAACGAGGGGGATTTGGGAGAATGACCGAAAGTCATGAGATTCATGATATGCAAGCCGCGACTGAGGAGAGCGCGCGTGAAAGCTGGGCAGTGGAATTGTGGACGCGAAAAAACGAGGCAAGAAACACGGACAAATTTTCCGGATCAAGTCCGTTTACTTCTCTGGTCGGATACTCTCAGTATTGTATCGATTGCCTCCACGTGTAACAACAATGGCTGCATATAGGTTCAATTCTAGACAAAGATAAGTGGGTGCGCCTCAGGGTTATAGATACGAATACGCGAGAATGGCCCGGAAATGGAAGATACCCTTTTTTGTACGGAAACAGTCCATCCCGCCTGCCCTTTGCTTGTGTTCCAGGTGCCAGAGATTGAATGTTGATGAAATGCACAGTAAGTGACGAGGAAGGGACCGCAAAAAGATAATCCGAGTGAACAGATGGATGGTGCGCTCTTTCGTCAAGGTGCAGAAGGAGGAACGAGCGGCTCATGGTGAGTTTGACACATCACACAATGACACATGCCATCACATTTCTAACAGATACAAACAGCGCGTCAATATCGCGCCTCGCAACCGGGCTTCCATTTCAATACAAGGTATGTCGGTCGGTGCACAAATTAATTTTCCGCAAGCTGCTATTGTATGGAATCTCTTAGAGTTCTCCATTATTGCACTTCAGACTCGGGTCACATCTGGCACATCCTCAACAAATCCACCCGTCTCCCCCTCCTTCAATTCCATCTGCCGTATCAGGGGGGTTGATCTCCCCTCATATTTATGATACAACACAGTTTTCTGGCATGATCAGACACTATCCTGTTGTTGAGATCAAGACACGGCGAATGAACAATCCCGGGTTCCAAGCTCCAGGCATTTCGAAATTATGAAGTACAACTGAATGGCGTGGCCGAGTGATAATAATGTTACATGCAAAAATACACTAATATACAACCGAGAGAGGGGGCGATGAAATACACGAGATAAATGATGAATAGAAGCGAAGCGCCGTGGTTCGGGGATCACTGAATAAAACAACGTATCAATTAGCATTGTGCACGTAGATAAATAAACGCACCATGAAGTCCGACCACGCGAGCTCCTCGTCCCGGTAGTCCTCGACGGCGGGCGGCGGCGGTGGGCACAACGAACCGCACCTTACGCTCCATCACGAGGACTACTTCCGCATCATTGTCATTGTCATTTTGTGGTACCAACTGCTCAATACACGATGTGCCAGATGGCCGGCGCCAGGGATAAGGTAGGCTCAAATCCAGCCTGTATATGAGAGAAAGCTCGTCGATATACATCGAGCTTGCTCTCACATACAGACCAGTCACTGGTCTAGGGATAAGGCGTTTCGTAACTCGTTGCGCTGCGAGTACGCGCCAGTTTACCAAATCGCGCTGTTAGAAAGTCCGGTCCTGAAGTTGAAACATTAGAGATGCTCGAGGCTTGAAGCTTGAAGATTGAGGGACTTGCACAGTTTTCAAGATGAAGGGGAGGCGCAAGATCGAGATGTGGCTGTGCTTTGGATGTGTTTACGTGCCGCCACGCATCACCAAGCATCCGGGCCGTGCCGCCCGACTCCTACTCATTCTTCTGCAACAAAGGCCTATAACGCGCTTAATGTTCGCTCTAGTCAAGATTTGGCAAACAAAGGAGCTCGAAAAAGATCGCGGGACTCCGGGCCTCCGCTGATTGTGATGCACTATTACTCCGAGTCACTTGCACCTTGCTTGCACCGAGGATTTCCAGTTGCCTTGAATCCTGGGGTGTCAAAGCGTGTCAACCGCAAACACCGGAGTCAACCAATCCAGCATATGAAGTGAGATCCCAATATTATGAGCCATCACCCATCCTTATACAGTAATTTTCTTTAGCCAATTGTCGCGGTGGCATGGCATCCATAAACAGCATTGTCTCTCTCCGCTTGATTTAAGTCCTCCGTAGATCCCCCCATATCTCCTCAAAATGCCAAGTCCCCCAACCAAAATGCAAGACGACCGTGCTTTCCCGAAAGCCTCCGACGGAATAGCTCGCTCCAGTGCTCTGGCCACTATCCGACTGTTTTCACGTTTTGCGAGATGGGCGCCGCAGTTTCCCTCACGCAATGACCCAGTTATCAAGCGCGCGTGGACCGCGACACCAAACGCGATTGTAGCAAAACCAGTTCTGTCTTCAGACGATGCGACGAGTCCTCCGTCTGACGGCTCAGCGCACACGGAGACTCTTGCGCCAAAAAGCCTGGCCGAGATAGATTCAAATCCCGAGTTGGTAATATTGCTCGAGGCAATCCCCGCATCTCAAACTCCCTCGCGGATATCCCAAGTTGCAGTCACTACGGTGTCCTCGACCACTGCGCCATCCCCGCCGCCTTCCCCTCGTTGCGCACCCACAATCCTCGACAGCGAAGGCGAGCGAGAGTTCAGATACTACCGCAAGATGCTGCAGACAGCCAACGGCGTGTCCACCTGCCTGCGCTCCCTCCTCGGCCTGGGCGTGAAGGACGCGGCGTCCGCCCAGCCGATCGCGCGCCTCACCCACCGCCTCAGCGCCAACCGCGCCGATGCCCTCCGCGCGCGCATCCGCTCTGAGGCCCTCGGGATGTTCAGCTCCTACTGGCGGCAGGTGTGTTCAAAACGAAACAAAAAACCTGTCCTTCATTACTTACAATTTGACTTCACCTCAGGACGGCGCGTGGCGGCAAGAACTGCACAAATTCAGCCCGTACATTCTGTCGCGCGGCGTGAACATCGCGGGCTTCATGGGCTCGCTGTATCGCGTGGGGATCCTGAGCGGCGCGGATGCCCACGAGTGCCTCGACGGCCTGCTGGGGACCGGGCTGCATTTCCTCAAACTCCTCGCGGCCCATGCGCTCTTCGTTCAATGCGGGAAGCGCATCTGCGCGGGTGAATCCGGGGTGCGGACGGCGGTTTTGCGGGAACGGATTAGTGCGCGGGACTTGAATGGAAGCGGATGCTTCGTGTGGGGCCCGAACGAGGAGAGCAACGTCTTGGTGCTGGTCAGCATTGCTCTATCACTCCCCCACTCGCTTTTTGCGTTATTTGGGCTGACGGTTCTTCGATATGCAGGACCTGTTGGACAATATCGACCGCTGGTTCGCGGCGCAGACGATGAAGCGTATTCGTGCCGAGCATCCCGGGATCATCCTCCCAGGGACAACGCCTCGCAATACGCCGGAAGGAAGTGTGGGGAGTAATACGCCGGACGGAAGTGTGGGGAGCAGCCCGACGGTTTCGTCTGTCACTGTCATCACTCCCCGGAGTGAGCCTATGTGATTAAATGTCGTTCCTTAAAATCTCTTGCCGTCACTATTTCAGGTACTTTTAATGCCGCGGCATAATATGTTACGTGGATTCCGAGTTGAATTCATCGATAATTCCCGCAACGACGCACTTGTTGAATGGCTATGCACAGCATCGGCGCAGAAAAATATGCATCGCATCATGCGTTTTAATAGCCGATCCGCGCCTCAAATCGATCTATGTTGATACCGGGAAAGAACTCACTGCTAGCAGCCATAGTCACAGCCTCCCTGGTTCCATGAGGCAACCATGAGGTGTACAGAATGGGGTTGAGGTTGAGGTTCCCGTGATGTTGGCACACATTATTGTTCCGTAGCTCTATCTACCCAGTTCTCATAACCAGTCGCCACATAGGTGGCCATTGGAAGGAAACCGGTAGGTAGGTACTTTTGCGCCCATAGTATTCCGTTTGATCGTGCAACAAAAGCTCGCTTCTATTCCAGCGCCCATGAACTAGTTCCGGGCAACGTGACAATTAAAAAAACGGCATCCTTCAGCCTACAACTTCTGGAAGTGATTAATAACCAAAAACAATGCCTGACTCATCAGCCGTCGATGAGCGCTGAGCGCTGAGCAACCGAGTATACGATCTATTGGACGCCGCCCGTAAAGCCCGTCGCTTTGGTGCACAACGGTGATCCGGGTTTCAGATAGTGGGCGGCCATCCTCTGTCTTCACGACAGGGATTTGTGAGGGTATATAAGCACCCGGACGTGCCTCGAACTTACAACCAACAGTCCTACCACCGCAATTAAAAACATCGAAGTATGTTCAACCCCGCCCGCGTCGTATATCGAGCTAACACACACACTCTAATTCAGATGTCTTTCTCTGAGTCCAGCCAGAACTACCGTCTCGAAGGCACCCATCTCCACGCGGAATGCAGGGACGAGGACGGCAACATGTGCAACTCGAGCCTGAACTTGAACCGCGTGCTCGGGAATGACGATGGACGGTTCGATTCCAATGGAGAGAACTTCAGCGAGAGCGCTGAGTTCTACGGCCTCGACGGGACCACGCTCGTCGCGCGGCTTCGGAGTTCTGACGGAGAGTACTATGATGCGCGCATCGACCTCAACTCCTTCATAACGAACAATAACGGCAAACTCGAGAAGGCCTGAGCTTTGGTATGAGTGGGTTCGCTCTTAGAGAGGGCTCGATGCTTATATGCCGTCCTTTCTAGCGTAGATATTTGATAGAAGTGTGGCTCTTTAGAGTGGGGAGATATTGGAGAAGAGTGTATTAAATGTAGCATGAGATCAGAATATTGATGTGTGAGCTGCAGGCTTTCTTGTCGTTCATGCAGAAGTGGAGTACTTTGGCCTGCCAATTTTGACCACCATGGAAAGGTAGGCGTCATTGTGAAAGAATCTTCGTCAAAGGGATATTAAAGTATGGAGAACAGTGGTAGACTCGTGAGCGGTCTGAAGTCTGCCTATGGGATGCAGAAAAAATACCGGGGGCACTTCACTTTTTCCGTAAGCAGATCTGGCAGACTGGGTATATCGCGCCCGTTGGCCAAATAAACAACCAATAAATATAAGTTGTCTTCCGTCAGTGATGCGACTATATCGGCGATCTCGATGATCTGGCCGGATCTCATATCCACATCAGGACTCGGAGTCCGCGCCATCTTCGTCACTTCGTTACTTCGCGTAGCGTTGGGAAATTTCGTCACTTTGATGGGAATTGGTGAAAGTTCATGAGTTTGATGGCTTTCTATGAAAGTTCGTGAGTTAGTATTCCGGGCTTGTCAAGCGCCGACTCCTCGGCACATCACGGAGTGATGAAAATCCACAGTTTGCCGAGATAGCCGGTTAGGTTCGGGTGAGGTTAGTGTTTTGGTTAGGTGGTTTTGGTTAGAGGTTAGGGGTTTGAGGCTACTGGTTAGCAGTTAGTGGTTAGTGGTTAGTGGTTAGTGGTTAGGGTTAGTGGTTAGTGTTAGGGTGAGGGATCTATATAAAAAAACACTCCCCGGCTTGTGTGAATGAACACTGATGGCCGGTGTTCCAAGGTCTTGAAGGTGCCGAGTTGAAGTGACGAGCTTTCACAGAAAGGAGGCAAAGTGACGAACTTTCTCAGATTCCCATCAAAGTGACGAAGTTTCGCGTACCTACGTGAAGTAACGAAGTGACGAAGGTGGCTACTACTCTTGAAGCCGAACATTCCATGCATGGGAAAGGGAAACTGCAGGTGCCAAAAGTCATCCCTTTCTTGATGGACACGAACGAGGTTTTCAACAGATGAACGAGGTTATCGATGAATTAAAGTGATCTATAGATCTGAATCCCGACGGAAATAGTTTTCCGTTCACCAAAACCCTCCCTGGAACCTGAAATCCCTTTATTGTATTGCAATTGCATTCCCATCCGTCAGAATACATAAAATGAATCTCCCCCACAATCATCGGTGATTGTACCCCCCCACCCGGCGTTCCAATACAATTTTTTTTTTCACATGGCATAGAATATCTAATTGTAAAGTCGCATGAACACGACGTGGAGTGCGAACTGGACGTTGAAACCTGCGAACGGTCAAAAGCAGAAGTCACGGAGGCCTACACAAAGTATCGATTGAGTACCGCTATCAAACTCGCTAACCGGTTCCATGGTTCAAAACAATTTGCAGCCCCAGGACATCATGAAAATTACACCGGGCCCGAATCGCCCCACTCCACATAAAAAAATCTGAGATCATAGGAATGCAAGCCACTCTTTTGATACGAATATTGTTCTGCTCCGGAGCAACATAAGGGATTTTCTTCGCCGATTTTAGCTCTCGTACGCGCGAAAGTGGAACGGCATCCTGGAGCGGCACCTATAGAAGAAGCACGCCGGTGCATTCGGTTCCTTACAATTTACGTGCAGGGAACGCAAAGCAACAGAGCTCAAGAGCCACTAATTGAAGTTGAGAAAGGCATCGGAGGCGCCGGCCAGATGTAGGGATCCACCGCGTAACAAGTTCGCTGCAATATCCCCACAACGTCTAGAATTCGATAGAAACAATGCGACCTGCAACGTAGCTTAGGGCCAAATATTCCATTCCCCGAGCCGCGGATGAGCTATTTTTGGTCCCGACTTGAATAGTATAAACCAGTATTCAAGTTCAGAACAAGAACCAAGCGAGGGAGTCAAGAGAGACTAAGTCCGACGTGGCCAATGCAGCGGCAGTGAGATCAAGATGCGGAACAGCAGGTTTTTTTCATGTAAAGGCTTGCAGTAACACCAGGGAGGGCAGCGTTAATCCGGGCTGAGGAAGGGGAAAAAACATCATCACTGATGGGCTGCAAGTCCAGCCTCTTGACGTGCCTCTTGATGCCATCAACTGTGATGCGCCACTTGCTCTCTCCTGCCATGTCACCAAATCGCCTCTGTTTTCTTCTGGTGTCGACACTGCAATTATTCCCCAGCACAGGAATCGGAAGTGCCGCCGTGTTGCGCCCGTCGTATCTGATGGAATCCGGTGAACATCATCGCCGCAGCGGACAGGCGATTCACCCGCGTGACTCGCCATGAGTAGGTGTCGGGTCACAGTGCATCCGGGTACCGCCTGTCCTCTTCCACGATCAATGCCGACACATTAAGCAGGATTCTACATCACCGTTCCAAACTCTGCCCGCACACCCCACCACCTCGACCTAATTAATCCACAACGCCGTGATTCATACATAAAACAGCTACATCGCGCATCGTGGAGCAATCCGGTGCTGGTTGTTCTTCCCTAACCCGGAGAAGCCATGCACAGCTCCACTTGACAAAGGCAGGCTGACCTCATCCCGCCTCAATTCAATTGATTCCTGTGCTTGGAAGGTAAATATCGTCTTAATTGTTGCGCCTGCATCCATTTGGGAACTCCGTACCGAGTGCGCGGGTGATTCTGCTCCACATTACGATTCACTTCCCCCCAGACTACACCGCAGTATATTTCTGCATACGAGCCGTCGAGAATAGCGCACGGAGATTTACATAAGTTCGGTACATCTTCACAACTCCTGGTCAGTCAATGCATCGTTGGCTGATCTGGTCTATCTTCGTTATATTGCACACAAGAGCACGCCGGGCTCCGCGCCCCCGGCACTTCGCCTCGGAGGTTCTGTCGTGGCACCACGTCTCTCCACGTTCAACTCAGTGTCCATATATTATATTGCCTCGGTGACTGAATTATAGCACTGTCGGAGCCACCCGAGTGGAGTTTGAAGGCATCGGAGAACGCGATTTTATAAGGAGAGAGAATTTATAGGTCTCTTCGGAGGGTTAAATCTGGTACGTGTTCAACACTGTCTGCCAATTGGTTGATGTGTTCCCTGATTCAGACTGCGGAATCTTCATGAGAGTCGATAGATCACTGACTGATCTGTTCTCCGCGTCGACAAAATAGCACTGCGGGATCTTCACAGCCCGTCGCCACGCTAGGAATGCATCAGTTCTCAGTATGGCTCTACGTCCCCTCACTTTCGTCAGAACCAAACAAGCAGTTCCTGCCACCCTCCTAATAGTAACTAGCACCCGTGGTATTGGCGTTGATAAAGCGCACGGAGGTCTAAGTTTGGTACGTGTTCAAAACTCTCGGACAGTGGATAAATATTTGGCAGATCTGTTCTCCGAGTCAAAACGAAGACTGGTCATTACTCAAGTTGTACAACTTCTAAAGCTCTGTGTTCCAGCTCTAAACGGATCCCAGCAATGTACTTCGAATCTGCCATATTGTTCATCTGTCATGGGTTTCCAGTGCGACGCCGACGACGGCATAGCCCTGCGGAGGAGCCGATCTTCGACACATCAAGGGGATGATCGGCTCTAACTCATCATCTGCGCAGTTAGGTTCCCACCTAAGAATGTAGGCTTTATTTTACAACGATTGTCACCTGGATGGCGACCTACTCCCTTCTCGATATCGCTCTACATGTCCAGATTATTTGTCATTGTGGATGATCAGGATCCTAAACTCGTTTTCAGCGCAGGATGGGGTCCTACACAGGGTGCGTCTATACTGCATCTGCATGTCAGTAACATGGCCCTTACTGCCAACATGCGGGTAGCGGAAAATAGTTTCGAATACGGCGGAACGATGACGGCTCCCGGACCTCAAGGTTCGACTGCGACTTATGACTTCAATGGTTAGAGCTGATCCTTGGCCTTTGTGAGAAACCATTCATTAATTCCGGACAGGGACATCAATTTCCGTCTTTGCCAGGATTGCCCCTAATTCCCGAAGCACGACCACCACCCTCAGTTTTGCGATAGACGATGCATTCGTGAACTCGACGATCATCAAAAGCGACGCAGCCGCGCATTTTCACCACCTGCTTTTCCACTCGCCGACTCTAATAGCGGGACCGCACACGCTAGTTATCACACTCACGAACATGACGTCGAGCGACGTCTTTCTCGACTATCTGATCTACGAGGCCTCCCAGAATTCTACCCTGGATTCGTTCTCTCGGCTTCTCGTCCTTAACACGAGCCCATACTTGGCGTATTCGCAGGGTTGGAGTTCTAACCTAGGGGGCCTGAAGTCACCCCTCGTCGAGTCCGCGGTCACGCTCAACAACAGTGTGGCGGGGGCGGCGGATCTCGGGGCGACGGTGGCTTTCAATTTCACCGGTGCGTGATCCAGTCACATAATATACCGTCTGGAACTCATGTGGTGGTGGCAGGAATTGGATTCGAGGTGCATGGTCTGCTGGTCACGCCTTTCCCCAGCGCCGTTGCGGCGTATTCTCTGGACGGCGGTCCGTTGGTGAACGTCCAAATGCCGGACAACGGCACCTCCTCCAACACTGTGCCCAACTTCGAATTCATTGGGCAGACATTCAATGAAGTGGGGAGCCACTCGCTCGTCATTACGCCCCTCATCCCCGCTGCGTTCTTCCTCGATTACATCATCGTACAATCGCCCACGGCTTTTTTTCCGCAAAAGGCGGACGTCGCCGTTTCGCCAGTTATCACCCGCTCCGCTCAGAGTTCTACGCGATCATCCACTAGCACGACCCTTCATCCAGGAGCCACGCTATCATCCACTGGCACGACCCTTCATCCAGGAGCCCCGCTATCATCCACTGGCATGACCCTTCATCCAGGAGCCATTGCAGGTATCGCAGTAGGTATCGCTGCTTGTCTCGTCCTTTCTGTCGCCTGGTACCTGGTGCATCGCCGACGACCCATCCGTGAGCGCTGGAGAGGCCGTGCCAGCGGGACACGCCCACAACAAGAAGGAGGACTCTCGGCCAGGACGACTGCGGCCCATTCGGGTGTGTTCACTCGACAACTGCGCTCGATCTATGCTGACATTCCGCGCTGATTTTGACTCAGAAACGGCGACTTCGGACTTGACACCGTATACCATGGTGTCGGTGACGCCTGTGTTTAGAACTAAGATGGACCGTCGCTTATCCGTGATGCAGTTGCATCCGGAGTCCACGGGCAGTCAGGAGATGAATATCGAGGAGACTACAGCATTGCCTCCCGCCTACATCTGATTCGAGTCGTGGCACCCTGAGCGTATGTTTAATTATAATCGTGCCCGATAGGATATTGCAATGCGAAGTCCGTACAGTGTATTAAATAAAACCGTCATCGGCGGTGGGCGTCAAATGGGCGTCAAACTTCGAAGCCGGGAAGCTCCGTGTCGCTCGTCCAGATGCCTGCGCCACTTTTTTTGCCCCCGTGCACACCCGAGCAGACCGTGCACCCCTCAGCAACGAGATGCGTGCGTTTTATACACAGACCCCGGCAGTCAGGCCTTAGTATTTCCCGGTGTCTTTTGTTTAAAATCACTTTGATTGCATGATTTGGAATGCACAGTGTCCAAGGCAAAACACGGTGGGATAAAAACGAATCTAAAAATATTTTTTAGGACTCGTAATTTAAAGCATCGCGCAGTATTAGGAGGGTACCAACGCATCCTCAAATCCATTCTATCCCTCCCGGGTAATCCGCATTTACAGTCTCTGGACGTGTATTATAACGACATATATATAGTGATACAACTTCAAGCGATAAACCCAGGTAGCTGACCACCCAACAGCGCCGATTTCATCGAATACAACTTGTACCTCCGGCATTTCACATACCAAGAAATATACCCATTTCGGAAGGCTCTCCACTGCTTCGCTATCTCGACATCCAGCTCATCGATCTCGCTCAATCCCGCCTCGCCCTGTATTTTCCTTTCACACTCCTCCAGTCGCAGGAGACCGTCAATCCTACGTGCTGCTTCCGCCGTTTCGTCGCAAAGAAGACGGATGGTGTCATTGGGCATCCACTCGCCAATAGTTCCGCCGCCGCGTGCTCCGGATGCTGAGAGTGAACGTGTGCGAAGGTGAATGTAAGTATAGGTCTCTCCAGCGAGTTCTTCCTTGTGAAATGAGAAAAGATCGTTCACAGCGTTCTGCGGAAGAAAAAGCGAGTTAGAAACAAAGCATCTGCACAAGATATCCAGCTCAAACACTTTCAATGAAGAATATCAAATCCGGCAGAACCCCGATGTATTTTGTCGAGAGTATTTTTTGTCCCTCGCCCGCCTGGAAAATCCATGCACCGTATGCCTCGGATACACCACTCTTGTATCGCAAATAGTCAGGGCTGTCAAGCACAGTTAAAATATAGATCATCGCAAGTAGGAAGGCACCATTCCAGCCAAAAGCTATACCCACAATTTGGGGGCAAGCCTTTCTAAACGCGTGAATAGGCCATTGCGATTTTGCGATTTCAACGGATCGCTGGAGGGAAGGGAAGCCGTGGGTGTGTGATCACTATTCAGCAGTTTGTCCTTATGGCTCAACTTGAGTGCGGTGTAGACAGGGACGGAATCGAGGCGGCGTACCTGTTCAGTAAACAGATCTTTCTCTATCAAGCACGCGTCAATATAGCTGATCCATGGGACAATGGCTAAATCCCTCCGAACAGCATCGTTGCTATAGAAAGTCGACAGCTCCTTCAAGGTCGCATGGTAGAGAGCCAGTATCCCGCTTTGCTGGACTTCACCGAGGAACAGTTTGTGTGAGAATTGCACAAACTCTGCATACATTGATTCGTCTTCGATGGAGTCGTCAATGAAAAAAGCCATGGCTGTCAGCTTCGCAAAAAGAAGCTTCAGTGGGGTGCTTGCAAATGGATATGCACGTTCGATGACGCTACCAGCAGCGTGCTCCACCTCGGTAAGCTGATGCGCACTCCAAGAAGACATAGGGCCCAACGTGTAAAGCGTCCAGGCATGGAACGGCTCCCAGTAATTGGCATCGTATGGTGGGAAGGGTTCGTAACGATGTCCGATTTCGGTTACGAGGCGTTGGATACAGGTGATATAATCCGAGGATGTAGTTGACGTTGTTGGAGAGAAATTGATATAGAATCGGTGCAATAATCTTCCTTAGTTAAGGCGTGCTAGTTATATACCAGACGAGCAGAAGAGGACTAATCTCGCAATGGTATTGAAGCCGTCATACGCTGCGACACGTGATTTCCTTATGCCCTTCCGCCTTCCTGATCTATATGGTGATAGCACGGAATTGCAGCAAGGTACATACAAGGTGTGCAGGAACAGTAAAGTACAGGAACATAGGCCGTCTATGGAACATATGCCGCTTCCGCCTTCCCGCTTCATATTGTGAGGGTTTGGTGTTGGCGGATATGGCGGATAGCGGAAAGCGTTGATAGCCTATTGCGTGGAATTGCAGCAAAGTACATACTGTATTTTTTTTGTTCAATTCGGCAGGGGGTGTGACGCGTGACAGGTTGAATCACTTCGACAACCTGTAACAAAACCGTAAATTTGTGCTTTCGACGCGAAATTTCGCAAATCCAGCACTTCCAGGCGAACCTGGCCTGTCACTTTGGACGAGTTCGCCACAGGCCCGTGTGACGTGTTACGGACAACCAGAGTTCGGCGTCGACCGCCCCTGTGACGCGTGACCGCCACTTGAACCAAAAAAATACAGTACAAGGTACAGGAAATGTAAGTACAGGAACATATGTCGTCTATTTATTCTTTACATATATGCTTTTCTGGTTATATTACTGAGCACTCGTAGTTGGCTTGGCAAGACAGAGATCTATAATCATCTCTTGCCAAGACAGAGATTATAGATCAGTGTACAACATCCTTTTGTATTCTTGACACCCACCCCGAATCTCCCGCTGGGACCCGAAGTCCAGTGGGACCTGAGTTTCTAACATGCTACAGGCGGGACGAACCAGGCACAACTCTAGGGTTGTTCACAGTTGCCATTTTTCGGGCCATTTTTCCTACCATTTTTCGCTGCCTTTTTCTAATTCTCAGTTCCTCTTAGATTTTGAGATTTCAGAGGGGTATGGCAGGTGTTCTATGATTCTAAGACATCAGAGTATACTCACTAGTGTCTGTGGGGTGGTTCCACTGTCCAATCTGTGTAGACTGGAAAAAGGAATGCAAAAAGGGCGCAAAAAAGGGACAAAAAAGGGCGTCGCAAACCAGGGTGTTCACAGTTGCCATTTTTCGGCCCTTTTTTGCTCCATTTTTTGTTGGATTTCATGCAGTATCACACTTGGAAAGCAGTTTTTTCCCCTTTTCAACCCTTTTTTGCATGTCTAAATTGAAAAGGGGAAAAAAATCCGGTCAAAAACGGCGTGAATACCGAAAAGGGCCGAAAAATGGTAGGAAAAATGGCTGAAAAATGGCAACTGTGAACGACCCTTCTGTTAGGATGCCGGGCTTGACAGATCCAGATGGGGCCATCCCATTCCGTCCCGGCAAGCCCGCCAAGCCAGCTCACATCCATTTCTGTGGACCCCGATATTCCCACCCGTCCGCAACAAAACACATACATAAGCAGACTAATGCACTCAGTTTGTGCAGCACCTGCATTTGCTTCGTTGCATTCCCTGATATGTCAGCAACAAATTTCAACCTGTATTTGGGGGCTACGCTCGGCGCTTTTGGGCTGGCTTGGTTGCTGCTCAAATCCACCCGTGGTGTCGCTAATCTGCCTCCTGGTCCCAAACCACATCCCATCCTCGGCAACATCCGGGACTTCGTGTTGAAAGAAATGTGGATCCCGGCGACGCAGTGGGCTGCTGAGTTCGGTACGTGCTATCGCTCGTATCTCCCCCAACGACCCAAAACATTGTATCTCTCAGGCGATGTTTGCTACCTTCAAGTCCTTGGACAAGGAATAGTCATCCTGAGCAGCCCCGAAGTGGTCAATGAACTTTTAGAAAAACGTGGCTCAATATATTCCGATCGCCCTTACTTGGTCATGACCAGCGAGCTGTAAGTCCCCTAGAAAAATGCCTTGCAAACGCTCATGTCTATCATCAGGATTGGGGCCAGCAGTCTGGTTGGCTCAATCACTTCCTTCCTTCCTGCCAGTCAGGGCTGATTCGTGTTCTACAGGTTCCGTTCGAAGGCTACAACGACGTCTTCAGGCGGCAGAAGAAACTCATGCAGCACACGCTGGGCCCTAGGAGTATACCCGCATACCACCCCATGATGCGCGTAGAGACGGTATCTTTCATTCGCGACCTCGTCCAAGCGCCGAACGAATATATGGATCATATTCGGAGGTACGCAGGGGGACTCATGCTTTCAGTGCTCTACGGCTACAAAGCAACAACCAACGATGACAAGTTTCTGCATCTCGCTGGAGAATGTGTCGAGTTTTTCGCCAACGAGGTGACTTCGGGGTCAGGCGTCTGGCCAGTCGATATCTTCCCCATCTTGAAATATGTTCCGAGTTGGGTGCCTGGCGCGGGATTCCAGCGTAAAGCGGCGCACTGGAAGAGGACTCTGCGGAAACTCGTTGAAGAGCCGTATGCATACACCAGGGCACATGTTGTGAGTACTTCACCACTTTCAAACGTCTTGAGAGCCCCTGACTGTTGCGAAGCAGGAGGGGGTGAACACACCCTCGTTTTGCGGTGATGCTCTCCGAGACGAAAATCAGGCCAAGGAAACTGAAACAGACATCAAATGGACCGCAATGTCGATGTACATCGGAAGTGCAGACACAGTGAGTTACCACCGACACACGGTGTGTATTTGCTCTGAAATAAACAGACAATATCGACCGTTGCACATTTCATACTGGCAATGATGGACCATCCCGACGTCCTGGACAAACTTCAGCAAGAACTCGATAATGTGGTCGGCCTGGATAAGCTTCCGGATTTCAGTGATAGGGCCAAACTTCCATATAGTCAGTACTGGGTTATCCCCTACACTTCCGCTCTAACCCCCGCATCCGTAGTGGAGGCCGTCCTAAGCGAAACCTGGCGTTGGGGGGTTCCAGTCCCGATCAGTACGTTAGTTCAATCTGGTGCGCTAATCCTTTAAATCCTGCCATAGACCTCCCACATCGCCTCACCGAGGATGACGTCTATCGCGGCATGCGCATCCCCAAAGGCTCTGTGGTAAGTATATGCTCATCATAGAGAGTCGCACTACTTACCAGAGATTTAGGTTTTTGGTAACATATGGTACGCACCTCCGCTGGCCCTGAGACACAGTATTTATTGTCTCCCAGGGCTATACTCAGAGACGAATCCATCTACAAGAACGCGACGGAATTCCAGCCCGACCGCTTCGTGAATGAAAAGGGCCCCGAAGTTCTGAGCAAGATGGAGCCCAGGAACTATGTATTTGGGTTCGGACGCCGTCGCTGTCCTGGCGCCGATCTCGTCGAATCGTCAATTTGGCTGCTACTTGTCACCATGTGCGCGACGCTCGAGATTTCCAAGCCCCTCGAAAACGGGAAGGTAATCGAGCCGATAGCAATTTATGGGGACAACGCCAAGTTCCGGTCAGTACTTGGTTTGTTGCTCTGTGCCATTGATCAGTGTTTCACGACTGCAACTAGAATCCCCACCGCTTTCAAATGCGATATTCGGTTCAGATCAAGCCAGGCGGCGAGCCTGGTAGAATGAGGCATCATGGATGTAGTTTGCTTTCAGTATTCCCACATATGGGCGATGTAGTGTGCAAAAATTAAGCAGATTTTACAGGGTTTTCGAATACAGATCACAATTCAATTTCTGGTGCTGGCTCACAACATCGAAATTCAAGCTGACAACTTGCACGCAGCTTACATCTACTTGTAGGCTACATCTCGATAATCGTGGCAGTTGATCACATCAGCTCAACTCCCGGTATCTGACGGCAAAGCAATAACTTGCGCTCGTGAATTTATGAAAGTGTTGAGCCACTTCGGATGGACGTTTACGAGTTTCAAGAACAGGATTACGCTATCCTCTCACAAAACCTTATGAAATATGCAGAAATGGCTCTATCCAGGGGTATGCTTTTGTATTTACCTTCTGTGGTTTAAATGCAGAGATTCTCCTACAAGGTCAGTGTCTTTGCTCAAATAACCGTCTTTCATTGTTTGGGATGAGTTCTAGCTGCTCACGGTGTCAGATTGTCAGAAAATCAACTAGCTTGCCTTCATGGATTTCGCATTGGACTGAAATTAATGTTCTGATCATTCCCATAAATTTCAAAGAACTTCACCAAGACGAAGCCCCAAGGAGCATTACTCTCAGATGTAACCAACAACCTACTCTAGCCAGGGATACTTCTGCTTCCGTGATTCTGTATGGCACATATAGTGTGCAAAAATTATTGGTTTACAACTTTCGATGTAAACAGGAAATTGGCTTACAACCTGGCACTGAACCGCCAAATGGATGCCAACTTTGTCAGTGAAAACATCAGTGAGAAGATACTTCCCTGAATTCAAATCCATCGTTAGTTGCATCTGAGGGTAATGTTCGTCAGGTCTCCATCTTGGTAAAATTCCTAGATTGATGGGAATGATTAGAACATTGATGTCGGCTTCATGCCGAATTCCATAAAGGGAAGCTAGTCGGTTTTCTGACAGTCTGACACCGGGAGCAGCTAAACTCGATCCCAAACAATTTAAAATTGTCATTTTACTGACTCTGGCGACCCTGCAGTCAAACCTCTGGATTTAAACGATGCAGAAGGGAAATATGAAAGCACGCTCTGGCTTAGAGCCATCTCCGGATATTTCAGGCCTGTTTGTGACGATGTTGTTGGAGGATAAACTGATACTGTGATTCAAAGTCAGCAAAGTCCATCCGAAGTGGCTCAGGACTTCCAGAACTTCATGAATGCTGGTTTATGCGTTTTTCCGCCGGATGCCGGGAGTTGAGGTGATCGGATCAATATTGGCGATCAATGGGCGCGATGTCAGCAATTATCGAGATGTAACCCATAAGCAGATGTGGGCTGGAGGAAGTTGTCAGCCAGAATTTTTACATGTCACCTAAGTAAGCAAATTCCATTGTAACCTGTTTTCTAAAACCCTGTAAAATCTGCTTAATTTTTGCACACTATATCGCCCATAATTCTGCGCTAAGAAGTTGACATCCACTTGGTCGTTCAGTGTCAAGTTGTAAGCTAACTTCCAGGTTGCATTGAACGCTGTAAACCAATAGTTTTTGCACAGTATATGTGCCATACCCACACCAGAGGTTTCAGATACAACGTGAAAATACGATGGCATAATATCTTTAGCATCTTTACATTGAACTCCAGCTTAAATACCTTCCTTGGCCGAATGCGTACTCCGCGTTGGAGAGTGGCCGTGACATCCTGCAGTGGCCTTTCTACTGTCGAACTTCAGCTCTATTCGCAGTCCCGCAGCCTGCATTCATACATATCGCACTTTCAACTTCCACCATGGCGAGGGTTGCCCAGATCTTTTTTTTTTTTGAACATCACGAAATAAATAAAAAAGCCAACATTCCATTAGGCCCGTAAGAGGAAACGATAAAAAATTAGGATCACTGGATGGGAGGAGCGCTACGCGGCAGTTCTGGGTCGCAGTATATACGCAAACCCCGGAGTCATCAGATTACTGGAATTACGTGCACCCGCCATGGAGTGGATCACTGTAACTCGGGGGCAAGGTTATCGTACGTTGGGCAAAGCTGCTCCCAATCGGGCTGCAAGATCTGGGACTGCGGCCCATCGATGTTCGCGGCCGGCGACTCGCCGAAGACGACTGCGAGCCCAGCTTCCAAATGCCAGTCGATGTGGCTGTGTGGGTCAGTTAGGCTGGTCCTGCGAAACTGTTGAGGAAAGGGCTGACCAGTGAAGGAACCAGGCGCCGGGGTTGCCACTGAAGAAGCGGAAGGTGGTGTTTACTGAGGCGTTTAATCCATTGACTGTTCATGATACGTGGTTGAATACATGCGGAGAAAGAAGAATCAGAACGTACTCGGGACTACATCGCGTCGTGGCGGGTTGACGAAGTTCGGTGTAACGGCGTTTGATTCGAGGATGACATCGAAATTGTGACCGTGCACTAAGATGAGTTCTTCAGAAAAACTGGCCCTCAGCAAAATATTGTTGCGTACAATGGAAGGGATGTGCTGGATTAAAATGTAATGAGCATTAAACATAATGGATCACTGAGTAAGCGACGAACCTCCGCCTCCTGGAATGGTGATGTCGATAATCGAGTTCGAGGGCAACACGATCCTGCAATATGTTCATCAAATATATCAAAGCGCCGTAGAAGAGCCATACACTTGTTCAGAAGGCAGGAAATCGGTTGGCTGTGAAAGTGACCGTAAAGATCCGACTGAGAGACCGAGACTTTCGAACAGGATGATTTACCTTGGCTGCACCACTGAGCAATTGCAGAAGTACAGGAAGAGTGGGCGACAGGTATGACTACGCCAGGTAAATGAGCAAGTCAAAGAGGAGGCGAATTAGACCCACAATTCCGTTGATATCGAAGAACGGTGCGTTGGGCTGAGAGATGTTGAGTACCATGGCAAAATCTGGCGGGCCAGAGCCGAGTTTTCCGGGACCCTCAGAGGCAATGGGCTTTCGAATGAAAGGGTCAATCCTCAGACATATTCGTGCAAGGGAGTCACGCACATGCATCAGCGAGTCGTCCAGCTTGGCACCGACGACTTCCACAGTCTTGGGCTCGACCTCTGGTGCACCCTCGTAACGCAGAATGGCGAGCGTAAGATTGGCTTGGACTGGTTGCACACCCATTAGTCAAACCAATCTCGAGGCTAGGTCAGTCACGTACAGTTGGGGTTGTTCATCGGACTTCCTCCGGTGGGGCTGTGCGGGATGTAACCAGTCCGAAGGGATGGGGATAGAAAGAGAAACTTACGGTGCACGGATCTATGGAGATACACATGAATGTTTTGAAGTAAAGCCGGTCTAAGGATACATACCCAGTAGTTATCGACGCTCTGGTTTGCATGCAGAACGATGGAGAGGCGCTGCGCTGCAGAACGGATTAAGTGTGAATAATATTCAACCATGATGTGCACGCACCAGCATAGACATCAGCGTTCTGGAACGGCATGGGATCGTGTTCGACACCATCAAGTTCAATCACATCTGAGAATGGAAGTTAGGACCCGCGCGAGTATCCATCCTATCGACGCACCGAAAGTGTGGTTGTCAAATGACAGCGTCATGAACGGCCGGCAAGACAACGAGAACACTCGGAATCTTTGTCGGTCACGATCAGCGGAATATATGATATGTGAGTGCGTTCCTAGCCCACCTGTAGCGGAGCCCTTTCTTGACGGTGATCACAGCGTACGGAACTTGGTACCGACGTGAGAATCAGGAGTAGCCCCAGGGATTTGACATACCAAGCGGTCCGCCGGCATAGCGTCTACCAGAAAGAAGTGTTTCAGCTTCAAAACGAATGATGAAGATGCCCGCGATAGGCAACTAACCCGACACCATTGATCAACCCGGAGTCTTGCACCCTATTCAATGGAATTAGAATCTTCCCAGGTCGGCCTCCGATCCGTCAGGAAGTACTCACGGGACGATACCCGTCTTGAAAAAGCTGTCCTGGCCAGCGGGAGCCAAAACATCTGATACAGATCAGTTAGTGCGGGGCCTTTATTTTGGGACGCAGCACTTACGGTACCACTCGGCGAGTGTGATGATCGTGCTGGCTAGAGAGAAACTCGATGTGAGCAACACGATCAGTAGCGAAGACATAACTCTTGCCATCGTCAACATCGCTGAAGGGATGTAATCAATATTTGACTGACGAGGAAAGGTTTAAATACGTACTAGAGATCCGCTAACGGATCATCGGGATCTATGGTACGTCAATTCGTGTTGAAAGCCTAAAGAATGAAACTGCAGACCGTAAATGACGAATGCACCTGAAAACGCAGATTTAGAACGGCGGGTTATAACTTGATTCAGGGACGTACCGCGCAAGCCGTCGCAGTATTGGGTCGACAGGTGGGAGTGGTACCAGTAGTTTCCGGTTTGCCCCGCCGTATCGAAAACATAGTCGAAAGTGGAGGCGGGTGCAATCGGGCACTGGCTTACGAACCTGGAGAATAATAATCAGGACGTGTTCTGTTAAGCTCGTGAACAAGAATGATATGCTTACGAGGGGCCGTCCATTGAGGACGTTCTGGCTTGGAAGAAGCCGTGCCAATGCTAAAGTCCAACTGTTAATTTCCCGAATGCGACTGGTCCATTTTTTCGCCTTACGATGCTGGTGCTGCGACGCATATTGGGATCCGTCCTGAGCATTTTAATCAGAATACCTGCCGGTGGCAGAATTCGCGGATCTTCCTCACAGTTTATTGTGGGTGTGTATTACAACCGAATCGCCTTTGGTGAGATTGAACGTGGGACCGGGGAAGGTTCCGTTCGGCACGACGGTGCTAGAGAGCTGTGAGATCGTCTACAACTCGGATTATTGAAGGCACATACTCGCGAGTGAATCCATCAGGAGCTAATTGGGCATTGACAATGTCAAGGTTGAAGACTTTCTGACCCGCAAAAACAGTGGGCACTAGGGCCAATGCTGCAAGGGAGGGGACCAACATTCTGCGACGAAACAGGTTTGTCCTGAAGGTAATCCTGGAACTGAAACCCCCGTCTTTATACCTTTCGCGCGCCCGGCACGGGCACACAAGGGGAGGTTTTTTTGTCCTACGGAAATATCGGACATGCAAGGGCTTAGATCAGTCAAAGTGGAGTAGCAACCTGTGCGGGCACCCAAAAATGGGTATGGCCTTTATATTGGTTGTTGGGCAATAGCTGGGCAACGCGCGTCGGATTCGCACGATGCGTTGATCGGAAGGCGTTTCAAAGACTGATACATAGGAATCCAGAGGACATGATTGAACGGAGTGCTAGATTTGTACCGTCTGTGATGGTTATGGCGTGGTCTCGCTGACCTGCGACTCAATTTCCGCGGTCCTGCGACCCCTTGGGGTAATAGAGTCCGAGAGTCGAGGGATGGTACGAAGAAAGGTTGGCACCGAGTAAAGTGTCCAACGAATATACAATTGCGGCAAATTGGCCGAAAGTGCAAGGGGAAATCGGATGCCAGGGGAGACGTGACCGCCGGCGGACTCGACTCCTCTCGAGACTATTCTCGAGCTTGAGGCGTCTAAACAGCCCTGAATCGGAGATGGACGGGATCCAGTCGCCGCCGAATGATCGATATAGTTAACATATAATTGGGTCGGAGTGTTCGATGTGTGTTTTGGACAGTGGTGGTGGCGAGGAGTCGGAGCCGAGTATTGTTTGGTTGCAACCTCAGGATCCAGCACGACCAAATTTGACGCAGATCACGGATCAATTTTCACCTCATGCCAAGACCTCTGGGGCTCCTTGCCTCAATCTTGCCTCCATTTTCCAGCCAGTCTCTTCAGCGTCAGCACGAACATGGAATCTTTTGGTGTTTCCCTCTTAAGCCCTCTTAAATACCGGCCCTAGGTCTCTTTAAAGCTGAGACTGGCTTCAAGAATCCTTCGCAGCCACATGCTCTCCGCGCGGCCAGTGGATTCGCAGTTTTTGCCATGATTTCTATTTAAGCTCTAAGCAAGCTCTCAAATTCCTTGACAGAGAACTCTGAACCCAGAAATTTGTGGATCTCTGACATATCAGCCACCTCGGCCGAGGCTCGGGCTTGCCTATAGTACGATTCTGACACATCCTCATTTTCGCTGAGCAAGACATGACCGAGTCGGGATATATAGCCTCCTTCCCAGCCCGATATACTTTATCTCCACCTCTAAATAAAGACCTTCTCAAAATGAGCGGCACCTCAGACACTACTCTTGATGCCAAACCGCACGGCAGCCCAGACCATGATACCCCAACCAGCACCACAGTATCCCCTAAATTCAAGAATGGCTGGCAAGAAGCCGGCTTCGTCCTGGCAATAATGCTCGGCCAGTCTTTCAACCTAACCCCACTTGGAGCGGTATGTCTATTTCTCATCTCTGACAATAGTATGTGAAAGCTGACTTCATACAGACGCTTAACTCTCGGTGGCTCATCGCCGATGATTTGGGAGTGTCTGGAGACAACGGCCAGATGTCCTGGATAGCAGCCGGATTCTCCATCACGACGGGCAGTTTCGTCCTTGTCGGTGGCCGGCTCGGCGATATCTACGGTCATCGACTTGTCTGGTTCCTGGCGCTGGCCTGGTCAATGATATGGAATCTTGGTGAATACCTCTTCACATCCGGAGCACGGTCTCGCTGCTTACGATATCTATAGTCTCAGGATTTGCTCGCTCGTGTGTACATTTCCTCCATTCAGCCATTTAATCTCTGAATGAGCATGTAGTCCCGCTTTCTATGACGCTGCCCGTGGTCTCACCGGAATCGGCGCGGGCCTTATGCTTCCAACCGCCGTCGCACTCCTCGGACAAACCTATCCGCCGGGACGCAAGCGCAATCTCGCCTTCGGGCTCTTTGGCAAGTTCACGGAGGTCAACCCCATCCTGCTGCTGGAGCTAACATCTTTCGTAGGCGCCTTGGCCCCGTTCAGCGCAGCTGGCGGCTCGGTGTTGGAAGTTATGCTCGCCCAACTAGTAAATCCTCAATGGATTTGGTGGTTGCAGTGCGTTCTTTGACCATGAATCGAAATCACAAACTCAAGATTACTTCTAGTGCCATTAAAAATGCGCTGAATCTTCTTATCGCCATTCCGTCTATTCCGGCTTCCATCGGTTTAGGCGTTGGCGGCGAAGTCGATTGGATCGGCGCGTTCCTTGGAGTAGCGGGCCTGATTCTGTTTAATTTCTCCTTCAAGTGAGCCAACCGATGCGTATTTCTGGAGAATCTGACACATTTTCTGTCGCAGTCAAGCCCCACTCGCCGGATGGGCATCGCCCTCGGTCATTGCCCCCGTTATCATAGGAATCACCATGCTCCTGCTCTTCGCACTCTGGGAAATCAAGGGCGCGAAATCTCCTATCCTCCCATTCGACATTTGGAGAGCGCCGACGTTCCTCGCCGTCATGTCGAGCGCGTTTCTTTCGTTCATGTCGTTTGGTATTTTCATATACTGTATGCGCAATTGACCCACAACTTTCTACACCGGTACTGAACTCTATTGCAGACCACCTCCAATTCATCCACGACTTCCGTGGCGTCACTGCCTTGCAGAGCGTGGCGTGGCTGGTCCCATTCACCATCGACGGCTTCATCGCCGCGTGTCTCGTCGCAGTACTCATAAGTAGAGTCCCAGCTCAAGTAATATTCTGCGTAAGCAAACACGTTCCGCGACGCCTTGCGCGCCCTAATTTTTCGAACAGGCCGGGCTCATAGCAGTCATGCTCGCCAACATCCTAACGATGACTTCCCCCGTCGAAGGGACTTACTGGACATTCCCCTTCTTCGCCGCGCTCCTCGCGCCGTTTGGGCCTGACCTGACATTCACGGCGGCGCAGCTCGTCGCATCCAACACCGTCAAGCGCAGCGAGCAGGGCGTTGCCGGCTCGCTCGTCGGCACTGCATTGAACTACGGGTGAGTCAAACGCAAATCCTCTTCTACGATTCTAATCCAGACACGCGCGATAGGATTGCGCTGGGAATCGGCCTCGGCGGGACGGTCGAGGCGCATACCAATGCCGGCGGGACGCAGCCATTAAGAGGACTGCGAGGCGCGATGTATCTGGGCACGGGCATGGCTGTGCTGGGGATCGCCATCGTGCTTGTGTTTGTTCGGGTGCCGAAGGACAGGCGGGATGGATACGACGATGAGGTTGAGTTACCGGAAAAGAACCAGGTATAGGTCTTCATGTACGCATGTGAGGCTTACGATTTTATTAGATGGCATTTATATTAGACAGTCCTTGTTCAATTATTGACGGTTAGAAAGATGCGCCGTTCTCCCATCCCTCGAGCACATCCACTTTGGGATGTTTACCAGCGAATGTGCCGATCGAGTGGAGCTTCTGATCACACGATCCGGGTGTTCGCCGCGCACGCTGGACCTTTGCATCTATGGTCCGGACTTTGCGGCCATCCATGTATGCGTATTGAGCATGCCGTCCCTTCGCGGCTTCCAGATGATACTTCTCGGTGGCTCGAGTGACGAATTCAGTACCCTATTCACAACTCTGGCTGAAAATGCTTCCATCCTCCCGGCTCTCGAGTCCCTCACCATCGATCAATGCCAGACCAAGATCAATCTCTCCCGCTCGTTCGGATGCTTGCGGCGAGAACCGGGGTTGGGGGCATGGACGGGGTGTCGAAGCTGAAGTCCTTTGGGCTCTTTTTTGAACACGACGACCTACATTACGATTCTGTCGACTTCAAACAGCAGGATGAGGATGTTAAACTTGCTTTGGACCAACTGCGCAGTTTGCGTTCCGCAGGACTGAAGCTGGAGATTGAGTCTTCGATCAAGTGTTCAGCAGGGATATCGATTCACAAATGGTGTGTTGATTTTCCTTGGTTTGGGTCGGCGCATTCTAAAGTCCTCGACAGGTCAAAGCGATTAACTTGCAATCCCTTCCTATCGAACGCGAACGTCCTCGCAATGGGCAACTCCATTCATATGTATACCATCAAATTGCTACACATCATCCATCGCGTTACGACATTCGTCGTTGATCGTGTGCACGAACTGTGATGTTTTCTTGCTTCGGACTAGAGCGAATCGACGTACGCACATTTTGGTGCTAAAACCACGAAATAATTTCCCATAACCTCACCTTATCGTTGAAAGAGCGGCATTCAATAGTACTTGTTTAGGCCCTGGATCACACACGGCGATTCAAGGCCCCAAGGCAAGAACTCCTGATTGTCAACATAACACTCTGTATGTTTAGCTGCGTTCCTAATTTCATTTTGGGTGCTACGAGATGGGCTAGTTTCTGTGGGCGTAGATCAACTTCCAGTGGGGCAAATGGCTAGATGCCCAAAGGAGGATTCAGACTCACGCTTACCCCATTAGAGGTCGGCTAAAAGTTTGGATAACATTTTTTGGGAGTTCCAAATCCGGACACGACCTCGAATTCGTATAAAGGTTCTTCTTCGCCTTCCACTCCTGGTAGCACCCACATCAGAATGTATTCAAACCGAGCTCCTTCGTCCTGCACGGATTTCGACAGGTCGGGTTTCCACATGACTCCATCTTTTGTTACGTCAACTAAATAATCAAGGTGCCAATTCAAGTTGTCCCTCATACTAAATCTTCCCATCCAGACGAGAGTTTCCGTTGTACCAATGAGAGTCGAATGCATGCGCTTGCAGACGATATAACCAACGCGCTCCTCTGAATTTCATCGCCGTGTGGGTAACGCGCGCAGGTCTTTTTTTTTTTTTTTGATTGTACGACTTGTATCGGGTTTGCCCCCAAGTAATCTCCCTATATTTTTCCCATACTCATTGGCCACCGATTGAGAGCAAAATCTGAGATCTTACATTTCGGAGAAATCGGGCCGGCCGAACAATCCCGGTTTGCAATTGAAACTCCGATTCGCCTCTTGCCACAGTCCACCACGCAACGAAGTCGCAGTCTGGAGAACTCGATGGAATCTAGAGGCTCCGAGCTCCGCTCACGACTCGACGCAATCGAGCAGCGGATGGCAGCCCTTGAATCCCAAATGGCCCTCCTGCGTAAAGAGCGAGAGGACATTTTGGAGGAACTCGCCGCCATCGTCTATCCTGTTCTCACACTTCCTTCCGACATCACATCCGAAATTTTCCTCCACTGGTACGCTGCGAGACCTCTCAACCAATACCGTCCGCCGCCTCCGAGTCCTCTGCCTTTGGCGAGCACTTGCAAGTTATGGCGAGCCATAGCGCTGTCTACCTGCAGACTGTGGACTCATTTGCGCTTTGGAGGGTCTGCTAGCGCCGCCTTAGGACACCGCCTGCAGAATTGGCTTCCCCGCGCAGGCGCCCTCCCGGTGGATTTGCGAATTCACTTACCGACGTCGTCATCGCAGGAATGCGAGGCGGTTTTTCGGATCATAGCCCAATATTCCTCGCGATGGGGGAGCCTGGATATCACTTCAGATCACCCAATTTCCATCCCCGCCGACATCCACGGCTCATTTTCCTCCCTCACAAGAATTTCACTTCAAATTCGCGGATGGTCCGATGGCGATGCTTTGACCGAAATACCCGCATTTCTTAATGCGCCTCGCCTTCAGGAAGTTGCCCTGACAAACGTCGCACTGTTCGACTGGCAGATATCCCTGCCCTGGACTCAACTGACGGCCCTCAGTCTTTGGCATCAGACCGTCGATGAATGTTTAGAGATTCTGACACACACTCCGAATCTCGAGGTCCTTACCTTTTCCTACGGGTCCTCAATGGATCCCGTTACCTCCGCTCCCTGCGTTCTTCGCCACCTTCACACCATCAGCATCGGTTGTGACGAGAGTCATGAGCTCCTCGATTATCTCATTCTCCCATCCCTTGACCGCGCCAACTTCTTCTCCGACGAATGTGCCGAGCGAGTGAAACCTCTAATTACACGATCTGGGTGCTCACCGCGGACATTGGAACTTGACATCTACGACCCGGATTTTTTGTTCATACATCTCTACATGTTAAGCCTACCGTCTGTTCGCCACCTTCAGATGTCACTTCTTGGCGGCACAAGTGACGAGTTCAGCAGCCTATTCAGAACTATAGCTGAAGATCCAGCCTTCCTCCCTGCCCTCGAGTCCCTTATCATCGATAAATGCCAGACTAACATCGATCTGCTTTCCCTCGTTCCGATGCTTGCGGCGAGAACCACGGGTACAGACGGGGTCTCGAAGCTAAAGTCTTTTAGACTCTCCTTTGATCAAGAAGAACAGTCTCAAGATGCTGTCCACTTTAGACGCCGGGATAAGGATGTCGAATTTGCTCTGGACCAACTGCGCAGTTTGCGTTCCGAGGGACTGAAGGTGGAGATTGAGTCTTCGATGAAGTGGTTCAGCAAGGATATCGATTCGCAAATGGTGAGCTTATTCATTTTCCCTTTTGTTCGGCGCATTCTGAAATTGTCAATAGATCAAAGAGATTGGGTCCGGATAACCCAGTCCCTTCTCAAGAACCTCATAGAAGGCTTCTACATACGCACCGCACTCCGAAATTATGGTCATGATTCGTTTGGTGTATAATCATGTTTCTTCTGCAGGGAGACAATAATGCGACATTGGCTTTCCTTCTTCTCCTTTTCTTTTTGTGTCAATTCAACCGTTCGACTGCCCCAGGATGTCTCTCTAATCAGGGGAACTTTGGAAGTGGATGAGAACTTCATCGGCGACGCCCCCCAAAGACACCCAAGTGCATTTCTGGCGGCAAACTGAGACTGGTGCGAAATCGAGCGATACCGCGTGCCTTCTGTGGGGATGGTGAGCTCCCGCTTCCCCTAGGCGACGAAATTCGCACGAAGCAATTCCGCGTATCTGTTGCGACATGACGTCCAATTCGAGCGAGACCGCCTGCCGTGGGCAATGGTCGTGTGCTCGCGCTTCGCCTCGTGAGCGACGAAGTATGCACGGAGCAACTCTGCGCCAGTGTTGAAAAATCAGTTAAACTCGGTGATGACCAGTCAGACGTCGAGGCGCAGCACCAACGCGTAATACTTATCATACGCTGGAGTCATGGTATCGACAAATCCATTGCCCGTCGGGATGACCCTCATTTCCTCGTCGTAGGCACAACATCTTTCGAAGAACAGCCTGCATTGTTTGTCCGACGTCGCTGGATCGCCAAGTCTGATGGAAGGAAATTCGATTTGAAATGCCGGGCATCAGCGGATGCCCTCGAACTCCGCACAAGTCTCTGGAATTTTTTTCCACACTGTGCCGAAACTGCAAGAGAAATTGGCTGTGTTGAGTTCTTAAAAGCCATGACCTACGAGTGCGCAACCATCATTCTCTTGGGCAAATTTGTGTATGAAGTCCTTGCGAAATTCTACGCTATTCCTACGTATCGTTCGAGTGGTGTTGGAGGGATTGATGAGGCTAAATTGTTCTAGGTGACTGTTCTCACCTCCTTCTGTCCTCTGGGGTCTACCGTGGGGCACGAGGAAACCTGTGGGGTCCGCAAGCTGGGAATTAGATTGGATTGGCGGGGAGAGCTCCAGGGGCGATGGTGTATTTTATAATCCCTGGAAACTGGCGTTCGTTATTCGGACCGTGCCGTGTAATATAATGCTACCTACCTACCTACCTACCTGATTCACAGAAAATCCACAGCCCAGGGCCTTCCAGTGATAAACATTCTTTGCTTTCAATCCACTGCGAATGTGAATCAGAAGCAGGTCGACGCGATATTCGGCTCTGTTAGAGATCATGTGATGTGTCAACAAAATTGTCGTCGGTACACCAGGGACTCCTTCCTTGCAACCTTCCTGAATCCTTTCCTTCTGCACTCTTTCCTCTATACCTACCACACGATGACCGGTGTTAAGAGGCCCGCAGAACATATTGCCCTAAACACTCCCGCGAAGGCTGAAAATGCGGATACCCCTCAGGCTGGCAGCAAAGCTGAGCGCACCGCTCGCCGCCGGGCCGCGACAGCGCCCACACACCTTTTCGTTGTTCTTGTTTCCGACTGGCGCGACACGGTGCTCGCTAGAACATTCTCCAAAGGGGAAGTGGCACTTTGTGGGGGTTACTATCCGCTCGGCGTCGCGCGCACCCTGGCCGGCGCAGTCGATATCCTCACAGCCTTACACGACGCGCACGAGACGGAACGCGTACTGAAGGAGGGCGGATCGCCCCTACCATTCCCCGGGCTCGACACAAACTGCTCGTGGTGCGTGGCGGAGGCGCGTATTGGTGACAAACAAGTGCGTGTCGAAAAGAGGAAGATTTCTTCAGAGAAGACGGTGCGTCTGCCATTAATTGCCTCTTCTGTCTATTTTTTGTCAACCCATTCATGATATCCCAGCTTGCTACTGGTGCAGAATTCACTGCGGCCGATGCCGAAGCCATCTCATCCGCCACCACCACACACTACGCGTACACAATCTGCGCATCGAAGGCAACCAGGTGGGAAGTCGAATGTTGGAACAAGCTCAGCTACATCGCGATCCAGCCCTCTGCCGTACCCGGCCTTACCTGCCAGAGTCTCCCGGCCAAGGGCCTTGCGAGGATGATATTCCCGCCTGCTGACGTGGAGGACGGGATAGTAGTTGCGGACGAGCGTGATTGCAAAGTGAATCGAACGAACTATCAAGGCGTGGCGCGCAGGTGGATTGTGCGGGATTGGGAGTCGGTGGATGAGAAGAAGGTGCCTGCGTACAAGAGGGCAAAGACCGCCTAAATGATGACCACGAAGCCACAAAACCTAATCGCCTCTCACTATTGCATTACTTGTATTCTTGTATATTCCCATCTGTGTATACCAATCTAATTTCTTGACATCCTACTGCGGTTAATACACCCGCGAACGTAGCATTCGTGAAAGGAGTCGTGAAGGTACTAAATTAAAATAAACTACTTAATCAATAACAAGGCTGTCTAGACGATATTCTCGACACTGCTGGTGTCCCCCGCAATTGCCCCTGTGGGCACCTCGTACGGCGAAGGAATAGCCCCACGCGTGCCGCCCGGGGGAATGACCGTTACGCGCTCATCCGACCATGCGGGGGGCATGACCCCCGTCCGCAGGAAATACTGTGCAATACCTTGCGCAAAGGTCGCGGGCGGCGCAACTGCACCGCGCTCATCAGTATTTTAATCCCTCTCAAGCTTGAACGGAATACCAGGAGACTTACGCAGGATGGACGTATGGTCGTCGCCGTGGCGAACAACGAGCGTGGAGTTGGGGGCCTGTGCCACCGCAAAATTCGTCAACTCCGTTGGCAGGCTACAAATCAGTTGCGTATCAGAACTTGAAAGCGGCGTGGAATGGGGGAAAGGGATCGGAGGGCGTACTTCAAGTCGAAGTCAGACGTCATCCACATGAGGGGGAGGTCTGTCGGCAGTGTTTTGGGCGCGGGGACTTCGAACGGCCAGACCGCGCACATGAGCACAGACTGCCAGATTTGCGAGTATATGATTTTCGCTGGATCACTCTAACAGAGACAGTCATTAGATGATAGGTCCGCGTAGGTGTATGCCGACGTACGCTTTGTGCATTGACGGTCAGGGCATTGAACCCTTCAAACGTCTTCTGCTCATCGGTGAATTCTGGGCAGGTCGTAGTCAATAAGGTGGGCACGGTAAAATAAAATGACCGCCTACGGAAGTCTGAGCAAAAGAGCGGCGAAACGACAGTCTCGCGAATGTCAAACAGCGGCTGGTACGCGAACAGGCTTGCGTCTCCGTGAAGGGATTGATTTAGGGCAATGTTGAACTGAGGGAAATCAGGGTTCGAGCGCAATAAGACGGTCAGGCCGAGGCGCATGTCCGTCGCCGTGACGGGAGAGTTGCAGTTTTTGCAGTTAGGTGCGGGGATCGGAGTCTCGGTGGTTTGGGCGAGAACCGTGTCCCAGGCCTGGAGTTAATCGTGTCAGTATGGGAATGCGTCTGGCAAGGCGGAAACTCAAAGACCTTGATGACACTGCCATTTCCCTGGCCGTGGAACGGGCATGTAGGATCCGTGAGGCAAAATGCGTCGGCTCTGAGAAGCAGGCGGTTCGCGGCCGCGACTTGGGCTGTGATCATGTCCTGGAACTCCTGTCGTCCTTGGCGTCAGCAAACACCTGGAAAAATTAAGGTGACTTTTACCATGCCATGCGGAATTACTGCATCGATGACGAAGCGGTCCACACGATCAGGGAAGCGGTCCGCGTAAGCCATCCCCACGAAGGTTCCACTGCGTTAATCGATTAAGCACTTGCACGGATATCCATTCATCGCAGAGACTCACTATGAAACTCCTGCGAAGCTGACTTTCTCGTATCCCAGCGCCGCGCGGACCGAGTCCCAGTCCTGGATGACCTCGACCGTACCGACATGCTCCATTATTCCCGCAGGGCTGCTGTTGTTCGTGCAGGAGTCGATGAAGTTCTTCATGGCTACTTGATATTGGTCGTATTCGTCTTGGGAAGAAGGACTGCGAACATCGTCACACGCGCTGTCTATGGCAAGCAAAAATTAAACGCACAAGGCAAATGGAATGTCGTTGAAGAAAACGCCCGAGGTGCAGTTGAGCGGGTTGGAAAACTGAATACCCCGCGTGTTCACGGCTGAGAGCCCTGACTTTAGTTTCAGCGCCCATGGAGAGAAGATGAAGACGTACCGAGGAAGTCAAAGTCCTCTAATCCCGCAAATGCCTGTCCTTCAGTAAGGTTGAGGGCATTGAACCACGCTTGAGATGCCGCATCCAGTCCTGGTCCACCTAAGGATAATGTCGGTAAGTCATCGGGCCTGTAATGATACAACATATTAGCGTACCAGCATGGCTAAAATATAGTTCAGGAGGAGATATCGATTAATTGAGGTGAAACGAACTAGATAATCAGGCCGGAGGATTGTGAGTTTTGGGCGCGGTTCATCGCGAAGCCAATTGTGATATTGTTGGTGGTCGCATCGAACGGCTTCGTGTAGTCCATCGGCACGTCCATCTCACCGCAGCACAACGTCGAAGGGAGGGTGCCGTTGAAGTTGGTACCGGTGACATTCAGCGCCGACTCGAGCGGCTGCGGGACATTCTCGTGGCAGTCGACCCATCGAATAGTCTGGTTCTGGCGTTGCACAACGTCCTGGCGTTGAACGATAACAGCTGCGGATACAGGTGCGAGGGAATTAAGAAGGAAAAGGGAAATCAGAGCAAATGCCATCGTATTCGATGGAGTGAAGGGATGCAAAAGGGGAAGAAGGAAATGAATAGTATGCTTCTGCCATGTCGGCGACCTTTATACCGGAGCTCGTCGTATAGTCCGAATCGCAAGAGTCCAGACAGCTGCAGATCACGCAGCAAAGGCCGACAGCTAACGGAGATGACGTATACCAGTGCCTTCCGTTGCGATGATGTAGTTTGACATTCGAACGACGGTGGCAGATTGCGCAAAGATTACCGATTGCAAAAAGACTGTTCATCCTGCGATTGAATTTGTTGACGATTAGCGACAAGACCAAGGTTTCAGAGCGCATATCCAGATAAGGGGACGCAGAATAGGGAATGGTGGTGGTGGTGTGGAAAGCGGAAAAGTCGATCATTTGGTTACACGTGGCAGTGCATCGCGATTGACGGTCGACCTAAATCGGGAATGTTTTGCAAATTATTCAAGTTGATGACATGCGAGGCACAGGAATGCAAAGTCCGATGAAGGGCTGCGGTAACACCTGGTAACACCGTCCGAGTTCCTTCACCGCTGTCCGAGTCGGTGTCTTCAGATCTGCACGTCTGACACCTTGAAGTAACGGAGATGGTACTTATTGCGGCCCAAGTCCCCAGAAGATGTTGGTCCGTGCCAAATGATCTGCAGATGAGGGTGAGGGTCAGTCGTCCTACCTACGTTGTCTTACATGGTCCGAGTCGGGGATTTCGAGATCTGCATGTCCGACAAGTAACGGAGATGGCATCATGGTGGATCACGGCCGGAAGCAATTATCCGTTTGGGTGGTCGAGTGGTCCGGATTTAAAAAAATCGAAGAGCCTCTTGTCATTTATTATGGTCTACATCTACTGTATTTTTTCGTTCAATTCGACAGGGGGGGTGACGCGTGACACCCGGAACATATTCGACAATTCGACAGCGGCCAAAATTGGCGTGACAAAATCGCAAATTTCGACAATTTCGACGCGAAATTTGAAATTTCACAAAACCAGCACATCCAGGCGAACCTCGCGGCATGTCACGCTGGGGCAATTCGACAACTACCCCTGTGACGCGTGACACCGCACCAAAATTCCTCGTCGACAACCCCCCCTGTGACACGTGACCGTCGAATTGAATGTAAAAATACAGTATGTACATCGTGCACAACGGGTTGCATTAGAGTCTGTTCGGATGCACAATCCGTTTTGTATTGTGATTGTGTTTCCTTTTGGAGTAGTCAAATTGTCATCAAGTTTCCGTGACCCAAAGTGTGACACAAAGTCCGCCTTTGTCTGCCCTCAGCTGCATTACCTGGTGCGCACCAAGTGCATTTAACGCACTTGGTTTTCAAGTGCCTTAGTGTTTGCCCCCAGTGGTATTTGGCAACAAGAGCGATAGTCGATCGTGGGTGGATGATGACCTTGAGGAACTCGGTGTTAAAGTAATTTCTCATGCAGGGTACACGACTCCGCCCATTCCAACATCCACCTCACAATATCCTGCAAACATGGGATGGAGTCCTGATGGACAACAGAACTCTACCAAAGAATTTGATCTGGCAGTCTGGAGTTTAGTGGGTATAGGTGTTCTCCGTCCCCGGGACGGAACCGCTAGCTTGCTGGCAGGGAGCTACCGACTCCCACACTGCCTGTTGATGGGCGTGAATAAGCGCATTTCTCCAGGGTGACCGATTAGTTTCTATAAGGGACACAGTCCCAAAATCCAGCCGGCGTCGAGAGTGATTAGATCAGTCTCCTCGCCGCCCTTGTAAAAAAAAAACATTCACCTCACAACCTTGTAGGTTATTCCGGGTTCCTTCGATGCCACGCAAGCAACAAACGCCGTATGACCGCACTCGGGAATAATTTTTGGGCGATGAAACAGCTCTTTTCGAACTCGTTCTGGCTGCATTGAAATTCTGACGTGGCCATTGTACTCACCGTGCACACTGCCAGACGTATATTGGTTCATCCTATAAAGTTCTTGCCAGTGCGAATCAATCATAAAGAACGAGAATGCACGGTCTGGGTGCCTTCAGTCCTAAGACTCGCATAATGCGCCTGTGGCTCGCGATAATTAAAGCCTGCACGGCACGAACGTGACCGCGTTGCTCACGTGTCGATTTGTCATGTCTTTTTTTCTTCGGAGCAATCGGGCCGAACAATCCCGATGCACTGCAATTGAAACTTCGACTACAACACCGATCACGAAAATTCTGCGTCGAGAACACCTCGATGGAACCTACAGGCTCAGAGCTTCGCTCGTGCCTCGGTGCGATTGAGCAGCGAATGGCTGCGCTGGAGTCCCAGATGACCCTCCTGCGTAAAGAGCGGAAGGAAGTTTTGGAAGACCTCGCTGCCGTCGTCTACCCTATTCTCACCCTTCCATCCGACATCACATCTGAAATATTCCTTCAGTACGCCGCCAATGCTCTCCATCCTTATGACCGGTGTCGGATTCCGATGCACTTGGCCAGCATTTGCAGCTTGTGGCTGGCCATAGCGCTATCGACCTGCAGACTTTGGATCCATTTGAGGGTTGGGTCTCCCTTCTTCTATAATAGTTCCAGCCTAGTCGAACGTCTTCAGTATTGGCTTTCACGTGCTGGCGCCCTCTCTGTGAATCTGTTTATAAAGTTACCACCATCATCCTCGCAGGAATCCGAAGCGATTTTTCGGATCATCGCCCAATATTCCTCCCGATGGGGGAGCCTGGAAATCAGTTCAAACGGACCCATTTCCATCCCTGTCGACATCCCTTGCGCATTTTCCTCCCTTACAAAACTGTCGCTGGAGACTTACCCATCCTCCGATGGTCGCACCGAAATACCGACATTTCTTGATGCGCCCCACCTTCGGGAGGTGTCCCTGTCCAACATTGAACTGGTGGACTGGCACACAACACTTCCATCGATTCAGCTGACGACTCTCGATCTTTGCTTACCCTATGCCGGCGAATGCTTAGACATTCTGGCCACACTCCTAATGTCGAGGTCCTCATCTTTGTCGCAATGGGGCCCCCACCGCTTCCTATTACGTTCCCTCCCCTAGTTCTTCACCACCTTCACACCATCAACATGGGCGCTGGGTACAGTCCTTGGCTCCTCGATTATCTCATTCTCCCGTCCCTCGACCACGCCAACTTCTCTAGCGACAGCGAATGTGCCGAGCGAGCGGAACCTCTGATCGCACGATCTGGGTGCTCGCCGCGAACACTGAGGCTTTGTGTCCATGAGGTAGACGTTCCGGAAATGCGTACATGCATATCGAGCCTGCCGTCTGTTCGTGACCTCGAGATGACATGTCTTGGGCGCGCTAGCAATGACTTCAGCATGATTTTCATAACGCTAAGCGAGCATCCCTCCTTTCTGCGTGCTCTCGAGTCCTTCGTGGATCATTACCAGACTAACATCGAACTGTTCCCGCTCGTTCGAATGCTTGTAGCGAGAACCGGGGGCATGAATCTCGAAGCTGAAGTCTTTTAAACTCTCCTTCGATCAAGAGGTACAATATCACGATACGGCCGACTTTGAACAGCAGGATGCCGATATTGAAATAGCTCTGGACCAACTGTGCAGTTTGCGTTCCGACGGACTGAAGCTGGAAATCCAGTTTTCCATCAAGTGGTTCAACACAAATATCAATTCGCAGATGGTGCATTGGATCCTCTTGGCTTCCTTCGACGCATTCTGATTTTCTCGACAGGTCAAAGAAATCGGTGCGGATAGCCACTCGTAATCGACTTCCCTCCAACGCGATCGCCTCCATGAATTTGACCGACTGGTGGTCCGTTCATATGGATATTATTCATACAACGCGTTCTGTCCTCTCTGCTTCGTTATTTATTTATCTTACTTCGCGCGGAAATAACGTTGTTTTCGGCCTCCAATTTCAGATCTCCAGAGTTGCCGTCGAATGGAGGACTGATTGTATTGTTGAAAGCGAGATGGTCACGATGTTACGTCACGGCATCACGCGCTTGATTCCGGACCTACACCTCGTCCGCTTGCCTGCTCCGAAACTCCTCGCCTTACCTTGCTGCAGCTGTTTATTTGCAAGGTCCATGATAACCGACCTACAGCCGTGCATTTCGATACCCTAGCTTATTGTCCCGCACCACAATTCATTTACCACTCGCCGGACGTGCTTGGACCTTGACTTGGACGCGGATACCCTCATCAACATCATCACACAACCATCGGATGTCAGAACCAATGAAGAATATACCAATGGAGAATATGGGTCGTCCGGATGGTGCCGCTTCCCCACAGCTTTGTATCTAAAATGTTTCTGATGCAAATAATCGATGTAGGGCGCATCGGACCCGTGGGCATCGAACATCTATACCGAGACCCAGACTCGCCGCTTACGGTCGAGCTTCTCATAAACCGGTCGTACCCAGAGCTGCGCGGGCAGCATTGGGCTCTTTCGTGGACCGTGGGTTACCTCTCACCGACGCACAAAGTCCAGCGTGTGCTGCACATCGTGAGGGAGATTGGCTGCGATCACTACACAAACTGGGGCCCGCTGACGCGCTCCTTCGATCCTCTCGACCTTGTGTCCGTCCCCGTCGCCCAGCTGACGCTCGAGCAGCGCCGCGCTTTGGAGAGGATCGCCGCGGAAACGCGGGTCTGCGTCCCAAATGGGGAGTGGAATTGCCAAGACTGGGTCATGGAGGTGCTGGCGCGTGCAGTTGAAACAGACTTGCTCTCTGCAGGGGAGAGAGATGCGGCACTCAGTGTTGCCCAGTACTAAATATCGGTGCCTTTCGACTACCACTATTTCGCGCTCTGCTTATATGTCTGTTTCGCTACTGGTTTTCTGGTTTCGGCCGTCGCTCAATCAACACGAGTCCGCTGGACCTTCAGATGCGGAATAAGCACCAGGTGCGTGTGTTTTGCGCGGGCTTGAAGAATTTCCAGAAGAGATGCTTAAACCAACGGGATTCATTGACGTCATCAGCTACGAACCCCGCGACGCCGGTGAGAAGACCCGCGTGGCCTCAGTCGCACTCTTCCGGCAACTCTCACAGACGTGAGAAAAGATCTCGAACTCCACAACAGGCACAAATTCACTGAATTCCCGAGTCCAAGATGCCGGGGCGTCTTCACGCGCTGAATCGTACCCCGTCTCATTGGGCGCAAAGTCCCTCTAACCCGGTTCCGAGAACACCCAGGGAATTTTTGTCCGCCACCCACGCATCGGTCTTTAATAGGCCGCGGTGAATACCTAGCGCCCATTGTGCCGGTTCCCCGTCCGCTACAAACATGCTTTCCCTCCGCCGTCTCTTTGCTCTCGCCGTGGTCTCGGTCGCCTGCGCGAGCAAGCTCGATGTTCGCCAGACCACCAACACGAATGCTGCGATAAACGCGATAATCGACAGCATTGACGAGACTCTGCGCCACACGGGACCCGCCATCTGTACGTGTTTAATGCAAATGCAGCGGTATTAAGTGCTGAGGCCGTTAGTTCAGTGATGCTAGAGGCCAACCACTCGCTGTCCTCTGCGACGCTCGCGCCGCAGATGACCACCATCGAGAATGCGTTCAGCAGCGCGACGGCGAAGCTCAAGGCGACGCCCGTGAGCAGCGGGTCGACGACCGTCAGCCCGACGAACGACGACATCAGCATCACTTTCTCCGACGCAATGCAGTAAGTGTCTGCGGCCATTTCCGCGTTGAACGCAAACTCAAGCGATGTGGCTTTCCGCAGGCTCGTCGCCACCTCCCTCTCCGGTATCAAGGCCACAGGGGCCGTGCCCAACTTCCAGAGCATGGTGGCGACGCTCGACCCCATCATGAATGCGACTTTGATTCAATACAACACAACACTTCCAGGCGGACTCGTGCCACTCCTTCACATCATGTATGTTTCCAACAGCCTTGAACGCTGATTATGGATATATCTGAGATGAACAACCCTTAGGATGCTCGACGCCAGCCAGTTCCTTCGCGACGAGGGGTTCAACAAGACGTTGGTGACGCTTGGATTTACCGTGTAGTGCTACCTAGCTAGCTACCCACCTACCTTTGCCTTGGATTTGGAGTTTATTGGAGTTTGTTGTATTTTCTAGGCCGCAGGCCTAGCCTGCGTCCTATTGCCGAGGATTGATTCATATGTTCAATATTTCCCCCGAATCGTGTTGGTCTGATTTAATCGAATGCGGGAGTCTGGTGCCCCTGAAAACGAGAGAAATGGCGGAAAACATAATATGTCTCCGAACCATGACGAATATGTTGCATTCCATCGTCCGCCTAGCTTGCTTTCCGTCGTCATAACTTGTAAAATTATTTTATGGCCTGCCTCCTATTGCCGATGATTCATTAGGTGGATTGTTTTCCCAAAGCGCGTTGGTCTGATTTGATTGGATACGGGAAGCCTCCTTCTTCGGACAGGGAGTGTCTCGTGCCCTTTGAAAACGAGAAGCGGCGGAGAACACAGGTCTCCGATTCACGACCAGTGTTTTGGATTTCATGAGCCGCCTGCCTGGTTTGCTTTCCGTTGTCATAACTTGTAAATCCTTTCCTGGCTTCCTATTGCCGATGCCCATATGTCCATTATTTCCCAAATCGTGTCGCTCTGATTTCATTGAATACGGCAGCCTCCATTGTCGGACAGGCGGTGCCTCGTGGTTCTGGAAGTGAAAGAAATGGCGGATAACAGGATAGGTCTCCGGAGTTGTGTTTCAACCGCCCGGCTCGTTTTCTATCCGATGACTTGTTTTTTTTTTTCCCCACTCGCTCGGAGTCGATGTGAATGCGAAAATTCCTATTTGGGAATTGAGTGTTTTGTGTGGGTAAAATGCAATGAATGGAAGAGAACGCCATTGTTTCGGATGGAGGACTTGTGGCCCCTCTCCACTCCGATCTTTTTTGCTTTTCTTGGGATCTCAGGCACCTCAGAGAAAACTGAGTTTTCGAACACCTCCGCGTGGTACACAAGCATGTGTGTTTTTCTAGTGGGACAAGTTCCTAAGCGATGCAATGGTTGAATGTTGAACGTTGAACCTCAACGAAGGCCGATGCATTTTTGAAGTTCATTAGGTGAATATTGTGATGGCAATGTCGATTTGCGTTTGAATGCTGCGTAAAAAGCCCTTTGAGATTATTTTCGTTTCCCTTCTTCGCAACGACACCTCGGAGCCGCACATCGGACGAAAATCGGAATTATCGGCCCACGTGGTAAAGATCAGAAAATTACGTCACAAGCAAAGGCCAAGTGCTTCGCTCTAGTCAATCACATCCCGGGCATTCACAGTCTTCCGTTCGCCGTGGACAAGCGTGGACGTCTAACCCACGGATATATCAACCATTCCCAAAGACTCCACAAATAACTTATTCCCTGCAAACCAATGGCCGCGAGAGCCGCCCGCGCAAAAACAGCTAAACCCGGTTCCTGGATTGGCCTCATCGTGGAAAATGCCTCGGATTCTCTCGCCTCTCGCAATATAAAGAGCTTTCCAACGGTCCCGAGCTTCCAGGGCTCTCGTTCTGTACCACACAATGTTGGCCTCCTCCATTCGGCTCGCGGCATTAGCGCTGCTCCCTTCAACCGTCTTCGCTGCTCAGCGCATCTTCAATCTCGACATCGTCAACGCAAAGCTGGCCCCTGATGGGTTCGTCCGGGAGTAAGATAATTTTCGGCTTGAATTATGCAAATGCTCACGTAGTCCTAGCACTGTCGTGCCTAACGGAACCTTCCCCGGGCCCACCTTCGAGTTGACGAAGGGGGACTCGGTGGTCATCCACACGCACAACAAGCTCACAGATCCCGACATGCGCAGAAGTACCTCAATTGTAAGTTTATTTAGCTCAATTCACAACGATGAAGTAATGTTTTGTATTTTGTAGCATTGGCATGGTTTCTTCCAAGCGCGAACATCAGGAATGGACGGACCTTCGTAAGTGCCATTCGCATTCCAACCTGGACATCCCGAGTAACATTTGTTCCAGCTTTGTCAACCAGGTGCGCCTATCCTCGCAAGCAGTCGTATTTAACATCTAAGCTCATTGACAACTCAAACAGTGCCCGATTGCTCCGGGCGCCACATTCGACTACGTGTTTGACACAGCTGGTCAAACCGGAAAGTGAGTATTTATGTGACTCCGATAAATACACTGCTGAATCTGCGTTCAGCTACTGGTACCACTCGCATTTGTCGACACAATATTGCGATGGATTGAGAGGTATGGAGGGCTTTACTTTTTTTGGGCGGGTGTTCTTTAACTGAAAATCCATTCTTCCAGGGGCGTTCGTTGTCCGGGGTAGGCATCCATTCACACACACACACCGCATACCTTGCAACCGCTAACAATGCCCAAGATCCCGAGGACCCATTGGCCCATCTCTAGTGAGTTTCAATGTTATTTAATTGAATGCCCAGAATTGAAGATGGGCCTTACAGCGACGTTGACGATGGCAAGTGTCCTATTGCGAACAGCTGGTCAACTGCATAACTTATTAATCCTCTAGAGAGCACCATTATCACTCTTGGTGAATGGTACCGTAAGTCCTTCATCGCGCAGGGAAAACTCGTCTTGTAACACTACTTTTAGATGTGTTGGCTCCCGCCGGCCAGAACTCCTTCTTCAAGACCGGTATCGTTCCGTGAGTGTCTGTCCAAGTGCGTCACAATCTCAGAAGCTGATTCCATATGGCAGGGTCCAAGACTCGGGTACGTACTCATGGGTACCTGGTTCGGCCCCGCACTGATGACGCACCCTCCCAGGCCTGATCAACGGTGTTGGGTAAGTGCCTAGCCGAATGCGTGGTATTTCTGAGTTCTCACCTGAATGCGAACATGTAGACGCTACAACGGCGGCCCTGAAGTGCCATATGCTGTGATCACGGTCAAGCAGGGTCTGCGCTACAGGTGCGCGCACCTGTTCACTTTCCCATCTCAATCACTCAAACAGCAACCGACAGATTCCGGGTGTTCTCGCTGTCTTGCCGCCCGTTCATGACCCTGTCGTTCGACAACCACACCTTCGGTTCGTTGCCAGTTTTATGCGGGAATCTTTCTTAAAATATGATATTAGATGTCATGGAGCTCGATGGTGTCGAGCACGACCCCGTGGCGTTCCAGAATGCAGACGTCTATGCTGGTTAGTAACTATACACCTCTTCTTCATACTTCGATGCTGAACGATATTCTTCAGCCCAGAGGATCTCGATCATCCTGAATGCCAATCAGTCTGTTGATAACTACTGGGTATGTATGAACCGCCCTCCGCACGTTCCCCAATAACCTCTATTTTGTATTGAAGATCCGTGCACCGTGAATAGCCCCTTCCCCGTTATTCACGAATTACACTAACATAGCTGACAGGCCTACGGGAGGAAGCCCCGCTAACAACCCGAACTGTACGCCTTTCAACTTTGGCTGCCTTCCGAGTCCTTGTCTAATTGAATATCCAGTCAATCCTAATCTCACATTGGCGATCCTGCGCTACGAGGGTGCCCCGGCAGTCGAGCCCACCACTGTTGATGTTCCCGGGTTGAAGATGGACGATTCGTTGATGCATGTGGGTTGCTCCTAACATTTCCTGTGGACAACCGATTGACACGCACGACAGCCCATTGCGTCTGAAGGGCCCGGAAAGCTGGGATCGGGGCCACCGGACTTTGCGATGACGCTTAACATCGCGCAGCCGAACGCGCCGTTCTTCGACATCAACGGAATTGTGCGTCGCGAGAAACCAACAGGGGAATTTATGCTAACCGTGTGCGATCTAGTCGTACCTGTCCCCGTCCCTCCCTGTTCTCTTACAGCTGCTCAGTGGTGCGCAGAAGGTAAGTGCCTTGCTGATCTGATTTTCGAGTCGGATATTAATAAGATGTTGGTGTTCAACAGCCATCGGACTTGTTGCCCTCCGAGCAAGTGTACGTGGTCGTGTTGTCAGTCATATATCCCAGGCCTGACAATTCTCCAGGATCATCCTGCCGTCCAACTCCATCATCGATATCAGCATCCCCGGAACCGGAGGTGCGTTCACATCCTTGCTGTTTCCCTAAAAATTATACTGAAACTATTCCTCGCAGCGCACCCCTTCCACTGTATGCGACGCCTGTTCCCTCCGCAGAATGATAGGAGCTGATTCTTCCTTCTAGTGCACGGACACAATTTCGATGTCATCCTCGAATCAAACGCCGTCACACCGAACTTCGTGAACCCCCCGCGGCGCGATGTCACACCCAGTGCGTATTCATACTTTTATAGTTCAGCATACGCAGTACTCACAAGTTGAAACCGCACAGTCAACGGCGGGAACACCACCTTCCGCTTCTTCAGCGGTAACCCTGGCGCGTGGTTCCTTCATTGGTTCGTACATTGCCCCGCGACCCACTATTTTTCTATGCTAACATTCTTTATTTCCTTCTTTGCAGCCACATCGACTGGCATCTGGAGGCCGGGCTCGCGGTCGTGTTCGGGGAGTCTCCCGCGGCCAACATCGCCGGCCCGCAGTCGCAGATCCAGCAGCCGGATTGGAAGGCGCTTTGCCCCACCTACGACCAGCTTGCGCCGGAGTTGCAGTGATTGTATTGGGTCGGACCATATCGTGCTCTGCGTTCCCGTTTACACAAGGCGGCATGCGTTTAAGTATGTAGTGGCTATTATTGATGATTCGATTCGATGCATGTCGTGATTCAGGAACAATTATAATTACGAAGTTGGGTTGATTGAGCGAAGCGAAGCGCGTTCTGTGGGAGTACCTGGCGGAAGCATTTGGTGAAACTTAATTGTTCCTAGTTCACCGATGCGTGTTAGATGTGGAAGTAGGGGCTGAGTTCCCAATGCAGCAATGCGGGATTCCCACTGATTACCGGCCACCATAGTGACCGGGCAGTGTCCGTGACACCGTGCTATCTTCCTCCTCACCATGTCGATTCCCCTCGACCAAGATGACTTTTCCCGCATTCTCTCCCATGTTCCGGATTCGAAAACCATCTATGCTGTCTTGGGCGCACTTCCAAAGTCGCATATGCTATTTTCGACCGCACTCCGTCGTCTGTGCGAACTTCCCGTATATCTCAAGAGGCGTGCGATCTCTGGATCACTAAATAAATCCCACGACCCACCCACCCCCCGTAAAAGGCAATGATGATCAGCGCCATCAGATGAGATCAAATTCTGGTGTTGCGCCACTCGACGTGTCTGTCTACGCTCGCCGACGCGACTGGAACTCTTGAGGCATCCCTGACCTCTCACTCTGCAAGCACCATGGAATCCTAGCCCTGTATATGCTGCACATACAGCCCGGCCCTTGCGACCAGCAGCGCCCGACAGCCAAAAGCCCGACACGGATGAGTCTTCATTTAATATTGATGTCTTCACTTAGATATAGCCCAAATGGGAAGATAGAAGCAGTTGTATTCCAGCCTTAGTGCACGAAACACATGGCGAGCGTTGAGCAGTTCGTGAAATGCGTCAAAATGGTACGAGGCGTATTCTTCTCAAAACAGGAAGTGGCTGTGTTGCCGTCAATCAAGCTGTCTCGCTTATTTAACATCAAATTAAACGATCCAGATCTCGCTCACCTCTTGGTATATCTGGACACCTACGAGCCACGTGCTGCTGCTGCCTCTAACGAAGTCCTTGATTATCTTCTTGCCCCGGACGCCGACGTGGCCGTCGGCTCAGATTTCCCCAAGATCGCTGAATCTATTCGACACCTCGTTGTTGCGGCGGAGCATAAGAAATACAAGAATCCTCCCGAACCCGTCGCTGAAGAAACAGAGGAAGAAGAGGTGCATGAGGAGGTCGATGTGGAGGTCGAAGAGGAGGAGGAGGATAAGGATGCCGATGAGGATGCAGAGAGCGAGGGAGAATATGAGGTATACACGTTCGAGGAGTCGGAACCCGAGGAGGACATTGATGTCGCAGCATTTCACCAACGACTTCCAGACCTATTCAAGAAAACTCGAAACCTTCAATCAGTCGATTATCACAACTTTCCTGGCCTTCCGATTTCGGCAGAAAATGTCGAACTTCTGGCCGGTTGCGAAAGACTCCGAACGTTCGGAGTTGATTCTGCGATCCGGCCAACCAGCTGGAACAGCACACGATCGTTCGAGGATCCCGAAATCTGGGAGTGAGCACGTCCTGTTCCACTCCCTGGACTCTCGCTGATAGTCTTCAGTATCGGACCATTTCTGTCATCCCTCGGTCCATCGATAACATCTTTGGACCTACGCTATATTTGCCAGACAATGCTCCAGAGCCTCGTATCATACGGGGACGTTTTGCATCATACGGGAATCTCACCCATCTCAAAATGAATATCACCGAGGGCATCTGGGACTGGGATGGGCGTGGATCCCCTCAGCGCGGTGCAACGGGGGACTACATTTTCCCTTCTCTTAGACTTCCTGCGCTCCGACGCTTCGAGCTCGTCGTCAGTGACTTGACAATACGCAATCCACGTGCGGCCCCCCGGATCTCGTCGACTGCTCTTTATTAACGGAACTCTCGATCGATATACGTCAGGGGTATGTGACTCTCAATTTTAGGTCCCGACGCAGCAGTTGATTTTTGTTAAAGCGGGTACTGGTACATCGACAAGATCCAGCTATTTGAGGCGTTCTCGGCCGCCGACTTTCCTGTGCTGTCTCATCTTGAAATTAAGGATAGCAACAACACAGCGAACAATGAAAGGCTCCGTTGGAGAGACAGCACAAACCCCAGTGGTTATAAACAGGAAGGAAGATACTTCCTGGGCCTTGTTCAACCGTTCCTTAGCTCACGTAGTGGCCTGACCAGCCTCTGGGTAGACGAGAACGCTCTTCTACCCTGCGGTAATGGGGAGGGTGACGGCCTGGCGTATGGTTTCTGCACCGTGCGAGAGCTGTGGAACTCCGATTCTTTACATTTTGTTGCTACAGATAAAGGGCTATGGAGAGCGACTCTACATTCGGTCCTTTTTCAACTGGAGAGCCTCAGGGTCGGGTTCGGAACCATGGACCATACGGAAGTGGGACTGGTTTTGAGGTGCTGCGATCCTGAAAAGCTGTCACAATTTGGATTCGAGTGGGCGTGGCACGGGTATGGACGCGATGATGTACGTGTTTCGTTTGAATTCCTTACGTCGAGTTTTTGACCCTTGTCGCAGCCCATCGCTCCCGAACTTCTCGTTCATCTCAGAAGATTCCCGAAACTCACAGACGTGCACATCCTGTTTCCGCGGCCGGAAACACAGCTCTCTGGTGCTCCTGACCCCGTTATTGACCCGCGTACCATCAGAGACGTCGCATCGATTTTCAGATGCAATGGTAGCATTTGCCGAGTTGGAATCGGCAACTCCGTCGTCTGGGAGCGCCATTACGCTCCTCAATCCGATGGTCCTCCAGAAATTATGTTAGTCAGCGACGGAAGCGTTATCCCCAACGCTGCTGTGCCGAGATTCTATCATGCTGGACACATGGCCAAGTACACGCCGCGTAACGAGACGCCTTGGGTGCACGACGATAATACGGTCCCGATGCGACCGCAAAGGAGTGAGAAGATTGAGCAGTTGAGAGACTTGCTAAAGAGGATCTTGGATTGAGAATCGAGGATCTGAGATGGAGTCCATAATTCCTAGTGTCCTCGATGCATTCAGCGCCACACACTCAGTCGAGAAGAAAAATGCTTTGATCTTCCGAAAATTCCCATTAATTGTGGACATAAGGAAAGGCATAAATAATGTTTAAGAACAATCTTCGAACTAAAAATCCGAAAAAGCAAAGCCCACATTTCTGACGCTGATGCCAAACAGAGCACCCTGTTTCGATGGTGGCAGTGCCAGCGCTCTCTCTTTCGACATCCTGCTTCAGCAATTCTGCTTCTGAGTCACATTTGCAGTGGATGTCAAACAAAATATTTACCGCATAAAGGCCCCGAGCTGTGAATTTGCGGTGAATCAGAAGTCGAACTTCTTTCCATCAGACTGGGCGCGTCGGACAAGCGATACAAGCTGTCTCTCCAAGAGCAATCGCCTTCTCTGAACTCTTTGCGCCCACAAAACAGACCTCCCAATGTCTATTACATTTGCTGTGGCAAGCCATCTCACGAAGCGAGTGGCCCTGCCGTATGGGCAAACAAGCCGTCATACTCCGCGCCAAGTCCTTGAAATTGCATGCGAGCCCCAGGCCGCGATGGCAGGGGAGATGCTTCTTGCCTTCCTTAAAACCTCCGCGAAAGAAAGACATTGTGCCCCCGATCGAGGAAATGACGGTTATCCCGACGCGCAATGGATTTGTCGATACCGTGATTCTTGCGTACAGCAAGCACCATGCGCTGGTGCTACGCCCGGACGACGTCTGGGTGGCCATTCTCACCCGGTTCAACCACTTCGTCAACGCCAACGCAGAGCTTCTCCGCGCGAGTTTCGTCGCCTACAAGGGAACGCGCGAGCTCGAGATCGTCGCAGAAGGCACGCGGTACTCACTTGACTTCGGCGACATGTCGCGCCAGATGGTCAATCTGCTGCACAGGAATGAGGTAAGTAACGTCCTTCCGAACCAACCGTGCTCGGAAGCCGATCGTGTTTTGCATAATCTCCAACGTCCTGAGGCTCCAGAGACCCTCTCCCCACAGGAATTCTGCGCAACGTAAGTCACCTGGACGCGACGCCATGGAGCAGCGGCAAAACGGGGCTTGTCTTGGACCAAATTCCCTTCCATCAAATGGACTGCGACAACATGCCGCCCAGCTACGCGGAGGTTGACGTCAAGCTCGATGACAACGGGGAGATTTTTGACTGTACCCTCACCGCGGGGCTGGTTGGGACCCGTATTTCCTCCAGCAATGACACGAAATTGTCTGCGACGGGGGAAAACGACACTGTGCGGCCGTTGCTCGGGTGGTGGATGTTCATAAAGAAAGAGGAGGAGTAGACATATCGATGGAGATGTGGTTGGCTGTGTTATCGTCTAATTTAAATTGAGAAGAGCATCCTTCTGTGTTACCAGGCTACGACGTATTTCCCCGAATCTGCTAACTGAACGTGACTCGTGGCCACGATCTTGGGTCCCGTGGATTTTCGGCTCCATTGTAGATATAAGCAGAGCGTTTGTGAAGCAATTTTTGTGTGAACTAGAAGCGCACTTTGTCACCTTGGGTGTCCGTCGCCTACGAAATTCCGATTAAAAGTATTACAATGATGCGCCGTATGTAGCAGCCCTCTGAATTATATTCACATGAACCTGTTTCAGAACAGACTAATCGAAGGAGGAAATCATGACTGAGGGAATGAGACTATGATGAGTCGTCCGAATAAATCTCTTGGATCTATTGAGAACTTTAGAACAGGCCGGACAAAAAAGACATGAATCAATCCACCATTTTTAAATCAATATCCGTGCTTGACCACTTGAACGAAGACTGAATGTCGATCTTCAGTCCTTCGGAACGCAAACTGCGCAGTTTGTCGAGAGCAAGTTCGATATCCTTATCCTGGCGTTTGGACTGAACAGCACCGGGAGACTGTTCTTCTTGATTAAAAGAGAGACTAAAAGACTTGAGCTTCGAGACCCCGGCTATACCCGTGGTTCTCGCCGCAAGCATCTGAACGAGGGGAAGCAAATCGATGTTGGTCTGGCATTTACCGATGTTGAGCGACTCGAGGGCAGGGAGGACGGCTGGATCTTCAGCTAGAATTCTGAATAGGCTGCTGTAATCGTCACTTGTGCCGCCAAGAAGTGACATCTGAAGGTGGCGAACAGACGGCAGGCTTAACATGTAGAGATGTATGGACGAAAAATCCGGGTCGTAGATGTCAAGTTCCAATGTCCGCGGTGAGCACCCAGATCGTGTAATTAGAGGTTTCACTCGCTCGGCACATTCGTCGGAGAAGAAGTTGGCGCAGTCGAGGGATGGGAGAATGAGATAATCGAGGAGCTCATGACTCTCGTCACAACCGATGCTGATGGTGTGAAGGTGGCGAAGAACGCAGGGAGTGGAGGTAACGGGATCCGTTGAGGACCCGTAGGAAAAGGTGAGGACCTCGAGATTCGGAGTGTGTGTCAGAATCTCTAAACATTCATCGACGGTCTGATGCCAAAGACTGAGGGCCGTCAGTTGAGTCCAGGGCAGAGACATCTGCCAGTCGAACAGTGCGACGTTTGTCAGGGCAACTTCCTGAAGGCGAGGCGCATTAAGAAATGCGGGTATTTCGGTCAAAGCATCGCCATCGGACCATCCGCGAATTTGAAGTGAAATTCTTGTGAGGGAGGAAAATGAGCCGTGGATGTCGGCGGGGATGGAAATTGGGTGATCTGAAGTGATATCCAGGCTCCCCCATCGCGAGGAATATTGGGCTATGATCCGAAAAACCGCCTCGCATTCCTGCGATGACGACGTCGGTAAGTGAATTCGCAAATCCACCGGGAGGGCGCCTGCGCGGGGAAGCCAATTCTGCAGGCGTTGTCCTAAAGCGGCGCTAGCAGACCCTCCAAAGTGCAAATGAGTCCACAGTCTGCAGGTAGACAGCGCTATGGCCCGCCATAACTTGCAAGTGCTCGCCAAAGGCAGAGGACTCGGAGGCGGCGGACGGTATTGGTTGAGAGGTCTCGCAGCGTACCAGTGGAGGAAAATTTCGGATGTGATGTCGGAAAGAAGTGCGAGAACAGGATAGACGATGGCGGCGAGTTCCTCCAAAATGTCCTCTCGCTCTTTACGCAGGAGAGCCATTTGGGATTCAAGGGCTGCCATCCGCTGCTCGATTGCGCCGAGTCGTGAGCGGAGCTCGGAACCTCTAGATTCCATCGAGTTCTCCAGACTGCGACTTCGTTGCGTGGTGGCCCGTGGGCAAGAGGCGAATCGGAGTTTCAATTGCAGATCGGGATTGTTCGGCCGGTCCGATTTCTCCGAAATGTAAGATTTCAGATTTTGCTCTCAATCGGTGGCCAATGAGTATGGGAAAAATATAGGGAGATTACTTGGGGGCAAACCCGATACAAGTCGTACAATCAAAAAAAAAAAAAAAGACCTGCGCGCGTTACCCACACGGCGATGAAATTCAGAGGAGCGCGTTGGTTATATCGTCTAGCGCATGCATTCGACTCTCATTGGTACAAGGGAAACTCTCGTCTGGAATTTTGGAAGATTTGGTATGAAGGACGACTCGAACCGACACCTTGGATTATTTAGTTGAATCCCAGACCGTAGGACAAAAAGCAATCAGGTGAAAATCACGCGAAAGCAGTAATGTTAGGGCGTATGCTCGTCATGAGAAATAATGCAGGCTGTATCATCGAAATCGATCTCACATTGAGTCAGGATGGGGCACCTGGCACTGAGATTTGCGTCCTCTGAACCCGACCTGGAATCGAAATCCAGGGCCACGCATGGACGGAAGGAGCCTAGTTTGAATATAGGGAATACATTCTGATGTGAATTCCAGGGGGGGTGGAAGGCGAAGAAGGACCGATCTCTTAATTTATACGATTCGAGGTCGTATCCGTTGGGGCACCCAGAAAATACTGTCCAAACTTTGAGCAGAACTCCTTGAATGGGATAAACGTGAGTCTGAATCTTCCTCTGGTCATCTAGCCTCTCGCAACACTGGAAGTTGATCGACGCCCACAGAAACTAAGGAAATTAGGAACGCAGCTAAACATACGCAACACTCTGTAACAGAGTGTTGCGTTGAAAATCAAGAGTTATTGCCCTGACCCCGACAGTGACAATGTTTTTATTGGAGCCTTGATCTCATAGCCTTGAATCGCCGTGTGTCACACGGTAATCTGGGACTACTATTGAATGCCGCTCTTTCAACGATATGGTGAGGTTATGAGAAAGTACTTCGTGATTTTAGTACCAAAATGTGCGTACGTCGAACTATGTTCCATGAGCCAGTAAATGAGCATCGATTTCGCTCTAGTCCGACACGACGAAGCAGAATGTCGTAACGCGATGGATGATATGTAGCAATTTGAATGGTATACATATGAACGGGCTTGCCCATTGCGAGGGAGTTCGCGCTCGATAGGAGGGAATTATAAGTGGTTATCTAGACTAATCGCTTTGATCTGTCGAGGACTTCAGAATGCGTCGACCCAAACCAAGGAAAATCAACACACCATTTGCGAATCGATATCCCTGCCGAACCACTTGATCGAAGACTCGATCTCTAGCTTCAGTCCTTCGGAACGCAAACTGCGCAGTTGATCCAGAGCAAGTTCAACATCCTCATCCTGCTGTTTGAAGTCGACAGAATCGTAATGCAGGTCGTCGTGGTCAAAGAAGAGCCCAAAGCACTTCAGCTTTGCCACCCCGTCCATGCCCCCAGTTCTTGCCGCCAGCATCCGAGCGAGCGGGGGTAGTTCGATCTTGGTCTGGCATTTATCAATGGTGAGGGACTCGAGAGCTGGGAGTATCGATGGATCTTCAGCCAGCGTTGTGAACAAGGTGCTGAACTCGTGACTGGAGCCACCGAGAAGCGTCATCTCGAGGCCGCGAAGGGACGGCATGCTCAATATGCATACACGTATGGCCGTAAAGTCCGGGCCATAGATATAAAGGTCCAGCGTTCGCGGGGAGCACCGGATCGTGTGATCAGAAGCTCCACTCAATCGGCACGTTCGCGGGTAAGCGTCCCGAGGTGGATGTGCTCGAGGGATGGGAGAATCAGATAATCGAGGAGCAAAGGACCGGATTCTGAACCCAATTTGATCGTGTGGAGACGATGAAGGATACGGGGAGGATAGACAAGGGGATCCGGTGGGGAGTTTAGGCTTTCGGAATCAAAGATGAGGACTTCGAGATTTGGAGTATGGGCCAGGATCTCTAATGCATCGTCGACGTCGTGGAACCAAAGATGCAGAGTCGTTAGCTGAGTCCATAGAGGCAATTTTTGCCAGTCCAGCCGCATGCCCGAGGTCAGGGATGCCTCGCGAAGGTGGGGTGCATTAAGAAATGATGGTGTCTCGGCGGGGGCATCGGATGATGTGCGGATATTGAGTGAAATTTTCATGAGTGAGGAGAATGAGCCACAAATTTCGACAGGAATGGAAATTGGTCCATCGGAGGTGATGTTCAGGCTCCTCCATCGCGAGGAATATTGGGCGAGTATCCGAAAAATGGCCTGGGATTCCCGCGATGACGATGTCGGGACCTTAATAGTCAGATCCACAGGGAGGGTCCCAGCATGCGTAAGCCAACACTGAAGGTTGGCTCGGGCGGAACTAGGCGAGGTACAAATCAAACTGGTCCAAAGTCTGCAAGTCGATAGTGCTATCGCCCGCCATGTCCTACAAATGCTCGTCAAAAGCAACGGACTCGGAGGGTACAGGGAGTTGATTTGGGGAGGTCCGTGGCCATACCACTGCAGGAAGATTTCGGATGTGATGTCGGATGGAAGTATGAGAACAGGATAGACGATGGCGGCGAGGTCCTCCAAAACTTCCTCTCGTTCTTTACGCAGGAGGGTTATTTCGGACTCGAGGACTGCCATCCGCTGCTCAATTGCGCCGAGTCGTGAACGGAGCTTGGAGCCCGTAGGTTTCATCGAAGTGCAGCGACTTCGTCACTTCGTAGTGTGGTGAAAAGTGAATCGGAGTTTCAATTGCAGATCGGGATTATTCGGCCGGTCCGATTTCTCCGACTTGGCCTTGTGAAGCCGGGATTCGACTTCCCCCATATTTCTGCTGCATACATGGCGACTTTCCCCCCGGCGGTGGATATACTTTGGTCGAGATGGCAGGGGTCAACGGGGCGTGGTGTGTGATGCAGCCTCAGGGGGGACTCTCTTGGCAACAAACCACAACAAGCAAGTGATCGACGCCGCGAAAACTTTTCGAGGCTCGCATTTACTGCTCGTCGTGGTCCTAGCTTTACTTGTAACTACTCTACATACAAATGAGCTTCAACAAACGAATCGTGGGTAACGCCCGCGAAAAAACCCCGATGAATTCAGCCCCGAGCTCTTTGGGAACGGTAAAAATAGCAACGAAGACGACACGCGCGAAAACGGACGCCCCAGGCGAGCTACACGCGCACAAAACGAGGACAGAGTTCTACGCGGAGAGTGATCTCAACTGGGAGAAGTTCACGGAGATTGACGCGCTGACGCACCTGCACGTGAAGGGCTTCGTGCCGGAGGGAGTCGCCCAAGGGCTCAACTTCGAAGGTATCTCTCTTATCCTCCTACGCATCGCGGCGGATGCGAACTCCGTGGTCACGGCCGACGCCTGCAGGGTGCTCGCCATTATAATCGAGAAGAGGAAGCTCGAAAATAACCTGGATGACATCGCGCGTGACATCCGAGCTCTGCTATACGCGACAGACGAGGCAGCCAATCGCCGGCTGGTGGACGAGGAGGCGGATGCGCCAGTTGCAGAGTCCCTGCGCGACGTGGCGAACGTCCTCACGAGGACCGTTCAAGAACAATGCGAAGAACTGGAAACGCTGACGGAGCGCCTGGGGGAGGGCTTTACAGGTCTTATAGAATGCTCACAAGAAGTCCCTGAGCGGATAGAGCACACCTTTGCCAACAACGGCCAGCCGGCAGCGAAGACTTATGCAACGGCGGCGGCGATCCTGCCCCCGCCCGAACATGCAGCGGCCGTTGCGGCGGCGGCAGCGCGTACGTGGCAGATCCTCATTGAACAAGCCCCCGATACGCAAGATTGGCTAGTGGGCCTTACCCCCAAGGACGTGGTCGAAAAGGCCCGCATGGCCGTCATCCTCATGTGCCAGGCCGACGTCTCGCCCTGCCCTCCAGGCGCCAAGTTTGTCGGCGCGGCCGCACAGCGCAGCGGAGCGATACTCCTGCACATGAACTCCGTGCCGGCAGCCAACTGGCTGAAAGAAAACATGGAAGCTTTTCTTGCAGCGATGGGAGGTACGTCCATATTCAAACAAAGACACCTCGATGTTTTCGTCGAATTCGTGCCTGTAACTTTTGAGCCTGGACGTGACGAGGCGCACCGTGTAGTCGAGGACAACGGTGGCCTCAATGAGGGTGACCTTGCTTCATCCAAATGGGTGAAGCGGGTACACCAACGAAAAGTGGGGCAGCGGGTGGCACACGCGATCTTCGGATTCGCGAATGCGACGGCGGCGAACCACCTTCTCCAATATGGCCTTTGGGTCGAGGGGAAGCTGGTCTATGGCCGCAAGCACCTCTCAGAACCAGTCCGGTGCATGAAGTGCCAGGCCTTCGGCCATGTAGCGGCGGTGTGCAAGGTGAGCGCTGATGCGTGTGCGCGGTGCGGCGACGCGCACTGCACCTCTGATTGCGTGGTCAACGATGAACAGCGGGCTTGCGTGAACTGTAAGAATGCGAAGAGGCCCCACCAGGGTCACGGCGCGGCGGATCGCGCGTGCCCAGTCTTCGCAGACAAGCTGCAGGTGTGGCTCGAGCGCAACCCAACGGCGCGCTATCCATACTTCCCGGTGGCGGGAGATCCCAGTTCCTGGGTGACGCACGACGAGATCGCAAATAGGACGAATAGAGTAATGGAGTCGAATGGAGGTCAGCCAGAGTGGCAGAGGATGGCCAATGCGAGGAAGCGAGGACCAGGCCCATCGGTGGGGATGGCGGCGAATTTGCGCAGGCCCATGACCCAGGCAACTGACGGCCCCATGTTTGGGGGGGGGGGGCTTCGGTTCGCATGGCGAAGGGCACGACTGATACAAACCATGAGTGGGGGCTCACCCAGCTAACACTCGAGGAAACGCTGGCACGCCCGCAACCTCCTCCGCCTGATGGAAGGATGGATCCAGGACGCGCGGCGCAGATGAATGGCCATCCGACACAGGCCCCTGCGATTGCGCAGGTGCCCGGCATGGAGGCTGCAGCAGACGATGCACCGAAAGATGCGGACGTGACGGCCCTCGCCGAGGATAACAGTTCTGTGGAGATGGAAATAAATGTCTCAGAAGACGAGGAGGATGTGAAAAAAATGCCTGAGGCGCAAAGCGCGATGCGAGAAACGCGTGCGTGAGAAAGCGCGCGAGGAGGAGATAAAGAGGTCTGCAGGGCCTTTGCACCTTTCGGACCTCCCGCCACCTTCACCTCCGCGGCCACACGTGGAACTTGCCCCGCTGCGGAATGACGACGACGATATATTGGGGGCCCCGAGCGGTGCACGAACTTAATGTCGCACACCGCTCTCCCTCAAAACAGAAGTCGTAAACTTATCATTTGGCAGCAGAACATCAACAAGTCCCTCAGAGGACAACTTGACTTACTCCACCGACTCAAACCGAAGACCTACGACATTGCATTGATACAAGAACCTTATTTCGACCAGGGGGGGAAAAGCCGTGTGAATCGCAATTGGGTGTCGATCACTCCTTCCTCGCACACACCGCGTCAGCACTTAACGAGGTCGCTTATCCTTGTCAACACACGCCTCCCCTCCTTGACCTGGACCGCCATTCCACTCCCCTCACCGGATGTCACTGCCATGCAAATATTCGGAGATTTTGGTACGATTCGCATTCTAAATATATATAACGATGGGGCGCACAACGACGCGCTGGATGTGGTGCGCGCATATCTGCGCAGCCCAGAGGCTGCTCTGTGCCCCAAGCTACCACTCAGATACATTTGGGCAGGCGATTTCAATCGCCATCATCCTTTGTGGGACGAGGAGAGAAATCACCACCTCTTCATGTCCCACAACAATGCGCTCACACAGCCTCTGCTGGACCTCCTAGCGAAATACCGCATGTGTATGCCGCTTCCAAAAGATATACCGACCCTGAAGGCCTTTGGCACGGGAAATTACACCAGGGTTGATAACGTCTTTTGCACAGCTGACCTCCTCCCTCTTTTCACTTGTTGTGACACCGAACCGGAGCAACGCCCGGTGAGGACTGACCACATGCCCATTATCCAGGTGCTAGATGTTGATGCCGTTGTCGTATTCCATGTACCGCAGCCCTTGTACCGCAAGGCAGATTGGAAACTTATCCGCGGCGAGATGCAGACGGCTCTACAAGCTTTGCCGTGTCCCGAGCGATACACAACGGTCGAGTCTGTCATGACCGCGATACAGGGTCTCGAGGAATTGGTGCGGCGCATCATCCTCGAGAATGTTGACATGTCTTCGCCATTGCCATACTGGAAACGGTGGTACAACGGCGACCTCGACGACATGCGCGGCGACAGCGCACACCTTGAACGCGAGTCATATCATTGGCAACATGCACCTGACCACCCGAGCCACGAGGAAGCAAGGCTCACCTGCAAAGCCTTCTGCACGGCAGTGGAAAAGGCCAAGAAGGAGCATTGGGTGACGTGGCTCACGCAGCTCACCGATGTTTCACCCAACGGCCTTTGGACTGTGAGCCGCTTTGTTGGGGCGGAGGCCACAGACAGTGGCGCCGTGCGCATCCCGACGCTTGAGTGACGAAACCCAGTGACAAAGAGGCTGATTGAGTCAGCGGAGACGAACGAGGAAAAGACAGCCATGCTTCGCAAGGAGTTTTTCCCAGCGAAGATGGCTGTGTCGTCTGTACCAGTGGACGCAGTGTACCCAGCGCCAGCGTGGAAGTGGGAGCCGCCATCAGATGCACTCTTGCATCGTGCGGTTGCACATATGAAGCCCTACAAGGCCACTTACCCAGACTCCATCGCGAATTGTACTCTGCGGGAGAATGCTAACCTGCTGATTCCCTATCTAGGTCCCATTTACCGCTCGCTTGATGAGCTGGAGCACTACCCGGAGGGATGGGCCGACATCCTCACCCTCGTCCTGCGCAAGCCGGACAAGCCCAACTACGCAGACCCCTCAGCACACCGCCCCATTGTGTTGTCGAAGGGCCTTCCAAGGCTGTGGAATGTCGCGAAGAACCTCCAGTGCACAATCGAGGCGGAACTCGTGGGAATTTTCCCCAACAACCATTACGGTGCACGGCCAGGGAGGGCGACAACGGATGCTATTCACAAGGTGACAGAGATTGTGAATGAGGCATGGCGGAACGGGGAAGTAGTGAGCGTACTGTGTATGGACGTCAAGGGCGCGTTTCCGAGCGTCGACCTTGATCGGCTCATCTACAACATGCGTGAGAGGGGAGTGCCAGTGCAGCACACAGATTGGCTCCAGCGTCGCTACGCTAGGCGTACAAGTCGCCTGAGCTTTGGAGATTTCATCTCTGAGCCGTTTGTCGTTGACGGGGGCCTTGACCAGGGCGACCCCCATTCAGGCTTTGCTTATTTGGTTTACAACTCCAGCCTAGCAGAGATTCCGAAATGCAACAAGGGGGAGGCGGGGGTTGTTTTCGTCGATGATAACACAGTGATCACCGTTGGGAAGACCTTCAAAATCACTCACGCAAAGATCCGCGATGTTATTGAACGACCTGACGGTGTCGAGAATTGGGCAGCAGATCACAATGCCTTATTTGGCCCTGCGAAATATCAGCTTCTGGATGCGTCACGACGCAAAGTCCCCCATCATTACATCCTACGCAAACACGTCCCGGAGCCACGACCTTCACTGAAACTCGGCGACCATATCATCAAATCCAGCCGATCCGTCAAGCTCCTTGGCATTCACATTGACCGCGAGCTACGATGGCAAGAGCAGTGTGCATCTGCTGTTGGGAAAGGCCATGCTTGGCTATCCCAATTCGCAAGACTCGCGCGTCCATCCTGAGGTATCGGTGCCGCCAATATGCGCCACCTATATCTTGCCACATGCGTCCCGAGAGTCCTGTATGGCGCTGACATTTTCTTGCGAGGCCCAAGTCATGGCATTATCAAGCGGCTTCTCGGAGCCAAACCCCGTGAACGCGCGGTTATGGGGAAGCTGCGCACAATCCAGCGGCGTGCGGCTTTGGCCATCACAGGTGCATTGTCATCTACCCCCACCGACGTCCTGGACAAGTATGCGAACCTCCTCCCGGTCGTACACTTGGTCGACAAAGTACGATTCGAAGCGGCTCTGTGTTTGGCAACCCTGCCACCCTCGCACCCACTCCACGATGTCATCGCAAATGATAAACACCAGAAGACATTCAAGTCGACACTGAACGAGCTCCTGCCGGAGCTGGGATGGAATCCGGAGACTTTGGAGAAGATATTGGCGGTGAGGGAGAGATCGGCATGGAAATCGAGTATGGCGGTGAGCATACCAAGCTCGAAGGAGGAGGCATTGAAGGCGGAAGCCGCCGACGATGCAGAATGGAAGATATATACAGACGGTTCGGGGATCAATGGGCGCATCGGCGCCTCTGCTGTTTTATACAGGGGGGGTGTCGAAGTGTCCGCGATCCGCTTGGACCTCGGTCGCATGACTACCCACACTGTCTTCGAGGGAGAAGGTGTGGGTGGCGGCCTTGGCCTTGTGCTCCTCACGAGACAACCAGAGGTGCATGGGAAAATTACTCATATCATCAACAGCCAGCCTGCGGCTCGTGCGACGTCTAATGCACTCTCGACACCGTCCCATTGGATATGGGATGCGTGGCACAATTTTTACAAGGATCTAATTTTAAAACACGCAAATATTACGCTGACGATTTGCTGGGCACCAGGACACAAAGACATACCGGGGAATGAACGCGCGGACCAGGAGGCAAAACGGGCGGCACAGGATGGCTCTTCGCCCACCAAGGATATCCCAGAGGTGTTCCGCGGGAGGCTCCCCTACAGCAAATCTGCGATAAAGCAGGAATACAACACTGAACTCAAGGCAAAGGTCCTACGCGAATGGGAGGCATCCCCACGCTATGCACGCACAATTCAATACGATCGCTGACTCCTTAAAGGCTCATACCTCGCCGTAGCAGACCGTTTCCCACGAGGCCTCGCTGTCTTGTTACTCCAATTACACACCGGTCATATCCCCCTCGCAAAGCACCTCTTCCGCATCAACAAGGCCGACTCGCCGATATGCCCCTGTTGCCGGCAAGCCGATGAGACAGTGGCACACTACCTACTGCATTGCAGAGCGCACGCTGACGCACGCCGCGAGCTTGTAAGAGCCGGAGGTCCGCTGACACGAGTCCTGTCAAAGCTTCTAGGAGTGCCGGCCTTATACCCCCCTCTCTTCCGCTACCTTGCCCGCACAGGTCGCTTCCACACCGTTCACGGTGAACTCCCCCCTCCCCCTATCGCCAAGGAAAAAAACCCGGAAAGAGATCATTGCATTGCTCAGAGCTATGAAGATTCCACAGGAGTGGATTGACCGTGACAACGCTGCTCGCAAGGCCTATCGCCAAGCTCGTCGCCCTCCACAGCACCAACTGCTTATTCCCCCCCTCTAGCCCCTCCGCGCGTTCCCCCCCCGTGTGTCTGTCTCCGGCCCAGTAAGTCGGTGTAAGTGTTCGTTCATCCTCGTACCGCCCTCGTTTCCCTCTTTTCCTCCTACTTTCTACCTACATATCTTACTATACCAGCGCCCCCCTACTGGGCCTCTACCCCCATCTCACTAACATACATACCCTAAATCTCCGGATTACCTATTCTCGTCCAATCGTGGCCAAATGTCGCCCGACCGGATATGATTTCGCAGCTACTTCCATTCCAACATGGTTCCGATTCCTCCTTGCATACAATAAGTAGTGTAGATGCTGTCCATCATACCGTACGCGGTGCTGGGTCAAATAAACCTGATTAAAAAATAAAAATAAAATAAAATAAAAAATGCAGCCTCAGGCTGCCTTGTATATGCTGTAAACTAAGGACGAGAAAATTTGCGCAGCAGGGTGAAGTTTGGCTTCGGGTTCACATTCGTGGGATGTCTAGAAATTTTCCTCGATATCAATTTGCATACATACTACTCCCGAACTATGCACAGTTGTTACCTTTGAAAGAAAATTCAACTACTTCAACCGAGCCAATCCTCAATTAGGTACGAGCTCATATTGTTGAAGCGTCTGTCTACGAGAGACTAATCCTCAATCGAACTTGTCCCATTTCTTTTGTATAGTGCACATCTGCCTCATTTCCGTGGAGGGCAGGTGTCAACTTTGGGTGCAGTTGAAATTGGAATTGAAATTGAAGGAGGAAGAGGAGAAGACGAGCTGAGACATTCGGCCCTGCTGCACGGTTCTCTGTTTTTACCGTGTTGAGGAAGAAGTTCCCCCAATGTTTGTCTCCCAATATATAGTAGTCGGGTGCATTGCGCGTCGTCTCAAATTCGAGCGGTAGCATTCCCCGCCGCTCGTTGGAACTGCCTCGGCGAGCGGCTTGATATCACATGTACCTAGTTTGTACGACTTCCCAGTTCTTTATCAAGGAAAGGTGGAATAACCAACAGGAGCTGATCATAAGAGTATATTTCAATTTATTGTAAGCATCCGCAAGATACAAACCGATATGGAGCAGTCACGGTCGCAACGTGGGCACTTATATTCTGTCCGAAACCTAATTTCTCTCTCACTGCGGCCGCAGGGTATCTATTCTTGCCCCATATCTACTTCGCTCGTACGTATGTACCGTCGGACCAGGACGGGTTCCATCCCGCACGGACCCACAACTTATCTCTGGCGTGTCTCCGCGATGTCGATGTCTTGCTCTGTTTTTTGAAACAGTGTCTACGACTAGACTCGTTATGGATACTATTACTTGCGGACTGGCAGTGCTATATAGTAGAGTCCACGTGAAGATCGCGATGACCCGAACCAGTGTTGAAATCTCGGTCATTCCTTGTTGCCGAGAGTATGTATCCCGATTTAGACTTCGGACTCCAAAGTTCGAGTAGGTATGGAAAGCCGGAGCACCACGCTTTGAAACGAGCGATGCGGTCAGATGCCGAGCGATGGCTGCCCAACAACCCAAATCGGACATGGCATTAAATGCCTGAGTTCTGCTTTGTCGGACCCAAAATTCACACCTTACCGTTCTAAATTGAACTCAAACTAACCATTCCTTCACTGAATGCATAAAAATGGCAGAAACATTGTAGATAAGAAATATGACTTGTAGACACACTTGGTTCTTCAAAGACTTGTTGTTGGATCGGACTTCTACTTAAAAGCATCGAGGACATACTAAGATTTCAGCTAATGAATTTAATCCTTGCATTTCACGTTGCGCGAGATGCCCGGGGATATCATAGTGAGGCTTGGGCGACAAAAACAATCGAGAGTATTAGAGTTTTCTACCGTAGGATACTTCGTTATTGTATGCTGGCCCGTGGGAGATCATTGCTCGTTTTCTCACCAATTGAATAACCAGGATCAGGATATATATGTGTGATTGAATCCTATCTTTTAGCCGCAGTTGTTATACGTGGGTGGGTTAGGGGAACGGTTCTTCCTTGGGGGGGCCAGATAATTCCTCAGAGGGGGGGATATATACCCACTTGAATTGGTATGTTTCCATAATTGATCATTCAATGCAGTTAGAAAAAAAGTCACCAGGGTTTCGGCTACAACATGGAAGTCAAGGAGCGAAATTTTCAGCATTAATTAGCCTCCAAAATCTGAAGGAGCCCTTTATTGCTCGAATGCTTCATTTCACTGACGTCTATGTATCTAAAAGCGACTTCAAGGAAGGGCCGTGAAACAGTGGCAAAATCGGTGTTCCCAGCCTTTAAACTCGAGAACTTGTTCGAGTAAGGTCATCAAGGTCTTGGTTGTAGTCCGAAATATCAAAAAGTAGATTTAATCACTGTAGAAAGTCAAAGAAATCGTCGCCTTCTCCTCAGCCGTTTTCTCGGCGCAATGGCGGCCATCACACAAAAACTGATGTCATCACTTGTTTCAAAGCGTGGCGGCTTTCCATAGATAGGAGATGTTCACGTAACGATGATCGTCCTGAAATAGACAAAAGCGGTGCTTTCGAAACCAACACTCCACACACGACCTTGCCAATGTCCGTCCTGTACACAGCCCAGGAAAATCCGTGCGTGAGAAGCCGAAAAAATCACACCTGCCAGTAACACGACATTCTTCGGGAACTTCATCAACATTACCACGACACAACACTTCCCGGTACCTCATATCTATGTAGGAGTGATAACCTGGATCCTGTCAAGGGCGGAGAAGAGAAAATATCAAGGAGAACCCACGTTCTAGCTAGATTCTAAAGTACGATACTGGTCCTAGGAACTTGATTTCTGTATATGCCACTGTGACATGCAAATTTGAGCCGTGTGACCAATTCAACTGCCGAGGCGGCGGGGCCAAGTATACCGACTTGAAAGAGCATAACGAGAATGAGAATATTCAGTGGAAAATGACACGGAGGCAACAATTTGAACATGACACACCGATGTAAGCCACGCGATTGACCGCGGTCAATCTCGGGGTGCTGAATCTAACCGAGATCCCTCCAATTTCGGAACGGACTCACTGCGTTCCGACTGGCCCTAACCACAGTTTGCGCAGCTTGGCTTAGCTCTGCTTAGCCAGCGGCTAGGTCTGTCTAGGCCGCTAAACAGACCCTGTTGATGGCAACTAAGCCGAACTAAACATAGCTTCGGTTAGCTTGGCTTAACTCTGCTTAGCCGGCGGCTAGGCCATCTAAACATAGTCTGTGGATGTCAGCGCAGCTCTGCTTAGCTGAAGGTAGGTGAGCCTAGCCCTCAGCTGGCCCCAGCAACACATACCTCAACCTGGTCCTCCACAGCGCTGCTCGTCTCAGCGATAATTCCGCGGCGCACGTTAACCAATGGGGATGCAACGTAGGCTATTTTGGGAATATCATACATATAGTAGCCGGCGTCCTTCTGCCGCCAGGGTTGGCGCAACATGGGACGAGGCCTCGCGGCAATAAATATTCCAGAATGAGAAATGACTTGGAGGACAACAGGGTAAGTAGTAGATAAATGTAGGTGTGGCTATGGCGTGCACTAACCTCTGGCTATAGCACTAGACAGACCTACACAGAGGCAAGCATACCTACACAGACCTACACAGAGCTAACCATAGTTAGCCAGACCTACACAGACGTAACCATGGTCTGTGTAGTCGCCCTAACCACAGCCCTCTGCTTAGCTCTGTTTAGGGCTCCCAACTCAGGCTGTGGTTAGGAGGGGTCAGAATGCAGTGACTCCGGTTCGAAAGCATCGGACTGCGTGTGCCGTCCAACGAGCTGTCCGCGCGTCCTTCCCGTCGGGAGTCCCGGCGGGAGTCAATTAGAGCTTCGATACTGCGGTGATACCATTCAGGCACGAAATGCTCCGCGGTCAGAGGCACGGACTGGCGCGACGTTGACGCAGCAAATTTTGTAAGCTTTTAATAAATTATCAAGTGTTCCACAGTTTAGCGAATTATATCCTGTGTTATGTTCCCAGTGTAGAGGTATAATCAGTTTAGTTGATATCCTTCTTCTCTTGCCGCACCGATGCCATATCACTCTCCGTGCATTTTTGAGCCATCCACTTGTAATAGAAAGCACGATGGTCCGAGAATCAACGTCTGTTAGTCACAGAAGCAGAAGGGGCCATGAAGCGTATATAGGCTACTGGTGCCCGGTAATGACCTCACCCCAAGGTTCCACCTCAATGCGCTCCTGGCTGTACTGCCTGCCGTTGGAGGGAGGGCCGGAAACGGAGGCATCGGATTCGAATGACGGACTTTTGACATGTGACCATGGATTGCTTAATACGCCTTTTCACCAATGTGTATTTACAAAGGACGTGCTATGCGATGCCACAGAACAGCGCGCCATCAGTTTCAACCCCATGCCTTTCTTGCCTGCGGAAATTAATTAAATCAGGGGATGAGTTGAATGTACAAGAAATAGGTGAGAGCGATACCTTAGAGCTAGAGGCCCGTCGACATAGTGACAGTCTCCCTGGTCATCCCATTAAACTAGAATATTTTTTTTGGAGGGAGGTGGAAAAAAAAACGCTGGATTATTTGATCCAACGCGTCAATTTTCTCGGTGAAAGCTGCCTGAGATGATTCCCAATCTGTTTGGAGCTCCCTTGGGTTTTTGGGGTCCCTCAGTGACCGTTGCACTGAAAAATCGCCGGAATCGCTCGGCATTGTATTAGCCAAGTCTGCAAGGATCTTGACCGTTCCATCCAATACTTCTTTCCACTCCACTGAAGTAGCCTCGGGTATACCCAAGTTATGCTCCGCAGCTGCCACTTCGGCCTTGGCCGTGGCTTGCAGCAGCGCCTGTTCAAGGGGCACGTAAAAGATCGCCCTGAAATCTGGAGAAATCGGTCTCGTAGGATTCGGAATCCTCGCATGCGTAACCCGGAGAGCTGCAGATACCGTAGATCGCAGAAACGGGATAAAATTATCGCCGATCTGGCTGGAATTGAACTCGAACTCCCTCCAAACGCTGGCCAGAAGCGTTAAAGTGGATCCCAGTGCTTTTTCCCCGCTGTCCGCGAATTGATATCTTGTTCCAGAATCTGCGTTCCAGATGCTACAGAGCACCGAATTGAATTCTGTCGCGGGATACTGCCCGCTGGTGAAACCAGGTCTGAAGAATACAGTGATCCAAGTCGACAGCTCACTTCGAATCGACAGTTCCCAGCCGCCCGTGCTGGCGAGAAAGTCACCGATTTCAAAATATCGCCGTCTGACCCTGAAGTCCTCGGGATTGTTTATCACAACGCGTCCAAGCAGTGTCCAGATAGAATGCTGCTGTAATATTTGTTGCACTCCGTGATCCTGGAACCAGGTTCTGGCCCTCCAGTCGGTCATCACCCAAAAGGCCGTGGTTGAGATGTCCCCAGGAGTCGACAGTGCACGCAGGATGAGATGGATGGAGGATGTTTGGGGGGAAACACCATAATAAAGTGATGCTTGTAAGAGTCCACTGACCCCGGCGACGATATGTTCATCCCATTCGGCTGTATTTCTATTGAAGTACTCCAGCGCCGTCCCCACCCAGCCCTTCTCATTCAGACTCGCCTCACGAGCCACGGGCTCCCGGCTGGTGTCCACCGCTAAGCTGGTAGCCGACAGAATCACGTCAAGCCAGCCTTGCGTGGGAGGGAAAACACTGCAACAGGCATATATGGATTCTTTGAGGGCTATTGCATCGAAGGCGTGATCGTGCAGGTAATGCTTTTCCTCATTGGGCAGTTTTCGGGCGACGGCGGCAGTGATATCCACAATTTCTGCGGCAGTCCTCCAATCTAAATCATTATCTTGAAGCATTTTGCCGAGGACTCGAAAGAGATGAGACATCAGAGGGCCCTGAGAATGGCTTAAGAGTATATATTAGTGCGCAGTTGTTCGGTTATTATGTCTTCACCTTTTATCTGTCCGAGCCATGTCACGCTTATCCCTGGAGCCCAGGAAAGAGTGGATGCAAAATAGGAAGTCCGCAAAGCTCGACGCCGTGAGACGGGGGATTTTGTCTGACCGGAATTGCTGGAGGAAATACTTCAGCCTATAGTCCAGGGACGGTATAACATGAAGGCCCCATTTAAGAGCGAGGGGTGCCTGGTAGCTAAGGACCAAAGCTGGGAAGTCTTGCAGGACATGGATTACATTGGCGAGCTCGGCAGACTCAAATTGGGTGATTGGTTGAAAACGCGAGTCGTCACCTGGAAAGTTCGACGCCCGGCTGACAAGCCGAAGACTACAATAAGCGCGGCCAAATTGGATCGCCCGCTGTGTCATACCGTCGCGAATCCTGTCCAAAAAGAAAGAGCCACAGTTCATTTAAGGGTAGTAATTGAAGCACGCCAAAAATGCATCGCGCAATCGCGTCGTTTGTGCGATGAGATCCATGTCGAGCGGCCATTGCACGTCAAGGGACATTTCGGCCGCAGCGAGAATGACATCGGGATCGGTCGAGGTATCCAAAATCCAAGCGACAGCAGGAGCCTCGGGGGATGGTTTTGGGAAATCGTCATTGAACGGCGTCGGCGATTGTGAGATATGAGGTGGGCGATGGTGGCGATGACGGCGGCGGCGGCAGAAACGATGGCACGAGACTCTCCGCCAGATATATGCGATTACGCGGCGAGGGCGCACAGAAATGCGGATTACAAACTTCTTTACCCACTTGCTCATGTATGCGAGGAAATGGACAAGAGGCGTCTGAAAGGGAGAATCCGGGAAGACTATGGCAGACACAACCAGCGAAAGGTACGCGACAATGCTGAAAGCCGTGATAGAAATGACGATTATGGCCATCGGGATGTGAACAGACCAAAGGTAGACCGATAGGGCCGTCGAGAAGAGGAGTAGTGCGAGTTGCAGGAGAAGGGGGAACATCTGCATGATTGTGTCGAATTTCCACTTCCGCAAGCCGTCTAGTTTGCGCTGGCGCTCGAGGCCGCGGGATTCAATTGTTCCCTTCTGGCCCGTGGCTGCGTAATGCATAAGCCATTGCTTGCCCAGGACGGCGAGCAATGCAGCCAGAAGCGTCGAGAACAGGCTGATGTAGAGCAGCGCCTGAGCGACGAAGATGATTATCGGTGTATGGTCGCGCTGGACCTGCGGCTGGATTTGAATGATGAAGGCGGAGGAAACAGCGGAAAAAAGACCGGCCTTGAGGTGAACAAAATCAGAATGAGATTAGACATACAGGCGATCGCGGACTAGCACTTACGAAAATGAGAGACGTGTCCAGCTCCGTGGTGTATTTCTGTTGCAATTCCCTATCCTGCTCGTCCGCGAGCATCTTGTAGGCGGTCCAAAAAGCGGTCTTGGTGTCAGTCGGCCCTTTCCCCTTCAGTGCCTCGGCTATCTGGTGCAGTCTTCGGTTCATCCCAACATTGGTGAGTAACAAAGTCAATTGTGCGAGTTTCCTTACTCTTCTGCTTGTCTGTCTTGTTTTTCTTGTACGTCTGCGAAGCATGCTTGAATTGCAGTGATAAGTCTGGATAGTTTCCCGTGAGAATGCTATGTGAGGTAGCCTTATTGCATACCTGTCCGAGTCATTATCAGATTGCATGGCGGGCATAGAGGCAAGGACCTTTTGAGTACGCTGGGAGGAGGAGGAGGAGGAGGAGCTCCACGAAGCAAGCTTCTTTGATTTCCCAGGGCCTGATGGCAGCGGTCCGGAACCCGAAATTCAACAAATACTACGCTTACGGCACTACTATCCCTTCCGGTCATTCCGGACACTTAAGAAAGAAGATGGAATAACTGTTCATGCACTTACCTTTACCAAGATCCGAATACACCATCTGATGTGGAACCATCTTTTTGTATGGTTTACCATTTTAGTTTGTGAGAAACCATTCATTCGTCGATGAATGGCATCGTTTTTTTGCCCGGGGCCGAGTGTCCGAGTTGTAGGTAATACATCAATTTTTGATTGCCGGCCTCGCCACAGAGTACCGGCACATCGCATGACCTCCAAACTTGGTATTCAAGTTTGCATGCATCCTATGTACTGCCAACATGTGCCAGAAGTTGAGGGAAGAAATGGAAGGCTCTCAGGATATATGATTTGTTCCTCGAGTGCATGAGCCATCCAACATCCCATTTTTGGTAATAAAAGCTTATACTTTCGATATATTATGGGAGTTACAAGCCACCTACCTACACAGAATTTAGTATGAGCCTAAATATCATATAGAAATGGCATTTAAAGTCCTCTCAGATGGTCATTGCCTCCCGTTGGTACTGATAGCTCTTAAAACATATGAAAACTGTCAATTTCACGCCACCTCCCAATTTCTTTAATGTCAAATGACATGGTGATGGACCCCGGGTCTCTTTTTCCTATGTGGGAGACCACACCCTAGAGAATATACCAAAAAAAAAATCTTGAAAAACGGTGCCAAAATGATCGAGAAAAAGCCGAGTGTCCGAGTTGTAGGTTTGTCCGGCCCGGCGGTCAGGGACAGTACAAGATATGCCGCGACGCATTGGTGATGGACCTCAGTGATTTTGTGCATTTATGTGTAACAGGGACGATCAAGTGTGAATGAAGTTGAAGCACGAGCCGGCCCGGGAACACCAAGACAATTGAATAAAATCAAGTACTTGTACACGTTGGTCAGATACCTTCAAAGCTTCACTGTGGACTGTAATTGTGATCGGGAAAGCCGAATTCTTCTCCGGTATCCGTCGGACATAGTTAGGAGCTGGAGTTCTGCCTACCAACTTGTTTAAAACGGCTGAAATGGTCAGCGGAATGGAACGCACGCAGCGCCCGAGTCATGAGTGACCGGCGATTTTCAGGCCGAGACCGGTCGTGTCTGGCAGTCAGGAGAAAATTATCTAGGAGTGATCGTGTTTTCGAACAGTGGCCAAGCAGAGTAAGGGGAGAAGCTCAGGATCCAAGGAGCCAGTAGTGATTGAGATTCACGTCGGTGAGAGGGTCAGAGCGGTACATAATGTTGAACCTAGATCACATCCCATCGTTTGCAGCCAAGAGCACAGAATTGGACTGTGGTTGAGAATTGAGGACATGGAACATCCGAAGTGTGGAAGAATCTAGACATGAAGAAAATCAAGAAGGATTAGAAACTGGTAGAATGAAGGGAGGATTGTGAATACACTGTTATTTGGGATGGGTGGCAAGTTTTTCCGCCAGACAAATCCCGAGATCAACCAGCTTTATGTATGGAGAGAACACGGAAAAGGCTGGCTGAGGTTATATCCCGTGGTTGAACGGAGCTGTGTGGTGGTCTGCGGCGGAGTCCGTAGTTATAAACAGGGAGGGGGGGAGGGGGGAGGGGAGGCTGAGGCTTACACCGGAGGCAAACAGCAACGCACTGAAAATCCAAGTGCGTTTAACGCACCTACTCGGTGCTCTGTAGCACAGCTTTGGGCAGACAAAGGGGGTCTTTGTCAGCGTGTAGGGCCGGACAAAGCCCCCCTTTGTCTGTTCAAGGTTTGTCAGGTGTGTTACCGGATGCCGAATAGGTGCGTTAAACACACTTACATTTCAGGTGCATGGGCTTTTGCTTCCGGTGTTAATTCAGTCACAACTTTACTTCCCTTGTACGACCTCTTAGAGGTATCCTACAAATATAGTCACCTGGCGAAAATGGTTCAGAATAAGCAAACTTAGAATGGAATTCAGACCAAAAGGTGCAAAAACCCACCAGATATGTACAAAGAATTGAGGACCATCTCGTTAAAGCCTTCACGATAGATGTCTGAATTCTTCCGATTAGCGATATAGAGAGATACATAGCTACGCAGCCATTATATATAAAGCCCATATAGTCTAAGTGCACACCAATCCCTCAATGCTAATTCGCGGCCTTCTGCCTATGCGCCGCCATATCCCGCCGCCGCACGAGCCACTGGAAGAGCGGGAGGGTGATGCACGAGACGGCCACCCACCCGAAGAGAACCCCGAAGTTCATGCCCACTGAAAACACGCCAGGTCTCAGTATCTACATGACGACGAAAGTAATCAAATAATATTCAACGCACCGTCGTTCTTGGTCCCGAAGATGATCGTGCGCACGGCGCGGGAGATGTTGTAGAACGGCCACGCGTAGCCGTAGCGGTAGAGGTGCGGGAGGACTTGCAGCGGGAAGATCGACACGGAGACGTTCGAGATGATCCAAATGATGAGGAAGAACGGGACGAAGCGGACCGTGAGGACCGTGATCATCGCCTCCAGCGCAAGACCGCTTTAGCAGAAACGTCAAATTCATCTCCAAGATGCGAGGAAGGGATGAGAACGCACCACGCGAGCATCCCGATCCAGTTGAGCATCCAGAACACGACGAACCCGCCGCTGCCGAATCTGGAGCCGCAGATTAGCACCTAGATTTCGGTCAGGAAAAATGAAATGGATGAGAGAACGCACCTGCGGTCGAACGGCAGTTGGAATGCGCGACTCAGGAGGGTATAGCAAAGCTGCAGAATGGCATCAGAGAACGCGCATAGCTGGAGATGCAAGACTCACCGCAATCCAAAAATATGCTATGGTGGACGTCGCGATTCGCACGCGGATGAGGGAACCGAGCGTAAGGTGGTTCTCGTACCCCGCGGCGAGGCGCGCACCGGAGCCAATCATCACGATGAAGAACTAGGGTTGCGAGTCAGTGGTCGAAGAAATGAAATGAAAATCCGCACCGAAAGAATGAGTAAATAAATAAGCCCGACGAACGTCACTGCGCTCGCCACGGCGACGTCGAAGGGGCATAGATTGGTGACGGTGTATCCAATAGGACGGGTGACGACCTGTGGCGCGGTAGAAAGGAGCGTGGCGATGTTGGGCGCGGAAGAGACATTTCTTGCGATTTGGAGCGCAACTGCCTGGCTGATACCTTCGAGCTCGGCCGTTATCTGCACATCGAAGTAAATAAAAGCAACGGTGTGCGATAGAGAGCGACTGACCATTTGGATGTGGATAGCGCTGGGGTGAAAATATGAGGACAAGACGAGATGAGATAACTGGCACGCACTAGATGTTCTCGTTCCGCGCTTCGGACCCGATGAATGTAAGTGCCGTGGCAGAGTCGTATGAGGCATCGGCGGTGAGTATAGCTTGAGTGAGGTTCGTGCTGGCGCCCGCGTTGACTATCCAAAAGAAATCAGGGGCGTTCGCGGTGCGGTAATGTACAAACTCACTGGCAAGTCCATACCACGTCTTCTCCTCCAGGATCGCATTCTCAAGCTGCGAAATACCGTCCGGGAATTGGTTCGCGGAGACGACTTGCCACGAGATACCGTTGACTCCAGGATCGATGGCACCCAGTGCTGTAGCAACGCTCTGTCCGACCAATCCGCCGTCAAAGTCCTGTGAAAATTGCCATTGAGCGAGGAAACGCGGGGGTACTAGAAAATGAGGCCCACCACTATCCAGCCTGGCAGCGTGTGGTGCGGTGAACTCCATACCGAGCCCCAGTATATCGAGAAGAACGCAAAGATGGCAATAGACAGCGCCATGGTCCCGCCCAATATAATCTTGAGATATATCCCTCGTGCGGTAGCTGCGGTGGGCGATTTGTCCAGGAAGGACATGGAAAACGGGGCTGCGGGTGGTGCGTTTCCACCAGATACTCCTGTCGCGGCATCCTGGGCTGTCTGGTCAGAGAGAGTCTCTGAGGGGCGGCGTGCCAGTTTTTCAGGCATAATAATACAGTTCCGGCGGGGAGAGGGAGGGAGGGAACGTGGAAGGAGCCCGTCGATCTAAATACTCCGGTAAAAGGTGGGTCAAGGGAGGAGGAAAGAAACCCCGTTCATCCGTCTATTTTGGTCAGCAAATATGATGGGAATTTTAAACGGCTAAACGGGCGTCTCCCCGATTCGGGCGTCGATCTCCATGCCGCACAATCGTGTGTCAGTCATTCGGTATGGTCCGTTTGGATCGGAGGTCAAATGAAAATGAACGGAACACCGCTCAGTGAAAGTGGGTCAGGATGTTATCCTCGTCGCCAAATTCTTACCTTTGCCAATGCCAGCGGAATCAGCATCGAGGGTGCCTTCCAGAAATCAATCCCCGCTCAAAGGCTGGAACGGCGGTTCTAGGATCAACAGACTGCAGTACTTTCGTTTTGCAATCGCTTGCAGGGATGAATAATTTTCTGACAGTCGTTGACGGCTGCGTGCATCGAGCGAGAAACTCCGGTAGTACATAACACACATTTCCGCAGGTTCATATTCATAATACTAGGGCCCTGTCAGTAAGCACTATTCCCACGATATGAACCCGTTGTGTTGATAATCTGCCCACCGAATACGACTGTCAGTCACGGTCGTTCCTTTCCGCAAAGATATAAATCCAATATAAATCTGCACACCCAATTCTGGAGAGTTTCTATGAAGGCCGTCATTGGTCAAAAATAAATTGCCTTTGATTCCTAGCGGCGATCATACGCAATCACAGCTATTATGGGCTTTCATTCGTGACGATCCAGTAAGGCGAAGTACGACGGTTTATCAAGTCTTATCTTATCTCGGGCTGATCCGGCGGGGTTTTTTCCCGCCGTAGTCTAATACAAACAGTATATCATCCCTAAACGGTTACAAACCTGGTTTAATTGGTCGGGGCAAAATGCAGACGTCAGATTCAACCAAGAAAAGCCTTCCTTCGAAGGTAGTGGATGCAAAATCTGCCAACAAATATACAGTATACCGAGATACAAACCATCATAAACCGGGCTCCAGCATTATTTAAATAATAACTTGAAAGAAAAAAAGAGAGTTCCAAAGACGCCTTTGGAGCTCGCGGACAAGGAAAGAAAAAAGCAGCACGTCCGTTCATTTTACCCGCTACTTTTATTGCACCTTTCCGATACTTCCTGGACCTCGAAATAATGTAGCGGGTTGGTAGGTAGATAGTAAAAGTGAAGATGCCCGCTACGTTAATAAAAGGCATCACTTACGATCTCGCTTAGACATCCCGTTACTTTGTCGACTCAGATTTTCTCTCATTCACCCTTACTGGATTCGACACTACGCAGGGGGCGGAAAAAATCTTCTTCGAAAGTTTTGGACATCGCTGTGCGTATAGACCCGTATGGTGAATGTACCGAATTTATGTAAGGCTGGTACATCCCCATCCGATCGAAGTCCGATTCAACTCCGATCAAACTCCGATTCGCTTCATGATACGCGCGCTGATCCGTGACGATCTTCCTTGTTTCTCTACCACGACGTTCATGACCGTCGTCCCGGCGGATGCTAACGAAGACGGTTCCAGTCGGAATCTGGAGAAGAATTCGATGAACTCTACGGCCTCTGACTTGCGCTCCCATCTCGGCACCATCGACCAGCGGATGGCAGCCCTCGAGTCCCAAATGGCCCTTTTGCGCAAAGAGCGAGAGGAAGTTTTGGAGGACCTCGCTGCTATCGTCTACCCGATTCTCACCATTCCGAACGACATCACGTCCGAAGTATTCATTCACTGGTACGCCGACAGACCTCCCCACCAGTACAGTCCTCTGCTTTTGGCGAGCATTTGCAGGTTGTGGCGGGCCGTAGCACTATCGACCTGCAGACTTTGGACTCGTTTGAATTTTGGACAAGCTGATAGTTCCGCCCTAACCACCCGTCTTCTGTATTGGCTTCCACGTGCTGGTTCCCTCCCTGTGGATTTGCGTATCGCCTTACAGCCACCGCCATCGCAGGAATCCGAGGCGATTTTTCGGATCATAGCCCAATATTCCTCACGATGGGGGAACCTGCATATCACTTCAAACCGGCCAATTTCCATCCCGGTCAACATCCATTGCTCATTTCCCTCCCTCACAAAGCTTACACTCGCGACCCACCCATCCTCCGAGGGACCAACCGAAATACCTCCATTTCTTGATGCGCCCAACCTCCGGGAGGTATCTCTGTCCAACGTCGCACTAGTGGACTGGCACACATCGCTTCCATGGATTCAGCTCACAACTCTGGACAATTGGTTCCACACCGTCCACGAATGCTTAGAGATTCTGTCCCACACGCCGAATCTCGAGGTCCTCATCTTTTCCTACGGGTTCTCGACGGAGCCCGTTACCTCCCCTCCTTGCGTCCTTCACCGCCTTCACACCCTTCGCATCGGTTCTGAAGACAGTCCTGAGCTCCTCGACCATCTCATTCTCCCATCCCTCGACCACGTTCACTTCAGCAGCGAATATCCTGACCGAGTAGCGCGTCTTATTTCACGATCCGGGTGCTCGCCCCGAACGCTGGAACTGGACGTATACGACCCGGACTTTGCCGCCATACGTGTGTGCATATTTAGCATGCCGTCGCTTCGCGACCTCCGGATGACATTGCATGGCGTCGGTGGCACGAGCGAGGACTTTAGGAGCCTATTCGAAACTCTAGCAGACCCATCCGTTCTGTCTGCTCTCGAGTCCTTCAGCATCTGGCATTGCCAGATCAACATTGAACTGCTCCCACTCGTCCAGATGCTTGCAGCGAGAAGCACAGGCATGGACGGGGTAGCGAAGTTGAAGTCTTTTAGACTCATCTTTGATCAAGAATCCCCGGATAAGGATGTTGTCGACCTCAAACAGCTGAATATGGATGTCGAACTTGCGCTGGACCAGCTACGCGGTCTTCGTTCTGAAGGACTGAATGTGGAGATTGGGTCGTTGATCAAGTGGTTCGGCCAGGATGTTAATTCACACATGGTGCGTTCGCTCGTTTCCGTTTTTTCTCGGCGCGTTCTGAACAGGTTGACAGATCGAAGAGATTGGTCACTCATAATGTTCTTCCCCGGACTTCCTTCCCTTTCCTTTGCAGCTTTCATATTCGGTCATATGGGCATTCTTGATTTTCCTGCACGAGTTTTGATATTTACTTATTTCTTCCGTGGGAGAGAATAACGCGACAGTCCTTTTTCCACTAATTCCACATGATTCAGATGAAATAGGACTTCGTCGATATTGACCTTGAGCTTCGATGTCTCATTGTGGGTGGCCGATGCGAACGTGCTCATCAGCAAGGGAACATGGGGGGCGGGTGTGATTTTCATCGAGATTCGAAGGGTGTTGATAACACGCGCAGGGACTGTATGCTTGTACTACTTGAAACCATGTCGGATTTGCACTCCATCCATCCCGTTCGAAGTTCAAAATATATTCTCTAGTGGGTTCGCTCATTCCCGTTATTGCTCGGCGCATCCTAGCTTCTGATTTTTTGGATAGATCACAGAGATTGGCCCGGATCACCACTCGTAATCTTCTTTCCCTTTCTTCCCTTGCCTTGTGTGGCTTTTATATTTCGCCGTCTTTCGAACGTGATCCACTGGCAAGTTCGACATCACGGAGAGCGTTGTATGTATCATGCACTACCAAGGACTGACCCAAGACAGCTGTAAATTAGTTCGAGATTCGGGGGGTGTTGATGACTCGCCCTGGCGTTTTTTTTTTTTGCACTACATACTGCATTTCCGTATTTGTTTGTATTTCGGCATTCCTTTCTGGGCGCCTTATTTCGGGTAATAGCAAGCTCGATTCTGATGGGGTGGTTCTCTGTCGATGCGAACATGCAACATTGTAATATTCTAGGGCTCACAGATATTCGACAACCCGCCCTGACGATCCAGGGCGCTGTCTCCGCACGAAATTTCAACCAAGCTGATTACACCGACAGCCAATTGTCGGGCGGACATAGCGGTTTCGTCCCAGGCCTTAGCTTAATTCAAGCGTGGGATGTAAGGCTAGGTAAGGCCCACGGAAGTAAGTAATTATAAAACAAGATAGACAGACGGAAAAAACAAGAAACTTACCGAAGAGGCAAGTCTAGGCACGTAGCAAACACAGCCTATAAAATCGTTGTAAGACATGTTGTAGAACACGCCGGGATCGACGCCGCGACCCTTGGGGTTTACACGGGTCCCCGGGTTCGCGTTATTGACCGATGGGAAGAGAAGCTTCCACTACCCCCATTTCCCGCGAAGTCCAGTTAATTATGGAAGGAGAAGACGGGGATATTGCTTGGTATCCCCGGATGTCTGCATCTTGGCCTTAGCGTATTCGATGCGGGATGTATATCGGTTGTGGATGGAGGGAGGAGGAGTGACGACGACCCACGCAGCACCGGCCCGCAGTTGCCGAGCATCGCCATACCTCCCCCCACCGCTTGCCTCAGGATAGTACCCTCCGAGTCCGCCATCCACGAACCTTTTGAATGCACCACCTGCATTGTCCTACGCTGACTCTGACCCCGAGGAACGGGATGCTGAGCCCGAGGAAGACCCCAACTCGAATATTAATGCCCATGGAAATGTTAGCCCCCCGAGGTTTCTCAATCCCCCGAATACCGTGAACCCTTCGCAGCTGGGGCATGGCAACACTTTCGCCTTCAATCCCGCTGACTCCCCGCCCATGGACGGGCTGATGGCGTTCTCGCCGCAGCGGACGTCACGCCCGAAAACGCTGGCCGCCGCCTTGATACAGCAACAGCCGCAGCTCGAGTCAGCATGCCCGGCCACGCACGAGCTCGGGCGCGAGCTTTTCGCAGTTGCAGACGCGCTCGATTTTCCCGTACCAAACGCGGCGCTCGCCCCCGGACATACTCGCATCGTCATCGACGGACCTGCAGCCGCAGCACCAGCACGTCCGGCCACGCACCAGCTCGAACGCGAGTTTCTCGCACTTGCAGACGCGCGCGAACTCCCCACACCAGATACGGCGCTCGCCCTCACAGATACTCGCGTTGGAGTCGGTGTCGACGTTGACACAGCAACAGCGCCGCCCGAGCTTTCCCCCCCACGATTTGACACCAACTTCCACGCCGGCGTACTTCGGCATGTTCCTCGCTGCGTCGGGCGCGTTGGGGTCGGCGTCTGCGTCGTATTCCTCCGCCCCTGCAGGCTCAGGCTCGGGCTCGGGTCGCGGCGTTCTCATTTTCCGCGTCCCCGGCGGGCTCGTCCTTCTCCAGCGGCTCGGCCTCCTTTTCCAATGGCGGGTCTTCCATCTCCTCGAGCGGGTCGTCCTCGTCTGGCTCCGCGTCTTCTTTCTCATCCGGCGCGTCCGCGACGCCCGTCCCGCTCATGTCCAGCGCGCCCGCTGCGTCTGCGTTCATTCCGGGCGCGCAGATGCTCGCAAAGCGCCGCATACATGAGATATACGACTCACCCCTCCCGCTCGCCTCTAGCCACTGCCAGTACATCTGTGGGAGCTCCGGACCCAGCGCCAAAAAATTGGCCCGCGCAGGCGCCCCTGGGCGCGCGTCTGCGCGCCGGGTACGCGTCCTGGGCAGGGTCAGGGTGCCAAGCATGGGCTGCACGCCGGCGACTCTGGTTCCTGTGCTGGTGGGGGGGGGGCGACGAACATAACGACGAGCGGGCGCGCGGGGATGGTGATCGGCGAGGAGGGAAACCTTTGATGGAGCGACAAAGGAGGTGGAAAAGGCTTGCTCCTGGATGTTAATATGCACCCGTCGCCGCCCTTGCACGCGCGTACGTATGGGCGGGCGGAAGGAGCTCAGGAGCCCGCCTGGGAGCGGGAGATGCATGAGGAGGGCTCGCCAGTTACCACCAGCACTCGCCATCGCCCTATCAGCAGCGCCTGACGTTCGCAGGCTCTCCTACCTCTCCATACCCATTTCCCCTTCAGTGCGCGACGTCGACTCGTCTAATTCCATCTCGGACGTCACCGCCGCCCGAACTCCTCTTCCTCCGCGCCCTCCTCCACGCGAATAAGCTCTGGCTTCGACAGCGCCCTCCACTTGACATTATTTACGCCCGCATCTGCTCCAGCCTCCGGGTATATGACCGGGGCCGCGGGCACCGGGGAGTGGGAATTCAGGCGGAGGACGGAGGGGGGTAATGCACCGCACGCACGGCGGACAACACCCATATGTGCCCGTTCTCGTTGAGCGCAGGACGGGCACGACGCACGACTCGCCACGAATAACGAATAATATCCCAGTCATTTTGATTCAACTCGACGCGGATTCGCCGTCCGCTCGCCGATACCCTGTCCATACCATATCCATCACACACGCACATACTGTACTTCAGTCGCGCCCACATAGGCATGGCTTAACTGATGGTGGCGCGAAAGAAAACGCATTCGCCGATCACAACAATCATATGGTCCTGGCCATCTGCCTATGTATTCCCCAGGACCGGTCTTTGGCCGTACCCCCACGTCGCACTGTCATTTCGGTTGGTTCTCCGATCTATAAAAGCCGACACCGACTAATTTTGATTGCAGGCACGGTCGCCGTGATAATGATTAGTTTGGACCGTCTGGTTCAAACACTTTCGCTGCGTTCTAATCTGCCGCGGAGGCGGCTGGCAACGCCAAATCCTCGTCTGTACCCTCATCTGCACCTTCATCTATACCCTCGTCTACGTCGGCCGATCCTGGCTCCTCCCCGAAACAGTCTTTAATTCATTCAGCGGTCCCGTCGACTGTCACTAAAAAAGTGCAGGTTGCGGTGATCCCTGGTGCAGTTTCAGGTTTTCTCCTCCTCCTCGGTATATGCCTTGCCTTCGTACTCATCCGTCGTCGACGTACCAAACAAACCTTCGCAGCGGAGGGCCTCGCCCTCTGTCGTCCAACACGTATGCTGGTCTTCTCGACCTCGATCTCGTGGAGGAGAGCGGGGTGTAAACACGCCCCGAGCTGTTAATCCTGTATGAGAAGGACTCATCCTGGATCGACGGGGATACTTCTCCATCGCCAAATACCGCACTGAGGTCATCCGAAGGCGCCGAATTTCAGCGGTTTGGACTTGAGCGCCCGTTATCGGGAGGCGAGGTGTCGGAGGATCTTCCCGAATATACCAGCCGACGTCGTTCGTGCTTGGCCTTCATTTCATTATATTGAACCTTTGTCATTTCTAGCCGGATCCATGTTATTTTCTGCGGAACGGCGCGTACGTTTACATATTCTTCTGCAGAAGATGGATACTATAAGACCCAAACAAGCAATCGCTGGGACACCTTTCAACCAACAACCATTTCCAGTATCTCCATTACCTGCGCCTTCTCCGTCAGCGGAACCGGATTAGCCGCCGACCAAACATCCAGAAGGCTGTACTCCGCCAACTGATCCAACTTGTCCCGCCCCACACTGACCTCGACCAATGTCCTAGGCATGCCCAAAGCTCGGACCAAAACGTCCAGGAGATCCCCAAGATCAGCAACACCTTTCTGCAAGCCCTTGCTCTCCGCCAAACGCTGCATCTCAGGGACGCCCCAAAGAATGGCTGTCACGATCTCCTGGCGGTCTATGTTTGCTTTGTGGAGTGCGTTATATTTGCAGACCGCGGGGAGCAAGATGCCGCTCGTCTGGCCATGTCCGACTCCGAACGGTCCGAGCATGTGTCCAATCGCATGGGAGGCGCCTTGCGGCGTGTAGACTTGCCCAAAGGCAGCGATGGCGTCGAGGGAGGCCATCTGGCAGAGCAGACGCGCTTCGACATCCGTCTTGGCGTCGTCCGCCTTGCACCGCAGCAAAGCCGGGACGAGCCGCTCGAGCGCCTTCTTGGCATGCATCTCGGTGACCTCGTTGCAGTACAAGGAGCAGATGCTCTCCACGGAGTGGTCGACGGCACGAATACCCGACTGGAGGAGGAGGCTGAGCGGGGTGAAGTTCGTTACTAGTTCCGCGTCAAGAATGACGAGCTGGATTGCGTTCCCCACTATGAACTGGTGCTTCTGGCTGTCTCGTTCGTCTGTTGCTCCACACGCGCCGGTAAATTCACCACCGGAGAGGGTAGTAGTGATACAAACGACGGGAACTGTGCATGCCTTCGCAGGGGCCACAGTACCCGCTGTCCGCGCGGTGGGGAGTTTCAGGAAGTCCTCGGATCGGATAACGTCGTTTGCAAGCGCCTATTATAGGTATGAATCAGTCGAGATGCCACGAATGCCAGTTGAACCAGCTTACCAATGACACTATCTTCGCTGCATCAGTCAAACTCCCGCCTCCAAGTGTCACGATCAGATCCACATTCAACTTTCTGCACTCCTCCGCGATGGCGGCAGCATCGTCCAAGTACGTGTGGGCCTTTAGGCCGAATTTGACCCCTACAACTTTATCACCTAATGCCGCCTGGAGATCTTTCAGAGCGCTGGTGGAGCGAGCAAGGGTACCCGATGAGATAATGAATATGTGCTTTGCATGGAAAGTTTCCTCGGCATGCTTCGCGCAGGCCTGTTGGAATGGCAGGCCGTACGAGACGTTGCAGTTGTTGAACAGGTTGAGGGTGCTGAGCGAACGAGGGGCACGAGAAATGGGAAGTGGCCCGGGATAGGGCAGAACAACAGAGCGAAGGGTTTCTTGGGACACAACTTGAGAAGACATATTTTAGTGATATTGAACGCACCGACTCCCTCTTATACTTGTACGCGCTGAAATCCTCATTACGAGTTTTTTCGGCAGTCAACCGACTTCCCACAACTCAAAATAGAAGCAACCGTTGTTCAACGTTCAAATGCTACTCCCACACACCCCCGTTTTTCTCCGAACCTGTTCTCCATCGTCTTTCCTCTCTTCTCGGACTAGACCGGGCCTCAAGTTGAATACCGCTGTCCCCATTCATATTTACTATCTCAGACCTGCGCGTTGCCTAAGTGCCAGCCTTACTCAGTTGAATCGCGACTCATACGCGGGACCGTGAAGGTGGGATTATTACTCAAGCATGACTCCAGTGAGCACTGCGGTGAATAATAAATGAGGGGTGGGTGGGTGCATGGGTCTTTTCGGGTATTACGTCTCAGAAGAGAACTCCTGCCAAAATATCGGCCGTATTCGGATTTACTCGGACTCGCCCTCGATTTACGCTGGAGTTACGTTCTAAGTGTGTGGCTTGACCTGCTGAGCTCATCAGCATCACCGGCTCAAATCCCTTCATGGATTTAGCGTTCGGATGCCAAGGCAGAATAAAAAGACTTGCGATATTAAATCCTGGGCGTCGGTCAGGCTAGATAGGTCCTAACTATTAAATTAAACCATTGAGATCTCCCGCTCCGGGTTGGTTCGTATTAACTCTCTAATGAGTCCGATGTCCCAATAACCGATGATATTGCATCAGCGATTTAACAGGCAGCTTGCAGCTTGTTCGGGCTTGTGAGCTTGTCAGCAAGCTCACAAGGTCAAAAAGTTCAAAAAGTTGGAAAACACACCACATGGAATTGTAAATCAAGTGCAGGACGAGCCTTAAAAAAAAAGAAAATTCGGAAAAATTCTGAGCTTGTGAAATTTCGGACATGGTTTGTGAGGTTGCAAGCTTGCGAGTTTGTTTGACCTTTTTTGACCTTGTTTGGCCTTGTTCAAGCTGACAAGCTGCGTGTTAAAACTCTGATGTGCACCCTCCTCTGTTAAGCGATGTTTATTCCTTATGTTTCTCTTACCCTTGTCACGTTCTGAACTATCGCATATTCAGGTTAGATATTGAACGGATAACCAGTGAATCACCATATTAAAGTCATTGATATCGAGAAATCCACGATAGTATTCGTGACCTAAACAAAGCTATTTTTTAATTATAATTTTCCGCTTTTAAGCTTTCCCCAGTAATGGATGAAACGAAGGAAATATTGACTACGGACAGGCTGTTGGTCCTGATTGGGAATACCCCAGGGTTGTTGGATTAGGGCTGAAACTCGCAAGCGAAAGAGGTGATGGATTTGGCGCTGTAAATTTCACATTCAGACTTTGTAAAAAACGTCTCAAAGAGGGCACATACAAGATTCCAGTCAAGGCGATGAAGTCGCCCCTCGGCGCATCTATAATTACATTGCCAGTGCATCCTGCGTTTCTGCAATGAGGCGTCAAAATGAGAAGGCACAATGATCAATGACGGGACATACATGAATAAGTTGCAGCTTAAATCAGTGGCAGCAAAGAAGCTTGAGGCCATGTCGTTGAAGAAAGTTTCCCTCTGGGTCAGGTCGACACAAAAGAAGAAGCCTTGACCAAAGGTCCCCGGGTCATAACCGGTTCCCGAGAGAAATGTATTGTTCTATGGTTTTTCATAAGTTACGAACTCTTCCGCGAATAGAGTTTGGCCATTTACTCACCCAGAGAATAATTTGGTTCGAGAAGACCTGGGCACTTCGGTGACCCAACATGTGATTGACCGAGGGGTTCAAGCTAGCAAGACCCTAGAAAGGCATCAGTCAAATTGCATTGCATATCAGCAGCTCACTGGGAAAGTACGCATACCTCCGGTGGCCCTAGGATGAGCTTTAGAAGACCGGCGGCAAGTGCCTCCCTCTCCCGTCTAAAGCTTGACAGCAGACGGAGGAGTAAGTATAGCCACGGAAACGGCGGCAAGGATGAGGAGACCAAATTATGCGAAGAACATTGTGATGCGGGTTCAAGTTCAGGAGGGAAGTAGTGTACAACTCCTCTAATAGTCCAAAAGCTTCGTGAGTCCTTTTATACCGTGGAGTTGCGGTAGAGGAATATGCCGCCTCAGGAACTAAGCCGAAGTACTAGTATCTGCGTACTAGGGCCGAGGTACGAATACAGAAGACCCAGGGGGGAACTGACCTCGTGCAACTTGAATAACTTGAGAATCAGATGTGGGGACGGGTGTTCCCGGCACACTATACACACCAGCTTTTTATATTGTGCCGTTGGCTTGCAAACGTTGGACGTTCAAGACGAAAGTTAGACGTGGAAGAGACTGACGATCCATGTCTAGCTCATTAAATTAAGACGCTCAGGAATTGAGTAAACTTTGACAACTCACGGCTAGAAGAACATGGGAATAAATAGAAGACATGATGATCCCTGTCTCGACACACCGTACGAGATTGAAAAACGCTTCCTCAACTTTTCAGCCCGACATTGAATGGATTTCGAAGTTCGAAGCCCTGAGAAGGTAGCCCCCGAGCGTTTCGGAAATGTGACGATCCAGACACAACTGCCTCCGTGTGCTGCTGGAATACTAGACTGCAACAAGGATGCGAAGGCTGAGAGATAGATAACCAAGAATCGAGTCACTGGGGAATGTAGTCACTAACTGCCTTCAACTCGACTCATCGACGATGTAAGATACTGTATTTTTTTCGTTCAATTCGGCAGGTGATGCGTGATTCTTCGAACCAATTTGACATTTCGACAGCCCCCAAAGTTTGGCGTGACAAACCACAAAATTTCGACGATTTCGACGCGAAATTTTGCAAAAACAGCACTTCCAGGCGAATCCTGTGACATGTCACGCTGGGGAAATTCTGGCCTCTGTGACGTGTTACGCACAAGCAAAGTACCGGAAAAATACAGTAATAGTGTCGTTCAAAGTTGCTCCTACTTGTTTCCTACTCCGGCTCCTACTTCTTGCCCAGTAGGCAATTCTACTCGGATTTGGCTAAAAATGAAAAGGAGGGTTATCCGATACCCATATAACATCCCTACATATTTTCCTGCTCGATTTTTCAAATAGTTCCCAAGAAGGGTGAACGAGTAGGAAAAAATTAGGTTAACTTTGAACGCGCAGGGTGGCAATTTGCCCAAGTAGGAGAACTTTCCCTCAAATTTTGGGCATAATTACAACTGCGATACAAGTAGGAAACATGATATTTTACACCTCTTCACACATAACTAGATAGTCGTGAAAAAAAAATTGGAAAATATTGAGTGGAAGTACAAAAAGGGAAAAGAGTAGGAGCCAAAATTTGCAGTAGGAGCCATCAAACTTCCTACCCTGTCAAACTTCCTACTTGGCTTTCTCCTACTTGCGAGTAGGACAACAAGTAGGAGATTGAGTAGGAACCAAGTAGGGGCTACTTTGAATGACACTAATCAAGGCGTCAACGTCTGTGGCGGTTACTGTAAGAGGATTGAAGAAGCAAGGGCCAGGCCCGAGCTGTCAATGATTGATTACCTGACTCTCTATAGTCTCGTAGACAGAGAAGTTCAAGTCGAGCCGAGGATAAAAAGGTGATCTCGGACAACACTCCAGGCAAAATCATGGTGTGGCTGCTATTTCCCTGGAGGAATTGGTTTGTGCGGATTGTACAAGTGCGCTCTTGCGCCCAAATGGGGAATCATCGGGCGGCATTGCCGTGGTGCGCCCTTGATGCGGTGTACATACCACTACACAGCCGATTTTGAATTCAACACAATACAGCGGGTAATACTACGCGGGGCCAGGGTACATCAGGCTGCGGTATGGGCTGGCTCAGCCTCAGGCCAGGACAGTTTCATGGGCAAATCGGGAATGAAATGAGGAGAGTCAACCCCATAAGTATTAAAGTATAATGAAGAAGGATTTGCTTCTCGGAGTAGTGATGAGAGGAACGGATCAATAATCTTAGAAGCCGGAAATAGGCGGTGGTCATCTAACGATCTTTGATAGGAATCATCTTGCAGCCTTGGAAGTTGGAGCCTTGTGATCCAGAAGAAAAAGTGGTTTCTCAACGATTTGGAAGTAGTGACGGGCTCATTGAAAATCAGGGAAGAGGCCCATCAGCGTCTGCTGAGTTCTGCTGAGTACGTATAATGAAGGTGCATTGCTGTGGAGAATGAGTACGATTGTAGCGTTGAGTTCCACATCTGAGTCACAGTTCGGAGTCGCCGGTGGCTGTGCGATGACTGTATTTTCGCATTCCCACGTGCTTTGACGTGTTCCCAATTCCACCAACTTCACGCAAGGCACTTAGACTATCATCGATCTCATCTCTGGAGCACTGTAGCTTCTTCCCTCGCCCTCCTAGTTTACTCTTCTTCACACGTTGGCGTCTTTTATGCGAATCTTGCCACTTGGCGGCTGCGCATTGAAGTGGCTCATCCAAATTGCATCCAAACCACCTCGCGCTCGCTGCTTTTCTAATTCAATATTCGAATGGCGGGGATACTCCATAATCCACGCTGAGTCAACTACGCGACAAATACCACCTCGCTGGTTCTATCGGTTGCAGTTCCGATCGGATTCTTTATATATTGACCTCGAGTATCCCACTTTCCCTCATGTCTCCCTCGCTCATACAAACGACCTTCCTCATCGGCGCCAGTTATGCGGTCATCGCCATAATACGCCGCGTCTTCAGTAGCTCCGTGTTCGATAAGATCCCAGGTCCGCCATCCAAATCCTTCCTTATAGGTACGTCAAGCATGCGCAGTTTTAGTGCGACTCTTCATATAACCCACAGGAAACCTCCTTGAATACCACAATCCCGATGGGTGGGAGTTCCAACGAACTCTTGAAGAGAACTACGGCGGCGTTGTCCGACTTCGTGGACTACTGGGCGTAAGCACTGCGCTACCTCATGCACACTCGCTGATATGTGATCACAGGGTTCCTCGCTATACGTGTCTGATCCCCTTGCATTGCACAGCATACTGAACAAGGACCTGGATATTTACGAAGAAGCACCGATTGCCATCAGGTGCGCAGGGCTTGTTCAATTTCACATAGTTATTGACGCGACGAATCCAGTCTAAATCTTCTGATGTTTGGGAAGGGTATCTTCTCCACCATGGGCGACGACCACAGGAAACTGCGCAAGATGATGGTACCGGCGTTTTCAACCGCCAACCTGCGCGGTATGATGTCTCATTTCTACGCCGTCGCAGAAGAGGTGCGTTTCTCCTTCTCAGCGCAGAGTTTCGTCTGAGGCAACCCAGGTTCGCGACGGTTTACTGGCACCACAAGTCGCCGCGGCCCCCAAAGAGGTCCGTCTGTTCTCAGGTAGTCGTCGAAATTTTCTCATCGCCCACAGGTCGAGCTGGCCTCGATCTTTACTCGCACCTCGCTCGAGCTCATAGGCCGCTCGGGCCTCGGCTACTCATTCGATCCTCTCGTCCTTGACTGCCCGAAGAACGAATACGCGGAGACAATAAAGAACTTGATGTAACTACTTGCCGTCTGCGCTTCCTTCATATCATTTACCAATCTCTAGGCCGGTACTGAGCAAAATGCCGCTTGTTCTACCGTTGGCGCCGTTCGTAATCAATATCGGCACGCCCGCCCTTCGCCGTTGGGTGCTCGACATGATTCCTTCAAAGTCACTGCACCGCGTGCGGGACATGGTTGATTTGATGGACAATACCGCGAAGGAGATTCTCAAGGGTAAGAAGGCTGCCCTGGAGAGTGGGGACTTGAAATCCCAGGAGAACGTGGAAAGCGGTACCGATATCCTAAGCATTTTGCGTACGTCCAACTTTGCTATTATTCCCTCGCCCGGTCGCTGATAAACACAACAAGTCCGAGCCAACCTCACGGCAGATGAAGGATCCCGCCTCACCGACGCCGAGCTCTTGGCACAAACTTCGTGCGTCTCTTGTTTCGTCATTAGTCACTGCATGCTGAATGTGTCCGCAGGGCAATCATCTTCGCTGCAATGGACACCACATCCTCCGGCCTCAGCCGCGTGTTCTACACACTTGCCTCCCGTCCAGACGTGCAGGAAAAATTACGGGCCGAGATTCTGGAAGCCACCGCCGGCAGGGAAGATGGGTATCTGGACCACGACGAAGTCGTACAACTGCCCTATCTCGATTCCGTCTTGCGCGAGACCCTGCGTTTGTGCGTGTGCACCCCATTTCTAACCCTGCCAATATTCCACTAACTTTACCTTGATTTCGTTGTTAGATACCCTCCGGTCTCACCGAGTGTCATACGGCAAACCCTGGCACCGGCGACCCTCCCGCTCTCCTCGCCCATCACCGCGACGGACGGGAGCACTATGATGTCCATCCCCGTGCCGAAGGGCACGACCGTGTTCGTAGCGATCGCGAAGGCGAACCACAACCCGGACATATGGGGCGACGATTGGTCCGAGTTCAAGCCGGAGCGCTGGGTCAACGGGCGTGCGGGAAGCAGGGACGTGAAGATGCCCGGCGTATTTGGCGGCACGATGACGTTCATCGGCGGTGGCCGGAGTTGCATGTGAGCTTATTTTTATTCTCTCGCGACTCCAGATATTCTGACGCACTGGTGATGTAGCGGCTTCAAGTTCTCGCAATTAGAGATGAGTGCGTATATATGGCTGTTTTTGTTCGATTGTCGCTAACAGGTTTGGAGCAGAGGTGGTGCTGTGTGTGTTGTTGCGCTCATTCAGGTTCTCGTTCTCGGAGAAGGATATAAAATTCCACATGTTCGGGTCGATTACAGGGCCGACAGTGGATGGAGAGATGGCGATGCCGCTGATGGTTGAAAAACTGGCGGTATGACGGGACAATGGAGAGAATTGATAGAACGATGCAATGTATTTACAGTGTAAGTGTCCGTGAAAATTGTCCGTTAATGCGAAATACTTTTGATTGTTGGTGAGGAATTGTTTTAATGAAGTGCTAGTATTGCGGAGAGGGCTGGTTGGACCGAGTGTCGTCGGCGAAGTTGCTGAGGTACCCATCCCAGTTGGCGGCATTCCTAAACACAATTAAAGATGAGCACAAAGCGCGAAATCTCTGATGGTAATTACCCGAAAGTCGGTGGGGAGCGCGGCCACGGCGCAATCGTGCGTGGCTCCATCCTGTCCATGTCAAAATCCTCGCCATGAGGATACACTCGGTCCAGAGCAGCGAAAGCCGCCTCTAGCGGAGGGTACGCCACCGCAATATGGGCCTGTTGTTCGCCTGAGAGCACCGGGCGGCGACGCAAGACATGCCCATTTGTGGGGTTCATCAATCCCGGACTATACGATGGAGTGCCGGTAGGATGATGCTGCGGCGGGTTCTCCAGCTGTGGGTCGTATATCGGCGGTGAAAGCGTAACAGGGAGGGGTTCCTTGAAGTGCCTCTCTGATTGCGCACCGGGATAGGAGACGCCGGGGGCAAAGGGCTGTGGTTCGTTATTGGCGTGGGCGTTGCGCGGAGGCCATGGACGGCGGTCTAGTGCGAGCAGTTGTCGCAAAGTGTCTCTGAGTAATTGATAAGAAGCAATAACAAAATAATCACGGATTGAGACCCACAGGAAATGGCCTGCCGATGGCCATCTGTTCATAGAAATAAACAGACCGTCAGCGAAAATATTAGATCTATCACATAATTTTAACCGTACGTCTGTCGCTGAGTATTCAGCACCGCCATGCAGCGGTGGACATCCACCAGATCCTTTTCTGCAGCGGGAACGCCACTTACCCCATTCCCGGCGCCGCCCCAAATGTTCAACAATAATACAATTGCGGAGGTGAATAGCGGCGTCTGTAAGCGTGTGAGGCCAGGTCATATATGAATGGGCAGCGAATGGACGCACCTGGCTGAACCATAAAGCGTTATTTGGTCGACGCTGCTGGTGTATTTCTGCCACCTGGCTGCAGGCGCGAGCGGCGGTATTGCATATGGCGAGCGACAGGAGATGCTGGAGCGAATGGAAATGAGAGAGATTGACAGGATGCGGACGGGGTTTCCTTACTCTCGAGTTTGAGGCACCCCGCAGCTCGAGGATGAACGGGCGATGGATCATGATCCGTGTGTAGTAGTACGCGCAATGCAATGCAGCGGACTGATCGAAGAAAATGTCGTCTTGTATAAGATGGTTTGCATCCCAACGGACTGAAATCCGGACCGTTATTACTGAGGGAAGAGAGAAGAGACGGGAGACACACGGTGATCTGGAATTGTGTTGAACCAGGTGTTGAGCGCAGAATTGAGTTCCAAAATAACTTTCTTCTTCCATTCGTCATCGCCCAGGCCCATGAATGTTCTACTGTGGTTCGTCGAGTACTAGGGTGTATTTGTTCATTAGTGCTTTTATTATGTGAAGATGGGTTTCTGGTGCTCACGAGGATCCCACAGCCCCCCAGGATTCGAGTTACATCGAGCATGCAGTTGAAGAATGGTATCACCTTGCTCGATGACGTGAAAATGGTTGTGGATGGCATTTCGATATCGAAACTAAGGGAATTAAATCTCCGTAGTACACAGCGGTGAGAGCGACATACTCCTGGGGTCGAAGAACAGTGGAGCGTCCCAGAGCGGTGCTCATTTGGATATCGAAAAGCCAAAGCACCCTGAACTACATTGAGCATTTGTCGACGTGGTGGGACATGACTCACCAAAACGCGTGCCTTTCCGATTCTTGTTCCAAGGTCACGGCGCCACTGCGCCGCTTAGAACGATGGGCACCAAGATCTTGAGCGACACGCAATCCAAACCCCACAACCATCCAGCACGTTCGGTGGCTGGATGTGATAGCCAAGAATTCGGCGGCAAACTAGCGCAGGGGAGATAATGAGCAATAATTGAACATAGAGTGGATCAGGAACCTACACAGAAGGACTGAAGATCATAGAGGGTCGGTCGAGTGTACACTGCGTACCCTGAGAGATCCACCTGGTCGAACCACTTCAAGCCTGCCGTTTCCGCCATCGTAGTTCCGGGGGTTGCAACCCGGGGATCGGTTGAATAGCAGGCGCCAATGGCGCAGATCAAGAGTAATGTTTTCGCAAACCCGGCGTGGGTCAGGTGAAACTGCTGGCTCACGCCGGATTCAAAGTTAGAGCGGAGTAGCAGTGGGAAAAACTTGTTGACGTTGTCGAAGTAGAGGGAAGTGAGAGAAGCTAGGAGATCGTCCTCTGGAAATGTGTAAATTGAGGGTGGGGGTGCCGACACTTCCTGTGATTATAAGCTCGTAAATTTTAGTCGAGAGGTAAGCATTGGACTATACCAGTTTCATCCTCGGAGTATGCGGTCCAGATATATTGTACGCAGTCGAATCATGCCCAGGACTAACATTGGTCCTGAGCTCGATGGCGGTTTTGACGAGCAAAGCACTGCTGGATTTACCCTGGAATCCCTGCCTGACGTCGTTGTCAATAGAGAGAAATCGGAAGCTCTCGTCAATGTCGGTGAAGGTCAAGTCATCATGGTCCGGCGCAGGCAAAGGAGTGTTTAACTGCCGCATAGCGTTCATCACCAGCTGCAACCCTGGACTCTCGGTTTTCGCCTGTTCCAGAAGTGTCTCCAGGGTCTTCAGTCGATTCTCCAGCGCAGCAACATAACCCCTGGAAGTGGGTGGGTCGTAGACTTCCGGACTCGCGGAGGATCGTGTCTGCAAATCCGGTAAGAAATGCCAAAGAAAAAAAGAAGAAGACACAAAGGCAGCTTTACTTACAGTTGGCGGTTCAACATATGTGCAGATGAAATTGTGCTTCGTGCAGTGGTCGCACCTTTCTCCCCCGTCACCTGAATTAAGCTTAGGAAATGATTCGAGCTCGAGAAACAACGCACAACGTCCTGAATTTCTCGGAGTTAATAACTGTGTGTTCCCAAGTAAATGAGAGCCACATACGTTTTTTACGCCTGCACATATCGCATGCCCGCTGCACACGCTTCATCTTGGGTATGGCCTCGCTCTCGTAGGGGTCTTCGGTGTTGGACATTATCATGAAGGGCAATTGTAATCTAGAGCGTACTGAGAAGCCTGATTATATTCTACACGCGCGCTTCAATCGCATCTCACTTCGTGTCAGAGCATCATAATCCACCAATTCCCATCGATCACGGAGAACTTGGCAACGGCTATCGGTGATGATATCTTTCTCCTTCAAGTTCGCTCGCCTCATCCCGTTCACGTTTGTTCTGAGCTTTCCCGTCTACTTTCGATGTCGCGAACATGTAATGCCTTCCGCGATCGGTCGGCCTTATTAACTTTGTAAAGGATTAAAGACCTGTTTTTCGAATGGATCCCTGAAAAATTAGGATGACCATCTCCGGTTACGCTATTCATTGGGGCTGTTTGCTGTGAAACCCAAAATCACGAACCTTGTATTGGACGCGAGATAGCCTATGTAGATAGCTTCCTTTGGAGCAGGAGCGGTAGTCAGGAGATTATCTCCACGAGTTTCAAAGTGTGCTTCTCTCGGTCATTTCGATTCATCTGAACGGCATGGAAATGTATTTGAGGTGGCAATCACGTACCATCGTGTGAAGATGTTTCAGTCTTGTTTTCTGGTGCTAAATCGTGACCTCCGAATGCCGATGTTCTCTCTCTCACGTCCAATTCGTTTAGTCTGCTTTCCTTCTTGCATGTTTTTTTATTAATCCTTGAGGATACAGAAAAGCAGGTTCGTCTTTTCATCCCGTCTATTTAGTGGTTTAGAGACACAGCTGGGAGCTTTGAGGTTGGAAAGCTATACGATAGGTGAGGGTTTATTTTCTAGAGGCAGCGTGGATGATCCACGTTTCAGAGCGGTTGTCGTACGGAGACAGGGCACCGCCTTCCAACACTAGTGTAAGCTCTTCCGTCTTCGTTCCGTCTGCATAGATCACTGTTGTGTGCCTAGGGACGTCGATATTACCCAGTGCCAACCGGATAAACGGATATTGTGCCATAAAGCATTACCAACATGTACATGCATCCCTTACTCATTCTTGTGTCATGGGCTCATGGTCCTTGTTTCCCTTGATCCAAAATATGATGCAAAACCCGAGCGCCCAAGCCCCCACCATCACAATTATCTCCATTTGTCCAAACATTCTCGGTTGATTCTCGGTCTGATTTTGGCTCCGAGGTGCGCGGACTCATCCACGCAGGGACGTGCGTGGTTTCTGACTCCTTTCCGACTCAGAATGAACTCACTAACTGACTTCCTAGGTGGTTCCCTCCAGCAAGCGAGAGGTAGATGAAAATACATTAAATTGACAAGATGGCAAAATGCGTGTTGAGCGCGAGAAGTCTACATTTGAGACAACCAGTGTGAAACCCTCAATCCAGTGAGATGAATCGAGACCCAATGGAGATTTGAATCTCTTACTGTAATTTATGCAGCGGGGTACTCTCGTGCAGCACAACTTCGAACCCTGCGCTTTGTTCAATTTGGGTTGCGGATCGCCTGCGGATCAGCAATCAAAACTCCATTTGGCACGTAGGTAGGATTGCTCGCTTGCGAACACCGCTTAGGAACGCCGCACAACGGAAGAGCGCAGCATGCATTATCGGTAAATAGCACAGTCGGAACAGGTTTCAGCGGGAGAGAGGTGGCAAAAACACTCAAGATCAGAGGTGCGTTTGAAATGCGGAAAACATTCTTCTTATTCGCCCTTAAAATCGGTGCCCACCTGCTCTAAGAAGCGGAGGAGAATCTAATGGACTGCGGGCGCCGAGATATCGTGAGGATACGTGTATTCGTCCCTTGCGGCAGACATGCGTCATGTCTTCGGTTGAACTGCCGCCGACGTCAAGGCATCGGTTGAGTTACCGGACTGTCGCCGTTAGATAGGTCTTTCCGTCAGGCGGGAGGGCAAGTACAAGGCGCTGCCAGCTGTCATGAGTTCTAACAACTTTGAGCGTAGTATATTTGGGGTCGTAGTTCAACGAAATTGTAACGGTGACATTTCTCCCACACCACCATATTTGGCTACCAGCGAACTCGCCGGAGCGAGCTGATCGGAGTCGAATCTAAATGATCCGGGAGGTTCCCGACGGATGAGTTTGAAAGATGTAATCCTCAATTTGTCATGATTTCTGCACCTGGCCTTCCAGAAATGAATATAAACCAAATATGCTGCGTCAAAGGTGACAGGAATATTGCAGGGGAGGCCGTCTTCATGATTTTCGCAGGAGCAATGGTGATTGTAGACACGATTGGTTAAAAACCTTGCTCTTGGAGTGTAATAGCACTTCAAAACACAGGACGTGTCCGGGTTCCGTTCATCTATCCTTGAATTTCACGATGTCCGAGGTACCCGGGCACATTAGAGTGTCCGAGATGTCCGGGCACATTAGAGTGTCCGAGATACCCGGGCACATCAGAGTGATGCTTACACCACAAGAATGAATAAATGCTTGTACCTGGAGGACATTTTGTTGGGTGTACTGTATTTTGGGAGATATTAGTGTATGTTACTGGCCCATTGACTCATCAGGGCCAGGATATCTATATGTAGTTAAACAGTGTAAGTAACTCAGAGCTAGTATTTTATTTGCTGTGATTTCTGGGGAGCTGTAATACGTGGGGAGGTAAACATACCCTCGGATTGATGGGGAAAAAGTGTTCCTAAACTTTTCTCATAGTTCAACATGCACGCAGAAGCTGCGCTTGCTTTGAATGAGCCCTCTGCAGAATCAGTCAATATCAGAAAAGCCCTTACAGTAACGCCCTGGAATTTCATGAATCGACGACTCCGAAAGAGTGGAAGAAACATACGGTTTATACGCCTCACATATAACATGCCCGCTGGACACGCCTGTGCTTCGATGCGGCCTCACTAAGATATGAATCTTCGTCGTTAACTAATACGTTGAGTCAGCTGAGTTTTTCGCGCTGACATATACTAGTAGTATGTGAATCCTTCATCATCTCCGCGGTATCCCAGTTCGGGTATTATTCACGGGCCACCTGGCCGCAACGTTACGGTGCTATCCTTCCTTCATCATCTCCGCGGTATCCCAGTTCGGGTATTATCCACGGGCCACCTGGCGCAACGTCACGGATGTTGCCGGTGCTATCCTTGAAAGTTCAAGCTGCGCTTCAAGTTGTCTATATCCACGGACCGAATTTTACAACTGTTCCCCAAATTCATGAGAGCGACCTCAAAGGAAACTAGAAAAGCACCATTCATCCTACAGGAGCGCTGGGAAAAGTGAGTAGGTTTTTCGGTCCGGCTTGCGGCCCAGGACTGGAGTGGAGACGCCAGCTAAGGGTGCAGTGACTGTGATCGGTCCATTTTGGCCGATGTGTCACCGGCATCATCTTTGAACAGCGCCTAGAAATTCTTCCTGGAGCAGTGTGAAAGGCAGATGCAGTGTTGACGTTTCTTTCAACCTTCCTTTTCGGGAACATGAGACGAACAAAGCGATATAGGTCTCATTAATTTCGAGAACCGCGCTGTAAAAGTCACCGCACGGTGTATTCGGGTCCTATTAAGTATGTATGTTTGTCTCACCAGAAAGAAAGGCAGACGTGTAAAGTATATTGGTTGGTTCTTTTTGTTGTGGCATCGCTTGCTGCGCTTTTCTTCCATGTTTCATCTTTTGTATTCTCGGTCCCAATCCCCCGTCTTCGTTTTGTGAAATGGATTCATATTAAATCCCGCCTTCAGGTCCACGGGCCCCGTGACTTGATTTTGTAGTGTTGGTTGTTTGATTGGTTGATTTGTTCCCGTTGCGTTACGCAGCTGCCTACTTCACCGCGCGCTGACAGCATACGATACGCGCCACATCGCCGATCACGTAATGCAATATGTATTCCCCATCGGGTTCTACCTCCACCTCCCTCTTTCTGTCGCGGGACTAGAATGTCGGCCGCCGACAGTTGTGCTGTTCTGGGTCACGATGAAGCTGCGGAGATACAATCTGATCGTGACTTGCGATCCCGGTTGAATTAAAAACACCAAGCATGGCTGAGCAATGACAGTCAGAATGGATGATAGATAATGAGAGACCGATTAGGGCGAGGGAATATTTTTACACTGCCTGGAGTAACCAAGTTAATTATTTCGCGGTGAAATTACATAAGAAACCCATCCTTAGGTGGATGGAGTCTAAAGATTCTCCTGTGGAGATTGCATGTCCTCGACGAATTTTCCGAGGTACATATCCCAGTCAGCAACCCTGAAACAAAAAGTCATCAGCATTTGCACAGTGCGGCACATCGTCGTGAAGTACCCGAAGCCACTCGGGGCGCGTGACCATAGCGCAATCGTGTGCGTATTCATCGTGCCCATGTCGAAGTCCTCCGCGCCGAAGGAGGCCCCCGCATGAACGTCAAAGTCCTGAGCGTCGACTCCGGCTGGAAATCCCATATCCCCTGAAGTATACCCGGACGATGTTGTGTACGTCTGTTCTGCGGTGGAGAACATCGGGTCAGCGAAGACGGGATCGTACCAAGAATTGTCGTCGACGTAGTGCTGGGGCGCGGTCTCGAGTCGTGGGTCGTACATCGTCAGGCCAAGCGTATCGCCAAGCTGCAGTTCCGATGTCGCCCCTGTATATGCACTAGCAAGGGAAGTAGGCTGCGGTGCAGTGTTTACTTCGACGATCGGGCGGTCGACTGCGACGAGTTCTTGCAGCGTGTCTCTATAGATGGATTGGTTATTAACGGCTGGAATACCATGACGACATATTGGCACTCACAGTAAAGGACCGGTCGATGGCCATCTGTTTGCAGAAAGTCAGGCAAATATATCGTAGGAAGAACGGGAAAGCGTACTGCTGGCGTTGAGCTCTTAGGACCGCTATACAGCGGTGAACGTCGGCGAGATCCTTCTCCGCCGCGTAAATCCTTCCCACTCCGCTCGCCGACCCACCCCAGATGTTCAGCAGTAGCACGATGGCAGAGGTGAAGAGCGATGTCTGACAATGGCATCAGAGTATGAATGCATAACTGACGAAATGCCGAGTACCTGGCTGAACCACAGCGGGTTATTAGGCCGACGTTGCTGCTGGATTTGTGCCACATGGCTGCATGCGCGAGCCGCGGTGTTACATATAGCCAGAGAAGGCAGCTTCTGCAAAATGAAATGAGGGTCCGCAAAACGGCCGATGCTGACTGGATTCACTTACTGGATTTGACGCAGGTTTCATCGCGGGGATGAACGGGCGGTGGATGAGAATCTGCGTGTGGTAGTACATGCAGTACAGCGTCGCGGACTGGTCGAAGAAAATGTCGTCTTGGATGAGATTGTCTGGATCCCAGCGGACTGCAAACGAGATTGTTATTATTTGAAGAAGTTAGAAGCGAGGGAGGCGCACGGTGATCGGGGATGGTTTCAAACCAAGTATTGAGCGCGGAGTCAATCTCTACCACGATCTGCTCCTCCCACCGGTCGTCGTTCAGCCCCATCAGTGTTTTACTCCGGTTCGTCGCATACTGAGCAATTTAAAGTGCATTAGCGTTAGTAATACGACGAGAAAACAGATATGGTGTGCGTACGAGCATCTTGCAGCTAAAGGCCATGATGCGATTCAACTCGAGGATGCGGATGAAAAACTCCAGCACAGATGGCTTGTTTGCGGGCTGCGAGAACATTGGAGCAGCGCTATTAGCCAGACCGACCCAGTACTCGTCGTCACATCTGGTTGGCATCCCGATGTCAAAGCTACGGGAAGATTATTATGGTTACCGCACGACGAAGAATATCACAACGCACTCGTGAGGGTGAAGGACAATGCAACGCCCCAGGGCGGTGCTTATCTGAGCCTCAAGCAGGAAAAGTATCCTGGAATAAGAATCAGCATCGGTCCATGGGTTGCGAGCGCCTATTAATCACTCACCAGGACGCACGCTTTTCCAATTCCTCTTCAAAAGGAATGTCGCTGCTCGGTACCTTGAAACGATGGGCACCGATATCTTGCGCCAGGCGTATCCCGAAGCCGACGATGGTCCATGAGGTCCGCGGCCGGGAGGTGCACTCCAAGAATTCAGCAGCCAACTGAGGGAGCACAAAATGAGGAATGATTCTACATACGAACCGGGAGCCTACACAATAGGATTGCAGATCGTAGAGGGTCGGGCTCCGATCCAAGTGCCCCGAAAGCTCCACCTGGTCAAACCATCTCGAGCCTGCGGGGGCCGCCAGGGGAATGTCGTTGGTCGAAACCCGTGGATCCGACGAGTATCGGGCACCGAGGGCGCAGACCAGTAGCAAGGTTTTCGCGAACCCACTGTGGGTCTGGTGCAAACGCTGGTTTACGCAGGCTTCAAAGAGAGGGCGCTGGAACAGCGGCAAAAACGGATTGACGGAAGTGAAGTAAAGCGACAGAAGAGACGCCAGTAGATCGTCTTCTGGGAAGGAATACGCTGGCGGTGGGGAAGATTCCGGTGCTTCCCAATGCTAGTATACAATTTGGTGAGCAATCCGGCCGGACGTGTTTATTTGACGACTAACCTTGCTAATCATAGGTCTCGGAACTTCGTGCGCAGTTGAATCTGCCGCAGAAGCATTCTTGACGCTATTCCTGATATCGACGGCGACCTTGACGAGCATGGCACCGCTGGATTTCCCCTGGAACCCTTGGGAAACGTCGCTGTTAACAGATAGAGACCGAAAGCTCTTGTCAATTTCAACGAAGGTCAAGTCGTCAGAATGTGGCTCAGGCCAAGGACAATTCAAGTCACGAATGGCATGCCGAATAATCTCAACCCCAGGGCCCCTTTCGACTTTGTGCTGTTCGAGAAGGGCCTCGAGCGTCTTCACTCGAGTTTCCAGCGTCTTCACTCGCGTTTCCAGGGCTTCAACATAACTCCTGCTGTGGCCTGGCATAGAGTTGGATGTATCGTGGAGGTCTTCAGGGGCGGATGGTCCAGCTGGCCGAGTCTGTGAATCCCATGAGCAACACAAATCACGACGGATGATGTTACTTGCAGCAGTTGACAGCCCAACATACGTGCACGTAAAGTTGTGCTTCGTGCAACGACTGCATTTCTCTCTTCCATCACCTGAACCAATCCTCAGCACGATGCTCGAGATAGGGAAAGACTTCACTGACAGCGTCCTGGATTTTCTGGCGTCAATACCTTTTATTTTTTCCCGGATAAGTGAAAGCAACTCACGTTTCTTACGCCTACAGATGTCGCATGCGCGCTTTCGCTTTTCCTTGGATGCAAACTCACTCTCGTAAGACTCTTCGTCAGACGGCATGCTGGAAGAGCTCAGGTTACCGGATCGGCATAACGCAGTCACACCGTGACATCGGAGAAACCGCACCGGTCTGCCGAAAATCTTTGGGAGGCACTGTGAGCTTTTCTAAAGTCCGAGTCTTAAAGCTTAAGGAAATCTTAAAAATTAAGGAGCCCATGATTCTTGTTTGCACTCCTGATGATTTTTCAAGTTGTCTTTGATAATTCGGACTCCGTCTGGAACTTCAACGTTGTTTGATTTCTCGACGACTCCCGGTCCCAGCGAAATTTTCATACCCCAAGCACATCAAATTAACAGACACAAGACAAGTTCCTAGCATACACATCAATCATCCACAATGTAAATTCCGACTTCAACAAAAGCGGAGTTGTTATTATCTGCGGATTGAACATCAGCACTTCCACAACACAAATTGAACGTACATCTCAGTCACGGTAACAGACAACAAACGTCTTCCGCTCAGTGCGGGGGCCGACGCCCTGAACAGTATGCCGTAGTCGAATGAGCCCGATACCTGAGAATCTTTGAGCATCCATAGCACTATATTGACCCTCTGGAGTGCAGGAAAAATCCCAGACGGTAAGAGCGCGTCAAACCCGTGGATAGTTGTCTCCAGGTCCGTCCAACTGTCATCGTTGAAAAGAGCAATTCGTATCGAAATCTCCTGAATCAAACTACTCCGTCCAAGGGAAGAAATTGAGGTAGAGAAGACGGTCAGAGCACTTGGAACGTGTGCGTCCATTGCAATATGTGTGAGTCTGGGAAAGCGCGACAGGTCGAGCAGTGGGATATCAACTGAGCTTCATTAGAAATATTAGACCTGAGTATTATGACGAAGACGCACGGAGGCTGAATGCCAGTTTCCTTATCGTAGCCCGTGCGGACTCTAGGATGGTTTTCAGACCCTCGGTCAAGGATGATCCGGTATCAACCTCGATAAGCTCCGTGAAATCGAACGGGCACAGAGGGTCGTCGAACCAATCTGTAATTGCACGGGGACAATATCGAAGAGAAAGCTTCGTGATACTTGAACGCCTGCCTTGCAGCTGAATTTCGGGGATTTCAGGCAGGCGATATAGAGTACCGGGGCCGAATGAGAGCGCTGTGATGTGGGGCATCAAATACTGGAAAATCCGGGGTGGGAAGGTCCCGGCGACAGCAATTTCTAGCCTTCGAATGGAAGGCATACCGAGAAAATGCCCGAGCTCCTCGGTCCACACCGCGGGTTCAGTTAGCTCGGTAAAATTGATGTAGCCAGAGAGGCGCACGCAGCGTAGATTCGAGAGCCTCATTCCCATTATCTCGGTATGAAGGCCGAGGTCGATCCGGACAGTCAAGGAACGAATGTAGGGTATGAGGTGCGGGGAGTCAATTAAAGTTTCCCCTAAACGGTGGCAGGCCGCTACCTCGTCGTAACTTCTACTAACATGGTGATCATGCGATGGACGGCGAAACTCGATATGATAGAAAATGCGGGACTGTGCCAAAGGGCACATTGATCGAGAAACAAGGGCCAAAGATCTGATATCCTTGGTGCGTTCTGATGCAAATTCTAAGATTTGGTCCCAGAGCTCCTGGACAGGAAGGTGAATTCGAGAAGCGTTCATGGATATATCGAACTAAGGCACCTGCCAATGTAAGTAGAGTCTCTGGCTAATGAACTTGTACGGTACGGTACATGTAGTTTGAATCCGTTCTCGTCCTCGATCGCGGTAAGTGTGTAGCACAATGTCTCTCATCCGTCAGTCTTTTATAGCACCTATTCGATGGGATCAGAACCGAGCGGATCCGCGAATATATAGGTGACTATATGACTGAAACTGACTCGTAAGAACTTTTGATTGGGTTGCGCTGTAGACGTCTCTTCGGCTTTGGTAAACAACCGGCGTCCTTGCTCCACCCGCGACGACGACGGTTCTGCATCATCGCCAGCAGAGGCAGTGAGCGACGCAGATGGAGTTACCTTTTAGAATTATATTAGTAACTGCTGCCACGGTAGCGAAGGACTGAATGACAAAAAAGAACTCAAGAAGAAGCCGCTGCAACTTGAGAATCTAGGACGGGTGCACCGCCACTGACAGCTTGCACAAGCACCGAAACGGCCAGAATCGTCTTGTGAGCGAGTCGAAAGCGCTAATCGCTCAACGCAGCGGAAGGTGCGGAGATGCGTGCAATGCGGAAGCAGAATACGGGTCTGATAGCAATTATCGTCATTAGCGGGAGGAAGGCAGTGAGGCGGGTAGATAGGCGCTTTGACAGTTCTGAAGAGGGGCGACAAATTGGACGGTCTATAATGGAGCTCGAACGGCAGAGCAGATGCGTGTGCGATGATGCCAGTGGATGGCGTGCGCCATAGGGAAGTAAACACGCAGTACTTGCGATCGACTCCCCACAATCGCCCTCCCGCCCTGGCGACGTAATATCTCGTACCCGACTGCTCATCGGCTCCAGGATTCAGCGGTGGTGTAAGCGCCAGCAGCGGGAGAGGCGATGCGATTACGCCAATGGAGTCAGAGATCGCACTTCGAGACACACCCAGGCCTTCCCGGAATGCATCCTTCGCAGCCGACCTCTCCAGCCTATCCTCGTGCCACACGACCCGCTATCCCCCTTGACACCGCATGCACAGGCGACACAAATCACCGCGGAGGCAAGCGGGATACACACAAAGTTCGCGCCGTCCTCCTCAATCAGCACCCGCAGAGCCTAGACAACTGGCCCCTCTGCTGACGGGCGAAGAATCGAGGAGCAGAAGCGGAGGCTCAACGCGCTGCGCCAGGTAAGAGGAGGCCCTAGCCGAGCCTAGGCACGGTGGCGCGCGCATGGTGGCGACAACGACTACGAGCTAAGTATCCGGCGCCGAACTTCGGCTTCCGTCCTCGTCATGGGTCCTCCCCGCTTTCTCTCCTTCTCCTTCCAAACATCCCATCGGAGCCCACTACGCCCGGTACAAGCCGCCTCCTTCGAGCATCAGAGTGTCTCCGACAATCGCCTCGGGACTAGAAGACCTGCACCAGCGTGCAATTCTCACAACGCCTTCCATTCCTCTTCTCCCGTCGTGAGGTCCCTGCACTCTTCGTGCCGTCGCGCGCCACGTCCGTCTGGCCCCAAGCTTCTCGCGTCGCAGGTGAGGACGGATGCACGTACGCCGACGTGGAGACTCGAAGAGACGCGTGCTCGTGGTGGAGCCGTCCCTCCGCTTTCCCTCCGCTTTCCCACTTCTTCCATGATGCTCGTACCTCCACGCGCACCTCGTGAGGTGTGCTCGTGTGCTCGTATCTGGGCCCGTGTCTCCACACTCTGGTCGATCTCACTATCTCCTCTCTATAACAGAGTGGTCTGCCCGGAGCATCTGCGCCTCGCGTTGGCACGAGGAGCGCCCTGAAGGGTGCCGAGGTCGCGGGTCGGCGAGCTCCGGACGAGTCGCGGACAGTGCAGCGACGTGGCGGACTAACGCCGCTGGGCGTGGTGTGCGCCGCTCCGAGGCGGAGGACATGTGGAGTGTTTCACGGGTGGTACCATGCGACCTGCGCCTCGCGTTCGTCGGGGCAGCGTCCTGAAGGCTATTGAGGCCGTGGACGAGGTCGAGGACGTCGGTGCCGTCCGGGCATGTGGCGGAGGATGCCTTCGTCGATGAAGGGCTACACGTCGCCGACGCCGTGGCCGCCCTGAGGGACGCCGAGGTCGTGGGTGGCGATTTGGGCGGCCAGGTATCCGGGTGCGTCGCGAACGGTGCCCTCTTTGCAGCGGTTGTCCACGAGGAGAATTTGCGCGTTGGGTCGTGGCGCCGAGGTCGCAGCCGCGGGCGACGTACGAGCGTGTCACGGACGGTTCTCTCGCTGCGGCGACGAGGAAGGTCTGCGCGTGGCCTCTCCGCCGGCAGTGGCTATGGGGTGGCATCCGGCGTGTCGCGCGCGGGGCCCTAGCGTCGGCCCAACGAAGAAGATCGGCGCCCTGGATGGTCCAGGCGCGTCGCGAATGATGTCCTTCACTTGCTCTGCGGGCAGCGTCCTAATCATTTCGAAATCAAGGATGTAGGTGTTGTCCCGGCGTATCACGGATGATATTCCTGTCGCAGTCTTGGTCCGCGAGAATGCTCGCGTCACAGGCAGCGTCCTAAAGCGGACTGAGGTGGGCGATATCTTGGAGCGTCTCACGTGGGACTCCCCACAGCGTGCTGCAGGGGTAACGAGGTTGCCGGCGTGGCGACGTCGCGGAAGGTGTAGCTTAGTCTGCGAGGACGGTCTGCGCATCGCGTTGGTGCGGGCAGCCGCCTCACGGACCTGGGTGGCGTCCAGGGTGTCGCGGAGGATGACCTTGCCACGACTAGCTGTCCTGCGTCGTGTCGCTGCGTCCGAGGAGACGGTTGGTGTCGGGTGGAAGCGGTGGCTACATGTCATTGATAGCGCAGATCGGCGTTGACCACCGGCGACGTGTGGGCCTCGAGGGCGCCTGGGAGACAAGTCAACACAGGAAGCAGCGCAAACTGACGAAGCTGAGCCAGGATAGTAGAGGAAGCATGAAGGGACGCGTCGACTTGACAGTCACCTAGGACACCGCCGAGCCCACAAAACGACTGCCGGAGGACGGGTGAGACTCCTTCACACCCGCCGGAAGATACAGACGAAGATGCTCGCCTCAGCGCCCACAGAGCCCAGAACATCGCGGCCTGGTATCCAAAACGTCTCCCGCGCCGTTCTTGCGCAAACTCGTGCATCGCGACCCAGACTCCCACCTGAGTACGGTACTCGCCCGCCACTGGCCAGAACACCGCAAGACCACGCGCGCGCGCACCACCGGTATCGATACCCAAAGGAACCTCTTCCCCTAGGTCGAGCGTGCGCGGGACTCTCCCCAAAATTTCCCGGCGCTCCGAGAGAAGGAAGTCAAATGGAGAATCAGCTCGCGCGCATGAAGACGGGCTGCGGGCGCGATCGATATGTCGGTGCACTCATCGCTCGTGCAAAGCATCCGCCGCCAACGCATGCCCTGCACACTTGCCCACCTGCAACGGAAATGCGAAAATGGCCTCTCTGCCTACGCTAGCAAAACCGTGCACTCTCGGGTCCAGGCATAACCCCCCCCCCCCCCCCCCCCCCCCCCAAAAAAAAAAGGAAATAACACGAAATAAAGGGAAAGACCAGACAAATAGAATCGCGAGACCCACCTGAGGAGGGTGCACGGACGTGCTAGGCAGCGAAACCGCAGGGAAAGCTCCCGGTGTGCGAGAGCGTGTGGATCTGTACAGAAAGTCAAGTATCAGTGACTGAAAGGATATGGGAAAGGGGGGAGGGAGGGGGGGGGGGGAAGCGAGTGTAGAGCGCCGGCGCCACCAAGGGATGAAAAAGAGGAGGAGTGGAAACGAGAGGTGCAAGATGAGGCGGAATAACTCACGGCGCACCCATCTCATAAATTCTAAATCCTCACTACCATGGTTCTTCGCCCCTTCACCTTCCACAGAGGAGGGAGCGCACGAACTCAATGCCATGGGTCCAGCAGGAACATGTAGACAGATAGCGAGCAAGTTGGTGCTTGGATTCTTTCAAGAAAGAAAAGGGCTCATAAATTGCGTGAAAAATGGGTGTAAATCGGGTGATACGTCTTCCGACTGCAGATGGTGTAGAACAAGGGTAGCTGAAATCAATGCAAGAAGGAGCAGACTTGATGCAGACCAATTGAAAGGACTCGAGCTGAGAGAAGCCAATCGGAAGGAGCCAAAATTCAAACTGGATATAGGTCCATGGCGGCGTCCAAGAGATAAAACAGGCAGCAGGCCGTACGTGTGATACAGACGTCGAAAGTTGGTCGAAAACAGGACTGTCACATTTCTGTGACGATAGTGACAGTCACTGCTTGCTACTGTAGTGCACTGCCACACCCGGCTTTCGACTAAACTTTGACGAGGACTTGGCGATTACTCCCTTCGATCCAAGCCCAGGCGGCTGTGAACTGCTACACCTCTGTGTGCCAACTGGATTCCGCGGATCTCACTGCCAGCCACCACCAGTATCTCTTCAAGTTGAAGTCAAGTTGAAGTGCTTTGAACACGTCGAATCTTGCGTCAATTTCTGGCCGCACTATGGAAGATATACGAACCTCGACAGCTGCCTAACCTTTTCAGTCTGCGTTTTTGCGCTAAGCGATCGCGCGGGTGTGGACTGGTTGTATCATGAACCGTCTCTCCTGAAAGGTCTTGATCCGCTCCACATTGGCCTGAATAATTAACCAAAGGGTACAAGAACCCGCCAAGTCCTCCACATTCCGTACTCCATCTCTCTCCTCCCTCATTACAAATATGGGCACCTACGATCTCACCCTCGGGTCGGTGATTTAACCATCGATCTTCCTCGATTCTCACACATCCTCCAGCTGTCTCCTGTTCTCGTCGTGGGCTAATATGATGTAGGCTTCTAGTAACCCTAGTAACACTCATGTTCTCAACAGATACTAATTATTCAAACAGTCTGTTCATTCTGGAGTACGTCACCTTCAATCGCTCATCCCAGAATAATTCATCTAACCGCTCCCTCCAGACTGATGCAGTGAGTCGCCTGTTTCGTTCCACGTCGTTGTGTATTTACTAGCCGATCGCGGCGGATCTATCAGTATTTCATGAGATACCCCAAGGGTGAGAAAGGAATTCACCTCAGCAGTTTGGTGTCTGATTTATTCTATCCAGATGGATGGTTCAACAAGGCATCAGTCTTGGTCGCTGTCTCAAGCGACTTCACTACCGTCTTTGCATGCCTATCAGCCAATTACTTGTATCTTGTGACAGTGCTTTATCCACTCATATTCCGTCTTTCAGCTTGCTGACAGACGTGTAGCATTGGGGTAACATCGTGATATCTTTTTATCTTTCCCAATTCTGACAGGGGCCATTTTGATAGGAACTCAGCCATACCTACTCACTCAGTACGTCTTTTCCAACTCGAACACGGGTGGTAACTTACCTGGTACCAGGCCCTGGTGTGTTGCGGTCTACGTTGTCAGCACCTCCATCAGCTCGGGTGCTGTTCAACTCTGGCTAGCCCGTATGGTCGTCAATTTGTAAGTCTCTTTCTTCCGGGGATTGCTGTGCCCCTCAACCTGCGTTCAGGACTAAACAATGGGTTTGGATCCCTGTCATTTCAATATTTATTCTCGCCGGCCTCACGGGGGCAGGTGCGACAGCGGGTCTGCTTGTCATCGATTCGTCTTACGCGGCTCGCGGAGGCCTCATAAAGTAGGTGTTCGACCATGGCTTTATTGGGACTTTCTAACAGCCCGAATTCATGAAGATGGGTTACCCTTTGGCTCAGCGGATGTGTAGCTGCCGATACCGTCATTACTGCTGTTCTCCTGATCAAATTTCGCACCATCAAGACGTCGTTCTCAGACACTAAAAGGTGTGCCTGCCGCTGCTTCCCGCCTTGACCTTTATACTTAACAATATGGCAGCTTAATCCGTCGATTATCGGTCGCCGCCGTCCGTAACGGCTCCATCACCACAATCATGACGTGAGCGCGTTCTCATCCATCCTGTACATGCGTTTACAGTTCATGCAGCATCATCACTCTCGTTATTTTCACGATTCAACCCCAGACAAAGTATACGTTTCTGCGAGTCCCCGCTTCGATCCATACTGACAGATCTCTTCAGCGGCCGTTATGATTGAGGCAAGCTCCCCCCTTGACGCAGCCTTGACATCCTCTACTATCGTTTCAAATTCCAGATGACCATTGGCCGCGTGTACACGCTGTGAGCCCCTCGCTCTATCATTCCATGCATCCACTAATATAACCTAGATCCATGCTCTCCAATCTGAACAAGCGATCGGCCCTCCTCGGCGAATCCCAAGGCTCCAACACCAAAAGGACAACGGCGGACCCGAGCGCGACCATCCTGCGCATCCGACAAGATGTCGAGACGCACTACAAGTCCGATACCGACGCGATCCAGATGACCGACTACGACGTGCACAAGCTCAACAGCACCGATGGGAGCTCGGACATCGGGAAGCCTTATGACAATGGGTTCTGACTGGTCAGAACATACAATCTTTGGAACTTGGTGGATTCGGTGTGACGGATGCAATTACAGCCATTTGCAAAATGGATGACAGTCGGCATAAAAAAGAAATAATAACAACTTTTGATCGGGCTTTTTGCCGAGGGCGCAGCCCATGCAATCCTGCCCCGATCTGCTCGTTTTTGCCACCGTTCGAGAGGGTTTAACCAGGGCTTTCGATTAGTACCCTGCACGGCATGTAATCTGCAAATTCGAGGTCATCAAAATTCGCTTCCAATGATTCCAACCCCGACTTGTTTTTCTCATTACTCAATCAAATCGAAACCAACTCTCTTGAGATCAAGTGCACCCGGAAGGGTATCCGGTGGCATATACTCGCACCCGGAGAGAAAATGGTTTGCCTCAGAAATGACCGTGGTACGTATAGTTACGCAAATAAATGAGTGGTTCGCTTGGTGGAGAGATTAAAGACCACTGCGACATAATGTGATTCGCCGAGGATAGATGCTAGGCTTACAGCTCTAGAACCCGCCCAGAAACTACCAGATCCAATGAAAACCCACAGAGCATTGAGTAGAACAAGATTCGGTTGGAAACACTGGGCGCAAATTTTGAGCTGCCCAATTTTCCAAATTACATGCTGCGCCGGGCACGAATCGGAATCCCTGGTTATGCCCTCTAGAACGGTGCTCGAACTGAACAAATCCGTTGAGAATTGGATGAGATACGCGGTCAGAAAAGACCCATCAAAAGTTTTTCCTTTATTTATTTTGCACCGACTGTCATCAATTTTGCAAACGGCTGTAATTAATGGGTCATGGGTCATTGGGTATAAAATCACTCTTGAATATCCTCCACCGTCATGAGCTTTATTCATATTACGACGTCCTGATTATGAAACTCATTGAGAAGATGGACTCAGACACTGACAGATCTTTGCGGGGTTCCGCCGGGGAAAATTGGATGAAAGCACCATTTGGGGTTTTTTTAAAACCGCCGTGAGATGACTGTTTCCTCAACTGAACTCAATTGAACATTGAATACGAGCTTGAAGCCGAACATGCAACTGCAAGCTGTTAATTTCGCTGAAAAATCAAGAGTGCTTCACGACACTTTTCATGAAGCGAAATTTCGCTAATTACACTCACTAACTACCTACGTCGGTAGCTCCCAACCGTCCTAGCCGTCGGTTCGGAAAGCTCCACCATCACCTTTGGATCGACTATCATCAAAAGTCAAGTGTTGGCGTGTGCTGCGGCTACTTTATTGTATTTCTGTATTATCTGGATTCGGCGAGTGTATACCGTATACGTCGTACCTAGAACCATGTTTCTCAAAAGGAGTGAGCACGAGGCGGTAGATATATTGTTCTTCTCATCGCCTTTTGTGAGGATATTGGACTGGGTAAGGAGGAACAACGACATTGTTCAAAGTTTTCAGTGCGAAGGCTGTTTAAACAATTACTTGCTTAGACTTCAGGGAATAAATGGGAGAGGCTAATCAGGCATTATAACAAGTACGATGTGACCGCATTTATTAGGCACTGATGGGAAGTCAGACTGTTCGAACTCGGAGACGAGTTTGGCGCGGCAAGTTGCGGTCGAATTAGCAGGATAAGCGATCTCGGCATAGTCAAAGAGGCGAAATTACTGAACCATTTTGGTCGGTTTGTTTACTTGGTCTGTGCATTTTAAAGCAAAGTGATATTCAGCGTCCAGCGCAAATCAGTTATAGTAGGCATGTGTAATGAAAAAACATATGAGAAGACAGGATTGGAAAAAAGAGTAACCGCGTGCATGTATCGACCATTCAGTAAGGATGACCGGACCCCGGGAAGTACCAAGGTCCGTGAGGACCCTGGCCATTGGAAGGCAACAAGGGCGCCGGGAAACCAAGCCCAGGGCCCGGATCCTTGAGCGCTACGTGAGGATTCAAATGAGAATTGCCATGTGCGTTGGATGGCTTGTGCGCACCCGGTCCCAAGTGCGGAATGTGTAGTTTGTCGCGGAAGAATGCGAAAGAGCCCTGACAATCCACGTCAGAAACATCCTCGTCGTCAACCGTTATTCCTTTCGGACGTGAAAGGAGCTGAGACATGCGCTCTGACGGAGGCTGAGCAGCGCCTAATTCTTTAATGAACGCACAAGCAAATGCGGCCCATCCGAAATCTCCCTCCGACTTTGTTGTCATTTTTCGGCAGTAGCGTTCGCTCCACTTGAGACCAGCGAAATCGGACAATTCGCTGTCGAAGAAATCGGCGATATCGTCCAAAGTAGACTGCTTATCGACGACCTTCTGTATGTCCCACCAGTGGACGCCCTTTTGATCATTGAAAGCGTGGCAGATATCTGGCTCCGGACGCGCTGTGATGAGGATGCGAAAATTGCTAGGAAAGTCCGCGGTGCGCATGGAGAGTAGCGACACCAGATCTTTGCGCATGCTCGGATCTCCGGTCGCATCCAATGCGTCGATGACGATAACCACGGGTCCAAAGTAGACCGAGCTGGCGGCAGGCTTGATAATAAATTCCTCGAACTGCTCCAACACACAACTCGTGTTTCGAACCGCGCGCGCCCCTATATTCTGTTTCAAGGCCTCCTTCCACTGGGGATCGAGATCGGCGAGATCGCGGGTGATAGTACTGAAGAGTTTGTCGGGACTGCGCTCTGGACGGTCGGGGAGGAAGAAGAATGACGAGCCGAGGCGTCTCATCTCGTTAAATCTCCTGGAAACGCTATGCGCGATCGCTGACTTCCCACTGCCAGCAACACCATTCAGAACTAGAACGCGAGGGGTATCGACGTCGGCGTTGTTAACCCATTCAAATATCTTCTCCAGAAGCTCCTCGCGTGTGCCCAGAAGACACTGCTTTCTGAGGTCGAATCGCGCACCCTGAGCGTAAGGAAGATCGTCGAGTTCCCCAGCGGTCGCTGAATATCAAAACGTTCAACACAGGCAAAAATGGACGTATTGATTAGTTTACCGATACGGTCGACCTGTTCAGCGATTCTGACAACGGCAATCTCGATGTTCAGAGCGGCGCCGTCGCGAAAGGCCACTTTGAGATCCTGGAACTTCTTCTCGTATTCGGCAATTTTTCTTTCTATTGCATCACCGGAGATCACGTTCTTTGCGGCACGAATGACTGTTACTCTCAATGAGAACTGTTGAAAGAGCGTCGGATGAGATTAGCGCTTACTAAAACTGCGTTTTTGCTTGGTGTAGTCACGGATGAAGTACGCGCATTCGGTTGTTTGCAGGGTCAGGAGCATGATGGTCTGCCGATGTCCCTCCAGAGCGGCGACTTTCAACTCGTTTAAGAAGCAAAAGACGTCCGTCGTAATTTTGATTAGCTCCCGGAATTTATCGTCCCGTTCTTGCTGAGCAACTGCGACCTGATGGATAGTGAGAAATACGAGAGGACTTGGATCAGAGAACAGATCACCTTCTGCGCCATGGTGAGCACGCTGCATGCGAACTTGGCATAAGGGTGTATCTATGAGGAAGAATCAGTAAGTGAGAGGAGCGGCGATATGAGGTACATACTTCCGAGAATCGGCTGACGATCTTGGTGAAAACCTCGACGTGCTTGAGCAAAAGGTCCCACGTCTCCGAGACAGAATCAATGTCGCCCAAGTCCAAGATTTCAGAAATGGGATTTCGAGGCTCATCGCCGAACGCAAGCACGTGTCGTGCATGCCTAGCAGCGCCCGTCGGATTGGCGGCGCCCATCTCGGCTCCCATCGCAACTTGGATCCCCGTCCGGAGATCATAAACATTACGGTTTCTGACCGCATTTGAAGCCTCCTGGCGTTTGGCAGCGCAAGGCGCATCCTGCGAAAGAAGTTCTAATGTGAAATGCAGGTGGGTGTTAAGCGTCCCAGTGTCACTGTGAAGTCGTCGTTCCACGGCTAGACAATAAATCAATATCAAGAAATATAGTTCCACACGTATACGTACATTTACTGTCCCAAAGGCTGGAATTTATTGCCTCCTCGTTCCAGCCAACAACGGTGTCCTCACGAACACGGTGGGTTGCAAGCAGTGTAAGCGTTATGACAGACGTGTGCGATGTGTCACTTGGAATGCGTTAATTAATCAGGAATGAACAACACTATATATGTAACCGGATGAGCTCACAAATGAAATTCGTCCTCCCATAGAGCCCAACCGGAATCTGCGATCGCGATTATAGTCTTCTCGACATTACCATTAACCATGACTTTGACGAAAAATCGCCCTGTGCGCCATCCAACCATGGGTACGGTATCGGCCTGGATTTCTACAACAAGTTAATGGAAGAGCACGCTTTCGAATATGATTCCGCGTACTCGAGACTTTGATCTTCAGCATATTATCCGCGTTTCTTCGTGTACAATTAGCAGAGAGCCGAAAGTTTCATGCAGAACGGGATGCACACACCGTGTAGAGTGTTTCCGCCCGGTGATGGTGAAGAATATGGATGGGCGCTGACGAACGGTTCAGCAGCATATTTATCACCTTTTTGACTGCCATACCGTGGCAACACGCTGTCGGTACAAGGAATGAACCGGCCGATCAAAATAGCAGGAGCTGCTACATTTCAGCGTGTAAAAGTCAGCAGGTCGAGATACTCGCATATAGTACGGGTAAATCCACGGTATTACCCTTCCCGTCGGGCGTTGTGATACGGGAGGGCGTTAACTACATGCTAAAAAACCCGCGCAGGAGCGTTTAGACGCCCAGGATAACGGCAGCTGCTGTATTTCAGGAAGTCTCCCACCGTGTACAAATCGGAAGGTCCAGATACTCGGTTGTAGTACGCAGCGTGAATCCATGATTGCTTTCGAATGCGGAAACAACAGCAAGCGGTCTCCTTCCATTCACAGTGATCTGCGACCGCAACCAAAAAAGTCTGCGCATGCACAGAAGGTATAATTATCTTCAGAACAGGATGCAGGCATGATGAACGACCCCGTGTCAACTCCCCTTCGATTGCAGACGTCAGGGATGATCAAGGCGAAGTCCAGCTACAGAGGTCAAGGTTGAGGATCATCACAACGGTCAACATTGAAACAAGCACAGAAACGCGGGGAAACGCAAGCGTGATCCATCCAGCGAAGCCGGCAAGGACAATTTCGCGTGACAAAGGGGTGGGCAGATCACCGTGGGTGGCTGACAAGCGCTGGACGGACGCAATTAGACGAAGTATTTTTTTATCGTGACACGCGTCAAAAATGAGGACCGATAACAGACAGGCGTCAAATCGGTGCCGTTAATGAGAATGGCGACTACAGGTGAGTACCGTAGCAGCATGCGATTCTAGTGCGAGATGCCGAACGGAAGGCTTGTTGTCTGCGTTGCTGCGGCAATTGCGCTGAACGCGGCACTTGGTTATACCAGAAGCTTGGATCCAGAAATGAAACGCTCGTGCCCGTGTTGACGTTATCCAGAACATGGTCCATCCGAAAGCTTGGATCCAGAAATGAAACGGATGTGCCCGTGTCTTCAGAAATTGTGGACCAGTGGCCAGATTGAATCATTTCCTTCGTAATTGAGAGATCAGCTGCTTCGTTAGTAGCCCAGATAATCTCGGATAAAAACGAAACGGAGGGACGGAGCGGACTCAGACCTGGTCCAGATTCGCACAGAGCCAGTGGAGGGCCGGTATCGAAGTTGCTTAACCACAAGCAAAGCCAAGTTGTGCTGGTGGTGGGTGCAAGGTAGAGTCGTGGTCGGGCACCAAGATTCTGTGTGTGACGTCGCATTACTGTGACCATCAAATCATTCACCAAACATTGAGGCACAACGCATGTCCTCCTTTTCCTGGAACAACTATAGTCAAGATTCGGACATTGGAATCTCCAGGACGCTTCTTGCTAGGTTGCAGCCATGGATATGCGCTATTGGGTGCTAGTCTAGCAAGTCTATGCTGAAATAATCCGAGGCAAGGTTCTGCTCGGGACCAGGAGAGTACGACCAAGTGTTTGGCTGAGCTCTGCAAACACGTAAGGATACAAGTGGAGTTACGCTACTTATATATCCTCGATGATTAGCTAATGGTTCCAGAACATTCGCCCAAAATTGAATATTCCTTAGTCTACTACGGTCTAGACTGCCAGCGGGGTGATTCTGATTCCTGGCGACTTGGACGCGTTAGAAGTGTCTCAACCAAGTCGCAACTCATTGTAAGATTTTTCTGCTATCCTGAGACTTCTATGTCACCAAATTTCCTGGTAATGGAGAACCCGAGGCCCTAACAATATTCAAATCGGAACGCGAGATCATTTTTTGGCGAAGAGTTTGTCTAGGAGTTTTCAAGCAAGACAAACACCGCCTGCCTTCAGCGGCAGAATTCACAAAGGTTGAAATGCTTACGAAGGATGGCTGTGCGTAGGATCCATCATCATGCCTCGAAGTTTGCCGAGCCCAGTCTTCTGAAGTTATTGTGACAGTTGCGCCTCGGATGTTTCGCTTTTTCACAGCCTACCGGCTATTCGAAATGCACTCCCGACTATCCGGATTTATACAGCAGCGGTTCCTCCCAGGGATATTTGGATTCTGATGGAATTGTTGGGCGCTCTGGATAAGCGCCTGTCAAAGTTCAAACGTTCAACAGCTGTGGAGAGGGCGGTCCTGATCGATGTTCAGATTGGTGAACCTTGGTTCTCGTATTCCTATGGTTGACTGACGCTTCAATTTAGCTTGATTCTCGACCTGACCAAAATTACAACCGTTCGTCCTTCACGACCTCCAGTTCTTCAGTTCAGCTGTACTGATAGCCACAAGCTATCGCACTTAGGAACAACACAGCCGTATACAGCTTTCTACTGCAGTGTCAGGCACCTCCACCGCTTTGTCGGTCGGTTATAAGGTCCTTCAACGCCTTCCGCTTCCTTTCCCTTTCTCCCCCTTGGTTCTCCGGCCTCGTCACAGTGGATGCCCCGCTGTGATATTTATTCATCCATCGTAAATGTACATGATTTGCCATCTGCACTTCTCCATCCTTTGTATCCTAACTGTCCTCCTCCCAGCTCAGTGTCGCGCTGTTCACTGCGCCCCTCAGGTTGTCACGCAAGAAGGCCTTTCTCATTGGCACCAAACTCGGCGATTTTAAGCTTCCCAAATGCAAGGATATTCCGCCGCAGAGTCCCCCCCCCATCGAGGAGACCCACGAAGACATTAAGCGTTTCCGCACACTTCTTATCGGTATATTTTATTTATGTCAGAACACTCTATCCATGATCTCATGCCCCCGATAGAGAAGTTTGGATTCCTAGATGAAGATGTCACGATGATGATTGACGACGGGGTTGGTGTTCAACCGACAAAACTCAATATCGTGAGCCCTCGATGCTCATTCAGGTACCTCTGACTCAACAAAGTCGCAGATGGCGAAGCTCAAGACGTTCACGGTCGGACAACGCCCAGGAGATCTATTCGTTTTTGTCTGTTCGTCCGCCTTCCTCTGATACAACCCCGTGGAATTCATCATATTGCACAGATGCGGGCCATGGGGGTCAACAGCCCTGTCTCGATGGTAGCGAGGAGGATGGACTAGATGAGGGTGTGGGCACTTTACCATTTCTTTCTATCCTCCATCTTACGCCCTACGATTAAAGGTATCATAACGTGTGACGATTCGACAAACGGCTACACCATCATCTTGGACGATGTCAGTATACGCCGACCTGGACTCGTCCTAAGGTTCAGATTCCGTATACTGAAGGGATGGTACGACAGGAGCTGCACGAGTATCTCGTGAAACCCTTGACTCCAGGCTGCCGTCTAATTGTGCGTGATTTATTCCGCCACTCTCTTGTAAACATTCTCACCGTACCCTTCGATGCCTGCCATTCGGAGACGATCCTTGGTGAATATTTTGTGCGCCCATTATCTTTGCACCAGCTGATGAATGGCGTATTTAGATTTGCTGCACCATAGATGCAACAGGGTCAATAGTTATTGTGCGTGTTGGCTTTTACCTCGTTGTTTCGATTTCGTTAAATTTTCTTCGACTAGTCCGGCGAACAGTGCGCCGCCTCAGAGAGTTGACGGGCTTCCCTCCTTCCTCCTCTGTGCAGGAGTCGTCCGGGATGACCGCCGAGACTCTGACTGCAACTCGGTTCTGCAGCGGCTACTGTGAGCGTAGGAAGATGCCCGCCACTCCTGATGTGGTTCGTCTGAATCTGTGTCCTGCATGCACCACGTTGATATCCCTCGGCAGATGTGCTTCTCTGCGTGCAAGGACTCTCAGACTGTATGGGCAAAGCCTGGGCGCTCGATGCTCGATGTGCGTTTGATTTGATTATCGTCTCTACTTGCTGATATCGATATCGCGCGTCCTAGACGGCCATTCGTTTGCTGGGTATGTGGATTTCTTGTACCTCAGAGATACGATTCAAAAGGAAGTCGCCAGAAGCGGAACCTTCCCCAACGTTGAAGAAGGTCATGCGGACCCTCGAGTACGTGTCAGAATCCTGTTTCCCGGCGGCTTTCCTGAAGATACTCCTCCACAGTAAGAACGCGAAGGTTATATATCGAGATGTCAAGGAGGACAAGCGCCAGAAAGAGCGCAGAGAGAAAGAACGGAAAGAGAAGGTCAAGAAGGGAACCGCGTACCAAGAGTCGGAGGATGAGACGGATGATGGGACAAATCACAAGATTGCCAGATGGGCACCGCAGGTGGGTTATATTTCTCACAGGCGTGAGTGCAACAATACCTATTGCAATTCCACAGATCTCCAGCGCAGTACCCTTGGTAAGATATCTGATATTTCCTGGCTCGAGGGCTGATGATGTGATTTGAATAGCGGATGAACAGCCGCTTGCAGCTTTGATGAACATTGAATATATAATATGAGCCGATCTGGGGCTCCTTGAACTGTATAGTTGGGATAGCCTGATCCACACCGATTCAGGCCGGTAATTAATTTGGGAATTAATTTGGATAAATGGCATAGGTTAGACGGGTCTGTTGTGTAGACAGACAACTTCGTTATCCGCGCAGAGCTTTACTAATATGTATTATGGGATATTTCATGTAATGCGCTTGTAAATATTCATCGTCGCGAGCATTCATGAATTTCAAAGCCAATGTTTCGAGTTTGTTGAGTTCGACTCGTACCCCACTATCGAACACCTCAGGCTCTGCAAGGTGATCGGCCTCTGCAAATTTTATTCTTGTCCTGGGTTCTAGACCAATTCTCTTGTAAAAAAATGTGCCCTATGAGAGTCCCCAATAGTAGATAGATGATACTTTACAGCTGTTTGCATAAAGGATGGCAGTAGCCCCTTTTTTTGAAAATAAGAGCAATTTTGATCCTGCACTTTGCCATCGACGGCCCGACCGCATTTCTGAACATAATTAATTAATTTTAAGTGCGTTAGAGAGGGATTTGACAGGTCTTTCTACCCATACCGAATTCACCTGGTAAAACCAAATATCTAAGATTGTCAAGATTCACAAGGTTTATATTCCTGCAGGGCTTGTGCTCCGTGAGTTCTGCACCAATTTGGCCAGCTCAGGGCGCGTTTGAAAGCCACTACCATGGCACCCATCCCTATCATAGCGAATTGTGTCGTGGAAATTTCCAAAGCCATTAGCAGGCTGTTGACTCTTTTCGTTGAATGATCGATTAGGCTCGGCCCATTTTAGATTGAAAGCAAAATCTCATTTATGTATAATGTATGCCAGTAAGATACCTCTCGAGCACAACCACCCTCAACAAAGTCGAATATGATTTGAGCGAGTAAGAGGCAGTCCAGGTCGGAGACGGAAACACTTGAGGCCCATTTTCACAAATCTAGATATTTGGTTCTACCAGGTGAGTTGGGTATGGGTCGAAAGGCCCGTCAAATCCCTCTCGAACGCACAAAAAATCAATTAAATATGTTGAGAAATGGGGTTGGGCCGTCGATGGCAAAGTGCGAGATCAAAATTGCTCTCACACCGGAAAAAGAGGAAATTAAGGGTGCCTGCAAGCGCACCTTAAGCTGTCAGCATCAACAGCATGTTCGGCGCAGCTGAAAACGCACCTGAAATCGTGGGTTTCGGACGTGCCAACTATGCTGCTGAATTTGCTAGAATAAGTTGCAAACAGCTGTAAATAACCACGGAGGATCAAGGGCAGGAAAAAAAATCAACAGTGTAGTATGAGGCTGTACTTCAGTAACTTTTTTGTGAGTTCAATTCGGCCTCAGAAATTACAGCTGTTTGCAATGAGCATGACACTCGGCCAATTCTGGTAAGTAAGAGCAAATTTGATCAGGCACTTTGCTGCCGGCGCTCCTCACGCAATTCTCCACAGATTTGGTTGATCTTGGGCGCGTTAAATAGGATTTCAAAAGTGCTTTCAAACCACACCCTACTTAGGGTGTGATATGGAATATAAAGGTTTGTCAAAATCTGCCTTGTGTGTTTTCAACTGACGCTTGTAACGGCGGTTTTTCCATCAAATTTGAATCAATTTGGCTGGATTTAGATCCGTTCTGAAGCCCTGAGCTTGGCATTCGTGCAGTGTCATATTTTGTGGTATGCATCTGTAGTGCCTGGAACGGGCTGTTATTTCAGGTATTTGAACAATGGATTATGGCATGCTGATTTCGCATTGAACTACATATTATGTGAGACAATATGCCAGACAAATATCTCCATGCCATATCCACAATCAAGCAAATCAATTGACATTTGGTCCCAAAATGGCTGTTGCAAGTTTCGGTTGAAAACACACAAAACAAATTTTGGGGGTAAACAAATATCTCGTATCAGAGCTTGAGTAGGGTATGGCTCGAAAGCCCTTGCAAAACCATATCGAACGCGCCAAAGATCAAGGGTATTGGCCCAGAAATGTGGCGGGAGCGTCGAGTACAAAGTACGAGATCAAATTTGAATCTTGATCTTATTTAGAAAAAATTGATGAGTTTCATGCTCATTGCAAACAGCTGTAAGCCAACCGGGATTCCTCATTTTACGTTAGAAATACTTCCCGGAAAAGTCGAACAAAACAGATTCTATGCAGAACGAAGAAGGTCCTTGGAAGGTCCCATCAACATAGTCACCGCCACCGTCACCGCCACCGTTTCAGATTTGGTGATGACTCACAGCTTTCTGCTTCTTCCATGCTTCTTGGGCGCCACTGTCCAGTACTGCCCTCCACGGAAAAGGAGTCAAGAACCTTCATCGAACATAGTCTCACTATCTCACCAAGTCATTTGCAGTAGCTCCCCCGGAACTCGTGACCTGATTTCGTCGCGTCGTCTTTTTTTCGTCCATGTCGACGTTAGCACATAGCCTCCAACGAGTTCCGAATGAATGGTCATCAGGCGTAGACATCATGCGAAAGCTGAAGTGACTATATTCCCAGGCGCTTAACATTATCCACTTGGCGATTCGGGCGGTGTATGTCTCCGAGCTCAGTCCCTCATTTCTCCGAGTCGTTCTCACTGACTCTTCTATGCAGACGCATGCCTCAGTCTGCCTCAGCCGAGACGCATCTCTAGCTTGTTCGACGTTGCCTCGAGCACTGCAAAACATGAAATCACACTCTCCCGCGATGGAAGATGGAGATGCGGGGGCAGCTGTCATCACGGGTCGATGGCAAGGGGGAGTCCGTGAACGACGGACGGACGAGTATAACTGAACCGCCGATGAAGGTATGTTCACCCCCATCCGTGATCCTTACCCGAGTATCCAGTGGCCATCAATTGTCCAGCTATATTGTGGGCCCGCAGAAAGCTGTACTTAATCGCCTGTGCTTCAGATGTTCTATTCGGAGCTATAGAACTGAGTCGCCCCCGCGCTCTCCATTTCTGGGCTGCCCGTCGAGATGCACTGTCCTAGTACAGTAACCCCGAGTCTGTCGCAGGCCTCATCCTTCTCCCGATCTTCACTGCCTTGCAGGTATTTATCCCTTTCTCCATCAACCTCGATACATTCCTGAAAGTATCTCCCCCAGCCCAATATTTCCCTCAGCCTGTACTTGTCTTCGTCGTCGATGGCCCTTGAACTCAAATCCGAGGTCTCACGAGATCAACGTGACTCTTCATGTTTTGCGTGGACAATTCAAAGCCTTGTTGGGTACCGTCTTTCCAACCCTATTCTCTTCCCTGTGCTGAAGCATCCCCAGCGCTTTCCTCTGTCTTTTGGAGAATCTATGCACTCGTCGTACGCGCCCAGCTGGACCGCAGGTCGTCGATTCGGATCGTGAACCGCCGCTGACGGATTGCGAGAAGGACCCACAGCGGCATAGAGATGTCTATCAGGTTCGTCCTCCGAGTCTACAGTGGGTAGGTAGGGTCCTAAATTGTGCTCTATAGACGCATGCGCACCTCTTGGCCACCCTCAAGCGTAGAGATGCGGCCGACGCGGCATTCGAGGCGCGGGCCCTTGCTCTCTTGGCGCCCGTCAAGGGCCGGTTAGGCGATATGACCCGCGACAGCGAGGTAAGCGCCTGCACTATATCGAGCGAGTCCGCCTCATCGCGGCCCAGGGCATGCATGATACTGTTTCGGTCCCACACTGCCCGGATCTTCCGCCTGCTCCCCAAATATTCTACGGCCGAGATCGCGAGCTCTCCGCGCTCGTCGGCATGTTCTCGCAGCCGCGCCAGGCACACGCCGCGCTCCTGGGCGAGGCGGGTGCGGGAAAATCGGCGCTCGCGCTAGCACTCCTGCACCATGCGCAAATCAGGCGCAAATTCGGACCAAGGCGTTTCCTCGTTCCATGCGACACGCCTGAAGGTGTGGTGGGCGTCTACCGCCATTTGGCCTCCGCACTGGGGCGCCTACGCGCATCACCCGAAACGGATCGTGCATTCGTGCTCTCAGCGCTGGCATCCTCCCATTCCGATTCTCTCGTCGTCCTCGACGACCTCGGTGCGTTCCCTGCCTTCTTGAGATTCCCTCCTAAGTCCTAACGGACGTGTACAGACACCATATGGGTCCCACCGCGCGTACTCGAAGGGATCCTCTCGGAGCTCGCCGCTATCCCGGGGGTCTCCCTGCTCCTCACCCTCCGCGGGACGCAGCGCCCTGCAGGCCCCGTATACATGACACCCTGCCCCGCGCCGCTCGGGCCCCTTCCCCTCCCCGCCGCACGCGCGCTCTTCCTCGCGATCTCGGACTTCCCGGTCGATGACGCGCCACCTACTTACGCAGACACGTCACTGCTGGTCGACGTGGCCTCAGAACATACGCCCGGCGCCCAGCACAACGACACCGATGTCGATGCGGCCCTTCTCGACGCCCTCCTGCAGCGCGTGGGGTGCCTCCCCCGCGGTGTCGTCCTCCTCGCGCAACGCGCGCAGTACGAGCCGCTCGCCTTCTTGCTCGAGAGCTGCGCCGATGGGGATGTCTTGTGATAATCTCTGGGTTCGAGAAACTCTCTACCTCCGCGGCGGTGGATGGGGTAGGCACGATCATGCCGAGCGTCCTCGGTCCCGCCTGCGACAGCGCAATGGGTTAGTTAGGCGCGCGCTTAGCTGGGGCGCTTATCAGCTAGGCGCGCGCCTATCTCACAGCTACCAAGCGCCAAGTGGCAGTCTGGCGCCCATTCAGCGTCTTTTAACGGCTTTCATATAGTGCATTTCTGCTGTACATACTCTGGGGTTACTGCATTATATTTGGGCAGTGTGAAATTAATCGATTCTAACTAGGCATCTTCGCGAAGTTCCGATATGTGAAAGCGGGGTAGCTAAACTTGGATTTTCCCGAGGATAGCCCCTTGGACTCTTTCTTCATAATTTCTGATTGTGATTCATATGCCAGCGAAAGTCAGTTAACAGCCTTGTTAACAGCCTTAACTTGCGCCAATCAATTCATGAAACGCATTCCAGGGGAAAATCAGAACTGAGAAGAAAATGGACAGCCGGCGTTCTTCTGTGTCCACAGTGTCCCCTGGACCCTGGTCTCACACTGCCCTCCTGGTAATTTCTGGGACACGGGAGAAATAGATGGATATCAAATAGCTACGCAAGAATGGCTGGCGGGTTCCTCGCAACTCATGAAGAATGAGCTTTTCAACACTGTTAAGTATCTTCATGGCATGAACAGTGTGCGAGCCAAGTTCGAGCAAAATGTTGTGAGCGCTCCAAATCTAATCCCACATCATAGTTTTTTCATCCACCGCATTTTTTTACTCGCACAGATTCCTTTGGTGATCCTGGGAGAAGCGGGAAAACTAGTGTAGGAAATTTTCAATTGTAACTCATGGGGAGCCAAATTCGAAAGTGCACGTGCTTCAGTTCCCGGTCCGAACCTTCCGAGACTTCAACTGAACCTAACTGAACCCACCATTATTATGGCAGATCGATGTCGGCAATGCATCGGACTGGCGGTACATACTCCGTTGCCACCGCCGTTTCCTCCGTACGCATATGATCTTGCTTTTTAACTTATATGGAGTTGTGGCGTTCTCTGATATATAATCTGTACCTTGATGCCAGCTCAGACTTCGTACCACTACGTACACGTAGTGTTCAGCAACAATTCATCCCTTTAATATCGCTGGTCGTCTCCGGTTGACAAGGATATTATTTAGGATAATATAAGTTTTGTTGGCTCACCACCGTTCAATCCAGAAGATACCGTCGATCACGATTCACGTACAAGACAATGTATTAATTAATGTGACGGTCAAAGAATAACATAAGTGCAACATATCGGGGAAAGATGTAGGTAGCAGTCTATGAGACAAACTTAGCTAAGTAGATTAAGTATCTACGAATGTTTTATAATCAACAAAGGTCCAAGTCGAGTGCAAGTAATCGTTGTGCTTTGGCAGAAAGGTGTTGCTGTGGTCATTGCCGTCGATGAATTTCCACGTCCGTATTGAGGTGTGCCCTCAGCTGTCCCTTCCTCTTCGATGAATCCCAGGAAAGATAATCATCTGCTTCCCGTAGCAGGCCTGACTGCGGGTTTCGACGTGGGAGGCTTAACTGATGCGCCAGACTTCGTCGTTGTCGGTTGGGTCGAGGACGCGGGCCTGACCGCCTTGACAGACGGTTTGGGCTTCTTCGTCGCGGAATTCTGTTCCAGGGGCCCCCGAGGCCGATAGCTAAATCAATGAATTAAACGCGCCGTATACGAATGAGCGGGAGATGAACACTCACGGCGCAGAAGTTTGATTTCCGTCTGCGTCAAAGCCAACATTGGCGTGAAACAGGTTGCTGAGACGGAATTTTCCGATGAGCCGACATTACGGATGCAGAACACTAGATCTAGCCGCTCACCGGAGTAGCTCGACTACCATGGTATGGAATTTGGGTAGTGCCATCGTGGAGATGTGGGTGGGATGGGAGTTAAAACGAGTCAGCCCCGCAGCAGCTTTACTTATACCCCGCAGGCGGTTGAGGATGAGCTCGAGTCATCTATGTGCGCAGTCCAGCTGTGTGGGTGTAGCCGGGCTGTAGACGCGTTCAAAAATACCTGGAGCCGGGTTGCATTCCATTAGTCGGGAGGCGCTCGGCGGAGAAGAACCAACACTGATTTATGGCGGTTGGAGGCGCTCACAGATAAAAGTGGGACCTTCTTAGATTTCAAATTGACACTGGATACAGCAATATCTACTAGTAGTGCCGAAATTCTGTGTGTCCAAAAAAACGTGGCGATCAAAATGCTGTAACAAGTTATGGAGCGCGGATTCCGGACCGTTCATTTTACAGAGCTGTTCGCTGTCCGTTATCCAGGCTGTCCAAACTGGGTTGTAAAATTGTAGAAGGCACTGGCAGCACCAGCATCGCATCGTATTTCTACTTCCGAAGGTGATCCGCTTTACCCGTAGTTAGAGCGGATATCAGGACTTCCGCTCTTCCCGGCAAAGTATCATCCAACTCGAAAACTCCACACGGATTGGCAACTTGAGAGGTCGACGATTGAAGTTAGATGACAGATATACCCTCGGAGATCAGCGCGGCGTGGATCCATCTGTCGAGTGATAAGCGCCAAGATAAGCGCTCAACCTGCTGTTTTTAACGTGTGCTTTCACCTTCTGGAAAGTACAAGCTGTTGAGCTAAAAGCGATACACTCATGGAGATGCAAAAGATCAAGATGTCTGAAGTTTGGCGCTTTCATCAGCGCCTCCTTCACAGCAATGCTTTTGCGTATTCTTTTTTGCTATTCTTAGCTTTTAAAAACCCGCGCTCCCCCAGGATCCATTGCTCCAGAGAATTCCCCTCTTTTCTATCTCTAAATGGACGCCCACAAATCGGAATTCCCAGCCAGCAACGAAGAAGTTGCAGGATCTCTGCGACCCATTACCTCCTATTATACAGGGCGTTATGACACCAACACACTGTCAGTATGGATTTTAACTCTCGTGCACGTATACTAAAGATCCTTGAATCTTTCAGCGTGGAGCCATTCACCATGGAGATTCCCCCCGGGTTATTCACAACGTCCCAAGATCCTGAGTGCGTCGCTAGCGTATTTTCCTAAGGTGACACTCATCCTGACTCATTCCCGCAAGGCCGGAATATCTCCCACCATTGTGGTCCGCCCACGTCCATCCAGAGGGCCAATTGTACTTTTGCCGCGAAGGCCCCTTGCGTGTTGTCACCGAGGCTTATCTTTATCGAGCCGAAATCTTGGAAAATGTCTGTTGCTGGATAGATCACATTCAGCAGATTCTTGCGAACACGCAACCTCGTGTTTCTGGAGCAATCGAGCTGTTTATCAAACTTGAGGAAGAAGATTGTGCTTACTATTTCGTCGATCATGCAACTCGCGCCCAATTCTGGTTGCAGAGTTCCAGCACGGATGAATTAGGGCTGCCACCTGTTATATCAACTTCACAACTCAGTGAGTGCGGTTTGAATTATTGTGTACCTTCCAACAGCGATCTTGCAGAGATAGTCCTAGAGGAGCTGTACTGGATTCACGTCGAACATTTCCCAATGCACTTGGAACCTCTGTCGATTCAAACACTTGACGAGATTATCGCTATTTTTTCACATGGTCTATGTGGTCAGTTTCCTCAAGGCCACAAGTTGGAATTCGACCTCACATTCCTTTGTTTCAGATCAGATGACATCGCGGGTCTCGACTTTTCTCTACACGGCGCAGGACTGCAGCGCCTTCGTGACCATTTTACAGGGGTGCAGAGGTAAGAGCCTCTCACCACGGACTTTATCTCGAATTTTGAACCACAGCCAGGCAATATGGCTAATGGCCATACCACCTGGATTATTGGTATGCCGCGCCATCCTCCTCGCTGATACATTTGTGTCTCATCTTCTATCTAGCGCGGTTGTGGAGTGTTATTGGTAGGATGAATACCACTTCATCTCCACCTTTCCAACATTGCTCCCAGATCACAACAAGTATATAACCCACTACGGGCAAGAACATTCACGGCTGTCGAGAGATCAGTCAATCCTTTTTGACCCGGAACAAAAGCACCCCTGGATCTCTACCCTCATGGGCTACCTAACGTTCAAAACCTTCGACATATACATTGCACGCTTGGATGATGTATTCGTCGACCACATAGTCTATGTGGATCAATGGTCCCACTTCATGAACGACTGTCTACAAGACTGGAGAAGGTCGCTGTTTGGAGTGAGTATTTGTCTCTCCCAGGACGAACCCATTCTCACCGCATAATAGGCGCTTTCCGGACTCTTGTGCGTACCTCTGGTTCTGTGGTTGAATTTTCATCTCAAAACACTCCAGGCTCCATATACCGTTCTTGGTATTGAATTCCCCGTCCCCAGCATTGTTAACAGCGTCCGTCACTGTATTCGGCTCGGGTTTAGCGTCTTCCATCTTATTGGGCCATAAATACGAGCCGATGCAAGGACTCAGCGCCACCGACGCCGTGCGTTTTCACTGACTAACCGCTTTGCGCGATGCTAAACAACCGCACAGATGACGTATCTGGACACCGTCCACTCGCCCATCTTTAAATTCCAAGCCGTTGCTTTCATTTTTTCGCTTCCCAAAGCGCTTCATCTCTGGGGATTCGTGTTGTTTTTGACCAATTGCCTGTTTTTGGTGGCTGAGTATCTTGGTTTCGGAATCGCAATGGGTCTTACCGGGCTCTCTGGGTCCCTGATTCTCGCTCATTACTATACCACCTCGGAGACGTTCCACACGCTTCTACGAAAGTTCACGGGCATGTTTCACTCAAAAGTCGAGGACGCGGCAGTCCAGATCGTGTAAACGAGAGCCAACTCGGCACGCTTCAAAAATCGGCTATGCGTTGTCCAATAGTACATATTTGTTGGCGGGAACAGGACAGGAAAAAATCGACAGGAAGGAGGTTGCAGAGGTAAACTCGAAAAAATACGAAAATCGCTGGAATGTAGGATATGAATGTGTTGTAGGTATGAAAGAAAATTGCGAGGACGAGCGAGTGAGATGTGCAATCATAACACCGAAGCGGGGCTGTTCCCTTGTAAGGAACTGAGGATTAGAGGGAGATTAAAGCTCGCATATTCTAAAACGAAAATTAGCGCATGAACAAGGACATGGTATGCCGCCTGACCAAGGGTGCAAGGCTTGACAGCTATTCCCGCAGCACACAAACATATGAACAAGGAAAACAACGACAAAAAAAAAAAACGTGCCTGAGGATGCCATGGTAAGCAGTTTTCCTCATGTATCTGATCTGCAACATCCTTCGACTTCAGCCTGCACGCGCGCATAAGCCGAGCCAGCGACGGTTGGGGGTATTCATCTGTCATATAACGAATGATGAAACAAGAAGGAAAGCGAGACAAACTACGGACTCAAGACGTTGATAAATGTTCTCATCAACGATTTCCCTTCAGTGTCTTCATATGCGACTTGCGAGTCCTTGCAAGCCGATATGCATAACTGTCAGGAATGGGTGAGTGAATCCGGTATATTATATGGGAACGTACGATGGGTATAGGGCCAGGTGTCCATGGCCTAGGACAATATCCGGAGCAGTATTCAAGCTGCTCTTTCAGGCGGTCGCTCAACATTGACGATATGCCGGTTCCAGAACGAGGAAGAACAGGGCCATGTGATGGGGTGTAAACGTTTTCAGCCTGGAACAGTTCTCGGGTCCAGCGGACACTCCTGCGCACTGTCCAAATGATGAGTGTACTTTAGGATATATACGTTATTGCCAAACGCACACAGGCTTTTCCACGATCCAATGCGATTACATTTGCAATGTTTGAGATCTGTACGTAGGCCAAGATTTAGCGAATGAGAATATGACGCTAGCGCAACACATATACCCAACAATGAAGCCGAGTGGCATGTATCGAGCACAGCTATAAGCCGACTTCCCGGGATCAGGCGCTTAACGAGCTTGTCCTTCAACACCTGAATTGAGGGCGAGCTTAAGTTTCATGTGCTGTAGTTGTGTGGAGTCCGACAGACCTGGGCCACGATAACTTTGGAATAATCTGGCGGGGAATTTATACAGTCACCCGCGTCGGAAGGGATTATGACTGTGGACCGTTAGAATCGACAGCGGCTAGCGGAGAGGTTGTCGCACATTTATCTGAACTGGTCGGTGCGATACCTGCGGCATGTTTCTTGTGATATGAATGACCGGAATCTGGAATAATTTCTATCACTCAGGATTCACACAGACAATTTAAATGGACGAACAGCCAAAGAAGAATATGTCCCCAGTTCCCTGGTCAACCATGAAATTATCGAGTTCCCTCATCTAAAAGAAATCAGGCCAAAGCATGATGGAGGAGAAATTGCTCACAATATTCGCGTAGGTGGGCTGAAAATCCACTTCTACGGCGGGATCGTCCATCAGGACCACGACATCTGCTGCTTTGTACCCATGAACTAAGAAAAAATAAGTGCCAGCAAACACAGAGTTCGGGGCTGATGATTCACGAATAAGTAAGGCTTTCAGGGCATTTACGTCGTCGTGGGGGCCGTACAACGTAACCGCGCTGGTGCCTGAAGCCTCAGTCTCTGACGTGTCCGACCGCTTTCTGTGAAGGCCAGAGCGTATACCGATGAGGAGTGCCCGGCGACGAGGTATGTGGAATGCCAGACGCAGTCCAACCTGAAACAAGGATTGGCGGGCACGAATGGACAGGGGCTAAGAAAGCATTGACAATTACCTGCGCTATGAAACGACCTATCAGCTGCGCGCGCATATGGGCCCGAGCACTACAGGCTAATCGGATAAAAGTGGGGAAAGTGAGGAAGAGCAGGGGTTTGTCGATACCTGTGCTGACCGACGATTGACGTGGGCGGGCTATGCACAAGCTATGCATGTCGGCTGATGTCGGGATGTGTGGTGCTTTGAGCCTGGCGCTTAAAACGACGCCCGGCGCCGGTGGCGGCTGTTGGAACACAGGGATGTAGCTGTGCATAGTAGAACAGATAGCTGTGAGCAGCAAACATTGTGATTGGCCCCGCAGACAGTGCACAGCTTCAAGAAAGCTTCAGGAATCAGGTTTGGAAGGCAAATTTGAATTCGAAGTTTTGCCACAAGTAGGGCGCCTGTTTTGTGTGGAACGGTAAAGTCTTCATAACGGGGCAGTTGATCTGTTTCCGAGAATAGCGCGGACGATCCGGACGCGAATTGGGTGGGCGAGGTGAAAGAGAGTAAAAGAAGGAAAACGCGTATGGTCACGTCACGCAGTGATACACGTGGTGTGATCAGAGCGCGTGGGATAAACAGTTCGAAAATCGAGAATGCTGTTTAACAAAAATTCCAGAGCCCACTGTCATGTCAGCATTGAAACCCATTCATGTCGAAAACTTGCCAGGACACAGCTGTCGTCTGGCCATAGTAGTGGGCGTTTCAAAATCGGACACGTCTCCAAGACTGTCTTCTCCCAGAAGTTCTTTCCATTTTGATTTTATCCTAGCACAATTGGTCTAATTTGAACGACAGGAGAGACAGTGGTATACTCGACGTGATTATTAGATAGGCTATATATATTATTAATCTAACAAATATAATCGCCGTACAGACAGACCCATTGTCGCCGGGACGTGCATCAGCCGCTCCTCGCTCAGAGATCCCACGACGACGACCCCATGTCCAACGGACAATGGCTAGTTTGCTGCGGGTACTGGAAGGAATCGGTGTCGAACGAGCTCAACCCGGAAGACTTGATGGCCTGATACTATACCCATCACTGCGTTCAGCCGGGTTCTAGACGCGAGTTGCCGAGAATGATGGAGGCTTGTACACGTGGTCTCGGCAGACCTCGGCAGACCTAGACGAGCAGTGTCTAGGTACATATGCACAAATAGACACATACAAAGTTGGCGTCGAGGTCCCTACGCAAGCCTCAATCATTCTCGACACTTCATGTCTAGAACCCGGCTGAACGCAGTGCATCTTGGAGCATTTGTGCGAGGCTGTTCTGACTCACAGCATGACACGGACATCGATTCCAAGAGATTGTCGGCGTACCGACAGAAACTACACAGACTGGATTTCTGTCTGCCATAATGATTGAAGTCATCGGGATATGGCGGAATTAATAGTCCCGAGTGAGATAACGAGGGCTGAACATTGCTCTTTAGTGACGATCTGTTCAACATCCAGAGCGCTTCGTTCTCGAGCTCAAACACCATCTCGGATTCTGTGCTCACTCATTAGTACAGTGGTGAGGCCGACCAACGCCGGTTCTCACGTCGGTCTCACGAAAAGAGGAAAGAGTTAATGCCAGCAGTGCGGCAGAATGTGAACGATGCCCGAGGCGTCGAAATCTCGCCCCTGAGGTGGTCTTCCCGGGAACAATTTTGCAGCCTAAGGCTTTAGTCGGAATCAGCGATTCAGACATTGAACAGCTCGCATGCACCAAAACCCCGTGGAACTTCGTTAAATCTTGTATCCCAGCAACAAAACTGAGGAAACATTGCCAGTCAATGCAGATCCAAAATCCTGCGAATCGCGATCTAGCAATCAATCGATGATGGATAGATGATCATGTGCTCGGCCGCGAGAATTTCTGAGAGTCGCTTATTCTGACGGCGATGTTGGCGCAAGCATCGAAGCAAAGGTCCAGGTGGTAAGGAAAAAGAAACAAACCCAAAATGAAAGCACTGCCACCATCGATCATGTGGAACATTCAACCCTCCTTATGCCGTGACCTGCCGGGATCTGCCGAGATCTACCGATTTTGGCTCCCCCTTGCCAACATTTGCCGCCATCCGTCGCTCACTAAAGATCTCACTAAAGATCTCAATACTTAAAATGATTACTTGGTGATTTAGGTTTTTTTTTGAGCTTCACTAGACCTCGGTTTTTATTTTCTGAAATGTAGAGTCAACGTCATCGACGTCTGGAGCGCACGGACCACCTTGAGTGGAGATCAGGCGGAGTTTAAAATACTCTTGCTTCCTATCTTCATGCCGGCAGCGCGGGCGTGTGCTTGGGAGGGGGCCTGCTCAGCTTCCCTTCCTCTCCGCCCGCTCCTCTACCTTCGCATGCTGCCACTACACTACCTGTAACCCTCGTTCAAGACTACACACGGCCCTCAACATAATGTCCCGACGAATCCACGATCTGAGGCGTAAGATGCGACGCTCTGAGTCCCCTCTCAGCGCACCAAGAGCGCTCTGCGTATCGCAATGGGGTGAGTATCGGTTTCGTTTCATTTACGACCTTCCCGCTACTTATCGCAATCGTTCTGGGCAATCCTTCAACATCAGAACGATCCTAGCGGTCTTGCCCATTGACGAACGCAGCATGCACCGTCGCCCCCGCATTTCTGTAGCAGCAGAGATGCTGTACCGCATTCCCCGGCACATCTGTCAACCGACTTGTGCGTCTTTCGAAAACCCTTCCCTCCTTCCAAAGCATTTAACAGTGATATGTCCTCCCTCTCCACCATAATCACAGCTTAGTGTTTCCTCCCTGTCTTTCTTTCAGCGCCGCCTGTAGTGCACTACATTAACTCCGTGTGAACGCAGTCTTCCAACTTCGACTCGCTACCTACCTGGCCCGCATCCGTCATCATACATGCCCAACTACAGCGACGTCATTGTTACGGAGTACATGGTGAGTTTCTCATTGAACGGAGCATGCATATACTGAGTTCCCTCCAACATCCTCATCACTGCTCGCGCCTTCTAATTGCCTTCTCGACTCAGCTTCCGCAACCTTCTCGCACCGTAGCCACTGTCATTGATATCCTCGACGCCGAGATCCACGGTCAGATTTACTTAGAATAGCAGACACATACACTTACCTTGTTCCCCAGGCGCGTAGCCCAGAGTATCACTATATCGGTTCGGTCATCAATTCTGCAAGCTTTCTTAGGCGGCGCACGCGATCGATGAGAACACATTTGGGAGCGGGTGGGAGTACAGCGGACTTGTGTTGTGTACACTCTGTCGTAGTTACTGAATATAGATTTGCAAGTAATATGAAGCAAAGGAAACAATAAATATAGGCGGGGCATATGTGGGCAGCTTGCAGCAGGTTTGAGCATAAATTGGGCAGATCTGAGCAATGCACGGCATATCAAGCTCAAAAGCTCATATGCCATAGACTCATTTCTCTGCCCAGATCTGCCTTCGTCTGCCGTACTTTGGGTGGGCTGACCCCGGCATACCGGATATTCGCTGGAGATACCGTTCAACAATTCAACTTCTGAGCTCAGTAGCGTTCATTTAATTTTGTGGTTGGCCCCCGTGTTGGGAACTTCTCCCGAAGTTCTAATTTTCACAACCCCATGCAAATCCTGTTGATTTGGTTGCGGTTTTTTCCTTTTTTTTGTCCAAATTACTGGATGGCCGAAATCAGACAGACCTTGGCTAGCCCTTTGTAGAAATAATTCTGCTTATTATCAGCCACTTGAGAACTTCCTCCTTCTGAAATCGTACATCAACCCCACAACCTCTGCGGTTCTCATGGTACTCGCCGTAGCCGGCTAACCAGGATTCATCCTCGGCTCTGATACGAGTTATGGCCCGCCGGTACCGGCTGCTCTCTCGCTACGACTGCTTAAGTGAATTATTTCCCCTCATGTGAGTTTCAGCGCCGTTGTTAATCACACCACGGCTCCACGCGAGGCGTGAATCAGCTGGGATTCTCACTTAATTTAGGACTCGGCGGTAGCGGCTTATTCAGTGATGCTACCCCTAGTTATCAGCCGTGCAGGACGTAACAAGACATACCAGTCCGTTCCATCGTGGCGCCATGACAGGCACCAGTGCATTTGCCGTAAACTCACTGGTGGAATTACGGAACATCAACGACTGCTAGTGGCTAGATCGCCGGAAAGAAATCCTGAAATTTTGGGGCCGGGATTGGTCCTGACATTTTGGCTCAAAAATAATCAGGCCTCAGAAGAAATCAGGCCTTCAGGGCTACTTATTAGTATTTTCATTATTCCTCTAGTTAGATCTAACTAATATTATTTAAACTATTTCCAAACGCTGATGCAGACATGCTGATACACATCAATCTTTACTGCTTGAGAAATTAGAACATCCGCTCCTATTTTTGTTCCTGGCGGTGGTCCCGCTCTCGTTTGCCTCAGGGTCCTGCGAGGTGGTCGAGGACGCATTCCCTAGTGCCATCATCATCTCAGTCCCGCCGGTGCCCCTGGCGGCTGAGCCTCCGATGTTGAACTTCGGAACGGAGATGATGTTGAGGTCCGGGACAGAGATAATGTTTCCGCCGTTGGGGAGCATTTTGCGCAGCTCTTCACGGCGGACGAAGTGGTCCATTATCGTCTGTAAGGAGGGAGGAATATATCAGAGCGACATCGTCGACGAGGGTGGATCGCTTCACGTGTGTGTAAATCTGGCCTATGGGGAGGGCGAACAGCTTGCTCATGTTCGTCCCCGGTGAGAAGCGGACCGATAGCAGGATCCCGAGAGCGAAGACGGCTGTAAAATGCCCGCGTAATGGTTAATCTGATGTCGTGAATAGTTAAGTGTCACACACCCGTGAAGAACCCCGACTGAATCGCGGTTCGAATCAGGCGGTTTAGCACCCTGTCCATCCGCGTGGAGCTCGTCTTCAACCAGCGGGAATATGTTATAGACAATATGACTTCGCTCAGGGAGTTAAATTTGAGCTGCGGTGGAGGAAGGCAACTGACTCGTAATCAGGACATCGACGACACACTGAAGTGTAAGGTTGGCCTCCCCAACGGGGTACAGCGCCGGAATATTTGAGAGTCTAGACTCGAGAGTATCATGTGAGTACGAGGATATGTTGCGATGCAGGAGCACGCACTGCAGTATAGCGATCGCGATGCCCAGTCCACATGTAGCTAGTGCTACCGCTAGAATGAAACCGACCAGAATTTTGCTCTTGGTGAATATGTAGATACGCCACGACTGGAACGTCTGGTTGACCAGCGCGAGGACAACGTTCGCTGGAAAATGGAAATCCGATGAGAATTACCCAGAGGATGCTAGTTGATCTTACTGATTACAATCAAGGAGGACGGCCACAGAACGACTGGGTATTCGTGGCTCGTTACGTTCCTCATTGTGCAGGAGTGGAACCTACTCACTCAGGACGGCTTCAGGATTTGCAAAATTCCTGCATCGTCCTGAGTTTATACCCGGGCGCGACAAGACGGCACTCACGTTACACAGTAGAACCTGTGGTGGGTAAGAATCAAGATGTAGCCGCAGACTCAGGTCGAGATACGGACCACGACATATAGACAACTGTTGCAGCCTGCGTAGCGTTTACAACGAAAAGAAAGAGAACCAAGATTCTGCGGAGAATTAGATCTAGGAAAACCATGAGCGACAGGTTTCAAAACATACTTAATCCACCAAGCATCCGTGTACTCTGCACCAATATTGTCGGCCGTGAAGTTTAGAACTCCTGAACAGATAACGCACTGGTATTCCAATATGTGAAAAATTGGGAGGTGATGATTCCCGTCAGGTACGTGTTGACTGAGAAATGCGGTAATTCAGAAACGATTGGCCAAACTAAGAGATCGACATAACCTCCTCGTTACTGCAAGCAGAGTATACCCTGGCAGGAGGGGAATCAATGGCGATGCCGACGGGGTAATTTACAACGTACCAGTTGTTGTATCGAACTCGCCCATATATACTTATCACAAATACCGAAAAGAGGGAAATGATACAGGGGGGGAGTCGAGGATTGCGAAGGAATGGGCGGGTGTCAACCAAGCGAAGCTCTTTACATAAAGATTTTTAGGTAACGTACTGCATTGAGTCGACGGAGACAATCGTGAGATAGCGTTATAACTTCGAGTCGTTTGACGAATATGTGGCAGGGAAAAGTGGCGCAAGAAACCTTCTGGGCACTGACAGAGCCAATGCTAGGTGGCCGCGCATTAACTTAGCTCTGTCAGTACGAGCAGTATCCGGCAGTCTCCGCACCTCTGCTCGGATGCAATACGCAAGCGCGTCATTTCCATTCAGAAGGATGTCAGGCAGGTCAAGAGACGAAATAACGTACATCATTCGTTTGATGCATACGCGGCGTCTGTCCGTGTCAGTGTTCCTTACTACCGTCGATATGCGCGTAGCCGCTTTTGGACCGCTGCTTGGATGTATAAGAAGTCTCCCACCCACAAGCGCGTCACCTCCATTCAGAAGGATGCGAGGGAGGCTCCCATAGGAAAGACGATAGTCTGAGCTGCAGCGGAAAGAATGCCATTGAGTTCGGAGTCCGGAGCGATAGGAACGGCAAGCGCTGGGTATAGTAATATAACCGGCCTCCGGCGAGTATTGAGTCCTTCAAATTTATCCTCTCCAGTAACTCCGTGGGTTAGTGACTGTTAGTGGTCGTAAGAGGTCTCGAGATCTTGGAGGACCAGGATTGGAGGTACTGATGAACACACGTGTCCTTGTGATTGGCAAGATGTTCCCTTTTTGGAGTGCGCACGCAAACTTGAATAAACGGACTACGGACTGGTTGTGAGACGAAAATTGATCCAGGAACATTGGTGGTCTACCTAAGAATGATACAAATGAATAATTAGGTGAATGACAGCCGTACAATAGTATTAATTCAGCCGCATTGTCTTGTATGCACGGACATCATGATCATTGGTTGGAACTTCACTCTCTTCGTCGCGACGACTCGGTGAATTGTGTATCCACGATACAGAACATATATGGCCCTGCCTTCATTTATACGCGTGGATTGGGTATTATGGACAGTATTTACACCAGAATTCAGGTTCTGTCACTCACGGTGCTGGAGTTACGAGTATAGTTGGCTTTAGTGGATTCACAGGAGATGCATCCATGGGAGTAGCAGGTTATGGAGCTACTCCCGAGCCCAAATTGGGACGGCTAAGAAACCGCGCTCGAGACGCGTCGCGGGTTCGGATAGTGGCAGCTGAGGGCGTGGTTTGTTGTCGACCAAACATTCCGATTTTCTTTTGGGGGGGGGGCAAGATCTCGCGTGGCATGATCGAAGTACGAGATCCAGAGATCTCGCACCTCTTGGTGCAACCAACCATACTAGTATACATACAGGCATTCGTCCGGTGAGTTGAGATAAGTTTTGCATAGGCTTCCATCACTTATTTCACCGTCTTTCCCCGAGGATGCTGCGCAGCATTGCGACCAACTCTCCCTGATTTGACCGCAGTGCTTGCTCTCGTGTCGTATTTGTTTAACGAAGTTCAGTTTTATTTTTCATTTTCCCAAGTCCTTTCCCCCCGAAGTATGACAGAGCCCACCCTGTACCGTGCCCCGAATCAGAGTGGGTCCCAGTCTCAAAGATTTTGTTACATGAAGCATCTCCCGCGCTATACGTTTTTTATTTTCTATCTCAGACTCATCTCCTGTTATTCTTGCATGTTTTTTTGATGGGTTTTCCTGCTGTGGCAGCAAACATTATGATTGGCCCCGCAGACAGCGCCCATCTTCAAGAAAGCTTCAAAAACCAGGAATCAGGTTTGGAACGCAATTTTGGATTCCAAGTTTTGCCACAAGTAGGGCGCATGCTGTGTGTGGACCGTTAAAGCCTCCATGGCGGTGCAGTTGATCTGTTTCCGAGAATCGACGGACTGGCGACTCGGAGGCGAGTTGGGTGAGCAAGGTGAGAGTGAAGAGAACGAAAACGCGTATGGTCACGTCACGCATTGATACACGTGGTGTGATCACAGCGCGCCGGTGCACTTGGAAACCGAGAATGCTGTTTACCAATCGACAAAAAATCTAGACCCTGCAGTCATGTCAGCATTCAACCCATTTATATCGGAAAGGACAGCGTCGGGACACAGGTGTCGGCTGGCAATAGTATTGGGCATTTCAATTAATTGGACACGTCTCTAAGACTGTCTTCTCCCGGGAGTCTCAGCGATTCTTTCCCTTTTGATTTCATCCCGAAAAAATTAGTTTAATTTAAACAGCAGAAGAGACAGTGTTTTACTCGACGTGATTACTAGGTAGGCTATATATTATTGTAGCAAAATATAATCACCGTAAGGACAGAACCATCGTCACCGGGACGTGCGTGCATCAGACGCTCCTCATTCAGAGATCCCACGTCACTCCTCCTTTAGACATCCCACGACGAACCCATGTCCAACGGACGATGGCTACCAATCTGCGGGTGCTGGAAGGAGTCGGTGTCGAACGAGCCCAAACCGGAAGACTTGATCGCCTGAGACCGCCGATACTTCTTCCAGGCGTTTGCCTTCAGATGGCGTTCACGGGCTAGTCCGTGAAGGGTGTGGCTGAATAGATCGGTGGTTAGTGTTATTATATGTCAAGAACAGAAGGGATTGTATTTACCTGATTTTTGTGACCAAGTCTCTCAAAGTTGGGTGAGGATCCTCGTTCAAGACTTGAACTAGCGCCTGCGTCCGAAGAAAATCAATGGCCCGTGGATCACAAGGGAGAATCAAAAACCCACCCTTGTCATACTGATCCCTTTCTCGTTCTCCCAGCTCAATTCCGAGTCCTTGCAAGACCCCAGAGAAATAACATCGGCCAGCTCCTCCGGTTTCTTTGTTCCAGGGAGCAGCACATCGTCCTCCGTTCGGCACCAGCCTTGGCAAAATGCCTGCAGTGGGCTTTCGCACAACGTGCCAGTACTGGGCAAGGCTGACTGTGTGGCCGTACTCGGCGTATACCAGGACTTCGACGACTGAGGGCTGCCGGTGGCCAGATTATAATCCGTATTTTCCTTGTTGTCATCCCACAGCTTCAGCGGAGCCGGAATGTGCGATTTTCGCGACACCGTAGGGGAGCGAGAGATGCTCAGTCGGCGGGGGGCGTAGCCAGTCCATATCCCGGAGTCTTGTGTCTCGAAATCGCTAGGTTCCTCGGGGATATGCAGGGTTGGACGATTCCATACTGTGGACGCAGAGCTTAATGGACTCCGCGGACTCCTCCGAGGCGAAAGTACGGGACTGAACAGGGTGTCGATCGAGGTGCGCCGCGAGCGGATGCGAGTCGGTGACGTTCGAGACGATTGATAGATAGTGCGTGACTTCGTCGCCCAGGATGGTGATTCCGCTGGGATGTCCAAGCGCCGTACTGCGAGCATCTCATAAGATACGGCGGTATGAAGGATAGTGTAACAACTTACCTATGTTATTCCGCATGTCGTCGCTCTGGCGCTTTCCCTTCGATATCCATGGTACAAAGACACGATTGCATCGCAAATGTTCGAGGTCTGAATTGGGGCGTGAGGATGATGAACTGCGGTGAGATAGAAGACTACAAACCAAGCAGGGATGCAGAATGGCAGGAGTCGAAGACCGCGACGAGTGATGCCCCCACGGGCAACGTGTCCACGAGATGCGCACGTAATTCCTGATGAGAGAAGACGGGGTCAGCTTGCTGTGTGGGAGGGAGGGGAATCAAACCAACGTTATCTGTGATCATGCGCTCTTCGCCGTCCAATGGAACAAGACCTGAGAAGCAAGTGTGTGAACAATCAGATTATAATTTCACAACACCAGGCTGCCCTACATTCGTCCAGGCCGTCCTCCTCTGTTCTGCTCTTGGTCGGTACTTGGATCGTGTGTCCGCAATCTAGATCGCTGGATCAGTACGTGTTATGTGGTAATTCAAGTACTTGCTCACAGTGGAAAAACAATTTATCTCCTGAACGCGTGTCGTTTACGAGATTTTCGATAGCGATCATCTGGAAGGGATGTTCAGCGAACAAGAACTACCGAGCAGGTGACCAACGCACAATGTTTTGTCTATCGGGCTGCACATGCTCTGGCACGCCATCATCCACGAGAACCTGAATATCGTCCTCTTTGTAGTCGTACGTCGCGATCAGCAGCCCGCGCATCTCCGCCACGTCTTGGTGGGGCCCATGCAGTTCACGCAAGTCCGCATTGGGTGAGGAGAGACCGTTAATCCCGATGAGCAGGGCCTTCTTCTTCGATTCCCGACGCAGTCGGGCCGAAGTCGAAGAGGACGCGTTAGACTCTGCAGTAGCACTTCCAGTCGAAGAGAACATGCTTCTGACAGAGGGTGAACGGGTGTTATATACCCATTCTGGAACGTTAGTGCGAGGCTGTTCTGACTCACAGCATGACACGAACATCAATTGCAAGAGTTTGTCGGCGTACCGACAGAAACTACGCAGACCGGATTTCTGTCAGCTATGGGTGATTGCACTCACGGGATATGGCGGCATTACCACCCGCATAAGCCAACGAGGGCTGAACATTGCTCTTGGGTGACCATCTGTTCAACCTCCAGAGCGCTTCGTCCGATCTCGAGTTCAAACACCATCTCGTGATTTGGCGCTCAGTCATCAGTATGGCGGTGAGGCCGACCAACGCCGGTTCTCACGTCGGTCTTACATCGAAAGGAGGAAAGAGTTTACCGGCCGTGCAGCGAAATGTGGACGATGACCATCGAAACCCTGGAATCGTCGCCCATGAGGTGGTCTTTCCAGGCAATTGCGGCCTAGGCTCTAGTCGTCATCAGCGATGCAGATATCGAACAGCTTGCACGCACTGAGGCCCCGTGGAACTTGGTTGGATCTTGTATCCTACCAACTAACTGAGGAAACATCGCGGGTCAATGCAGATCTAAAATTTGTCCAAAATGCTGCGATGTAACAATGAATCGATGATGGATAGACGATCAGGGATAAAAATGGAACAACGAGCCTTGTCTGTTTCAGATATCAGCTAAACCTTGACGACTGGGGCGCTGCATAGGGCCCGACAGCAATCGGACTACGTGGGTTGCGGATCTGGACAAGGCTTGCGGACCAAAGCCTGGGTGTGGCGAATGATAATCGCCATTGCAATTTGCAAAGATGACACCGCCTGGAATTGAAGACCCACCGCAGATCCGTGCTTGCCCGTGATGACACCTATGCGTCCGAGTATGTAGCTTATCTCGACGCCGATGTTAGCGCAAGCAAAGGTCCGAGTGGCAAGGGAGAAGAAACCAAAATGGGAGCACTGCCACCGTCGATCATTAAGCCCACGTGGGACAGATCAAGTGCTCCTCGTGGCAGTGATAAATGTTTATTTAATTCATAAATTCCCCTGTTGCCAAATTTTCATTACACCACCCCGTGAAATTCTTTTGAATTGGCTGTCTTTCTTTGTACCAAATTACTGGATGGCAGAACCTAGCCCTTTCGTAGCCATAATTCTGTTCATTAAAAGCGACTCGAGAACGTCCTTCGTCTAAATGAGAGCCAGTACATCAAGTCCCCAGAACCTCTGCGGCTCTTACGGTAAGTATAGCCGGATTTGACCTGACGAGGTTTGATACTCGGCTCCGACATGAATTATACCGGCCGGTACTGGCTGCCTTCCTGCGAGATGGTGAATTATTTGCCTCGCGGCAGAGTTTCAGCTCCTGTTGATCACGCTGTGGCTCCACGCGAGGCGTGAATCGACTGGGGTTTCGCCTGGTTTCGCATAATTCTTTTCGTCCTCAGCGATGATTGGCGATGACCATGCCTGGCTTATTCACTGTATGCATAATGCACCTCATGCAGATTATTGATGTTACTGCTACTGTCAGCCGACACTCCGTTCCATCGCGGGGCCGTAACAGGCACTAGCGCATTTGCCGTAAACTTACTAGTGAAATTACGGAAATCAGTGGCTACTGACCTCCTAAATCGAGATTTCGGTTGAGTACCTTACGATTCGGAGGTCCAGGTCGTTGATTTATCTTAATTCGGACCTAGATTTCGAGTTGAAATTCACTTCTTCGCCGTTCCAAGCTGTTCTCCATCTTTAAGTTGCCGTGGGTCAGTATATGTCTGAAAGAGGCTGCAAAAAAAATGGTATGCTCCAGAGCCATGTCAGACCACCAGAAGATTCTGCGCTTCGCGCGATTACCCTGCGACCGACCGAAAATCCTGAGTCTGGGACTGATATACCTCACCAGCCGGACGCGTGAAGACCAAATTTTGCTCGTTGATTTACTTTACAGCGGAGGTAGTTAGGCGTGAGTGACCGGGGGCCTGGCTATTAGCCCACATCGCCGATTCGCAGCGGCCGGAATTCGGAGATGTGTGTAAGTCGCTAGAGCCTAGCCGGCCGTCAGATCTTACAGTTTCTAAAACGCTGATGCAGTCTGACATGCAATACACATCAAACTTTACTGCTTTTAGAGTACTCGCTCCCGTTTTTGTTCCTGGCGGCCTTGCTGGGTCGTGATGTCCTCGTTTGCTTCAGGGTCCTTCGAGCCGCTCGAGGACGCGTTCCCCAGCACCATCATCGTATCCATCCCGCTGGTGCTCTTGGTGGCTGCGCCTCCGATGTTGAAGTTCGGGACGGAGATGAAGGTTCCGGTATTAGAGAGCATGTTGCGCAGCTCCTCGCGCCCGATGAAGTGGTCCATCATCGTCTGTGAGAGACATTAGATTAGAGTCAAGTCGTCTTTGAGGTGAATCGCTAGTTACATGTGTGTAAATCCGGCCTATGGGGAGGGCGAACAGCGCGAGCATGTACGTCCCCGGTGAGAAGTGGAATGACAGCAGGGTCCCGAGTGCGAAGACGGCTGTCGTGCGCTCTGCTCAGTCTGATGCCGCTAATAGTGCGAGTGCAACACACCCGTGAAGGACCCAGACTGGATCGCGGTTCGAATGAGGTGGTTTATCACCCTGTCCGTCCGGCTGAAGGTCGTCTTTGATCTGGAGAGCTTTATGGACAGTATGACTTCGCCCAAAGAGTTACATGTGTTCGACCTGCGGTGGAGGAAGGCAACTCACTGGCGACTAAAACATCGAGGGCAGACTGAAGCGCAAGGTTGGCCTCGACGACGGGCTGTAGCGCCACAAGCTTTGAGAGTCTGGTGTCGATAGTATCATGTGAGTACGAAGATATCTTGCGATGCAGGAGTACGCACTCAGAAAAAATCCACGACTGTATGGCGGCCGAGACACCCAGTCCACATGTCGCTAGCGCTGCCGCTAGAATGAAACCGACCAGAATTTTGCTCTGGGTAAACTGGTAGATACGCCACGATTGGAACGTCTGGTTGATCAGCGCGAGGATGGCGGTCGCTGGGAAACTCTATGAGAATTGCCCTGAGAATTCTGGTTGATCTTACTGAGCGCTGTAAAGGGATACGGCCACAGACTGGCTGGGTATTCGTGGCTCGTTACGTTGTTCATTGTGCCGCAATGAAAACCACTCACTCGCGACGACTTTAGGATTTGCAAAATTCCTGCATCGTCCTGAGTTTATGCCCGGGAGTGACAAGACGGCACTCACGTTACACAGTAGAACCTGTGGAGGGTGAGAATCAAGATGTGACCGCAGACTCAGGTCGAGATACGGACCATGACATATATATAACCGCTGCAGCCTGCGTGGCGTTTATAACCAGAAGAAAAACAATCAAGGCTCTGTAGAGAATTAGATCTAGGAAAACCATGAGCGACAGGTTTCAAAACATACTTAATCCACCAAGCATCCGTGTACTCTACACAAATATTGTCGGCCTTGAAGTTTAAAATTTTTGAACGAATGACGCACTGGCATTCCAATATGTGAAAAATTGCGAGGCGATGATTCCCGTCAGGTAAGTGTTGACTGAGAAATTTGGTACGTAGTTCAGAAAAGATCGGCCAAACCAAGAGATAACCCACTGGTTACTCCAAGCAGAGTATACCCTGACAGGAACAAATCAATGGCGATGCGGATGGGGTGGGGTACATACAACGTACCAATAGTTGTATCAAAATCGCCCATATATACTTATCATAAACACCGAAAAGAGGGAAATGCTACAGGGGAGTCGAGGGTTGAGAAAGAATGGGCGGGTGCACACTGCAGGAACCGAGCGAAACTCTTTACTTAAAGATTTTTGGGGATGCAATAACGTACAGCATTGAGTCGACGGAGACAATCGTGAGATAGTATTATACGCGGCAGGGGAAAGGGGCGGAAGAAACCTAGCAACTCTGTCAGTGTTACTACAGACGCCACTGGGTGTATGGGAAGTCTCCCATTGCCAAGCGCATCATCTCCATTCAGAAGGATGCATGTGAGGCAGACGCTCCCATGGGAAAGATTGAGGCAAATATGGAAACGGCGTAGTCTGAGCTGCAGGCGACTGGAATTGGGGAGTCCGGAGTCCCTCCAGAGAAACGGCGCGCTTTGGATAGTAATATAACCGCGTCCGTCGAGTATTGAGCCCTGCATTGGCCCCCGCAAATTAATTTTGCTTCCGAGTAATTACTCCGTGGGTTAGTGGCTGTTAGTGGTCGTAAAATGTTAGTCAAGGTTAGTCGTTACCATGTGGAAACCATGCGCGTAACTTAAGTGCGAGCGATATCATGATCCCGGCAAAGCCCTTTACGGAACTCCGCCAATCACGAGGTTCCCAATTCCTTCGTCTCAGCCAGCTCTTGAAGCTCACCTTGGACAGTTGAAAGCCATCTAGGATCTTCAACATACTATAGGTCTTGTCCATCACACGGTGGGGAATCAGAGAAGCGAGTGTGAGAGAAGCTAGAGTTCTTAAGCGATGCATCAAGTTGCAAAACTCCGCGCTCGGGAAAGGTTTCCACAACAGATTCTGACCCAGGAACCCACAGGAACCGGAGAAGTAGCTACGCGCCGCAGCGGCAGGCGGCGGCCGTACGTACGTACGCTTCTGGTCAGGTCCGTTTATATGAAGTTTTCATTCTGTCTCTTCTTCCAGCTCCTTGCGGTCCGAAGTCCACCATGTTACTCTTCAGGGTCCTGATTTCCATTGCGTCGCTGGTCGCCGTCTCCGCACAGGATTCCAACGTCAACATCACCGCCGTTCTATCACCCAACGACCGAATCCCCGCCGCCTCATTGGCTTGTGCCGCAATTAGATTCACCCTCGGCTCTTCAATTGTAGAGTTCTCCGGGCCAGAATACAATGCCACCGCTACCGGGCCCTGGAGTCTCTTCAATTCCTTGGACAGACCGACTTGCATTGTGTACCCTCGTACTGCTCCGCATGTCCAAATCGCCATGGCGAGCATCTTCTCGTTTGGATCGCATTATGCCGTTCAAGCCGGGGCCCACAGTGGTATGGTGGGGTGGAACAGGTGAGCTTGTCGCAACGCGGCCGGTGTACTTGAATCTGAAGTCGCCATTCCCCACAGCATCAGTGATGGTGTCTTGATCTCCTTTGCACATATGTCGAATGTGTCGTACAGTCCTGCGACAGAAACAATCACAGTACAACCCGGTGTGCACTGGGGCGACGCGATGACTGCCGTTGAGCCTTACGGCGTATCTGTCATCGGAGGTCGAGCCAGGTATGTGTGCGGCTATCACATTTCTTCCGTTCTCTGATAGATATCAGCGACATTGGGACTGGTCTGCTTCTCGGTGGAGGCATTAGTTTCGTCTCACCCCTCTACGGATGGTCGGCAGATTCCATTAAGGTTCGCCGCGGGCAATGTTCCTCGTGAATGTAAACCTGACAATTTGAACAAGGAAATGGATGTCGTCCTCGTTGATGGGCGGCTTGTAACGGCCACGGCCACCAACACCTTCTCAGACCTTTTCCGCGCTCTCAAGGGCGGCGCCAACCGTTTCGGAATCGTCACTCGTTATGAACTGTTTCCTGCCCACACTGGGACGAAGGATCAAAAGAGTTGGTTTGGCGGGACCATCGTTGTGAGTTCAAATTCTTGCACGATTACGCGATGGTCTCACATTGTCGGCGATTCGCCGCTAGTACCCTGGATCTTCATCAGTGGCGCTGAGTAATGCGTCAGCGAAATATATCCGCGAGGTGAGCCAAACGTTGCTGGCCCTCGACGTATTGTGTAATGCATCCTCCTCTTTCATAGGTTACAGATCCCAAAGCGGGTAGGAGAACCCTCAGAAATATTCGTTCAAACTAATTAACTTTACGCCAGGCCTTATCGTTCTGTTGAACACGATAAACCTCACAGCGGTGGACGCAAATATAATATACCTGTTTTACAAGGGCGCGAGCCTCCCGGCCAACATCTTCGGCGACTTCCTTTCAATTCCTAGCACCTCACGGTCACTCTCCCCTCTCAGCTATTTCGACATCGCCGGTCTCATCGACGGCAATGCTCGCGGGAACGGTCAACAATTCGGCGCCTCGTCGTGGGTCGGCGACGAGACGACGTTCCTTAATGGCTACAACCATCTCATCAACTTCACCACAACCTTCAAGGCACAACTCTCGGCGGCGTACATGATCATATCCCCCATCCCCCGATCGCAATGGACAGCGGCCAATGCCACGTCCCCGAACGCCATTGGCAACCCCGGAGTCGCCTACGCCGCCATCAACTTTAACTTGATTTACCCCACAAACATCACCACCATGCCCCCGAGCGTGAACGCCGGCTTCAAATTCCTCCTCTCGCAGTGCGTCCCCCTTTCCCAACTTGCTGTTCTCCCTCCTTATTCGCTACGCAGAACCCCTCCCAGCCCCGGCCTCCCACTGTACATCAACGAATGCGATGCGAGCCAAAATGTATACAAGACCTATCCGAGCTTCTCGACGCTGCAGAAGACGTACGCCAAGTACGACCCGACGCGGTAAGTTGATGTCTAGTCTTGTCCGATGCGCGAAGTGCTGAATTGCGCAGGTTTAACGTCGGGCACACAGCCGGACCTATTGGTCTATAATGTACTGTAATTGGGCGTGTAGTAGTGTTATCAATGTCAGAAGTGCATATTCAACAGCTATATAAATATAATAAATACACGGAGGTGAGATGAATGATGACAGGTTAACCCCGTCCGAATGTTACGTTCTAGTTCACGAGTGGTGGTTGAAAATCTGAGGCATCGGTGGACGCAGAGTTTGAGCCTCAAGTCCGAGGCAAATCAAGTGCACCGCACATCGAGGGATTGCGCAGAGGCCTGCGTGCACATAGACAAAGACCCGACTGGAATCAGAAATTAAAATGTTTGTATGGACCGCGGTTCGGTTTGCCACAAAGTACCTCAGGGATCCTAGTGAACGCGCTGCGCACGGGAGCCGATCCAGCGCAATGCGCATGCGCATACTGACAGCGTCGCAACGGAGGAGTTCCTCAACGAACGAAGACAAGTCCTGGGGACGAAAAGAATGTATAGATCGGAAAGTACGAGATTTACGCAATGTAGGAACCTACCGACTTTGAGACATATAAGCATAGGATGGGCCCAAGAGGAAGCAAGTCAAGAATGCAAATTTAAATTGAAAAGATGTCATCACCCCGAGCTGAAGGATCCGTGCTTGGCCGATGTCGGAGTACTAGTTATTATTCTGACGCCCATGTCAGCGCGAGACTCGGGAGCTCTATCACTGCATTTCAACCGGCCCTAACCTGAGGCTGCGCAGCTGCGCTTTGCTTTGCTTAGCCGATGGCCAGGTCTGCTTAGCCAGCTGTTGATGGTCTGTTTAGCGAAACAGCTGGCTAAGCAAAGCTAAGCGCAGCTTCGCAGCTCTGGTCAGGGCCGGTTGAAACGCAGTGTATCATGTATGCGCGTCGAAAGGAAAAGAAACAAAATGACAGCCCTGCCACCGTCGCTCATTGAGTCCACGTGGAATGACCACGTGCTTCTGGTTCAACAGTTTCAATCTCTGACTCTGGCTCAGTAAAATTTATTTGTGTCGTGAACGCAATGTATTTTTAATTCAAATCGTGATTTTCAACCACGTGCAAAATCCTGTTGAATCGGTTGCCTTTCTATTGGCTGGCCGAAGCCAGGCGGAAGCCAACCCTTTATAGATATAATTACCCTGTTTACGATCAGCCACTCGAAGACTTCTTCCTTGCAGTCGGTACCATTACATACATTCCCCGCAAAGCCCGTAATCCTTACGGTACTGATCGCAGCTGGATCTAACCTAACCAGGATTGATTCTCGGCTCCGATACGTCGCTCCACAGGCGTAATTCAACTGGATTTCGCGTACTTGGCGATGACCGTGCTTGGCTTACCCTGTTATTTCACTGTGCGAATTATTAATACTACTGCTAGCTGTCAGCCGCTATGGTACCAGTCCGTTGCATCACGGCCGCCTTCGCAGGCACCAGGGCATTTTCCGTCAGTAATCCTACTAGCGAAATTAAGGAACATCAGTGGCTACCATGGGCGTTCGGAATTCACAGCGATGTGTAAGCCGTTAGAGCCTAGCTGGTCGTCAGATCTAACAGTTTCTAACCCGCTGATGCATACATTCATCAACCTTGACTGCTTTTCGAACACCCGCTCCCGTTTTGTTATGTGGAACGAAAATGGCATTCGAGGATAACACTCTACATCAATATACACTTGTCTTCCTTGTTCCCTTCACCCCCTCAGCTGATCCCTAGAGAACTGATCCAATCGTCCCCGTCGGCCGTCTGAACTGAACTTCTATTGATTGCCATACGTGGTCATTCACGGCAGTACACTAGTTATACTAGAATGGGTAAGTGGTATGTTTCAATATGGGGCATGGAGGTGGTCATTTCTTTAATTGCGTAGAGAGAGAGAAAAATAAAGAGGATTACACGAGTGGAAAAACAGAATAATTCAACGGGAGCTGATCATTATAATTGAAGATACAGGGACGGGGTTCTGCTATGCGAGAGGTAGAGTGTATTATAAGTAATGTAAAGTAAAGATAAAACAGAAGACAGAGAGAAGGAAACTTCACGAGAATCTGCCGGTGCGGGCAATAAATTTCAAGATCAGTTCCTGGAGTTGCCGTCGTTAGGGAGCAGGGATAACGACTAAAAAGCTGCGCCAACACTACCACCCCTGACGGTGTTGGTTTTCTTGGGTCCCATCCTCTTTTGCCTCAGGTGCCTTCGAGGCGGTCGAGGACGCGTTCCCCAGCGCCATCATCGACTCGATCCCGCCCGTGCCTCTGGTGGCTGTGCCTCCGATGTTGAAGTTCGGGACGGAGATGATATTTGCGGTGTTGGTGCAGGCGAGCATGTTACGTAGCTCCTCGCGGCCGACGAAGTGGTCCATCATCGTCTGTAGGGGATGGAGGGTGATATCAGGGTGAAGTCGTCTTTGACGCGGGTGAATCACTAGTTACATGTGTGTAGATCCGGCCTATGGGGAGGGAGAATAGGGCGAGCATGTACGTCTCTGGTGAGAAGTGGAACGACAGCAGGGTCCCGAGCGCGAAGACGGCTGTGAAATGCGTGCGCTCTGCTCAGTCTGATGCTGCTAATAGTGCGAGTGCAACACACCCGTGAAGAACCCAGACTGGATCGCGGTTCGAATGAGGCGGTTTAGCACCTTGTCCGTCCGCGTGATAGTCGTCTTCGAGCTGGAGAGCGTTATGGACAGTATAACTTCGCCCAGAGAGTTTTACATGTGTTCGACCTGCGGTGGAAGAAGGCAACTCACTGGCAATTAAAACATCGAGGGCAGACTGGAGCGCAAGGTTGGCCTCGACAACGGGCTGCAGCGCCGCAAGCTTTGAGAGGCTGGTGTCGAGAGTATCATGTGAGTACGCGGATATGTTGGGATGCAGGAGTACGCACTCAGAAATAATCGAAGACTGTATGGCGGCCCCAACACCCATCCCGCATGCCGCGAGCGCTGCCGTTAGAAGAACGCCGACGAGAATTTTGCTGTTGGTAAAGTGGTAGATTCGCCACGATTGGAACGTCTGGTTGATCAGCGCGAGAACGGCGGTCCCTGGGAAATGGAAATCCAATGAGAATTACCCTGAAGATTCTGGTTGATCTTACCGCTCGCTGTGAAAGGGTACGGCCACAGAATGACTGGATTCAGGGCTCGTTACGTTCTTCATTGTGCAATAATTGAAGCTACGCACTCGGAACGACTTGAGGATTTGCAAAATTCCTGCGTCGTCCTGAGTTTACGCCCGAGCGCGACAAGGTGGCACTCACGTTACACAGTAGAACCTGTGGTGGGTGAGAATCAAGATGTGACCGCAGACTCAGGTCGAGATACGGACCACAACATATAGACAACCGCTGCAGCCTGCGTGGCGTTTACAACGAAGAGAAAGAGAATCAAGGCTCTGCAGAGAATTAGATCTAGAGAAACCATGAGCAACAGGTTTCAAAACATACTTAATCCACCAAGCATCCGTGTTCTCTGCGCCAATATTGTCGGCTTTGAAGTTTATCACTCCGGAACTGATGACGCACTGGAAGTCCAATATGTGAAAAATTGGGAGGTGATGATCCCCGTCAGGTAAGTGTTGACTGAGAAATTTGGTATTTCAGAAACGATTGGCCAAATTAAGAGAGCGAGATAACCCACGCGTTACTCCAAGCAGAGTATACCCTGGCAGGAGCGGAATTAATGGCGATGTCGATGGGGTAGTACAACGTACCAATAGTTGTATCGAACTCGCCCATATATACCTACAATAAACACAAAAAGGAGGGAAATGCTTCAGGGAGAAGTCGAGGGTTGAGAAGGAATGTGTGGGTGCACACCACAGGGAACCGGGCGAAACTCTGTACTTGAGGTTTCCCGGAGACACAATAACGTACAGAATTGAATTGACGGAGACAGTCGTGAGAAGACGGTGTTATAACTTTGAATCGTTTGACGTAGACGCGGAGGGGGAAAGTGGCGCAAAAAAACCTTCTGGGCACCGACAGAGCCAACGATTATGTTAGGTGACCTCGCATTAGCTCTGTCAGTGTTACTTACTACCGGCAGTATCCGGCAGTCTCCGCACCTCTGCTCGGATGCAATGCATACGAGAAGGCTCCCTGCCAAGTGCGTCACCTCCATTCAGAAGGATGCATGCCAGGATGATTCCCATGGGAACGATGAAAACAATCGGCCCAGCGGCACTGTCTGAGCTGCAGTGGACTGAAAAGAATGTCATTGAGTGAGTCCGGAGTCCGGGGCGGGAGGAACGGCGTGCCCTGCATAGTAATATAACCGTCTCCGTCGAGTATTGAGTCTTTCAAATTCAAATAATTCTCCTTTCGATTAACTCCATGGGCTAGTGGCTGTCAGGGTCGTAAACACGTTACTTACCGTGCGCGTAACCTAAGTGCGATATCATAATCCCGCCAAAGCCCTTACTAGCTCACGGAACTCCACCGGCCACAAGCTCTTAGAGTGTATCAGCACTCGCGATTTTTTGAGAATTCTGCAATCCGATTGGTTGCTCCACAGCTCCAAGCCAATCAGAACATCAAGAAATTTGGATTTTTTGAGTGCTGATACACTCTAAGGCTCCCAATTCTTTCGCCTCGATAGCTTTTTATCTTTTCCTAGAACTAAGGTTGTCTTCAACATACTGTATTATTACATTCAGTTCGACAGAGGGGTAACGGGTGACATATTCAACACTTCGACACGGCCCAAGTTGGACCGTGACACCCCCAAAAAGTTCGATACGGTCCCAAATGGATACAAGAGCATCCTGGAATGCTCTGGGATTTTTTGCGGAAGCACGGAGGCAGGCAGATCTTGGTTTAAAATATTTACCTCAGTAATGGTTTTTGAGGCGAATATGGCCCAGTTTAAGGTAATGCAGAGTTGAAATTAATTTATGGCATTGGATATTTCCAGTAAACGTGCGGGCAGGGTTAAACCAATGTACCTGTGATTATTCTGACCTCCAGGAGGGTTTTTAGGACTATGTGAACCGTCGAACCTATTCGACAACCCCCCCTATGACCTGTGACTGTCGAATTGAATGCAATAATACAGTACTCTGCATTTGTGCTGGATCCTCTCCATCACGGGGGGCAGAGAAGCGAGCTGAGAGAGGCTCTGAGAAGATTCTTACATCTCTTTGCATGGATGGCAGTAGCCCGTTTTTGAACACCAGAGCAAGTTTGATCCTACACCCTGTCATCGGCGTTCCCAGCCGTATTAGGGGGCGGGGATATTATACTCGCGTGGTCCACAGCCCGAACTACGAGTTTACCGAAGACAAACATGCAGGTATATATGGGGTATTGAGTTGATTTTAGATGCGTGCGAGAGGGCGTTAACACCGGTTTCGATCCATAACCCCAACCCAGCGATTAAGATAAAAAATCTAGGATCATCGAGGTTTACCATTTCTTGGTGAGTTCTTGCCCAATTTGGCTGGATCAGGGCGCGTTTGAAAGCCACTAACCTGGCTCCATTCTTATTGCTGCCAATTATGTCACGGAAATTTGCAAAGCTTTTAGCACGCTGTTAACCCATTTTGTTAAACGATCCAATAGAGCCAGCTCATTTCAGATTGAAATTGAGATCTCGTTCATGCGCAATATATGCCGGTCAAATACCTCTCGAACGCAACAATCAAGTGGATTGAATAAGATGTGAGCGAGTGGGAGCTGCCAATTTTGATCATGTTAGATATTTGGTTTTACCAGATGAGGGTCGAGAGCCCCTGTCTGACGCCCTGAAATCAACCGAATCCGCGAGAGGAATGCTGATGGCAAAGTGCCACATCTAAATTGCTTCTGTGTTCAAAGAAAAGGGGCTACTGCCATGTTTTATGAAAAGGTGCCCTGTGTCAAACTCCCGCTAGGGAAAGGCTTCTACAACAGACTCTAACCCAGGAACACGAGAATTTGTTGCCCACCGCGGCGGCCGTGTCGCGCCTGGCCCCACCGTTTGTATATGAACTTTTCGTTCCGTCTCTTCTCCCAGTTCCTTGGGGTCCGAAATCCACCATGTTTCTCTGCAGGGTCATCGTTTCTATTGTTTCGCTGGTCGCCGTCGCCGCCCAGGATTCTTCCAACGTCACGGCTGCCAATATCACCTCCGCTGCCAATGTAACCTCCGCTTCATCCCCCGCTGCCCGAATCCCCGTCGCCCCCTCATTGGCCTGTGCCGCAATCAGACTCGCTCTGGGCTCTTCAATTGTAGAGTCTTCTGGGCCGGAATATGATGCCACCGCCACCGGACCCTGGAGTCTGTTCAACTCCTTGGACAGACCGACTTGCATTGTGTACCCTCGTACTGCCTTGCATGTCCAGATCGCGATGGGAAGCATCTTCTTGTTCAAGTCGCACTATGCCGTTCAAGCCGGCGCCCACAGTGGTATGGTGGGCTGGAACAGGTAAGCTTCTTTTAACACGACCAGTGAAGTTGAATCTGAAGTCGCCGTCCTTACAGCATCACTAAGGGTGTCTTAATCTCGTTTTCCCATATGGTGGACGTGTCGTACAATTCGGCGACGGACACAATCACATTACAGCCCGGTGTGCACTTCGGCGATGCGATGACCGCCGTTCAGTCTTACGGCGTGTCTGTCATCGGAGGTCGAGCGAAGTATGTGTAGTCCGGTCATCATATTCATTTTGTTCTCTGATAGAAATCATCAGGGACATTGGGACTGGTCTGCTTCTCGGAGGAGGGATTAGTTTCGTCTCGCCTCTCTACGGATGGTCGGCAGATTTGATCAAGGTTCGTCGTGGGACATGTTTTCCCGTGAATGTAAACCTGACAACCTCGATAAGGAAATGGATGTTGTCCTCGTTGATGGGCAGCTTGTAACGGCTACAGCCACCAACACCTACTCGGACCTTTTCATCGCTCTCAAGGGTGGCGCCAACCGTTTCGGAATCGTCACTCGTTACGAGGTGTTTGCGGCCCACACTGGGACGCAGGATCAAAAGCGTTGGTTTGGCGGGACCATCGTCGTGCGTTCAAATTCTTGCACAGTATATTACGATGACGCCGACTCGCCGTTAGTACCCTGGATCTTCATCAGTGGCCCTGAGCAATGCGTCGGCGAAATATATCCGCGAGGTGAGCCAAAAGTTGCGAGCCATCGACGTCTGCCTAATTACATTCCCCCTCTTCAATAGGTTACAGACCCTAAAGCGGGTAAGAGATCCCTCAGAAATATTTATTTAAGGCTGACTCACTTTACTCCAGGCCTCATCGTCCTTATGAACACAATAAACCTCGCAGCGGCGGACGCAAACATAATCTACCTGTTTTACAAGGGCACGAGCCTCCCAACCACAATTTTCGGCGACTTCCTCTCAATTCCCAGCACCTCACAGTCCCTCTCTCCTCTGAGCTACTTCGACATAGAGGCTCTCATCGACGGCAGTGCTCGCGGGAACGGCCAACAATTCGGCGCGTCATCGTGGGTCGGCGACGAGGCCACATTCCTCAACGGCTACAACCACCTGATCAACTTCACCACAACCTTCGAGACACAACTCTCGGCAGCGTACATGATCATCTCCCCCATCCCCCGCTCGCAATGGACAGCGGCCGGCGCCACGACCCCCAACGCCATTGGGAACCCCGGCGTGGCATATGCCACCATCAACTTTAACTTGATTTACCCCTCAGGCGTCACCATCAAGCCCCCGAACGTGAATGCCGGCTTTAAGTTCCTCCTCTCGCAGTGCGTTCCCCTTTCCCAACTTACTGTCCCCTACTCATTCATTGTGCTACCCAGAACTCCTCCCAGCCCCGGCCTCCCACTGTACATCAACGAATGCGATGCGAGCCAACATGTGTACGCGACCTATCCGAACTTCGCAACGCTGCAGACCACGTACCACAAGTACGACCCGACGCGGTGAGTCCATGTCCGGTCTTGCCTGATGCGCAACGTGCTGAATTGCGCAGGTTCAACGTGAAGCACACGGCCGGACCTATCGGCTTGTAACGTCCTCTAATTGAGCGTTTAATTGTTTTTTCTCTTTCTCCTTCTTCGTCAGTTTTATTTCCCTTGAATCGTGTGCGAGAAAGTGTAATTGTGTTATCAATGTCAGAAGTGCTCAGAATAGTTTTAAATAATTTGTGGTAAATACACGGAGTGAAATGATGACCTGGACAACTTTTGGCAAAAAACACAATGGACACCTGACCGTGTTTTGGCGGCTGAGCATGAAAGGTCGGTCCGATCATTGATCCGCCATCAGCCGCGGCGGCGCCAAACAAGTCACCCAAACCTCTTCCTCCCTTGCTCTCACTGTTAGTGACCCGATGGACCGACATAGGCAGCTCCCACCAGAGCTGGTAGACGCATTATCAGTCTCCACGACTCCCCGGGTGACTGGCCAGCGTGCGCCTTGGTTTCCCGGTCTTGGGTGTATTCTGCACAATCCCGTATTTTTAGACGGGTTTCTTTCGTAGCAGGATATCGGAACGACCATCTGTGGACTCGCTTCTTACAGACAACAGAGGAATCCCCCCACCTAGTTCACCATGTACGCCATCTTGACGTCTCTGGCATCGGCTACTTGCCCGGAGTTTCCATTGAGACATTCCTCACCATTTGCAATTTTCGATTCACGCATTTGGCTGCAGCTTCCGTCTGGCTCAGCTATCCACCATCGTCATGCACGTTTTCCCTCCAGCAGTTGCTCAGGCTGCCCACTCTCTGCCGCCTGAAGATGGGCTGCGACGATATGGAACTATCGGTTTTTCTCCTAATTTGGGACCGTTGCTCCCCGAGCCTGAGGCATCTAGAACTTGCCTATCACCCGATACTAACGGAGGGGGTACATCCCACCCAGCAGTCCTCGATGATTCGACTGGAGTTATTGGCGCTGGGGATGGTGGCCGCCGCAGGTGTGCGTGAATGGCTGACGCACCTACATTGCCCCTTAGATCTCTCGGGCCTGAGTGCTTTGTCCATCTATACCAACACGGAACTACTCGCCTCCCAAAACTTTGCGCCGGCCCTTCGAACCATGGGATTTTTTGACCCAGTGCCCTACGTACGTCTTTTGTTCTGCTGTAAACGCGCCTGACGCACAACAACAGTCCTCCAAACCAACTCTCGATCTCTCTTCATTCTCAAAACTCGAGGGGCTCCGCACTACCGTATCGTTGCGTGGCCGTGGGTATTCGCCACGCTTTCTACACTCACACCGTCCAATCGCATCCGCAAAATCATAATTGTCGATAGGTTCAATGGTCGTCCCCCCCCACAATTCGACACGCAGTTATCCAAACTCCATATCTCGCGATCTGCCACCGTCAAGTTTGAAATGCGCGATATAGCATATGCTCGTATGCTCTCAAAGCTGTTTCTCTCAAGCTTCAAATATACGGTGCGCTGACTGCCTACTTCTCTTTCGTGACTTTACAGTACACGCACCGGTACCAGATACGTCGCGTTGATTTCCCTCCGGGCTGTCGGTGGTTCGAGGTAGGCTCCTTTTTTTCCCCATTTGCGGCCCTGTTATCGTTTGCTAAACATTCGTTGCAGAGTCTTACTGGCATGTCGGACTTCTGATTTTGTCCATATAAGTTCAACTTCCTGTATTGTTTGTCCTCTTTCGATGACCCATGTTCAATGGATGGTGCCTGCTTTAGCTTTACATCGTCTCGACGAACGGAGTAAGGCAAGACATTTCAGGATCCACTCAGACACACATTTTTCCGTACACACTGTGCAAAAGGAAAACTTGCAAAATTATACGTGCCGCTCGTGTTTCCTTTAGACTCTCATTCATCACCCAGGGGATTCCTCATATAATTATCGGACTATGAGCTACGTGTAATAGCAACGCCGATGGATACTAGCGATGTTTCCTACACCACGGCTGATTGCCATTGATCTGTTGTTACGTATATTGAACGAGAATGCCAATCAGATAAGTGGAATAATAAAAACCTGAAACCACTCACGCATTCGGATGCGAGGAGTCAGACGGTCGAGTCTCCCGTCCGAATACCCCAACTTCCATTTATTTTCTCCCCCGACATTACCTTGGTGCGAGTGAGCTCCACTCATCCTTTCTTTCTATGTAACTCAATAGGTCATGCATTGACGGCAGGCGCAAAGCTGTTTTATTTCTCACATCGTTCTCTCTCTATCCGAATATGGTGTAGGCCAATTCCGGTGCGCGGGAGAGTACAAGCAACTTCAATACAGGTCATATACATGGATACTACAGATTTGCGTCACCACCTACGTGCATCCAGCGGGCAACCCCACCGCCGCCGCCGTAACACTCGCCAGGCCCATCCACCCGCGCATCGCGTTAACAATAGCGAGATCGCGGTGCACGCGCGTGTACACGCCCTGCGTCCACGCGCCGTTCACGACGACGGAGTATCCGCACGCGCCCGCATCGAACGCCGGGGCCTTCGCCATACTGATGCAGCTCGCGGTGCCGGTGTAGCCCGCGCAGTCGCTGAGGCCGTCGGGGAAGCCCGCGGCGCCGTTATCCATGAAGGAGTAGGACGAGAGCACGTTGCGCACGAGCGGCCCCGCGTCGGGGAAGTCGGTGCGCGTGAAGAGCTCGACTTCGAACGCGCGGTGCGTGACGACGTTCTTGTCCTTAATGAGGACCGAGCCCTGGAACGATTTGTGAAAATCCCGGATAATGTCGATGGAAGAGATGTACGCACCGAACTTTGCATGTCGCGGGAGGAAGAACCTGGGCTTTGTTGATCGTGGTCGTCGTTTTGAATAACAAAGCGAGCGGGGGGCAGGATCCATGACCCGCAAATTGCTGAAAAAGGTTATAAGAAACTTCAAACACGCTAAATCAATCGAAGATTCACGGAATTCCTGGAACGTAAGCTATGTTTCAGCCTGCAACTCCGAATAGCATGAGACGCACCTTGGGATAATCACTCGACCAACTGTATTAAATGGTAAGGCGAATCCAAGGGCGCGGACGGGAAAACAAAACGCACATCTTGACCATCGCAATTTCCGAAGCAGTCAACCCCGCAGAGGACATGAAGCCATTGAAATTCAGATACCAGTTATAGTCGTTCGAGTCGCATGCCAGGAGGGACTTTTCGCCGCCGAGTAGTACTTCGAGCCAGGTGATAAAGTCCGGCGGGAAGGAGCCCCCCATTTTGCGCTTGAGGCGCGCGAGGATCTGCGCGATGTTGTTCGGGCCCATGTGCTGAAACATCATGCATTTAGGATTAGGAATTCACAGCTGAATATATATCAAGGCTCGTACTTTGGCTGCGTCGATACGGAACCCGGAGAAGCCCATGGAGAGCAGCGTGGCGAAGTACGCGGAGATGCGCTCCTGCACATAGGTGTGCTCCGTGTTCAAGTCCGCGAGGCCCACCAGCCTTTCTCTGATGGTTAGATTGATTTAATAACCAGACAGGTGCACGCACCATCCGTAATTCAGCTGGAAGGGATCCGTGAAGGCATTCAACACGCGATCGCAGTGGAAGTCCGTAGGCCCGTACGGGACCGCCGGGAATTCCAGCTACATCGGGAAGCATCTCCGTTATATTTTATTTTCGCGGGTGACTCTAATAGGAGGACTTACACCGGGCTTCAGTCCTGTCTGCGCATTATATTGAAAGGTCGATGTGTGGGTGTAGTAAGGAGATTGAGACGTAGAGTTCTTCGCGCCGTAGGGGTCGCAAGGGCCGCTCCCAGATCCTCGGTGGTTTAAGATATCGTTTCCCCCGCCGCTCTATAAGTTCGCCCAGCTTGAGATTCGCGGTGGAGGTTGAAGGGAGGACGGAGCACGCACCATGTGGTTCACGACCGCATCGGCGTAGACGCGCACACCGTTCGCGCGACACGTCGTGATCATGCTCCGCAGTGCGTTGACGTCGCCGTGGCGGCTGTTCATGCGGTAGCTCACGGGCTGGTAGACGAACCACCACGGGCTGCGAACGCACATCAGAGCTTCGGTTTGAATATGCCTGACATAAAATAAATGGACGTACTTTCTCTCCCCGGACTGCGCCCAGAAATCGGAGAACACCGACTCGGAGGGCGGCCAGATACGCACGCCGCCCCATCCAGCCTTGCCGAGGAAGACGCACTCTTTCTCGATGTCCGCGTACGGCCACCCGAACAGCTCCGCAATCGCGACCTTCTGCCCGCCCTGCGTCTCCGCGCGGTTAATCGCCGGCGCGTCCCACTGGAACCACAGGGCTGTCCGTCAAGAAAAAAATCAGCCATTCGAATCCCTCGTCAGGCCGCAATTAAAAGCACGCACGATCCAGAGCCAGCGCATGCCCGCCTGCATCCTGTACAGCGATAACATACGCGCCGGTGAACGGCGCGCTCACCGACGCACTACTCGCGCTCCCAAACGCGCCGCCGTTGAACGAATACGCCAGCGCGCTCCCGGTGCGCGAGAACGCGTTCACCGTGACGACGGCGGACTGGCGGTCCGCCGCGTACACGAAGTCCGCGTAGCCCGTCAGCTCGCGGTAGTCCTGGAAGCCCGCCGACCAGTCCGCGTTGCCGCGGGGCGGGGTCTGCCACTGTGAAAGGTGTAGGAAAAATGAAATGGAAGAAAAGGAGAAGGAAAGGACAGACCTTGCGCTGGTCATTCTCGGCGGGGTAGTCCGTCTGCTGCCCGACGCAGGCGTCGCCGGTGAACGTCTGGCAGGGGGGGAGGTCCGCGGGGATGCCGGTGGGATCTGACAGCACCGTCGTCGTCGTCGTGGAGCTGACGGGGGTCGTTGACGAAATAGGTGCGGTTGTGGAGGAAATCGGAGTGGTGGTGGAGGAAACGGCTGTCGTGCTGGAAATGGGTGTCGTGCTGGAAATTGGGGTCGTGCTTGCGATGGATGTAGTCGACTTGCTCGTCGTCGTCGCCACACCGACATCGTAGTTCTGCTGCCCGTTATTGTCGTAGAAGCTTTGCCCTGCATTATTTCAACATGCAGCTTCAAAGAAGGAGAGCGCAGCAAATACCGGATACGTCGTAGCGGATGTAAAAGTGGCGAATGCCGGCCGCGCCAATAGTACCAGAGAACACCCACGTCTCGAAGTCCGTGCCGGAGATCGAGGCGCTGAATGACGCCGTGACGCCCTGGTCGGCGGCATTCGACGGCCAGACGTCCGCAGCGCTGGAATAGTAGACATTTATGACCTTTTGGAATGCGATGTTTTTGATCTGGTGTAATTGTGTTAGAAGACAAACAGAGCGATGAAAGGGAGGACATGCGTAGATGTGCCCGGAAAACGCGGTGCCGCTCAGGGTGAAGTCCTGCAGCTGCACATTGATGCTCTCGGGCGGCACCGCCCGTTTGAAATTCTGTATAAGAGTGTCTCAGTATGCGGTATTAAAATTCAGAGTGGGTTCGTACAGTGGAGTCGTTTTTGAGCGGGTGTACCAGAGATGAGACAGCCGAGACGCAAGCAAAGGCTGCAACGAGCCCAGAAATGAACCGCATGCGGAGGAAACTGGGTGGAGATACGGGGGGAAAGCCCCGAATTTATACCAGTGGTGAGCTCTTCTTCTTCAGCGGCTTCGAATATCGACCAAACGAGACTGCTGCTGATTAGGGAAAGGCCGAGAAGCTGGCCAAGCCATTTACCTATCCCAACTTGGAAAAGGACTGTGATTCCTGCAGCCGATGGGCAATCGGGGCAGGTAGAAAGTAGGGATTGGGTGTAAGATCGAGTTTTCGCTGAGAAGACGATGTGAGCAGCGTGCTAACCGGTCGCGTGGTTGATTTGCCTAGCCTTTTTTTGTTCATCTGAGGACCTTTCGTTGCGAAGGCTAGCGGATCTTTGATGAAGAAAGCACCGGTAATCCTACCGTGTTCTTGATTCGCATTATCACCACTGAGTAAGCCTCTGGGATTCAGAGTTGGACTGAACTTATACATGTACCTCGCTGCCGCATTGTCTCGCCGAGGGAATTGAACTAGATAATATGTTTCGGTAACCCTTAGGCCTCGGACAAAGGGTCGGCCTGCGATGAAAACCCCGATATCCAGCGAAAGGGAAAAAAAGGAAAGTGGCAAAAGCGGTGCTGTGCTGACAAATCGCTGGTCGCGCGATCACGTGTAACCGTCGCGTGTCTCTTTCCTGGGCGCCAAGGTGTTCGGGAGCGTTCGAGATGCGCGTGGTGAGATTTGACCATTACCGGAGTATGAGGCGCGGAAGCGAATTCTTATTGAACCAATCGTAGTTCAAGGATTACTGAGAAGAAACGTTTTTCAACCGGACCCACAAAGCTGTCAAGAAGTTGGAACATTTCACTCAAGGTGGGCTCTGTCTGGTTGCTGGGTTTTCTTTTTTTTCCCCAGAATATCAGCGATTAGATCCTTCTCATTGGATCATTCTCGGTCACAATGTGAGTTCATTGGGTTGGTTGGTTGAACACCCGTTCCGCGTCCGACGTCGCGCACAAATATATCTCCCCCTCCTCTCTCGCAATTTATGTCATGAAGGATGTTTGAAAAAAGGCCGCTTTCTGACGTCATTTTCAACAGAACCGAGTAAGCCAAAGAGCAAGGAGTCGGCATAAACACATCTAAGAAGCCTCGAAGGGTTAGCGATTACCCCTCATGCACTCTGCCCGCCATCCCGATTTCAACACACCGGAATCCCCTATCTTATGCGGAGCTAATTGCGCGGAGCACTAACAAACTAGCCGGCTAGTAGACCCGAACTAAATCACTGAAACAATCTCCGGTGACCACGGGCTTGTCGGCGTTCGGGTGTGCGTGGTGTGATGCGTACCGTGGTCAGTTCTTTCTCTTCCTCACGCTCCACACCCGCACCTCCGTCATTCCAGGTAGTGGCCGCACAAAACCTATTGCTTCCAGACGTGATACCCATTCTTCCGACATTTGCAGCCCGCCACGATCTGCCCACCAATTTTCCAGTGTCTTCAAGGCCACGCAACTAGGTAGTAAAATGCTATCGGACTCAATATACCGAAAGTCCTGTTGTTTGTTCATAGTTATGCCCCACCCGACGGATTCATCCCCCAGGCTCCGCCATATATTTTAATTCCAGGTGGTGTTGGCATTTGTGCCGAATGAATGGCTTGGAGCACCGGGACCCGCCGATCGCCGGGAGCAAAAAACATTGGGCTCGCGGGGAGAAGCAACGCTAAGCATAGGCCAGGTCCATCCTATCTTTTCGCATGCTGTCTTTTGGCATTGATGACACCAATTCCCAACTAACTCCCTATGTTCGAATGACGTTTTCATTTCACATAGAACTTAACAATGTCACAATTTAACTACGCCCGATGAGGCTATGGTCCGAGGTGCGAGTAAATCCACCATTCACGCGTTGAACGACCAAGTGACCGGGGAGAGCGTAGTCTCGCCCGAGTTATCTGCCAACAGCGCGAAGGCCGTAGGGGTGAGTGCAATGTTCTCAGCGCCCGCCGCGGCGTCAAATATCCCGCTGAAGACCGCGGGGACGCTCTTTCCATTGACTGCAACACCAATGAAATGTCAAAACAAAGCGGGGAGGACGAAAACGAAGATAACGGACAGGTCGCAGTGATCTCAACGGTGCAGCATATTTCGGTACCGACGAGGGCGCTGGGGATGGCAACCGCCAAGGGTCCGTTGCTCGCCGAGCAATTGCAGCTGGTAACTTGATCATCGGGGAACGTCCAAATGGACGCTAGAAATTAGCACACAGGTCAGTACGTCGTCATACGCGCAAATGGAATCCCTGGCGTACCCGTCCCGGTGAACGCGCGGGCGGTGCCCATGAACATGGCGGCAGCGACGCCGATGAGAAGGGATTTGTTGAACATGGTGGTGGTGGTGGATTCAGCTGGGTTAGTGAATTGAGGATTTAGTGCCGACTGGGTCCTTTATAAGTGGTTCGGACAGGGGGATACAATATGGAGATACCGGCACTCAAGAAGACTGCGGGCGTCGGGTAAGAATGTACTCACGTCGAGCGCGGGCTCTCAATCACCACCGTGCTCCTCCGAGAACAACGGAATATCCTAACTTTAGCTCGCATTTCTTCTCGTGCAAATGTGATTTTCCAGACGGAGACTCACTGCATGCTTGAAAAGAAGGCAGAATCTCGAATGAACCTCGATTTTGAGAGTTTTGGAGCGGTATGTGTGACATATAACATTTATCTGAACGAACGTGCACATGCTCATCTCGGCGGAGATTTACGTCTTCAACTTCCATTTCAGATCCGCACTCACTGTGGCCCTCTGCGGCCCATACTCTGCCATCACAAAGACATAGCTCAGCCTTGAATCTCCCAGTTCTTCCCTCGCTCCCTTGAATTCCTCATACATTTTTGACATCACACTTCACCGTGGTTTATCACAAGGGGCACCGGCATCCTTGCCTCGACCTCGGTTGTTGAACGCAAGAGGATCGAAAAGATAATAATATCACCCATGTGCACACTCTCCACGCACTCTCCTGGACTCCAACGGGCGTGCCGAGCAGCCTTATACAATTCACGCAGCGCCCACCCCTGATTTCTTCTTTACATGCGGTCCGATCCGTGGCACCCAGAGGAAGCTTGAGAATACTCGTGCATCGTGTCGTACGATTCACGATCGAGGCCCGAATTCAACCTACGGTACGAAGAAATACCCAAGCGATGTCTGGTTACAATACAATTATGCCGAACTCCCTAGAGTCTAGAATTCCAAAATGGCGGAGGATCTCACGCTGTCCCAAGTCCCACTCGTTTCCGCGATTTATAATCCTCCGGGAGGTGCTCACTCCAGCCTTCCAGGGCGAAAATGCTGTCATGTCCAAGTTTCGCGTGAAACCAACACGACAGACGGAGGCTTAGCGAATTCTCTTAACTTTCCAGCCATCTGAACCGCAACTGAACTAAACAGAGATCCAAGTAAGTTATGGAATTACGACCTTGGCATTTCTAATCGGAATGCTTCATCCTTGCCCGTCTTTGCTGCCTCACCCGTGACTCTAACACAGACATATCCACTCCTCGATATGGTAATTTGATGATAATGTAATGTGGTTCGGACGAAGCGAAGTCATAGCTTTCATATAAACGCGAGGAGTTGATCCAGATGGTTTCTTATTTCCATGTCATACATGGCACCGGTGCACTATGCATCCTCGAAGTTCAACTCCTCCAGCCTCCAGCCATCACCGGGTTTATCCGTGATGTGATTGATTTCATCAAAGCTGGCATAAGTCTCATTACGGCGGGGGTCTTGATCGAGTGCGCCTTTATTACGTAATCGCGGAGTTTGAACTTCGAGTCGCGAGATGAGCTTCATCCAGGACGCGTTATTTCATACGTTTTATGAATGGGATCGGTTTTCGAATATGTGTAAGAGGTTCTGTCTCTTCAGAATATCAAAATATGTCCTTGAATCTGCTGCTCAGAGATGTCGAGCTTTTTCATGATGTGATACTATCCCCCCCCCCCCACTCCAGGATATCTCTGTCATTATTGGACCGATTTCCGAGATTTTTATCTTCGTGCATTCCTTAGGATCCGGTCTACGATATGTGTGTCCAAAACCTGTCCATTATGTGCCCTAGCTATTTGTTTCACAATTAAGAAGTTGGGGAAATTCTCTGTTTTCCCTGAAGTCGTACCTACGGGATGGACATGAACGTGCAATGACGTGTTCAGACTATGCCTCTACCATATAATTATGCCCATGCAAAATTTGAGGCCTCCATATGGTATTTGGCGGTGGTGCAGTGAACCATGCCTGTGGGACTCAAATTTTGATGTTTACCTACTACTCGGACAACATGACTCAACAAAACATTCAGTGTCGTTCGATGGGGAATCGTCGGTTCAGGTCAAAATTTTATATCTACCCTATGTAAAAGACTGATTTCAGTCAACCTGTCGATTCAGATTCCTCCGAAACCACTTAGAAACGGTGATATTCATCGATCTTTCTTAAGTGTCCGAGCTCCCCGGGGGGATTGTATTTTCGTCGCTTCTTCTAAATCTTCAAAAAGCAACGAGAGATGCCTGAATATCAAAGCGAAAATTCTAGAGGACTCCAGGGGCCTATACATGTGTGTTTAGAGTACCTCAGATTATTTGAAGGTCTGGAAAGGCAAATACAATGGTGTCGAGCGTCTGAACAGTGAGATTCAAACTCCGTACTTACATAATAAGAGTGCACTACGATCGGACCTCCGTGGCAATCAACAGACTTTAACACGCGAGGTACGAGCGTCGTTAAGCGTCTGTCTACGAGAGACTAAAGCTGACACGGACTCAACCATACAAAGCTCAACATTTCACCAATCTACATATGCTGTTGCAACACCCTTTCTTTCATCATCCTTCTCATTCGATCACTCTCGGCCCTAATGAGCTGATTGGTTGAAAACCCGACCAACCCGTGCCAAGGTAACCCGCGTCCGATGTTGCTTCTTCCTCCTCTCTCGCAATTTATGCCATGAAGAATGTTTTCCCGCTTTCTGAGGTCACGTTTTCAACAGCACAGAATGACCCAGTACACATTCCCTGATGTCTATTGGCCAGTTCGTATTGGCCCCTGACTGAATCAACGAGCGAACTACCGGAAAGCGGACGGGTGGACCGGGACCCGGGCTTATCAGCAAGACAATGATCGCGCACTTTTTGACAGGAATAGCCTTGGAATAGCCGCCATTTTTTGTGGTACGTCCCCTCTCCCACTGACCCGACCAGGGCTTGAAAAATGGTGAACATGTGCACCAAGTCATGAGCAAAAATGCAATAGATAGTGCACTGACGCCCCAGCCAACAGTTTTATTATGGTTTGAATCTTGGACATTTCCTGGCATACAGTCTACCTCATCCTCCGGGGTGAGCGGAATTGGATTTGATTTGCCAATTTCCAGATCGTTCCAATGATCGCGAACTTGACAGGTATAGCCGCTATGTTCGGTGGCATGTCTTTAATAAAGTAAATCTAATCACAACTCCTTCTTACAACTCCCTTCCGCCCACCATGAGCAACGTTGCCCCAATACTCTCCGGCATAGATCAACATTTTTATGACGCGAACCTCGGTCCTTTCCTGTCCGGGTGGGCTGAATTTTGAATTAATCAACCATCCACTAAATGTCCTGTATAGTTTAGCCGCGCAGATGTTCATGATGGGTGTCTTGAGTACGACTTGAATCCAGGATCCAGTGCAAGGTGGCTGACCGTTTCTCTCTGTAGCCCTGCAAATGTGGAAATACTTCGAGGTGGGCACTAGAAACATATCCGCGTGCGCATTGCTCATAGAATCACTTTTAGGATCATGGGAAGGATCCTTGGACTATCAAGGCCCTCGTCATCACCATGTTTTGCGCCAGCACCCTGCAATTCGCAACGGATTTGTGAGTCAACCCAACTCCAATTTAGAATGTCCTCCCTGACCTCTTTCAGCGCGATCATGTACGATACATTCGTGACCGGTTATGGGCGGATAGATTATTGGAACCACTTTGGCTGGACTCTGATGTACGTCCTCGTCTCTCCTCTTTAATTTGGTACTCATCAGGCCATTCCTTTAGTTATGAGCCCGCATGGACGGCAAGTTGTTTCGACGACTCGTACATCTGATATGAGCTTACTAGATTTATGGACACCACAGGCCTTCATCGCCGCAATGGCGCAGGGATTCTTCCTCCATCGTTGCTGGCAGCTCACTCGCCTTCCTACCGTCTTGATAGTTGGCGGTCTGGGGATGGGAGTGTCCTTTGGTTCAGGTATCGCTGCGTCTGTTGGTCTCGCTGCCCGACCATACTACACGTACGTGTGCGCCTGCCCCTTTCCGTGCGGGCCAGTTCTAATCAGTCTCCAGCGAAACACCTACAATTGTTATTCCTGTTACCGCTTGGCTCATTGCGTGAGTTTCTGCCAGAAATGTCTGTCTACTGTGCTAATTTCCTCATAGCTCTGCTGGTGATTAAGTCCTTTGCTGAAGTGCTCCCAGCCATCTAATTGTCTGATACAGTGACCGATATCGGGATTTCAATCATTCTGGTGCGGACCGGCGCGCTCTCGTATACGTTCAATTCTGATGCATTAGAATGAATAGATTAGACATCTGCACGAAGCGAAAACGGGGTTCAAAAAGTGAGTGGTTTTTTTCCTTCCTTGAAGCAAAGATTCTGACAGTGTCTAGTACGGTAAAACCCCCCTGTTGCGATTCTCATTAGATCTTGACGTACTCATCTATCGCGAACTTCAGGAGAAGGTGCGTTCTGAATTCTCCAGTCCCGCTGTCGCTAATAGGCCCGTGGGTAGACATTGTCCAAAATCGTCAGAATTACATTCGAGACAGCGGGTATTTTCCCGCACTCGTCTCTTCGTCCACGTCTGATTTTGGTTTCCTCAGCACTCACTTCGCTCATCGCACTCGCTGACCTCATCGTTTATCTCATTTCCGCAAAGCAGAACTCGGCCCACCTGGCGTGTACGTCTCGCTCTCCCCTTCCCCACCGATCAACCAAATTGCTTACGACTCTATGTTCTTTCCCGCAGTCCAGCTGGTCATTGGCAAAACGTACAACCACTCAATCATGGTCACGCTTCTGTCCCGCACGGTACGTCCACGCGTCGTTCACTCATTCATTGCTAATATGGGCGTAGCGTATCCGGTCGGACTTCGACAGCAGCGGCGGGCGCGGAGCCACAGACTCCGTGCGTCCTTCATTTCCTCACCTCATACTGCGTGCTCATCTCACGCTGCACCATAGGGCGGCAACAAAGGAATGCCCAATCCCGGGATCACCGTCACCCGGGTAAGTCCCCCATGGCCCCTCCTCGCCCACACACGACCTATTCTTAATATTGCTCCACAGACACAAATCCGCGTGACTGACCACGTCGGGTACCCGATGAAGTCGCTAACGCCGACGGAGGCGGAGGTGGAGGAGTCGGAAATCAACGGTAGCTCGGATAAGATACCGCAGATCGTTGTCTAGTGATGATAGCTACTTATATATGCCTGATTGATTACGCCTCTGGTCAGGCGGAACAGCATTATAATCATTGTTCGATAGCTATGGAGGCAATATTTATATTATTCGCATTTCTGACGGATGAGCGAGTCCACTTTGACGCTACTTTTGCATTGAAAGTTCAGCTTGATCACGTGATCCAACCCCGTATCTGGCGCGCATCGACGCGGCAGGTAACGCGGCATCGGTGCGGTAATCTCTGAAGTTCAAGGTGATTTCAGACGTCGTAAAAAGTGTTCACACATCGTTTTTCCGGTTTGAAACGCTTTGCAGGTCAATGGGGCTCGAGGGACTTGTCAACTGTAAATTATTTAAATCGTGAGCTCAAGCACCTACATTATCCACATATTCAACTTATGCTCCAGAGGGGAATTCTGAGTATCATTTACACATGCAAAACATCAGCCGCAAGTGTAAAAAATTGCCCATCACGCCGCGCCGGTCCGCGTCAGTGCCGCGTCAGTGTGCGCCTGCCGCGTCATTTTCTCCGGACCGGTTCAACACTAACCGTGAATGGCTATCGATACAGTATATCGAAAGACTTTAGAGGGAGAGCACAACCATTCATTTTCGTGCTGCACTGATCTTCGGCCGATATTCTCCGATTTCTTGATTCGTCCGAACACAGCAACGCTCTTGCCACCATCTGACTTGAGTCTGAGTACTCACTTCACCGAAACTTGAGTAATGAAGCTCGTTGCGGAGCGAATGCTACGTGTACCGCGTCTATCTGACTGGACTCCGACTGGACGATCCGCTGCGTGGTTTATGCGCATATGCCAGGTGCAATCCTGGATAGCATCTACACGAAGGCACAAGGTTAACCTCTGGTATACGGAACCGCTGGGAGTCATCTCTGTCCGCACTATCCGCCCTCCTGAGCGTCTAATGGCATGCCATCGTTGTCTGCGTCACCACCGAAGCTGACGACATTGCTTGTGGGCGAGCCCTCGAGGAGGACACGTACACGTGTCGAGGGCTTTATAGCTGTCTGTATCCACTATTTTTCTGTACCATCGCTAATCAGCGAGACACAATGTGTTTCCCTGTCCCACTTGCGCGGATTATTAACGGCCTCGCCACACCCTTAATAATCACGCTCGAAGAAACCCCGGAAAGCCTGGATTTCACCATAACACCAACCCCCGGCGACACTTCCGCCACGGTGCGCGTAGAGTGGGATGCGGCGAACAGGCCCGTCCTAATCGAGGATGCAGGTGTCTCCCCGCTGCGTCTTGACGCCCACAATTGAACATGGACTTTGATGCCGAGACCGGGTGCGGAGCCCCGATTGCAGGCAGGCCGGACCTGCGGGTTAGCTCTGATTTCCTACACCCATTCCTCCAGGTCATTACTACTTAATTTTCGTCCCGATTGTTCCACTCATGTGCCCCGCGCACAGGGTATGCCAACGCCGGTCAGGCTCATCGTCACACTGGACCTGGCACCAGTACTATTCTGCGCCAACCCATCGTCTAAACCGATCTTCCTGCTTCTTGAATCCTGTGCGCATTACTTCCCTACTTATTTCCTCTTTGTCTTCCATCCCACATATCACCGAGGTTCGTGGTAGTTTTCGGATCCACCACTCTAAAACCATGGCATTTCCGTTCACGCTGCGCAGATACACTCTCACCTCTCTCCCCTAGTGTTCGGCGTGGGACAGATCCTACCAGATCCATCAATCGTCAGCTCAGGACGACGGACGCAGCTCAAAATCCGATCGATCCCATCTATGACTCCCTCCTTGCCCGGATCGCAGTTTATCCCGCCATCGTGAGGATGCATGTCTATCTGTTGCCTCGGGCGAGGCTGACGGCGATGTATTATATGCCAGTCTTAGCAGGGACGTGCCATTTGAACAGCTGATATACGAGCTCGGCCCACGCCCGGTGCCTACTCGGCTCTCTCCAACTACAGCGACACGGCCCTAGATGCAGTTTCGGGACGTCGGTGATTCGGCTCAAGACAGAAGGGAAGTAATCGACGGCCTAGGAATCGCAAATTCGCGCTATGGGGAGGTATAAGTTCGGTGTGGCGGCGGCTTCCTGGTGGTCAACATCTGTGGGATCGACTCGGCGGAGCGGCGGAGGCGAATGAAGTGCAATATTCGTAGTTTCCTGCTATTCGGCCATCGTGGACGCCAACTCGTCGCTGCGTCTCTCATGAACAGACGGCGAGGTTGGGATCTGTCGTAAAACATACAGGCAGGTGCACATGAGCGGACTTCGAACAGTTTCGGCCTCCTTTCGGCCGACAGTTTGCCGGCATTTTTTATCACCTGGACGTGGCGGCCCCCACCGAATCCTGAACCAGGCCTACAAACCCGTCAGGCGGCGTCAGTTTTAAAGGTGCCGTACTGCACTGGACATTCGTGCCCCCCGCCCGCCGCGGCGAGTTTCTTCGAAGGAGGAGATATACTAGGAGCGAACCACCGATAGGAAAGAGGCCGAGTGGGTAGACATGCCTCGCGTGCAGCCAATTTGGCAGTTCAACATCTTAGCGAGATCACTGACGAGAGCGCAAGAAGCCCGTCGGCTGGCGGGTGAACCCAGTGATGTTAATCAGCCAGTCGCTTGCGACCCTTAATGAAGACCATCGTCACTGAATGCATTAATACACCAGGTGTAGACAATGAGCTTACAAAGGCATGTACCCAGCTCGTTCCTATTGACTCTCCCTCACTTTTCTAGAAGAAAAACAAGACAGTAGCCGACTAAAAAATTAGTCACACGAGCTATAATGCTTTACGTCTTAGTCGCCTTATCACCATCATGAAACTGAATATCGCTTCCACGCACACGACCAGTACATTTATAATCTGGGTGGACGATTAGCAGACCCACAACTTCTCTGGCGCTCCTTTCACCATGCACGGAGGTAACCAAAATTACAGCCCTTCCCCTCACCCCCACAAGCCTAAGGTACGTTCACTACTCGCTGAATGACACGGCCACCCGTCTGAGAATCGCCCCCTGCAGCACCGCCGCCGGCGCACAATGTCCATCGTGTCCACGGCCGACAACGAATCCAAAATCGCGCTCTTGACGGGCGCCGCACCGCTCGAGCCGCGCATCACGGACTCGGACCTCCACATCGCCGTCGGCGCGTTCACGCGCACTGGGTGCGCGCGCACGTCCCTGCGCTGTTTCACCCTCACGCTGCCCCCGGTCCCGTACGTGGATTACATGTACCATGATCCCACCACGCGCCCCCCGATGCCGGGCGACTCGCCCCCGCAGTCGCCCGCGTGCTCGTTCGCATCCATCCCGTCAATCAGCCGCACGGAGTCACCATTCTCTGAGAACGAAACTTCGATACCGCCTGGCTGGGGCAGCAGGGGGAAGGGGAAGGGAAGGGAGCGGATTCGCGCGCAGACGCTACCTGGTCCACGGATACACCCCGTGCTGGACTCGCTTGAGCGGGACTCCCTCGTAGGGACAGGGTGGGTCGTATGCGGGGCGTGCAATAAGCAGGGGACCAACTTCCCGCGCTGCAGGCGGTGCTCAAAAATGTGGTGCTCGCGCGAATGCAGACTGGATTCTGTCCATCGATGTGTGGAGATTGGAGCGCAGAAAAAGTAGTTTCTCCGAACCTCGCATCCGCTTTTAGGAAATTCTTTTTAGTGGATCCGAATTGCGTTCATTGGACGATTGTGACAGACTAATATTGGGAGAATGGGGTCCTATGGGAATGTATTTTGGCGTCGTGAGATCTAATGTGGTCACCATGAAATCCAGGCTTCACTGATTTACTGAGACCGAGGACGTTCACGTTCGTAGCTATTGTTGTATAGAACACGCTCCCATTTTCTTAAGCATTAGATACCCCGCGCACCCAATCAGGATGAAATTATACGGACCTGCATCGCTCGAATGGGAAATCCAGCAGTGAGAACCCGCAACAGGTACTAAGCGCGCAAAGAAGCGAGAACGAGCGTCGTCTTTTTTCGTAGTCTTAATACTAGTTTGACCCCGACTTAGCTTGACTTAGCAGATTCGATAACTAATCTCATAGCTACGTAGACGTATGCCGTGAAGAACGGAGCTACCTCGCTTGTGAAGCGCGCGCCGCTATCGAGATAGACATATTCGAAGAGCCTCCGACGAGAGATCTCAGATTGTCCGATATCGGCTTGGAACTCTGCAAACAGAGCGATATTTTTTCTCAGATTTGTAGTATTTCAGTAGCCTCCCTCAATGACTACGTCGTCCTCCGGGCAACCCTCCCGACTACCTTTTATTAGGGCAATTCGGCACCGTAAGTTGCGACCCATTTTAGTTTGACCTCGACTCGCATCGCCCCCGCTGTTTCAACTTTCATTCAATTCTTGTTAGTAACAGGAATTGAATGAGGTTGAACCGAGGGAAAACTTAACACCACCATCTCCTTCCGAACCCCAATAGAACCCGCACTGGCGCGAAGACGAACCAGAAACCATGAATTCCTGCGCGATACATGTCTCTCCATCTCTATTGTATTGCTGACATTCGACTGGAGCCTCAAATGAAATATATTGAGTGAGCAGCGCTGGGAAGAAATACTTGACCAAGAGAGATCAAAATACTTTTTACATTTTGAATTCGGTGAGCAACTCACACACCTTGATAACGGGGGAGTACAGATGGCTCTCAAGGTGTCTGAGTAAAAAGCTTAAGCGTCGCACCACCTGTTGTGGATGCCGCAATGAGCCTATTCTTCGCGCTTTTGTACACCACCTCGGTATATACCCTTCAAAAAAGACTGAGTGTACTGTGTTACTCCGCGCCCTGTGTCATCCACGGCGTCGTATCCAAGTATCTGCGCTGTAGAGTAGCCATTAATGAATGCTAATAACTTCGACCTCAGTCGGGAGGAGGCATAATTACCTTGCCCTTCAATCGTGGATCTTCCGGCTGTCCCTTTTTTATTCCGCTATTGGGAATTACTACTGTCCCGCACGTAGCCACGGTTCTGTCAACGGATGAAGTATCACTATGGTAGACGATTACTGTAGCAGCTCCACGTCTTAGTCTATTACTCAGCTTATGCGATTCAACGCCAACAATTCAGCCTGCTGGGATTTCGACTGGAGACCTGTGCAAGGTTAATTTACAGAAATTAGGTTTTAAGAGGTTCCCGGTTGAAGGGCAGTACGTGGTCCTCAGAGGTCCGGTATAGATCCAGATATTTACTGCGTCAGTCGTTCTGTCTATCATTCCGGAGGATGAATGCCGGATGTTGCTAGTCTTTGACGGAAGACCCGACAGATCGGTAATGAATACACAGGATGTGGAGACCTAGGGATCTCGTGAAAAACAGGTAGTGAGCGCAGCGACAATGATCAACGAGCGGTCGAAGTGAACTTGGCGACTCGAGATCAGGTTCAATGATCTAGTTCCTGGATAAGGGTTTGGGTTCCGTGCTGTGACAAAGTTTATCAACCAGTGCAACGCTCGTAAAATAATGAAATCACATCAGAGCTCATCGACGCGCGCAGCGAGAAATTCGCGCTGAAAGGGCGGACAAGACACGCACAGCGCTAGTAGGTACAGCCTTTTGCATAAGTCCGTGAAACACGAATTTTTTGCGCGCTGTCACGTGCAGCTTTTGATCGTGATGCCGACCAATGCCGGAGCAGCCGGAGTGGAATTGGGTCGAATACTGGACGCACATTGGATTGGGGATGCCCGAAGGAGCTTTAAACTAGCATTTGACATTGTAAACATGCAGATTGCGCACACAAAATGAAGTTTGAGACACCCGAACGCCTCGGCAGCACTCGGCATAGTGCACGTGACACCGCACAAAAAAATCCATGTTTTCACGGACTTATGCAAAACCCTGTAATCCCCACCTGGCGGAACACGTCCTCCCAATCGTGGTGGCGCACCCTCCCCAAATCCCGCACCTCCATCTTCCCAACATACAAGCCCTACGCATCCCGTGCGATAGCAAACCATCCCAGCTGATAGACCGGAAGCAGTCGGTGTATATCATGTCCAAGCCAACGTACCGAAGGCACGGCGACCCCGCGAGCGCGCAGAGGAGCGTGTCGAGTATGGTGTCGGTGTCGGCGTCACTTACGATTGCAGCAGACGTGTCGAGGTGCGTGAGGTTTTCGAAGGCGGTGAGGATGGCGATGCATTCCGGGAGGGCTGGGGGGTTTTCAGACAGTACACCGTGATTTATAGGACGAAAGCGTACGTACGAGGTACTTTTCTTTAGCGCGCGTGCGGTCGAGATTCCAGGGCGAGCGGCCAAGGGACAGGCATTCGAGGTGCGAGAATTCTCGGAAAGCTCTTTCACTCCCGATTCCGACAAGAACAGTGTAGCGCCGCGCAGAGCAGGAAGAGCACGAAAAATGCACAAAACGTCCTTTCTGTCCGAGAACATTGACACCCGGCGACCGCCATAGCTGTGTCGAGCCTCGGAAAGGGGGCGAGCGCGGAAGCGTCGCGCCAAAATCCGGGGACGCGGCATGGTCTCAGTTGGAATTCGACACAAGTGTTTCCGCAGGGTGAGAGAGCAAAGATCGTGACTTAGCGTACTGTTTACGACGTCACGTGTATTTTCTACGCGTCCGCATCAGCCAAATAGTCACAAGTAAAACATCTTCTAATTAGTTCTCGTTTTTCAACGCGACAGGGAGCGATGTTAGAGTAGTGGCCTTAGGCCACTCCCCCCTCGGACGTGTGTGATCCTATCTGGCGGTAGGTAGATCACGTATAACACGACGGCACCTGCGACCCGTGCGACCTGACCAGTCCAACCGGGCTGCTTCAACGTGGAAGCTCTTCTACGAAAGAAAAGATTTGGCAGGATATGGAACTTGGCCGAATGAGGCACAGATCATTATCAAAATTAATCCATCGAGTAAAAAACGCACAGTACAACCAACACCCGTGCGAGTCGCGACAGAACTGAACACACAAATCGGGTCTCCTGTCTTTAGTTTTTGGAGGCGATAATATACAGAACTGTTCTATGTTCAGGGACGGTACTACGATTTTCGCATATCGTATCCACGGGTGCGCAAGTTCCAAAAAGATTGTGGCCCGAATTCTGTCTCTCCTCGCCGCTCGGTGCGGAGAGGTATATCTCCTACTAAGCCTGGACTCACCAAATGAGCCTTGATTGCTTCCCCAGATTCCCCACACTGAGTCTAGCCGAATCTAAGTCTCCTCCACATCGAGCAGCGTCGAGCCCGGAACTATTCCTCGTCATCGTTGCAGCGTCATGTCGTTGTACCGCGCCTGAGCCTAATGCAACCGCTTTCATTTTCATTGCATGGTGAGCCGCGCGAGAATTCTGATTTATATCATAAAGTTCCTCGCTAGGAGACGCACTGCCTTACAAGTGCCATATCCATACTACATACGCAGGCCAAGCTCGTTCAATTCCATATCTTTCTTTCGTTATTTTAGCACGCGCCTTTTTCGTGGGCGGCGAGAGAAGTCCCAAGCCCACCTATCTGCACGGAATGCTGCACATATGTGCCAACATCAATGAATGCACAGAACACCCTGTTAGCCGTAGGCTCGAGTCCAGCCGTTAGGTGCAGTAATCACGAGTAAGCAGTTATTATTAGCACACAAAACTTCACCCGCTCGTCATTATGTGCTGATAACGGCTGGATACGAACCCAAGTTAGCCGTTCGAAATTTGAATGGCATCAGACACTGGCAACCAACATGTTTGGTTGATTTTGGTGTGGAGCTCGACAGTTCAAATTGACGTAGGGGCCTAACTATAGTCTGGCGGTGGAGAACCATACAATTTGAAGAAGAATTTACTAGGCATATTGGGAGTCGCACGAGGGAAAACGGGTCCCAGGTGGGCACGGTGGGTGTCTATGAGACAGGGAGGATGAAAAGCAGATCCTGATTTAATCGAAGACGTGTGCAATCTGTTAATGGCGGGTGTCCCTCACTCATACGAGATCGACGGTTGTGATTCCCGGGAGAGAGTCTATGAGATATCGCCACGCATGGGGAAATATGATGTGAAACCAAAGGCCAGCAATGGGATTTGGATATCGCTTTAGATGGCAAGATCAGCAGGCCAAAATTCAAAGCGAGTCAGATTGCGTCAGACCTCGCCGATGCAAGCTGCATTTAGGCCGATGAGACGCCCGCGGGATTGCGGGTTGCGATATTTTCGGATGATATGTTGCAGATGCATAGCCATACGGTGTGCACCGCAGGCGAGGTCCGCTTGATACGGACAAGGGGAGCGACAATAATTTGGTGCTTGATGGCGACGAGGACACTCGACAACGTTGAAGCGGACAGCGTACAAATCAGGAAGGGCGAATTAAAGGACGGAGCACTTAAATAGTGGCACGATTCCCAGGACGTCAAAATAGACGCCCGTCGGCACCTGGGCCGGCACTGCACCACTCCTTGACGCTCTCGACTTCGCTCCTCTTCTTCGAAACCTTTATCCTGCTTGGATCTGATGCCCTCTCTTCCACAAGTCTCGTCCACAAGTGGGCCCACTTGTGCGATTCTGGCCTCTAAGCGTCGCTTGATTCTTGCCGTAAAAATTTACGATCCAGCCCTCACCGCGACGACAATTTACAACATACAGGGCGAGGATCGCTGTTTGATTCAGACATCGTGTGCCGAACCACTTCCATTTGACTGGATTACCGGGACCCTTTGACAGCCTTAATGATAACCTATGGGTATAAACTCTCCAACACCCCTGAATTCTCCGTCTGAAAATAGCTCCGCGGTTCTATATTATAACTAATCCCTCGGTCTCCCCCCTCTGCCTTCCGAAGACGTTCCTTGACGATGTCCTTGTCCACGGGCGGCTTAGACGACGCGACGTTTGCCTGGGACCAGTAAGTCTTTATGTCTTCTCCGTCTAATACCGTGTTGATGTGTGCGTGAAGCCGGATATACCGCTACCTCTTCCTCTCTGTGTTTGGTGTGCATCTTTACCCGCGTCATTTGCGGCGGATTTACGATTGGCATTCCATAGTTATCCTGGTATACGACTACCTGCTGACCATCGGCTCCGAGGTCAAAATCATCTGGTCTTCGAAGCGACGACTCAGCAAATATTGGTTCCTTGCGGTCCGATATATTGCGCTCGGGTGTAGTGCTACGGTAGTGACATTCTACTTCGGAAATTTAAGCCCTGAGGTGCAGTATCTAATGCTTCCTATCCCTGTGGTACTACTGAATCTGATGTTTTTGCTTTGTTCCCGTGTAGAGGTATTTGCACAGTAATCGTCCAGTCCATCTATTCATCCCGGCGTCTTCGCAGCTGCTCAAGGATGGAGAAGGTAATAGAAGGTGTCATGATGGTTCAAGGGGGCTTTATTCAAGGTAGGCTTGAATTTCGTCCTTTCACCTGTTGCGCGAAACGACATTAATGACTGCTTCCAGTGACACTTGGTCTGCGGGTTTTCGGCATGTACGGCTTCAACCGTTGGGTCCTAGTGGCTATCTTGACCACGAGCATTATCGGAGGAGCACTGGGAGCGGTGCGGAAGCTTACTCTAATATGGGTTCCGTGCCTCGCCAACTCATTGTTCTTTCACCCCCATCTAGTTGACCATCATCAAGTATAAGGGCCAGCAAATGTTAGCGTTGCAGGGGTTCAATGGATGCCACACGGCGATTCCGAGATCCACGTAAGTTACGCATCCGTTTTGCGGCCTTAAATTGAACGTATTCCTCAGCGCACGCCGTGGGTAGATTCCGTCTTCGAAATCCGCACGACGACGCTCATACGTTTCAGGGCTCGCGGGCGCATGGGAAGCACAGTGAGCACTTATGGCGCTTGATGTGCTGCACCGAAATAACCGTCTACATGATAAAGACTTGGATACGACTTGCTCGTATTTGGGCTTACCGTGCGGGTTGCGTGGCGCGACCGCTCCACGATGAAGCTTGTTCCAGGATCGCTGATCGAGATTTTGGCGCGGGATGGTGCGGATTTTCCATATTATATTCGTTCGGGCTTTATATCATTTCTATCGGCCTTTCCAGGTGCACTGTACTTTGGGTATGTGTTTACTTCAACAGACATATATCAGTTTGGTTGACGGAGCGTGCAGTGTTATCGTGCTCGCCAATTTAGGGAACGTCTTGACGCTCTATCTTGGCGATGTACGCCCGCCCTAATTTCTCCTTCCTCCGTGATACTGACATCGTTCAGATAATGATCGCTAGAATTCTGTCCTGGTGGACTACTTTGTGCGTCCCCTCATCTCTAAAGTTTAGCTACACCCTAATTTCTGCCCATCTGCCCACAGACTATCCGTCACACTCATTTCGCGCCTAAACCTCAACCTCCAACGGGCGGGGATCGGGAACTCTCAGCCAGCGGAAGACACGACCGAGCTGCCCAACATTCATTTCGTTGAGCAGAATCCGCCTGGGCCGCCGCGCACAGACGATGATCTGGCCTCGTTGGCCGATGTCTGAGTAAAAGCCGCCGAAATGAATTATATGTAAACATGTAGGTGGGCAGCTCTACTTTAATGTTCCATCCCGTTGCTTACCAAAGTCTCAGAAGTAATATATACCAGACCATCGACAGTTGACACAAGTACAGCGATATTTCAAAGGTTGGATGGAAGCTTTAATCCTTCAAAATGACGGAACGCTCTCGGATCTCAGAGGCCCACATATCGGGCAAGACATGCGGTGTGAGTGGGGATTTTTGTAGCTTCTATTTTAAAAAGACTCTAGCTTTGTTTATATCTATACCATTCGAGCCATCGCAGCATCGGCCATCTCTCGAACGCCGCCCTCCCACTCGTCCCAGCACAGCCCCAGAGTCTGGCTATCGACTCCAATACAATCCGCCCGCGCATCCCCCGCCCGCACATGCACCCCATTCCCCGGTGCCCCCTGCTTCCGCACGGGCAAAACGCAGTCCCACCGCACCACGCCCTCCCGTCGGAAGCCCATGCGCTCAGCAGCCCGGATACTCTTCTCATTGTGCGCATTCGCATGCCACCCGACACGGCGCAGCCCGAGGGCGTCCGCGTCGAGCGCCCAGTGTAGCAGGATCCCGATCGCGTGCGAGGTGACGTGCGTACGCCGGAAGCGCGGGAGGGTCACCACGAAGCCAATCTCCGTCCTGAGGTCCTCGGGCGAGGTGTCCAGCAGGCCTATGACGCCGGCGAATGCGCCGCCCCACGCTTCAGAATCAGAATTAGCCTCGCCCGCTGCGCTGATGTCCCAGACGGCAAAGAGTACGGTGCCCGGGTCGGGGTGGATCCGCACGTCGACGAAGCTTGTAACGACATCCGGCGCGCTGGTGAACGGGCCCCAGGAGAGATAGGTGAAGATGTCCGGATGCGCGCACACGGCAGCGAAGAACAGTTCCGCGTGAGTCGTTGGCTAGAGCGAGGTCAGTGCATTTGGGCCATGCAACAAAAGAAATCAACGTACATCAAATGGCGTGAGTCGAACGCGCTCGCTGCGCAGCTCTGGCGGGACTGGAAAACAGAAATTCAAGTTATGGTGCCCCGGCGCCATGACTCAACCTTGCTTTGCTAGGGGTCTTGAAATGCTGAGAATGACCAGAGATACACTGCGTTTATATGCACATCTAGGCTCCGAAGCGACGGGGTTTACTTCCGTGTGTGAGATATTGAGGACCTCAACAGTCGTGATATGACTCGCGGTCCATGTCCCGCGGTCGCGGGTTCGCTGCGTCTGGACCCACGGTACGAAGAGAAAGGGAGACTATGGCTCCTCCTTGAAGCTTGAAAGATAGATAAAGCTGGTGCGTCTGAAGCCACCGGGGCTCCGTTGAAATTTGATGATGTTCCCTCTCTCGCCAAGTCTTTTACAGTCCGCAACTTCACGGTCCCACATCTCACTCCGAGTCGGAATCAAATTTAAACAGAATCACACGGCCCATGGTCCCAACAATTGAAACCGTGAGAATTCTGAATTATTGACTCACAAGTTCTCCCACAGTAATAATGGGAAGCGCTGCCAGCAAAAAAATAAGCGCCCGGTACTTGATGCCCATAGCAAAATCAAAGCGAAATGGTACCAAGACTTGCCAGACCCGCAACCAGAATTTGGAACTCTGAGAAAGCGTGAATAACCTCGGCTCCTGGCCAGCTCCCGGGCAAAGTGCCTCTCAAACCATTGGCAGAGAGAAACAATCAGTAAAATATAAAACCCTCAGTGCACATAGCGTTTCCACTGGCTGGGACGGGTAGATCTTTCTACGGTTAATATGGAACTGTTGATATCGTTGGCATTTTGCTGTGTAGACCACCTAGCAGCAATTTATGGGCGATATAGTGTGCAAAAATTCATCAGATTTTACAGGCTTTTCGTTAACAGATTATAGCGGTATCTTAACTTAGGATCGCAGCTTTGAATCCCGGCTGACAACTCGCAGGCGGGATGGATCCGTTCATGGGTTACAACTCGTAAACGGCTCGGCATTTGATGGAGGAATTGACCCCATCATTTCCCATCCCGAAACCTGACGGCAAACGTAGAAATTCACCCTCCTACATTTCTGTAAGGCCTGAGAAACTTTGAATAAATTTTAACCATCTTGAATCCATCATTTTCTCGTTCCACGGCCAAATATTAATCGATGGGTCTTGCATTCGTGGAAAAGGCTCTGTTTGAGGCGTGACATTTGTACTTGCCTTGTGCGGCCTTTAAACCAGGATTTCCCCCAATCCGGTGACCCTGAATGTTTTTTTTTGAACGGCATATGCCTTAGATTCAAACAAAACAAAGTCCTTTAGAATGCTACCATAAGGTGCGAATTGTGACCCACATTAATTGAAAGCATCAGACCATAGATGTCTTCATTTGGACCAATGTCACCAGTTTGATGATAAGTTGTAAGCAAAACCAATGTTGCAGTCGAGAGCTGTGACTCGATAATTTTTGCACACTATATGTGTAATTCATTTGAATCCAGTAGGTGCAATTTTTTGAAGACGTACCAGAGTCGTTTGCGATTCGGGCTTGCGGTGGTGGATGTGGTTATTGATATTTCTGGCTATCTATCATGTAGTACTTGTCTCAACATCGTGGTATACGGAGGTTACTAGGGAGGATCATGTACCATGTCATGGGCGATTTTCAGTAGACGAATCACAGCAGGGCCCTCAGCAGTAGCACAAGCACCAGCACCCCAACACTCGGCGCAGCGTGCGTGCGCGCCCCATCGACAAGCGGCACCGCATTCCCGATCGTCCCATTCAGACACCCAAGCAGAGTCATATCAATGCCCGCCGGCAGCGGTGTGTTCGCCGTAGAATTCTCTGGCGCAAAGACCGCGATATCGTTATACCCGTCGAGGCTCAGCGCGACGCTACTCGCGCGGTAGTACTGCACGACCTGCTCGGGCTTCTGCGTGTCTGGGGCGCTCGCGTTGAACGGCGTCGGCACCGTGGCGCTGATGCTCGCCGAGGTGAGGGAGGAGGAGCAGTTCCCGACGATAGTGGACATGAGCGCGGTGACGGTGGCGTTGTCCGCGACGAGGCGGAAGGTCGTGTTCGCCGCGGAGTTGGACTGGAAGGCGGCGCTCGCCATGGCGCCGCCCGGACGCGAGCTGTTGTCGGGCTGGCCATACTAATGCGTGCGTGGTTAGAAAGGTATAGGGAAAAAAGGGAATGGGATAGCCTCAGCGTACTTCGTCTGTGTGTAGATATGTCGCGTTCGGACCATAGTTTGGGCCCGTGCCCCACGAGAGCGGCCAGAAGTAGAATGGGAATCCGCGCCCGTCGACGCCGCGGCTGTTCACGCCGGGATACCCACTGCCGTAGGCCCTACATACAAGGTCAGCTAAGAACATTTGTAGACATCCGGTATGTCAACTCACTGGCTCCCGTATATCTGACTTCTCGTCGCACCACCTACAACGAAATGCTTAGCGTGCGCAATCGTTTAAAACCGGAGTCGACGTACCTTCGCTCCGGCCTGAGAATAAATTGGACGAGGCGATCGTGGTCACCTTGCCCCCGCCATTGCCGAAGGACGTGATGGTGCGCGAGGAGCCTCCGCTCGAGATGACGCCGCTGGGGCCCTCGGATGTCGAGGAGCCGCCTTCGTTGGAGGAGCTTGAGCTTGTGCCTGACTTGCCGCTACTCACTGCATTCCGACCCCTCCTAACCACAGCCTGAGTTGGGAGCCCTGAACAGAGCTAAGCAGAGGGCTGTGGTTAGGGCGACTACACAGACCGTGGTTACGTCTGTGTAGGTCTGGCTAACTGTGGTTAGCTCTGTGTAGGTCTGCGTAGGTATTCTTACCTCTGTGTAGGTCTGTCTAGTGCTATAGCCAGAGGCTAGTGCACGCCATAGCCACACCTACATTTACCTACTACCTACTCTGTTGTCCTCCAAGTCATTTCTCATTCTGGAATATTTGTTGCCGCAAGGCCTCGTCCCATGTTGCGCCAACCCTGGCGGCAGAAGGACGCCGGCTACTATATGTATGATATTCCCAAAATAGCCTACATTGCATCCCCATTGGTTAATGTACGCCGCGGAATTATCGCTGAGACGAGCAGCGCTGTGGAAGACCAGGTTGAGGTATGTGTTGCTGGGGCCAGCTGAGTATAGGTGGGCTAGGCTCACCTACCTTCAGCTAAGCAGAGCTGCGCTGACATCCGCAGACTATGTTTAGACGGCCTAGCCGCCGGCTAAGCAGAGTTAAGCCAAGCTAACCGAAGCTATGTTTAGTTCAGCTTAGTTGCCATCAACAGGGTCTGTTTAGCGGCCTAGACAGACCTAGCCGCCGGCTAAGCAGAGCTAAGCCAAGCTGCACAAACTGTGGTTAGGGCCGGTCGGAACGCAGTGACTGCTACCCCCACTCTCGCCGCCGCTGGACTCGGAACCCTCACCCTCGCCGCTGCTGCTGGACTCGGAGCCCTCACCCTCGCCGCCGCTGCTGGACTCAGAACCCCCACTCTCGCCACCCTCACTCTCGCCACCCTCACTCTCGCCACCCCCACTCTCGCCGCTGCTGGAGGCCCTACCGGGTAAGCGCGAGGACCAGCTACGGCGTGAATCACTGAGTAACGGTACGAACATTGGGTGGATGTAGTAGGCTGGGTTTGAAGGAAGACGTGAGTACTGTGACGCCCCACTGTTGCATTTAAATAACGGTTGTAGGCATAGCTTACGTACTGAAGTGGAGCCAGAGTTATTTTGAAAGGCGATGCAACTGGTTTGGTGGTCACTTAGTTTTAGTTCTTCAACAGCTTTTTTTTCCTCTTTGACGCGTACTCTAACTACGTCTGACATACAGCTTTACCTCCGCTTGAATCAATCCCCATAGGGATTCCATTTAATCGTCCAATACCCGCAACCAACCCCGTGCTTCAACCTTGGCTTCAACAGCAATTGACCTAAAATGCACAGGCACCACCCAATGTGCCGCAGAATGTGGCCGTTGAACTGCGGTAATTGCTAGATAGAAACTTGATCCTTGAACAACCCGGGTTGTTGCGAACAACGGAAGCTGTTATATATATTAATTCTAATTTAAACTCCTGTTAAATTTGTTTCAACAGTATCCAGCGCAACTACAGGTCATACTTATGATTTCTCCTCCGTTTCGGGTTCCTGCGGAGGCCACTGCAGTACGCCACCAAAAAAAAAACAGGCACTGCGTTGAGGCCTCCCGTAGACAGACCTCGGTCTACCTCTGTCTACTTCTGTCTACCCGGGTAGACATATGTCTACCACGAAATGTAGACACATGTTAATCTACCTCCGTCTACCTAAGGTAGACAGCCTTCGGCTACCTCGGTCTCTCTTGGTAGACTGACCCCGTCCAAACGTACCCGGCTAATTTGGCCTTTCCAGCTCCAAAAGTCCCTAGACAAGTCTGAAGAAGAACGAGCCGGCGACTCGGAGGAACGCGCCAGCAGAGAGTCGGAATCACGGCATCGCCGCCAAATATGTGCACATACATTGACAGCTGTCAGTCATCGGATCAAATAATCACTCATTGCTTGATATTTCTTGGATATTTCCCTTCTTCAATATTCACAACCAATTCGCAACCTCGTTTACAGTTCCCTGCAAACTCGTCTTCAACCTGGGTCGTCAGCCAGACTATGTCTACTTCGGTCTACCTCGGTCTACCTCGGCCCGGGTCAGTGTACCCCGTTTACAGGGTAGACACACGGGAGACAGAGGTGAACTGGGTATGTCTACTCAACATAGACTGAGGTATCCAGACAGGTCTGTCTACCCTGTGTCTACCCGGGTAGACAGACCCTCTGTCTACGGGGGGTCTCAACGCAGTGAGGTGTCGGGTAAGGGAACACAAGTCTAACTGGACACCATAGACTTTCCTCCCCCAAAGCAGTCATTGGATACACCGTGCGGCTGTACTGTACCATTCCGACCAAGTGTTTAGCCCGTGTCAGGCGTCCCTGAGATGTTCATTTCTTGGCAAACTTCACAACTTGCTATATGGTAGTCCGGGGAATGCTGGAGGTGAAATTTTCGCATTTTGGGCCTCCAAATCTCGCCGTCACCGTCACCGGTACCACAAGTGTTCAGTTCAGAGCTCTGCGTCACGTGTCTCCGGATCACCTGGTCGAAATGGTACAATAGCACATTGTTCCCTACATATCTTTCGCCACTACCAGTTCCGCCTTGCCAGTGGTCTGATCTATTCCCGGTTACCACATTCATATCATACACTATACCATCCGAGGATGATCATACCCGCCCTCCGACTCATGCTCTCTCTCATACCCTTGTAGGCTGTATGAGGGCAGACCCCGATCGACATAGTTCACTGACTGGTGTCCAACACAATTTGATTCCAATTTCCTTTGAACTATGCAAGTCCTCTCATGGAAAAGCTCCAACCTCAGTGTTAACATCTGGCCAGGATCTAGACGCTCGTCCAGTATATGCCCGTCTTGCTGCTTCTGACTTGAATTTAATATGACTATGTTGATGTTATGTTCAACTTCCGTCTAGCGGGTAGATACCCCACGTTAGCAATTCCACATGACGTAGATATCTTCTCCTGAATTTTAGATTTTTAGGGCTGCGCACCTAGAATAGACCATTCAATCCGCGATTCGGCCAGTGGAACTCTTGCGCATGCACATGTCTTTTGTGCCTGCCGTTCTCACATTCGTTCCACTGATTCAGGGACATAAAGACCCGTAGTGGATAAGTCGCACCTGCACTTGTTGATAAATGCCAACTCAAACTCGCAGGAGGCAACCAACTAGTAGCAAGACTCGGGCAACCACGAGAATTTTGAATACTCAAGTGCGAATAATCTCCGCCCCCGAGCTTCTCTAATCAATAATGGATGATTGGAGGGAGAACGATCAGCGCTTGCGCAAAATCGAACCACCTAGTGCACACAGCGTTGCTACTGGCTGGGACAGTGAAATAGGAGTTTTAATTAGCCTGAGGGTAGGTCTTTCCACGTTGTCTTTTTGTTGTGTACATGGGGACTGTTGGGGAGGAATTCATTGAATGCAGCGAAATTTTTGTTTCCGATTGAGGCCGGTGGTGGTGAAGATATTTTTCTGGGTATCTATTATGTATGAATCAACATAGTGGTATACGTAGGTATTTAGGAGGATCGTGGTATAATACAGCATCGTAAACTGATGAGGAGATCGTCTTGAATGCAAGGAACGGAAGTGCAGTACGGTTGTACCAGGCACGGGGGACGTCCAGCTCGCAGAGACGAGAAAAATCACAGCAAGGCCTTCAGCAGCAGCACAAGCGCCAGTACCCCAATACTCGGCGCAGCGTGCGTACGCGCCCCATCGACAAGCGGCACCGCATTCCCGATGGTTGAATTCAAGCACCCAAGCAGGTTTGTATCGATTCCCGCCGGCAGCGGCGTGTTCGCTGTAGAATTTTCCGGCGCAAAGACCGCAGTATTATTATACCCGTCGAGGCTCAGCGCAACGCTGCTCGCGCGGTAGTACTGCACCACCTGCTCGGGCGTCTGCGTCGCGTTGAACGGCATCGGCACGGTCGCGCTGATGCTCGCAGGGGTGAGGGAGGCGGAGCAGTCGGCGGCGATGGTGGCCATGAGCGCGGTGACGGTGGAGTTGTCTGCGACGAGGCGGAAGGTCGTGTTCGACGCGGAGTTGGACTGGAAGGCGGCGCTGGCCATGGGGCCGCCCGGGCGCGAGCTGTTGTCGGGCTGGCCGTACTAATACATGCGTGGTTAGATTGGGGGTAGGAGAAAAGGAATGGGATGCAGACAGCGTACTTCGTCTGTGTGGAGGTATGCGGCGTTGGAGCCGTGGCCTGTGCCCGTGCCCCACGCGAGCGGCCAAAAGAAGAATGGGAATCCGCGCCCGCCGACGCCGCGGCTGAACACGCCGGGGTACCCGCTGCCATAGGCCCTGCATACAAGGTCAGCTAAGAACATTTGTAGACATCCAGTGTGTCAACTCACTGGCTTCCGTATATCTGATTCCTCGTCGCGCCACCTACAACAAAACGCTTAGCCGCGCGCAGTCGTTTAAAACTGGAGTCCACATACCTTCGCTCCTGCCTGCGAATAAATTGGACGGGGGGACCGTGGACACCTTGCCCCCGCCATTGCCGAAGGACGTGATGGAGCGCGAGGAGCCTCCGCTCGAAATGACGCCGCTGGGGTGCTCGGATGTCGAGGAGCTCGAGCTTGTGCCGGAATTTTCGTTGCTGCTGCTGGAGTCCCCACTCGCACCGCTGCTGCTGGACTCTCCACTCGTGCCGCTGCTGCCCGAGCTTCCACTTTCGCCGCTGCTGGAACCCCCACTCTCGTCGCCGCCGCCAGAGCTCTCACCGCCCTTCCCGCCACCCCTTCGTTTGGATAAGCGCCGCGAGGACCAGCCGCGCGAATCACTGAGTAACGGTACGAACATTAGGAGGATATAGTAGGTTTAAAGGAAGCCGTGGAAGGTGCTGTGACATGCCACCGTTGCATTTTATGCAGGAACAGCTCGCGTACGGAAGCTCGCACACAGCCTGATAAAGAGGCGATGCATTCGGCTGGTGACTCACTGGTGACAAATGATTTTAGGTCGTCGGTAATCAAGTGGACATTCACACTGCGAGTGCGGGGCGGGTGTACGCACCAGACGAAGTTTAGGCGCGACATCAAGATAGTCATATTACCTTCCACTGAGATGGGTTAAGGGAGGTTAAGGGCAGCGAAGCAGCAAGAGGCAGCAAGACAGATTCCGTGTACTGGCCGGACGGCTAGATCCTAGTTAGATGCTATCATCAAGGGGGTTTGTTTCACATTAAGTATGTTGGACACCCGTGAGTAAACCAGTGTCCTGATACAAGACATGAGAGAGCATGAGTCGGAGACTCGGAGGGGTGAGTAAGATCGTTCTTGAATAATCGTAGGGACCGGGAGTGGATCAGACAGGATGGACGCAGATGGACGCTCGGCACTGCGTATGATCCCCATGGTGTAATCCAATGACACTGCTTCGGCAGAGGAAAGTCTGCGGTGTCCAGAGGTGTACTCGCGTTCCCTTACCCGTTTTTAAAAAGGCACTCCGTAAATCGGCTCCGGTGACACAGGGGGCATCAGCCATGGCATATGGAATTCACATGCCACGGCAGTTTATGTGCGGGTTATGTGCGGTTTAGGCGTGGAATGTGGACATCGCCGATGGGCCGATCCGCGGAAAGGTTTGAATCCGAGCATCAAAGTTATATTTAAACACGGCTCTCCGCCCGCTAGATCACATGATTCCATAGGCTCATAATAAGAAATCGGACTCGATCGGGACTCGATTGTGTGATTCCCCTGGAGGCAGGTGTGGACAAATTATACATGATGAAAGTCGAGGTAGAGGAGACAAAGAGAGCACGACGTGATGACCATGGGTTCTCACATAATCGACGCATCATGTTCAAGACTGCAACTAAGTATTTTCTTAATACTTACCAGTTGATAATAGTGCCTCAGGTCTAGGGCACAGCTACCTACCACTCATTCTTTTGCACACCCACTCAAATTTCACGATTTCCCGAAACATTTTGCTCATTCATCAGGTGACCGCGTCCCGGCGATCTCTTCTTCTTATCTGATGTTATCATTGTATAATCTCACAAACAACCGGCCCACAGCCGGCCACATTCCACGCATAATCTGCCGTGGCATATCAAATCATGTGCCACGGCTGATGCCCCCTGTGTGAAACACGTCAGTTTGAGTTGAGCTATGGTCGACTACACTATTTATAGCTCAGATAATCAAATGCCTGCGCCTGCCGACGTCTGCCGAAGTTAATTACCCGATTTGGGTTGCCACGTTGAGGCGGAATCAAATCAAATCAAAATTCCATTAGAGCGCATGCGGGCCCCTGGGGGCCCATGTCGCACTGTACGTAGTGCTCGTAGTGTAGTCTAGCTTTCGTGGAAGGCGGAGGCATGTAATGTAAATCACGGGGAGGGATTGTATGTACTCTGAGGGTGCTATGATGGGTGGATGTGAGTGTGGGGTCAAGGTGCGTATCAAGTCTGGTTGCAGTCAAGTATGTGAGGATCGGGTCGAGTAAAGTGAGAGTGAGAGGAATGAGAGAAAGTAAAGTAAAGAGAGGGGTGGGGAGGGACAGTGTCAGATCGCGTAGCGGGGGAGGCGTCCCGTGTCGCGGACGAATGTTAGCATGGGTCCATGGTCCGATTTGGCGGCAAGGAGGCGTCGGAGGGAGAGCCGGGCGGTGCCTAGGCGCGCGATGAGAGCGAGGCGCTGGTGGCGGAAGCGGGGGAATGAGAGGAGGTAGTGGGAGACAGTCTCGGGGACGAGGCAGAGGGGGCAGTCGGGTGATGGTGCCAGGTGGAAGCGGTAGAGGAAGGCATTGAGCCCGATGTGCGTGGTCCGGAGCTGGGTGAGAACGCTGCACTGCGGCCGGGAGAGGTCGTCGTACATGCAAGCGACTGCGGAGGATGGCTTCGGGTTGTCGAACAGCGCGAGGCGGTGGTGGCACGAGGACTGGGCCCACTCGGCGTGCCAGCATGCGCGGAAGGCGTGTGCGCCAGCGGCGCGGCTTAGTGGGAGCACGCCCTCGAGGTGGCGGATGCGGGATACGGGTGGGGTGGTGGTGCCTTGGGCTGCCTCCTTTGCGCGTGTGTCGAAGGCCTCATTTCCCTCGATCCCGACGTGGGCGGGTACCCAGTGGATGCGGATGCGGAGCGTGGTGCGGAGGCGGCGGAGGCGGCGGAGATGGGTATGGAAGGTGGTAAGGAGGTATTGTCCCGGTTGAGCTCTCGGCGATGCGATGGCAGCGATGGCGGGTTGGCAGTCCATGAAGATGTCTGCGGAGGTGAGTCTCGGCGTCGCTCGGATGATGTCCAGCGCGAGGATGGCGCCTGTAACCTCAGCCTCGAATACCGTATGTTCGTCCGCTGCCCCCATGTGCATCGTTCTGAAAGCGCCCACCGTGGGGCCGGGCGCGTTCAGATCGAGTCCCATACCACTGCGATGGGCCTCTCGCGGTCTCGTCCCTCCTCCTGCCCCCAGATCCCAGTGTCCTCCTGCCCTCTCCTCGCCCGAGTCTCTTCCCGCACCAGTAACCGCCGCGACGCCACCATCTGTGTCCCTGCCCACGCCCGTATCTGCCGCGACGCCGCCGTCTGCGTCCTCATCCGTGCCTGTATCTGCCGCGGCGCCAACATCCGCGCCCCTACCCACGCCCGTAACCACTCCAGCCGCACGAACACCCACTGCACCCGGGACACGCGCACAATGCACGCTCCCCTCACCAGCCGCGCCACTTCCACTTGCGCCCGAGAGCCGCCTGCGTGCGGTCCCATCCGCGACGCCAACGCCTGCGTCCCCGACCGCGCCCGTAACCTCCGCGACGCCTTCAGCCGCGTCCCTGCCTGCACCCGTAACCACTCCAGCCGCGCGAACACCCACTGCGCCCGGGACATGCACACAGTGCGCGCTCCCCACTCCAGCCGCGCCGACACCTCCTGCGCCCGACATGCTCGCTCCGTGCACCACTGCAGCTGCTCCCACTCCTCCCTCGAATCCCAAGCCATCCGTGAAGATGCATACCCCTCCTCGCGCCACTATCTGTTCCACATTCGCCCTCGCTTCGTCCTTCGTCCGCGGTATGTTCATCGTGAGCAGCCCGGGCGGCAGTGGCTCGAACGCGTGCAGTGGGTCGATGGATTCAAATTCCCTCTTGAAAATGGGGAAGGCGTCGAGGAGATGGTGAATTTGAGACCGGTGGAAGCGGGGAACACGGCGGCAGCGTCGTATGATGGGGTGGAGGGGGTGGGAGGGAGGGAGGGAGACCAGTCGCGCTGCCGCGTTGTAGGCGGTACGATTGAGCCGAATGTGTGCGGGGAGGATGTTGGCATGGTAGTCGAGAGTGTTGGTGGCCGTGGTGCGGAGGGCTCCTGTGATGAGCTTGCATGCTTGATGCTGCACCTTCCCCATGGCCTTCGCGATCCAGACCGTGCCGGTGCGCCTTGCATCCTCGTTTGAGGACACGGGGCGGTACCATACGGGGAGAGCGTACTCCATGTGTGGTACGACGACAGTCTTGAAGAGCTGCTGGGTGTACGCATGCAGGAGGCTGAAGGTGGGGGAGGAGACGCGGGAGAGGGCGAGGACGGCCTTTGTGCCACAGCTTTGAGCGAGCTCGACATGCTTGCGAAAGTTAAGCTTGTGGTCCAGTACGACCCCGAGGAGCTTTGCGCTATCGGATGCCTCGATGGTGATGCCGTTGAAGGTGAGGGGGAGGGTGCGATAGTGGTTGGCGTGGTGGCAGGGCGGGACGAAGTGAACTAACTGGAATTTGGTCAGATCGAAGTCAAGGCCCTTACGCTTCGCGCACGGGGCAGCTTCCTCCGTCATGAAAAGTTCCACTTGCTTGACGTTATCCTCCAGGCTGTATGCGACCTCGAGCCTACTGGTGTCGTCGATGTACCTGGAGGTGTTGCCATCAGGGTTGCACAGTAATTCGTCAGCGAAGAGAAGATAGAGGAGGGCGCTAAGGGGGGAGCCTTGCGGGAGGCCATTGGGGACAGGGCAGGGCGGGGAAGTGTGGTCGTCGAATGTGAGTGTGGTACGGCGGTCGCGAAGGAAAAAGCCGATGAGGCCCACGACTTGATCGGGGACCTTGCTGTCGTGGAGGAGATGGATTAAGTGCGCGTGAGAGACTGACGGGAAAGCCTGGGAAATGTCCATCAGCAGTACGCTGGCGACTTTTCCGATTCTCCAAGCGTCTTTGATCTTCTGCGTCAGCACGAGCAGGGCGTCGACTGTGCACCGTCCCGGGCGCCCACCATACTGGTTCTTTGAAAGTAGTCCTGATTTCTCCGCGAATGCTGAGAGCCATTCGGTGATCACCGATTCCAAGACTTTCCCGAGACACTCCTCCTCAGCAATCGGCCGATACGCGCCTGGGACCGTGTAGTCGCTTTTGCCAGGCTTGCGCAGAGTTGCCGTGATGAATATTTTCCAGGAATCAGGGAAGTAACTGAGGTGAAGACCGGCCTCAAGTATCACCAGTAGCAGCGGTGCAATGATGTGGCGAGCGGCGCAGATTGCCACGTTCGGGATTCCAGACGGTCCTGGGGCCTTCCAAGGGGAGACGCACTCGATGGCTTGTAGGATGTGGTCGACGGAGAAGGAGGGGTTTGGGGATGGTGCGGGGAAGGCGGTGGCGGGAGGGGGAGGGATGTTCGGCGCGGGGGGGAAGAACTTGCGGTGAAGTACGTCCGCTTTCTGTGTTGGGGTGGACGCGACGCTGCCGTCGGGGCTGATGAGGTCTGGCATGCATGGGGAGAAAGTAGTGCTTGCTGGGCTGAGCGCGTACTTGGCTATCTTGTAGATGTTGCCACGAGGTGCGTCTGCAACGTAGCTCCTCCAGTGCGTGTGTTTCTCTTGACGGATGGCGCTGTGGTAGGCATTCTTGGCCGCCCGCATCGCTGCCCAACTCGGGTCTTCGCAGTCGTCCTTGACAATCGCTCTGTGCGCGCGGCAGTACGCGGCGCGCAGCAGGGAGAGGATCGCCCTGGACCACCAGCAGTGGGTGTGCGGCGTCGGGTGTGAGAGCGGGACTAGCTCCCTGATTGCGCTCACCATGTTCTTCGTGAGAGCGTTGGTGTACGCATCAACGGTGGCGGCGTCAGCGAGCGGGAGGGCAGGGAGTGGGTTTGTGGCAATGTGCCGCTCGAAGCATGCTGGGTACTCCTTCCAGTCAGTTGCTCGGAAGTTGTGGCGGAGGGGAGCGTCGTGATGGACAACGGCGACATTGAAGATGACGCGTACGGCGTTGTGGTCTGACCCGTCACCCGGGGTGGCCCAACACTTGACGAGGCTGTCCGCTAGCACGCCCTTGGAGGCGAAGACTAGGTCCAGTGTCGACCAAGTATTGTGCGGGGCGGAGTAGAACGTGGGGGTGCCGGCTTTCACAAGTTGTTGGAGCTCGTGTTTCTTCATCAAGTCGAGGATGGCCGACGCGTCGCTTCGGGAGGTTCGGTGGGGGAAGTGGTAACCGGTCCACAGCAGGTGGTAGTGGTTAAAGTCACCCAGGATGAGGAGGGATTGGGATGGGGGGAGGTGACCGAGGGAGGAGATGAAGGAGGAGGCTGCGCGTATGGGGGAATCATCAGAGCTGGGCGGGTTGTAAAGGGAAAAGACGTGGATTGTTCGCGACTCTAATACAAGGGAGATGGAAGTAATAAAAGGGGAATTTATGTTATTCTGATTATAAGAGGAAGAGGGAATGGATTTGTTAACATAGATTAAAGTGTTGGGGGAAGAGGTGCGGAAGGTCGGCAAGATATGGTCCCAGTGAGGTGAGGAAAGCGAGGGGTACTTGTTCAGGTCGGGAGGGGGTTCTTGGATACAGAGGATGTCGTAATCGCTGGGGTTCGTGGAGTTGAGGAGAGAAATTAAGACGTCGTAGTTGAGGTGCGTGTTGAGTGAAAGTAGTCGTAGCGTATCGACGGTGTATGGGATGGGTGTGGTATTCATGAGGAGGGGGAAGAGGTGGAGGACGGAGGGGACGCTTGGGGAGGTGGGGGTGCGGGCTCGGAGAAGAAGAGGGGGGAGTTGTCATCGCGGGCGGCATAAGGGTCGAAGTTGGCGTCGAAGAAGATGCGGCCGCGGTGGTGCTCGCGCTGCGCGTCGCGCTCCCGGATCCGGATGGGGCAGTCTCTGTGGTAGGATTGGTGCTTGCCCTTGCAATTGACACAGCGCGGGGAGTAGTGGTCGCAGCGCTTGCCCGTTGCACACTTTGTGGAGCTGGTGGAGCACAGGCAGTCCGAGGAGCGGTGGGCGCCGGCGCAGCGCGCACAGGCGGGCGCTTTCTTGCAGTGGTGTTGGATGTGGCCGTGTTCTTGGCAATTGAAACAGAAGAGGGGCGGTTCCTCATAACGGTGGGGTAGCAGATCGTGGACTCGATTGCGAGGCCGCAAGAGATGCTGTAGTCGGCGGAGGGGACATCCGTGAGCGTGACCAGGAGGGAGGAGGCCTTCTTCTTCAGGTCCTTGAGTGCTTTGGGATTGAGCCAGCGGATCTCCGCGATGACCGACGGGTTGGCGATTGCGCCGCGGTTGCGCGCGTACAGGTCCTGGGCGGCCGACGGCGAGGCAGGGTTGAACGTGAGGGGCACGGCGTCGACGACGATCTGGCAGCGAGGAACGATCAAGCTCCTGCCTTTTGCGAGCTTCGGCACCCAGAGAGATGCGGCGTGTTTGAGCAGCGTTGCAGACTTCTCCGAGTCCACGGCGAGGAGGAGGCGGCTGCGAGGGAGGACCTTGACGCCCCTCAGGGCGACACATTTCAGCTGTTCGCCGCCTGCGGTCGAGATCGCAGATTCGACTCTAGTTTTGATTTCAGGGGTTGGGAGGGCGAGGATCTCGGTGGCTCGGTCCAGGAGGATGAGGACTTCGCAGGACTTTGCGGCGGTGGACTTGGGTGGTGGCGGGGAAGGGGCAGCAGCAGAGCGAGGCGCAGAGGGGGGGGGTAGCAGTGGTGGATGCGTACGATACGGTAGGGACGGCGCGCAGCGCGATGGCCGCAACCTCAGCAAGCAGGTCGGCCTTGAAGGTCTTGAGCGACGCCTCGATGTGGTCGCCGTTGTCCAACAGTCGGTCGAGCGCGTCCAGGGAGTTGAAGAGCACGGAGTAGCTGGCAATGGTGGGATTCTTCTTCTTCAGCTTCGTTTCGGCGAGGATGTCGTGGATGGTGGCAATGAGGGCGCGGGGGGAGTGTTGGGGGATGGTGGTGTCACTTGGGGGGTCGGGCGGGGCTTGGGAGGGAGGGGGGAGCGCGTTCGAGGCGTCTTGACGCGCCAGCGGGGCATTGCCCGATTGGGACATGATGGGTGTCAAGAGCAAAACTGGATTCACGTTGAGGCGGAAACTGAACAAGTGTCTCGATCATGACGGACATTATCTAGACACCGGATCACGTGCTCTTCCGCTTGCCTGAAACCCATCTCGATCATGACGGGCATTATTTATTCGCCGGCTCGCGTGCTCAAATCAAATTAACTTTTTGTTCAACTGTCCGACTGTGCCGCGAGGAGCGACCGAAGGTCGGTGACGAGCGGCACGAGGCGGTACCGGGTATATCAAGGTTCATCATCCACTCTTTCTATTCAAATTTTTTTTTCTTTCTAAGGCTTCTGGCTCTTCCGAGACAATAATAATAATAGTCCTCAATTTTTCCTGTCCCGCTGTGCTGCGAGGAGCAACCAAAGGCCGGTGACGAACAGCACGAGGGCGTTGTATCATTATTCAGTAAAGTATTGAAATTGCATGCCATATCTGCACTTCCGTACATACCAAATAAATTGCAACCTTTCCGCTTTGATTCAATTTTTTTCTCGCCCGTGTCGTGATCGAATAATAGTAAAACATAGGTTTCATATTCATCAGAACAAACCATTGATAATTGACCCCCTGGTGTCTGAGTGTTGACCTGACCATACAGGTCGACTATACTGCTGTGCACCTGTGTCGTGAGGCAGTGGGTTTGGAATCCCAGTGCCACTCAGTTGCCCCTTCCTCCCCACTCACTTGATCTGTTCTTTTTTTCTAAGGCTTCATTCAATCAAGGCTGAAACAAAATGCTCACAGAAAGAGCAGTACCGCAATGAAATAACCATGATACAGTCCACAATTTTACATGAGCAACCCAAGGTCGGCACCGTGCACAAGCTGATGTATTATCATTCAGTAAAGTATCCAATTAATTTGTTGCATCTAGCTGAATTCCAGTAGACCAGGAGGGTCATATTGAATAGTATACAGATGGGTCTGGTTTTGAGGTACCAGGGGTGCCCGGAGGGCCATATGAATTCGAAGAGAAGCGATGCACCGTCACATCGCGAGGATGCATAGCACCGCTCAGAAATGATCCGCCGGATCATACTCTTTCCATCCAACTTTTACGACGCCGTACACGTACAGGTCGAGCCAATGGGGAATATCGTGCATCTAACGAGATTTGCTCGCTGTTGGAACACAGGCACAGTTCCCTGGAAGCTATGCCGCCAACGCTGTCTTCAGGAATTCCACACCATACCATTTTGCAAATCTCTCCCATGATTCGTGGGTGTCATGTTCCCCGACGCCATCGCGGCCGAGGCGGGTAACAGGCGTGAGCTGCACGCCTGCTCCCTGGCGTCCTCGAGCTTACGCAGCGTCAGTCAGGGCATCCTCTTTCGTCAGCTGCGGCTCGAGGGGCACCGCATTGAGCTTTGTTTGGGACAGTCGCCTCATTGAATCTCCACATATCGCTGCATTATTCACAACACTCAACATCTCACTGTCCTATCCCGCCCTCAAGCCTGCCGAAAACGACGCGCCGGAAAATTTTAGGAAATCAACAAATGTGCGCCGCTGCACCATCCACGGCAGCGGAAGGTCTGGGAGAAATCATGCCACGAGCACCCCACACGTCCTCGATTTCATTCGGTGGCAGAAATTGACGGCCTTACGGGTCTCATCTTTGGAAGAGCTTCCATCTGCCGTGGTAGCTCTGCTTGTTTGCTCTGCTCCGCTGATGGTCTTCGCGTATGTCAACGTCTCGATCAACATCGACCTCGATGATTACGACACACCAACTTCTCCACCGCAGTTGAGACAGTTGGACGTCACCTCCTCCGACAGTGTCTGTGACGTCCTCGCTCGTTCAGACCATTCTTACCATACAACAAATCTGCGCAGATTGTCGGTCGAGGACCAAATCAAGGATCGACTCATTGAGTCTGCTGTGGCTTGTAGCCTTGAACATATTCGCTTTGGCATGTCTCTTATGTCTTCCAAACGAGGTTGGATACGCTCTCACATGTCTTCTGAAACTTCCACGCCACTACAATTTCTGCCGCCTTTTCCTGTCCTTCGCTCCGTAGATTTCTGGAAAATTCAGGAGAACGATGAGATTTTGTTCTTCAATACTGTTTCCGCTCTGTTGACCTCCAGGCCCCCCAATCTGGAGAAGCTAACTGTCACCTACTTCTTCATTGAATTGTTAGAGGACGCCTATTTCCGGTCGGATTTGTTGGCAGGACTCGACAAAGTACTCGCCGATTACCCCACATCGCCGTGCATCCACTGGCGTTTCAATTTCGCCACAGATGCCTACTCCGCACAATTCGCCGGCTTCGCGAGATTCATGGACCTCGGGATACCCTGAGGAGGGGAGATTGATCGTGGATCATTTAGAACGCAGTTCTCTGGAAGATGAGGAGTGTACCTGGAATCTTTTACCCGATGTGTAGGTCCGCATCCTCACATCCATGATTCAAGATTGATTTCGTGTTAGATAATCGGGCGACCATGCGATAGGAGGCGGACTGTGGACTGGTCCCATTGAGGAAATAGTGTTCGTTGTATGTTACGAGTCGCTCGGATCTTGAGCAAAACATGAGGTGCGAATGAGGATTGTTGTTATTTTAAAGAGACTCTAGCTTTGTTATATCTATGTCATTCGAGCCATCGCCACATCGGCCATCTCTTGGACCCCACCCTCCCACTCGTCCCAGCACATTCTCAGAGTCTGGCTACCAATATTTGCAACACAATCCGCCCGCGCGTCCCACGCCCGCACACGCACCCCATTCCTCGGCGCCCCCTGCTTTCACACAAGCAAAACGCGCTCCCACCGTACCACGCCCTCCCGCCGGGAACCTAATTGCGCGCATTCGCGTGCCACGCGATGGGAGAAGTTGTAAGATGTCGCCACGAACGGGGAAACAGGGACCACTTGTTCAAATAGGATTTTCTCGGTCATTTGAACTCGGGTGCTCATACCATTCATTGGATAACCATTCATCATCATATTTTTCTCGCTCTTTGAGCGGGATTCGGGAAGGTTGCATTTCGGATTTATACCAGACGTCCAAGATGCTTTCGGAATTCTATTGAATTTATGGGTTAGATGCAGGGAATCATTTACATCAAGTTTTGCAGAGAGTTCCGTGCCCTGAATTACACGCAGGCCATCAGAGGAGGTTGGCTGAGGTTGGCTGCGTAACGGCGATCACCGAACGCAATCCGATCACATCGGAATTGACCCCGCGAATTTGAAATTTTGCTTCAACTCAACTTCGAATTCGCATCTTCTAGGGCGCAGGCTACACGCGCAGAGAAGTTCATTTAAATTAACAACTCGGGCAGTGCCCATGTCTTCTGGGGTCGGATCCTGCACCTTTTCGTGTGTATTTCTTTTTCTTGCCTCTTCCTGAAATTCGTCCCACTTAGTATTACCACGTTTGTTTGCGACAGTCAAGGAATAGATGACGAATGATCAGTGTATGCTCCTCCGAGTCAGATCGGTAACCGATCTCTCTATGAACACAAATTGTTCATAGAGAATTTGTCTTCATACGAGAGATCGGTCACCGAGTCGGGTCATTGTGGTTTCATTTATGTCCGCTTTCTTTTTGATGGGTCTCTCCCACTTGCTCCAGTTCAACTCTATACACTCGAATACCCGTAACGGATGGTCCGCGCAGCGCTCCTCAAATGAACATCGTTGGCTATTCAAGCAGAAGATCGTTCAATTCGAGGTCGGGTCCTGCGCTGCTTTCGATTGAACCTTTTGTTTTCTCTCTTTTCTCTTTCCCTCTCGACGAAAGCCTATCTCACTCCTTCAAGGAATGAAGCCGTCATTATGATCGGTCATTCACAGCACGTAATCTGTTGTCATACATTTTCTGTGCCTCTCATTCTCAACTACAGTACCAACAGCAGGGAAAATCCCGAGGTCTCCGATGGAGCAATGCGATATAAAGCTGGTGCATCCGACAACAACCAGGGCTCCTTCAAATTTGCTGGTGTTCCATCTCTCGCAACACTTGTTCTTACAGTCCGCCGCACAGACTCCGGGCCGGATGCCCGCACGGGCCTGGACGTTCGAAATTTAAATTAGGGCAACGCTTCGACACCGGGAGTTTCGTACCCAGACTCATGCCTTCCACCTCTAAATCTGAGAACTTTGCGCAACTTCAAATTTCGGATCATTCGCCGCCGAGCCGGCATGTCAAGCGTGTGAGGGCGGCTCTAGTCAGATTGACTGGTGCTTCTTTTGCTCTTCACCGATACGAGATCCTCCTAGTTTCACTGCTGGCGTCGTGGCAGCAACAAATGTCTTCCACTGCAATGATTCCTTACACCAACGCAATAATCACAACGGATTCGCGACTCCGAGGGAGAAGGGATTTAGAAACCAGAGGGGCTCGGAGATGGGGCATTATCTTGAGCCCTACGCCAGGTCGAACGTTGACTGAGGTTTACACCTCCATCGGAAAGGTTCTCGAAACCCACGCCAATCGCATGGCGCACCGTTTGGGGCTGGGTCCGATCAGTGTCTCCCAGAAGATTGCGTCGTTCTTCGGAACGGGCGATCAGCGGGTTCTACAGTTGACCAGAATGCGCAATGAAATTCCAGCCAAGATGGCAAAATACTGTTCAAGGCTCATGAGATATACCTTCCCGTGCGTCTACACATCCTTATGCATGGCAAGCCGGCAGTAACATCCCAATTGGCAGCACGGAGTCGCCGGATACACAGTGCAAGGCCTTCCAAAGCATTGTCACTCTCACCACACTTTTTCCTGGTGTTCGATTGTTTCTACTGCCCTCAGACTGTACTCAGGAAATCCCAATATCGACGGAACACATAACAGGTTTCTGGCATCATTCTAATGGCGTGCCTGATGAAGAATGGTCGTTTTGGCAGACATTTGCTGCGGCCTGCCTTTCGAATGCTAGCATTTTTGGCATTGTAGAGAAAACCACGGTTTCACAGCTGACAAACTGTGAGACACTCACCGGGGGCCTTAGTGTGATTGAGCAGTTGTTGGTTGCGCATGAGTGCGAGTGAGTCGGCCTTTTTAAAAATTTCGATTACCCTGACGCTGTGGCATCAAGAATAGGATGTTCTTCTACTTTCTCCGCTGCACTTTGCATCCGATATCTGGGTGGGATTTTGGATCTACCTGGATTTTGGCGGAATATGGGAAGCGTTCATGGCGATGTCGCGAGGAAATTGTGCTCGTGGATGGCGCGCGTCCTGAAGGATATTGCAGTTGACGATATACCCTCCCTCTGCAATCCCCCACATCGGAGGCCTCAGTCGATTATGAAGGCATTGACTTCCTGGCTGACGTGATTCTGAGAGGAATATCAACTTGGTTGGCCGACATTGACGATGCCAACTGGATTCTTCAACCATGGTATGCAAGTTTTTGTCAATTCGTTCAACTATTGCGCTGGTGAGCTTTACTTCATTTCTCTGCAACTATCCGTTGCGTCACATCGTACTCAGGCCACGAGCTGCGGTCAAATTACCCAATTCCTTCATTCGTGCCACCAGCGGCCTTCTTGAAATCACCATTCCCACTATCTATCGCGACGTGGCGTGTGAGATCATGGTTGAAGCGTACGTGCTCATTAAAACTCCCTTAAAGCATCAAGCATATCAGGCACCGGGCGTAGCGGTACCATGCATTTGGATGCGAGCCTCGGCAATATCACCGCAAATAATCCACTGCCGCAGGAGTTCTCAAATAACGACTCAGTGGAGCATTCTTTGATAAGAGATGAAGCGGTTGATGGGTATGTGATTCGGGACGTTTCCCTGGAGAAATAATGCTTATGTCCCGAAGACAGACTAGAGATACAATAAATATCACGTCCAGCAACACGAGCGCTCTTCCCCACCAGGACGAGAACCGGCCCTCTGTCAACGAACCGTCTTTCAACCGGGTGCACCACATACGGGCCGAAATATTACCAATGAACCCAGGCATCGACTCCCCGGATTCCTCTCCCCCGCAGCTTGAATATGACCCTCTGTGTCCGCCGAGCGAACAGTCATATGATTTTCCCATCATCTCAACATCGAACTCTCGTGGGACACAAACCTCTGATTCACCGAACCTCGGTAGCTCGCCAGGACCACGAGAAACTTCAGGGACGGACAGTTCCGGGACATACAAAGTGTCCTGGCAAGATACGGTATGGAAAATTCTTCCCCTTGCACTCAAGAAGTACAACATCAAAGGCGATTGGGAAAATTATGCTATGTTCATATGCTATAACTCAACTGGCAGTGGTAGGTCCGGTAATATGAATCACTTTCCTATCCATATTTATGTTCTCACAGGGAACCGAATCGAGCAGAGTCTGAGCTATGATGAAAAACCCCTTCTCATTTATCAGAAGCTTAAAGACACCAACAGAAAACCCGTATTCAGGCTCAGAAAGCTGGAAGATATCCGTTCACCTATGGTCGTTGCCCAACAAGAACATGCTGAGGACAACGTACATGGTGAAGAGGTATCTGGATCGGCGCAGCAGCAGTTTTTTGCTTCGGGGCCTGACATGTCAGACTCTACCCATGTTGCAAATTCGGATGGCTCGGTAGAGACGGCCTGGGCGTCTTTCTCCGAAGTCTCGTATGCCCTTGCGTTCCATCCATACGTGCCAGAGCAGAAAGATGAGATCGATCTCATTGTGTACGTCCTGTTATTTGTTTTCCTTTTCACTTGTTCGACATAAAATCCTGCAGAGGCGACACTGTCATTATTCTGTCACGCGCACGGGGGTGGTGGGTTGTGCAACGGGACCCGAGTGGTTTGGGGGACATAGGCACAGGGATCGCCCAGAAAGGGTGGGTTCCTGCCGGCTGTCTGCTTGAGACAAGCGTCCCAGTAGCATCTGCGATAGCAGAAGCCGTCGCTTCCGAGGCAAACGGTTTCGGTTCCTCGAGGTCGGGCTCGGCAGGGTTGCCTATTCTGCCTTCGAGAATTATATCAACGAGTTTCCCCGGCATTGCCCTGAAGACATATCGGAAGAAGGTCGAGGGAGAGCTTGAGATAGAAAAGGATGATGCGTTGCGTGTTTTCAAGCGGTATAATCACTGGTCATATGTGCGTCAAGTCCTCGATTTCCGATTACTAATTGACCGCATGCTTAGGCTGTCAAGGAGAAGGACGGATACCGAGGTTGGGTGCCTGTATGTTTCCCTATTTTACTTCTGGAGGGACTCGATTCACCTGCGTCTATTTCAGTCTTGTTTCATTGGAAAACCGGGTCTGGGCGTCGGCACACATGGGCCGCCATCCTTTTGATGGCAGGGCCCGGGTGATCTGGGCCATTCTGGATTGCATCTCAAAGTCCAATACGTAGTGAGTAGCGAGATTGGGTAGCGCAAATGTCGAAAACAAAATAGGTAGCGCCGCCGAGCGGTGCATCTTGGCCACCATGTGATTCGAACGAGCAGATGCAACACGAGAAACTCAAGAAAAAAAAGACACACCGTCAACTTCACTGCCTCGAACGTCCACGTTCGAAAAGAAATTCGGGCAATCTCCGTTATAATATCATCTAAGACTTCCTATCACTTGCTCTCGAATCAATTGCAGTTGTGCCAAGGAATCATTAAAAGGAAAGAAAAGTCAACTCACCGCATGAAAAGAAAATGGCTCGAACCCGAATTGAATTATGGCGCGCAGCCGCGGACCTCCCGCTACCGAGCCAGTACGAATACGACTCAGTTCGGATACATGCAAATTTAATGCCTTCGCAACGTTACCATCTATGAGCCAGGGCAACTGCAGGCAAAATATCTCGGAGATCTCAAATCCGTGGGGGCCAGACTTTACGTGAAAGTTGAAACCGTGAGAATTCTACTAGCAGTTCCTCCCATCGGAATACTGAGAAATAAATGGTTCCCCAAATAGACGCTTAGTTCCCAGAGCATGCACCAGGACGGTACGGTATCTCACCGGAAGTCGGACTTGAAACCAGGAGAATTTTGAATTCGGAGTAAGCGCGAATCCCGACTGGGGAGTTCCCGAATCCCGTCAACAAATAAGGAGTGATGTGATATTCTTGGCATAGAGCATCAGCGCTGGCGAAAAATAGTTAAACCCCCACACTGGCAGCCTGTCAAGTAAAAGCGCCTGGAAAACGCACACATAAAGGAGGCGCCTAGGTCCTTCCACGTGTAATTCTCGTTTTGCGGTGTACATCAACTAGCCGGAACTTACCCTGGCCCAGATCTAACGTATACAGCAGGCTTTAAAACCGCCACCAGAGTCGTTTCCGTTCAGGCTCACACTCCATATTTCTGGGTATCTATCATCTATTATTGAACATCCTTGCCTACGTAGGGTACGTGGAATGCATCGTGCGATAATACAGCGTCGTAAACTGATCAGGAGGTCGTCTTGAGTGTAATGAAAGAAAATACAGTGCGGTATATTATGTGATGGGCGATGCCGGGTTCGTAGCAGCAGAAGGATCACAACAGGGCCCTCAGCAGTAGCACCACAAGTGCCACCACCCCGAAACTCGGGACAGCGTCCGCGCGCGCCCCATCGACAAGCGGCACTGCACTTCCGATCGTCGTATTCAAACACCCAAGCAGAGTCGTATCGATGCCCGCCGGCAGCGGCGTGTTCGCTGTAGAATTCTCCGGCGCAAACACCGCGGTATTATTATACCCGTCGAGACTGAGCGCGACGCTGCTCGCGCGGTAGTACTGCACGACCTGCTCCGGCTTCTGCGCGCTCACGTTGAACGGCGTCGGCAGCGTGGCGTTGGTGCTCGCGTGGGTGAGGGAGGAGGAGCAGTTGGTGGCGATGATGGCCATGAGCGCGGTGACGGTGGCGTTGTCCGCGACGAGCCAGAAGGTCGTGCCCGCCGTGGAGTTGGACTGGAAGGCGGCGCTGGCCATGGGGCCGCCCGGGCGCGAGCTGTTGTTGGGCTGGCCGTACTACATATGCGGTTAGATGTGGGTGTAAGAAGAATGACAATGGCGTAGCCGTATCGTACTTCATCCGTGTGTAGATAGGTGGCGTTTGGGCTGTAGTTTGGGCCCGTGCCCCACGAGAGCGGCCAGAAGTAGAATGGGAATCCGCGTCCCTCGACACCGCGGCTATACACGTCGGGGTACCCACTGCCGTAGGCCCTGCATACAAGGTCAGCTATGAGCATTTCATTCGGTATGCCAACTCACTGGCTTCCGTATATCTGGTTCCTCGTCGCGCCACCTACAACGCAACGCTTAGCCGCGCGCCATCGTTTAAAATTAGAGGCGACGTACCTTCACTCCGGCCCGCGAAGAAACTGCTGGACGAGGGGATGGTGATCGCTTTGCCACCGCCCTTGCCAAAGGACGTGATGGGGCGCGACGAGCCTCCGCTCGAGATGGCGCCGGCGGTGGAGGGCTTGAATGTCGAGGAGCCGCCTTTGCCTCCGCTCGTGGAGACCCCACCCTCAACGCCGCCGCTGGGAGGGCTCTCACCCTTGGCGCCACCGCCTTTCCCGCCACTGGCGTGACCGCCGCCTCTTCGTTTGGATAACCACTTGCGGGCCTCCCCGCGCAAAGAATGGATTAGCTTCCCGAACATCGGGAGGATTCAGTCTGGGTTGGTTCGAAGGGAGGTCTGGGTTGGTTTGAAGGAAGACGTGAAGATGCTGTGACCTGCCACCATTGTATTTTATATAGGGGGTTGTGGCACAGCTTATGTACGCACATTTCTCTTTTCGGAAAGTTCCTTTAACCGGGTGAGGGCCTTCGGGCCCAGCTCGAGTCATTTTGATTCGATAAAATGGTGACTGGTTTTAGGTCGTCAACTGACCTACAGCGCATCCCACGAGTTTTCGCCAACATCGGACGACCCAGACATACTCCCGCACTGACTGAACCTGTACAGATCCTCCAGATGAAAGCCCTCAATTTTTCGTCATGGGAGTTGGGAGGAAACAGTCGGATGATTCCGAATGGTGCCGAGTCTGCCGCCATGATCTCGCTTCTCATCAAATTCCCACCAGGGATTGCCACACTAGCGCCCGAACTTCTTTAAACTTGGTTAAACAGCGCATGCAGCTTACCCAATCTCAACAACCCGTTCCTATAGTTCCTTCACGAGCGCAGGAAATGTCGTCACCGAGAATCCCCATTCAACCTGGTGACGCATCCACATCACATCCACGTCCCGCGCTTTCCTCACATGCAAATTTCCGGAACAAACTAGGACCAACAGCAGAGAGTGCAATGTCCGGCGGATGGTCCCGTATGGGGAGTACACCTCAACTTCTGTAGTAGCGCCGGGGCGGATGGCCCGCAGCTCCCTTGGCTCGATTCTGCCATTTGCCAGCCATACCTTGGTCTTTTCTTCGATTTCATGTTTTAACTGATGGAACGTTTTGCTTCACATCGCGTCTATTTTTGTCCCTTTTCTTCTTAGCGACCTGAAGATAATTTGCATTCAACATGTCCCACCATGGCACATCCACGGGTATGAAAGGAATGCCTGGTTGCGGATCGTTACGTCTGCACTCGGTGATCGTATTATCTTAAACGATGGAATTCTCAGATCCTTTCATTCTCATCGAACGCGATTTAACTCTGACGAAAATCTCGAACAGATAATGATCGGGTACCGCTGTTTTTCATCTCAAATTTCGAACTCATACTGGCTAAGCTCTGCGGCAGGCTGCGTAGCGGATGGTTCCTACCTGTGATCCCTGTCTTAAATCCTCGTTGGATTGATTTTCTGCACGGTGTTGATCCCAGTGGCAGTGCCAGTGTTGTCAAGGTCAGACAAAAAGGTCAAGAGGGGTCAAGAATCGGGTCGATGACGTCGCTGTCCACCTCTTGTTCTTTTATTTTCAAATGTTTTTGAAGACTTGTCCCCATCAGGCGTTTGGCTCACTCTGGACATTTCGGCCTGTGAGTTTGACCGGTCAATATTTATTCAATCCGGTCAAGGCTCGTCAGACAAGACCTTGACATTCTCCTAAACCCCGTCAAGGACAACACTGGATCATCATCATCATCCCACAAGCGCACGCTACATTTACAGAACGAACCTAAAAATAGTCGTGTGAGAACTTTCGAAGCCGTGGCTGTGACTAAAGCTGTGCACGGTACGATTTTAGACGCTTTCATCTTCGCGATCTGAATCGACACTCAGAATGCTCCGTACTATGCGATGCGTGAATCCCCCATTGGCCGGGGGCTGGCGCTTCTTGAACTTATCCAGGTGAGCAAACTCGACGCTCCTGTAGGCCTAGGTTTGTGACGATACGAGTCCAGATGATTGATAGAACGACAGACTATCTCAAATCCCTTGTGGAATCTGTGGTCGGCCGCGGGTGTATCGCCACAGTTGATGATTCATTGAGATTTGAGCGATCGGCGGGACGCGTCAACCTCGACAGGCACCAAGCAGAACAGCTAGATAAGCCTCGACACATTTCCTCATTATCTTCTTCACGCCAGTTGCCCCAAAACTGAAGAATCAAAGTATATCGTTCGTGTCCACTCAAATCGTGGTTCCACCCAAGTCTAATAAATCCTCCCTCTCTCGCACCAAAGCTCCTGGTAAAGATTCAGACAATCTTCTTAAAGGGAGGATAAGTTTTTGTTCCTCCCTGACCTGACCATGGGACTGCCCTCTTTCCTTGCGGACTAAAGAAATGCATAGATGAGACCTGCCGATGGCGCCCCGGGATCACCACAGTCGATGATTCACTGAGATTTGAGCGATCGGCGGGACGCGTCGCCTTCGGCAGGCACAAACCCAGAAAGTGCACATAAGTCTCGCCACGCTATCTCATTGTTTTCACCCTCTCGCACTCGACCTGAAACAAAATGGGCGGCATTCTCACTCGCTTGGTCCCCCCGCATTCCTTCCTGAGCGCGACATGCCAGACCTTACCGGCACAGTATATCTCTCCATACCTTGCGCGAACCCTTTCATCAACTCGCACGTAGATCGCTCTTGTGACGGGAGGGAACACTGGCATCGGATACGAGACCGTCAAGCAGCTGCTTTTGAAGAACGTGTATATCTGGGCGCACGCTCTCCGGACAAGGCAGCCGCTACTATCAAGAGGCTCGAAGGGGAGACCGGGCGCACCGCGATATTCCTTCAGTTGGACCTCGCGGATTTGCCCGTGGTGCGCAAAACTGCGGAGACGTTCCTCACGCTGGAGTCAAGGCTCGATCTGCTGTTCAACAACGCGTGAGTCTCTTCCTTCCGTCCGGACTGCATCCTTACCTGGCCTCGAAAGCGGGGTGATGAACGTCCCTCCGGAGATGCTCACAGCGCAAAACTACGATCTCCGTATGGTATTCACTGACTATTAGACACCCGTCCCCGCTAATGGTTCAATTAGAATTCGGAACCAATGTCATCGGCCACTTCTTCCTAACGCAACTCCTCGTAAGTGGATGCATTCATATAACCCACCGCACATATACCTCATCCACACTCAGCTCCCCGCCCTCACCCAATCCTACAAAAAGACGAACGTCCCCGCCCGCATTATCAACACCTCGTCGATCGGGCACCAGATGGCGCCGGGGAACGGCATGGAGGCCAAGAGCATCAAAGGCGGGCCTGCGCATGACGCGTGGCTTAAGAAGACCGGAGGGTTCATGGGTACGTGGTGCGTATTTCCCTCTCTCTCTCTCCTCCTCATACTTCCACTGACGTCGGTCGCAGGCGGCTGTACGCTCAGAGCAAGATGGGGATTCTGTTCATTTCGAACTACTTCGCAAAGAAGCATTCTGACGTGCTCGTCTCATGCGCGGTGCACTCCAACGGGGTCAGGACCGAACTCGGGCGGTGCGTATAGTCAATCTGACCTTCCAGCACAGCTGACTGACTTTATGCGCAAGGCACTCGCCCCTCTGGCAGCGCATTATTTACAAGGCGTTCCTATATCCCGCACCGTGCGTACTCTTTAATCGTTGAATATGTTGAAGCAATTCATACTTCTTAGGATGGGAGCGTATAAACAGCTGTGGGGCGCGACGATCGCGATGCCCTCGCAGATCACCGGCCAGGTGAGTTCGCCCAGTTTCGTTCGTGCCTTTTGAACTTGATCTTGAATGCACCAGTATTTGATTCCATGGGGGAAGGTTGGCACTGCGGACAAACGCGTTTCGAGTGCGCAGATGGAAGACGAGGTGATTGCGTACATCAGAGAGCAGATCAAAGGGTTTTAACGAATAGAAGGCGGACGGTGGTTGAACTTGGGTTGAACCAAACATTAATTCTAACCTACGTAGTAATGGTCTTCAAGTCTAATCATCCGAGACGATCTAAAAATGGACTAGTCGCATATAGAAGCGATGAAAAACCAGAGTTCATTCCACAAAACGAAGGCTTAAATGAATTTTTGCGAGCGCAGCGAGCAAATCTTATCTAACGCACGTGACCAGGCTGAGGGCTGGCATATGCAGCAAATAAGTACAATTTCAAGTATAGGTGGCTGACGGTCCTTGAGTCAAAGAATGGCCTCAAAGTCGTTCATTTCGTGAGTTATTGGGATGTCGTTAGTCGCAAACGGTGGGGCTTTCTCAGGCGGTTCGAACGCCGCCGGACTTTTAGCCTCCACGGCGAAAATTAGCAGTGTCCTAAAAAGGAAAGGGTCTAGACTATGCTGTGCAAAGGGCTTTGTCTGCTGCGCGAGCTCTCCCGCGGCCTCAGCGGATCCCTAGTAGACCTTGCGTGGGAGAACACGTGATGTTTATCCATGATTGCGTATGTTGGCTTGGAGCAAACAGTAGCCCCTTTTTTCTTAGACCACCATGCCTCCAAGGCAACCCGTAGACCTGAAGAAAGTCGGTAAACTCTTCAGCGACACTATTGCAGCGGTCCGGGATGACAATCCAAATAACGACGCGTTGGAGCCGCAGGCTAAAGCGTGGCTGAAAGCGGCCCGCTACAAATTAATGCGGCAAATTGAAGCAAGGTACGAGCAGAGCATCTCCATCTCTGATGTCTCTTCTCACGCGCGCTTAAGTTACTACGAACTGGACCGGGCGCGTAACACACCGCTGTTGCAACCCGCCTGGATCAATCCGTCGTCTGGGCTCTACCTCTCCACCGACAGAATCCCCACCATGCTCGCAGCTTACATCCCTGCATTCCACAAGAACCTAGCCACCCTTGTGAACGATTGCGGGTTTCACAACTGCGCTGTGTACTCCGGGACGAACACCATCTCCTTGACCATCTCCTTCCCGGTACCGCAGCGCGTCGAGGGCCCCGCTCCGCCCGCTGCGCCAGACACACTAGATGTGGAGGACGAATTTTCGAGGATGGCCAGAGGAGAAGGGGCGGCACCGCACGGGGATCGGAAGCCGAGCGTCGGTGCGTTTGCCGCCACCGATTTCGCGCGCCTGCTCGGGGATGCGCGCGGAGAGGGGGCCAGTGGCAGCAAGACCAAATCGACGGCAGGAAAAAAGCGACCCGCCTCTCGAGCAGCCAAGGTGGAAAGCGACGACGAAGGCCCGAGGCTGCGGTCGGTGACGCGTGCCAGTTCTACGGTGACTCTTAGGTCGAGCTCTGGGAACGTTCGTCGAAGTGGTCGCAAGCGGGCTAAGAGAGAGGAAGAGTGAAGCAAGGCTTTCAATTCAATTTAGCTGTATGTAACGATTCGAAGTTATCGATCCAGGCGCTGACGTTTCGGTGAAGATTGAACAATTAGATGCATGTACTGTCCTCTCGCATATCGAAGGAACTCCCAAAGGCGAATTATAGTACACTCTTCCTTCACTCGCCACTTTCCATCTCGTTCATCACAACATTGAGCATGCCATTCCCGAGCGCTGTACCCCACGCGGAGGACCAGCTCGCCGCTGAGCGAACACGAAAATCGATTCTGAAGTGGGAATCCGGGCACGTAATGCGCTCCCAGCGGGAATTCGACTGTCCAAGTGACGGTATCAGGAAGCGGCGTGGTCGTAAGGTACTCAGGGAGTAAGGCTAATAAATCGTTACTGAGAAAGTCCGTGGACACCAGGAGGGACCGGGCGAAGCACTGTGAGTACACACGGGTGGTGAGTGCGGGTTCCTTCATCGGGGGTTTATGAAGAAGGACTGACGGTGTTTGGCGTGTCGTTGCGGGAGAGCGAGCGCCCGTTCAACTCAGGCTCGAATTCTCGAGCCATACAGTCGTGCTGTGGCACGGCGACAATGGGGGTTTCATCGCGCGCGAGGAAACCACAGTTGCGCAACCACCATGAATAGGTCACCATGAACGAGCCCTGGGCATTCGTCGTTTGCGCTGCGCATACAGCTTCGAGGACGGAATTTATGGCAGCCGGAAAACCAAAAGAGTTCGCGGCCCTCGTGCAGTGCACGCTGCTCTCGAATCTGTGAGGCTTCGCGATTACAGGAATACGACTAGGAGCAAAATAAACGCACCGCGTTGGGACCGAACTCTGATACAGCACACCGCCGAGGGTCTGGAAAATTGTGGTTACCACTGGAGTGCTAAGCGAAAGAATGGGGAGGAGACTGACAAACAAGAATCTGGGTATGGACATAGCGGGAAGTGGAAAGAGAGGACTTCTGGCTGCCTACCTGTCGCTCGGTTGACATTGTCCACATACGATGGGTTCCGTGTTGTTCCGCAATGCATGTGACCCTCAGCCTCCGGCTTTCCATTCTCACGCCCCGCGTTCCTACTTCGGTTGCCGGGAATACAAAAGAATGATTCATCCACTAGAAAGGCCACAGAAGTGCCAAATGGACCTGCAAACGCGATGTTTGACGTTCAGCGGACCGCGCATGGTAATGGATGGCTACGAAGAACGTCTGGGTTACAGAGACAGCACAGAAGTGCCAAATGGACATGCAAAATGCGATGCTTGATATGTTATTCACCGTGTTCCTGCTTCACTCGAGTGACAGGCGTGTTCACCTCATATTTTGGACGCGGTACACATGTTTCGGGCCAGGTTATCGTTTGATACTTCCACCTTCCACTGGTTGACGTTCCGTGGTTGCGCGACGGCGATCACCGACCGCCATGTATGAGATCACATACACCTGCCTATTCGCGACATTCATGGAACGGGGGATGCCCCGGATGCATGAGGGAAGATTGATTGCAGAGCACTTCGAATGCAGTTCTATGGAAGATGAGGAGCCTGCATGAAATCTCTTGACCTGATTGTGTAGGTCCGCATCTTTGCTTCCATGAATTCAAGATTAATTTCGTGCCAGGTGATTGGCGATGGTTTCGCGATAGGGGGCGGACTGTTGAGATCTCGAGCAAATCATGACATGCGAGTGGGGGTTGTTGTAGCGTCTATTTTAAAGAGACTCTATCTATACAATTTGAGCCATCGCCGCATCGGCCATCTCTCGGACTCCACCCTCCCACTCATCCCAGCACAGCGTCAGAGTCTGGTTATCAGCTCCAACACAATCCGCCTGCGCGTCCTCGGCCGCACACGCACCCCATTCCCCGGCGCTTCCTGCTTCCAGCCTTCCAAACGGGCAAAACGTGCTGCCACCACGCCACGCCCACAGGCCGGAATCCCATGCGCTCCGGGGCGCGTATACTCCTGCGCCGTATAGGTCCAAATATTTGCCACGTCAATCGTCTTGTTATCATTCCGGGGGATGAATATGCCGGATGTTGCGATAGCCTTTGACGGAGGACGCGGCAGATCGGGAATCAAAACATAGGATGCGGAGGGCTAGAGATATCCGGCCGTCGTAGGGAGGAGCTCACAAGTGCATGCCGATATGACAAATGAATAATGAAAATCCACCGAGTACAAGAAGCAAAAGAAGAAAAAGATTTTTTCCAAAAACAAGAGGCGTAAATCGACTCCGGCCGTTAGGTGCAGTAATGACGAGCAAGCAGGTATTATTGGTACACGAAACGTTGCTCGCTCATCATTATGTGCGGATAACAGCTGAACACGAGCCCAAGTTAGTCGTTCGAAATTTGAGTGGCCTCAGACTGGCAGCCAAGATGTTTGGTTAGATTTTCGTGTGGAGCTCGACAGTTCAAATTGATGTAGGTGGCCCAACCATGGTCTCAGGGGTCTCCACGGAGAACCATTACGACGTGTATAAGAATTTACTGCGGATATTGTCGCGCCAGGGAAAATGGGTCCCGTGGACACGGTGGGTATCTATGAGACAGGGAGAATGAGAAGCAGATCCTGATTTAGTTCAGGACGTGTGCGATACGTCAATGGCGGATGAGGGTAACCTCACCCATACGAGATCGACGGTTGGTATTCTGAGGAGAGGCTATAACATATATTACTGAGGAAAATTTAGATATCGTTGCATAGCAGTAGAACCTATCGAAGACTGTTTAGAAGATAAGATCAGCAGGTCAAAATTCCGGCTGCCGAGTGAGTCAGATTGAGTCAGACCTGGCCGATGCAACGAGGTTGAGCTGGATTTAGGCCCAGGCCCCGAACAGCTTCGCGAAGCTCGATGACACGCCTGCGGCATTGCGAGAGGTTGCGATATTTTCAGATGCTGTGTAGATGTATAGCGATACGGTTTACACCGCAAGCGAGATCCGCTTGATACGAGATCGGCATCTAAGGCCGACCGGCTTGAAGGGGAGCGACAATAATTTGTTACTTGACGGTGACGAGGACACTCGACAGCGTCAACTTGAAGCGGACAGCGTACAAATCAGGAAGGGCGAATTAAAGGCTGGAGTACTTAAATAGTGGTAAGAATCCCAGGAGATCCCGAGACGTCAAAATGGACGGCCGTAGCACATGCTGCGGCTGTCTAATTGCAGCCGGCTCCTGCCCGGCACCACTCCTTGTTAACGCTCTCAACTTTGTTCCTCTTCTTCGAAACCTTCATCCTCCGCGGATCTGATATCCTCTCGTCCACAAGTAGGCCCACTTGTGTGATTCTGACCTCTGAGCGTCGCTTGATTCTTGCCAAATTCTTGCCGTAAAAATGTACGTTCCAGCCCTCACCGCGACGACAATTTACAACATACGGGGCGAGGATCGCCATCTGATTCAGACATCGTGTCCCGAACCACTTCCGTTTGACTGGATCCATTATGGCCGAGGGACAGTTCCCTACAGGCAGGACCCTTTGACAACCTTAATGATAACCTATGCGATATAAACTCTCCAACACCGTGCCATCCCTGAATTCTCCGACCCAAAATAGCTCCCCGGTTCTATATTATAACTAATCCCTCGGTCTCCCCCCTCTGCCTTCCGAAGACGTTCCTTGACGATGACCTTGTCCACCGGCGGCTTAGACGACGCGACGTTTGCCTGGGACCAGTAAGTCTTTGTGTCTTTCTCTGTCTGGTGAATACCGTGTTGATGTGTGCATGAAGCCGGATATACCGCTACCTCTTCCTCTCTGTGTTTGGTGTGCATATTTACCCGCGTTATTTACGGCGGATTTACGATTGGAATCGCATAGTTGTTCTGGTATACGACTACCTGCTGACCATCGGCTCCGAGGTCAAAATCATCTGGTCTTCGAAGCGGCGACTCAGCAAATATTGGTTCCTTGCGGTTCGATATATTGCGCTCGGGTGTAGTGCTACGGTAGTGACATTCTACTTCGGAAATTTGAGCCCTGAGGTGCAGTATCTACTGCTTCCTGTTCCTGTGGTACTACTGAATCTGATGTTATTTCTTTGTTCTCGTGCAGAGGTATTTGCACAGTACTCGTCCAGTGCATCTGTTCATTCCGGCGTCTTCGCAGCTGTTCAAGGATGGAGAAGGTAATAGAAGGCTTCATGCTGCTTCAAGGGGGCTTTGTTCAACGTAGGCTTGAATTTCACCCCTTCACCTGTTGTGCGAAACGACATTAATGACTGCTTCCAGTGACACTTGGTCTGCGGGTTTTCGGCATGTACGGCTTCAACCGTTGGGTCCTAGTGGCTATCTTGACCACGAGCATTATCGGAGGGGCACTAGGAGTGGTGCGGCACCTTATTCTAATATGGGTTTCGTGCCCTCGTCAACTCATTGTTCTTTCACCTCCATCTAGTTCACCATCATCAAGTATGAGGGTCAGCAAATGTTAGCGTTGCAGGGGTTCAATGGATGCCACACGGCGATTCCGAGATCCACGTAAGTTACGCATCCGTTTGCGGTCTTACATTGAACGCGTTCTTCAGCGCACGCCGTGGGTAGATCCCGTCTTCGAAATCTGCACGATGACGCTCATACGTTTCAGGGCTCGCGGGCGCATGGGAAGCACAGTGAGTACTTATTGCACTTGATGTGCTGAACCGAAATAACCGTCTGCACAATAAAGACTTGGGTACGACTTGCTCGTATTTGGGCTTACCGTCCGGGTTGCGTGGCGCGACCGCTCCGCGATGAAGCTTGTGCCAGGATCGCTGATCGAGATTTTAGCGCGGGATGGTGCGCATTTTCCATATTATATTTGTTCGGGCTTTATCTCATTCCTGTCGGCCTGTCCAGGTGCACTGTACTTCGGGTATGTGTTTACTTCAACAGACATATGTCAGTTTTGATTGACGGAGCATGCAGTGTCATCGTGCTCGCCAATTTAGCGAACGTCTTGACGCTCTATCTTGGTGATGTACGCCCGCCCTAATTTCTCCTTCCTCCGTGATACTGACGTCGTTCAGATAATGATCGCTAGAATTCTGTCCTGGTGGACTACTTTGTGTGTCCCATCATCTCTACGGTTTAGCCACACCCTAATTTCTACGCACGATTCGCAGATTATCCGTCACACTCATTTCGCGCCTAAATCTCAACATCCAACGAGCGGGGATCGGGAACTCCCAGCCAGCGGAAGACACGACCGAGCTGCCCAATATTCATTTCGTCGAGCAGGATACGCCTGGGCCGCCGCGCACAGACGACGTTCTGGCTTCGTTGGCCGACGTCTGAGTAGAAGCCGCCGAAATCGATTATGTGTAAAAATACAGGTGGGGCAGCTATACTTTACTGTTTCATTCATTGCTCACCGGAGATTTGACAGGATTAATGTTGTGTAGCAGAGCATTGCCAGTCGACACAAGTACAGTGATATTTCAAAGGTTGGATGAGGAGGCTTTAATCCTTCAAAATGACGGAAACAATTGTCGGGAAAATCGAAAAAGCCTTACAAGGCAGCCCAGAGCCTGACAGCCTTGTCATCCCTGGCCAGGTTTGGCGGCGAACCTTACAAGGCCTTATAATGTCTGCTCGGGTCGTGTACGGACACCCCTGGCAAATATTTCAGAAGTAGTCCTGGGCTCATCCCTGGGTGCCAGTTTCTGAAAGGGAATAAATGTACATTTCGGCAGGATGTGAGTTCATCTCGAATTTAACTGTAAACCACAAGGTTTCTGCAAAGTAGCCGAGAAAATTATAAAACAGTACTAATTCGCTATCGCTATGAGAGGCGGAAATACATTCCATCGGAACAAGAACATGTTGGAAATAGGTATCAGGCATATCCTAGCAGAGGTAACCTGGTGCGGCGACGGCTGGAGGAGGTGTTTCCGGGCCTTGTCAGGAGAGAGTCGTGGTATGTATTGAGTTGACAACGCCTTTTGACCACTTAGGCTGCGTAACGGCGATCACCGATCGCCATCAGATCACATCCCAATTGATCGCCGCCGCGCGATGGGATGAGGCAAGGATGAGGGCAGTGTTGCAAAACGACTCTGGGGTGCGCGGTATTATCATTGCGTAAGTGGAAAATTGCCACAATGAATTCAGCGCAGGTGTAGGCCGATACAGGCCCTAACCGGCTCTCGGTAATGCGAGGGTCGCAGAGGGAGAAGTAGAACTTGTTTAATTCAAACCGATAAGCCCAGAGAGTCGAGAATGCGGCACCGAATCTGTCCTGTTTTTTCGAAACTTGATGCCCGTACCTTGCCCGTACCAAGGAGGGTTAGCAATACCACCAAACTGTTCGATATCGGAGACTGGAATAAATTACGTGATGAGAGGCGGACCAATAAAAAGAATGGTTCAAATTGAACAGGTCACACTTGTAAGTTGGATTCCTGCTAACTTTACATTCTCACAGAACATGTGCTTCCTTGGCAGCTTGACCAGTAAGCATTGAATAAGGGATATCGAGCTCAAAACAACCAAGCTACAGGACTTCTAATGAAAGCAGTGAGAACAATACTGTAAGATGCGAATATCTGGGTTATTCACTCGTATTTCCAGCGTTAAGCGAAAAGGTCAAGATTTATTAGCTTTATTGGAAATAATAGACAAATACCAAGCGAAAAATTGAGCCCTCAATTTTGCAATGATATATACTCTTTCGCCAACTTTAAACGAGCCTCAAGCGCAGAGTCAACACCCCGCCCTTACCATCTACTGTAGGCTACAGGGTCGGCGATATCCTCTCCTCAACGTCAAAAATCAACCGGATCAGGGTCGCAAAGATGATTTATAACTCCTTTGTCCGGGCCTGAATAGAATAATCCGAGTGCAGATGTGAACGATCCGCAATCGGTTCATACCTGAAAATGTGGTTAGGACAGAATTCAGATTAAAAAAAGCAACCCACGCCCCGAGCGTACGACCGGGGCTCAAATCGAGCGAGCATTCTCGCAGAGTCCACAGCTGCGATAAAGCCCGTACGCATTGCAATTGCAGACCATCCTCTATCAGGCTTTCATTGCTTATCTTGCAAGCGTGATATACGTCTCATCAGTTAAAAGAACGCAATCACATTAAAAAAAGACAAGCGAGAATATTTGCAATTCAAACCATGACCTGGCGTTCACATCTGGGAAACGGAGGTCCTCTCCTCATACCGCCGTTGGACGGGGGTTAATTGACACTAAACGGTGCATTTCCGGGTGCGAGCCCTAGCTTTTTTTACAAAAAAATTGCGGAAAGCGCGGGACATGGCTATGAGGTGGATGCGGGGTCGAGGGCGGGAGGCAAGGATGGCATGAGTCGGAAGAGAAGCGCTGCACCGCCACATTGACGGCAATCATGGTGGCACCGTGGAGATGATCCGACCGGCTCTTTCCACCCAACTTCCACGACGAGGCTTTCACATGGGAGGATCCGTACCGGTGCCGCCAGTGCGAGAAACGTCGAGGTTTTTGCCCACAACTTTTGGCAATCCTCATGGAAGCTATGCCGCCCAAGCTGTCCCGCTTTGGTCCCCCTCAGTCTCCATTCAATGTTGACGACCTAAAACCAGTCACCAACTAACGCATCGCCTCTCTATCTAATTCAAAATGACCTGGCTGTGCAAGGACAAAGTGTGGCCACTTCAGGGCGTAAGCTGTGCTGCTACCCCTAACTGCTTGTATAAAATGCAAAGGTGGCACTCACAGCATCTCCCACCTCTTCCTTCAAACCCAGCGTAGTACATCCCCGATGTTCGTGCCATTCCTCAGCGATTCGCGCCGGTCCTCACGCTTATCCAAACGAAGAGGCGGCGGGAAGAGCGGTGGCGGCGCAAAGGGTGGAAGCTCCACCAGCAACGGCAGCAGCGGCAAGAGTGGGAGCTCCACCAGCAGCGGCAAGGGTACCACTGGCAGCAGCTCAAGCTCCTCTAGCAGCAAAAGTGGCTCCTCAGCATCCAAGGCCCCCAGCGGCGTCATCTCGAGCGGAGGTTCCTCGCGCTCCATCACGTCCTATGGCAATGGCGGGGGCAAAGCGATCACGATACCCCCGTCCGGTCTATTCGGAGGCCGGAGTGCAGGTACGTTGCGTCGAGTTTTAAACGACTACACCCAGCTGAGCATTTCGTCGTAGGAGGCGCGACGAGGAATCAAATATACGGGAGCCGGTGAGCTGACATAACTACTGCCGGATGTCTACAGATGCTCTTAGCTGACCCTATATGCAGGGCCTACGGCAGCGGGTACCCCGGCGTCTATAGCCGCGGCGTCGGCGGGCGAGGATTCCCATTCTTCTTCTGGCCGCTCGCGTGGGGCACGGGCATAGGTTACGGTTCAAACGCCGCATACCTCCACTCGGACGAAGTACATCCCATTTCCATTCCCTTTTCTTACCCGCCCATCTAACTACGCATCTAGTACGGCCAGCCGGACAACAGCTCGCGCCCGGGCGGCCCCATGGCCAGCGCTGCCTTCCAGTCCAACTCCACGGCGGGAACGACCTTCCGGCTCGTCGCGGACAACGCCACCGTCACCGCGCTCATGTCCGCCGTCGCCGCCAACTGCTCCGCCTCCCTCACCCCCGCGAGCATCAACGCCACGCTGCCCACGCCGTTCAATGCGACACAGAGGCCCGAGCAGGTGGTGCAGTACTATCGCGCGAGCAGCGTCGCGCTGAGTCTCGACGGGTATAACAATACCGCGGTATTCGCGCCGGAGAATTCGACCGCGGACACGCCGCTGCCGGCGAGCACCGATATGACTCTGCTTGCGTGTCTGAATGCGACGATCGGGAATGCGGTGCCGCTCGTCGATGGGGCGCGTGCGCGGGCTGCACCGAGTGTGGGGTCACTGGCGCTTGTGTTGGTGCTGCTGAGAGCCCTGATGTGATTGTTCTGCTGCTGCAAACCCGGCAGTGGCCATGACATGAGTATTATACCGTATTGTACTTTATTTCCCTAATTTCAAGACGACCTCATAAGCAGTTTACGACTCGTATTGTAGCATGATGCCTTCTACGCACCTTACGTATATCACGATGTTGAATAATACAAAGATAGATACCCCTCAAAAAAATCACATCCACCACGCAGCCTGACTCTGATTGCAAGTCCTCAAAAACAAAACAATAACTGCGCCCCTTAAATCCTTGCCAGTTGATGGATGCACAATGGACCCTAGTGGAACCGCGACAGCGAGTCATCAAACGACTAGCTCCTCACCATGGACCGCTCAATTAACGGCACGTTTCCCTCCTTTATATGGCTCTCGGGCATCTCGGAGGAACCCCGCCATCGTGAGCCCAGCCCCAATCATCTCTGGCATCGAAGGTCGAGATACCTACGAGTAGCCTTTCGTCCCCCGTAGCCATCCCTGCTTGCCTGAATGCATCCATATAGAAGTAAAGACTCTTTAAACGGTTTTAAAACGGTTTCCCACCGTTTCCGTTTGGTTTACCCGCTTGCGTAAACGAAAACAGAATGGTTGGAGCTTTAGACGTGCGTATAAACACGGTTTATCCCTGGTCATTCCCAGTATTGAAAGACCCCGTCAAGTAACCTTGAGCCATGGCGCCGGAGCACCACAACTTGAATTTCTGCTTTTGCACTTTATGTTTTGCTCGAGATCTAGGCCTCTGGTGCATTGTTTCCGTCATTTTGAAGGATTAAACCTCCCCATCCAATCCTTGAAATATTACTGTACTTGTAATGGTCTGCTACATATTAATTCTGTCAAACCTCCGGTGAGCAACGGAAGAAACTATAAAGTTTATATAGCTGCCCCACCTATATTTTTACACATAATCTATTTCGGTGGTTTCTACTCTGACATCGGCCAACGAAGCCAGAGTGTCATCTGTGCCCAGCGGCCCAGGCGGATTCTGTGATACGAAATGTATGTTGGTCATCTCGGTCGTGTCTTCCACTGGCTGGGAGTTCCCGATCCCCGCCCGTTGGAGGTTGAGGTTTAGGCGCGAAATGAGCGCGACGGACAATCTACGCGTTATGCGTAAAAATTAGGGTGTGGCTAAGCTCTAGAGATGACGGGACGTACGAAGTAGTCCACCAGGACAGAATTCTAGCAATATTTATCTGAACGAAGTCAGTATCACGGAGGAAGGAGAAATTAGGGCGGGTGTACATTGCCAAAATAGAGCGTCAAGACGTTCGCTAAATTGGCGAGCACGATGATGCTACACGCTCCGTCAACCAAAACTGACACATGTCTGTTGAAGGGCAAAACACATACCCGAAGTACAGTGCCCCTGGACAGGCCGACAGAAATGAGATAAAGCCCAAACGAATATAATATGGAAAAGCCGCACCATCCCGCGCCAAAATCTCGATCAGCGATCCTGGCACAAGCTTCATCGCGGAGCGGTCGCGCCACGCAACCCGGACGGTAAGCCCAAATACGAGCAAGTCGTACCCAAGTCTTTATCATGCAGACGGTTATTTCGGTGCAGCACATCAAGCGCAATAAGTGCTCACTGTGCTTCCCATGCGCCCGCGAGCCCTGAAACGTATGAGCGTCATCGTGCAGATTTCGAAGACGGGATCTACCCACGGCGTGCGCTGAGGAACACGTTCAATGCAAAACCGCAAACCGGATGCATAACTTACGTGGATCTCGGAATCACCGTGTGGCATCCATTGAACCCCTGCAACGCTAACATTTGCTGGCCCTTATACTTGATGATGGTCAACTGGATGAGGTTGAAAGAACAATGAGTTGACGAGGGCACGAAACCCATATTAGAATAAGGTGCCGCACCGCTCCCAGTGCCCCTCCTATAATGCTCGTGGTCAAGATAGCCACTAGGACCCAACGGTTGAAGCCGTACATGCCGAAAACCCGCAGACCAAGTGTCACTGGAAGCAGTCATTAATGTCGTTTCGCGCAACGGGTGAAGGGGTGAGATTCAGGCCTACGTTGAATCAAGGCTCCTTGAAGCAATGTGAAGCCTTCTAATACTTTCTCCATCTTTGAGCAGCTGCGAAGACGTCGGGATGAAAAGATGGACTGGACGATTACTGTGCAAATACCTCTACACGGGAACAAAGCAAAAACATCAGATTCAGTAGTACCACAGGGACAGGAAGCAGTAGATACTGTACCTCAGGGCTCAAATTCCCGAAGTAGAATGTCACTATCGTAGCACTACATCCGAGCAGAATATATCGGACCGCAAGGAACCAATATTTGCTGAGTCGCCGCTTCGAAGACCAGATGATTTTGACCTCGGAGCTGATGGTCAGCAGATAGTCGTATACCAGGACAACTATGGAATGCCAATCGTAAATCCGCCGCAAATGACGCGGGTAAAGATAGCACACCAAACCCGGAGAGGAAAAGATAGCGGTATATCCGGCTTCACGCAGATATCAACACGGTGGGAGACGAAAAAGACACAAAGACTTACTGGTCCCATGCAAACGTCGCATCGTCTAAGCCGCCCGTGGACAAGGTCATCGTCGAGGATGAGGGCAGAGTTGGGAGAACCAGGGATTAGATGGTTATAATATAGAACGGCGGAGCTATGTTCCGAGTGATACAGGGACGACACGGTGTTGGAAAGTTATACCGCATAGGTTATCATTAAGCCTGTCAGAAGGTCCCGCGTGTGGGGAACTGTCAACCGGCCATGAGGGATCCAGTCAAATGGAAATGGTTCGGGACACGATGTCCGAATCAAATAGCGATCCTCGCCCCGTATATATTATATATGTTGTGAATTGTCGTCGCGATGGGGGAATTTTTACGGCAAGAATTTGGCAAGAATCAACCGACAATTAGACGCCAGAATCGTACAAGTGGGCCCACTTGTGGAGGAGAGGATCCCAGATCCACGGAGGATGCAGGATTCGAAGAAGCCAATGGGCGTCTGGCAAAGAGCCAAGTTGGAGAGCGTCAAGAAGGAATGGCGCCGGGTGCAATTAGAATCGTGGCAGCGTGTGCGATGGGCGTCTATTTTGACGTCCTGGGATTCGTGCCATTATTTAATCCCATGAGCTCCCTCGCCCGGCCTTTAATTCGCTCTTCTTGATTTTTATGCTGTGCGCCTCAAGTTGCCGCCTATCAAGTGTCCTCGTTTGGTCCTCGCCACCGTCAAGTAACAAATTACTGTCGCTCCGCTTGCCGTTAGATGCCCACCCCGTATCAAGCGGACCTCGCTTGCGGCGTACACCGTATCGCTATGCATCTATACAACATCTGCAGCATATACCCGAAAATAACGCAACCCCGCAATCCCGCAGGCATATCATCGAGTTTCTTCGGTCTAAATGCAGCCTCGCTCGGGCAGCCTGAATTTTGACCTGCTGATCTTATCTTCGAAGGAGCCTTCAAGAGGTTTTGCCGCTATTCAGCGATAACTAAATTCCCTCGACGCAGTACGATTGTCCTTGGTTTCACATCATAGTTCCGCTTTTCGTGGTGGTATCTTAAAGCCTCTCCCCAGAATGCCAACCCTCGATCTCCTACCCTAAATATGCATTCAACTCACCCGCCATTAACGGATTGCACACGTCCTCAATAAAATCAGGATCTGCCTCTCATTCCGCCTGTCTCATAGATACCCACCGTGCTCACTGGGACCCGTTTTCCCTGGCGCAACTCCCAATATCTGCAGTAAATTCTTCCACACGTCGTAATGGTTCTCCACTGCCGGGACTATAGTTAGCTATAGGCCCCCTACTGTACAATTTCATTCAATTCGACCGTCACGCGTCACCGTGACGCTCGACCTTTTTTATTGCGGCAATAATTTTTTATCAATTTATCTGATTTTTTTTCTTCCCGAAAAGTCGGGATCGTGGTCGAATTGATCGAAATAGTACAGTACGTCAATTTGAACTGTCGAGCTCTACACCAAAATCAACCAAACATGTTGGTTGCCAGTGTCTCATGCCACTCAAATTTTGAACGGCTAACTTGGGCTCGTCTTCGATCGTTATTCGCACATAATGACGAACGAGCAACGTTTCGTGTACCAATAATACCTGCTTGCTCGTCATTACTGCACCTAACGGCTGGAGTCGCTTTACGCCTCTTGTTTTTGGAAAAATCTTTTTCTTCTTTGCTTCTTGTCCTCCGCATCCTGTGTTTTGACTCCCGATCTGCCGCGTCCTCCGTCAAAGGCTATCGCAACATGCGGCATATTCATCCCGGGAATGATCACGATTGACGTGGTAAATATCTAGACCTATACGGTGCAGGAGTATACGCGCCCCGGAGCGCATGGGCTTCCGACCGGAGGGCGGGAACGCGTTTTGCCCGTGCGGAAGCAGGAGAAGCCGGGGAATGGGATCCATGTGAGGCCGGGGGACGCGCAGACGGATTGTGTTGGGAGATGATATCCAGACCCTGGCACTGTGCTGGGACGAGTGGGATGGGGTCCGAGAGATGGTTGATGCAGCAAAGGCTCGAATAGTATATATAAACAAAACTAGAGTCTCTTTAAAATAGCAACAATCCCCACTCGCACCTCATGTTTTGCTCGAGATCTGAGCAACTCGTGACATGTAATGAGCACTATTTCCTCAGCAGGACCAGTCCACAGTCCGCCTCCCATCGCACTGGTGGCGTCCGAAATCATCGCTCTATCACCTGGCACGAAATTGATAATTCATGGAAGCGAGGATGCGGACCTACACAATCAGGCCAAGAGATTCCATGCACACTCCTCATCTTCCATAGAACTGCGTTCGAAGTGCTCCACAATCAATCTTCTCTCATGCATCCGGGGCATCCCCAGCTTCATGAATTTTGCGAAGTCGGCAAACTGTCGTGAATAGGCAGGTGTGGCGAAATGGAAACGCCAGTGCATGTAAGGCGATATAATGCAATCGGCGAGGACTTTGTCGAGCGCTCCTAACGAATCCAACTGGAAGTAGGCGTCCTTTAACAATTGGATGAAGCAGTAGGTGACAGTTAGATCCTCCAGCCCCAGAGGACTAGAGATCAACAGAGTGGAAAGAGCATCGATGAACAATGTTTCATCGTTCTCCAGAATTGTCCAGAAATCTATGGAGCGAAGGACCGGAAAACTCGGCAGCAGAGGTTGTAGTGGCTTGGAAATTTCTGGAGATATGTGAGAGTGTTCGACCTCATTTTGGCAGGACATAAGGCACATGTCAAAGCGAATATGTTTACAGCTGTTTCCGAAAAGCTTGAGACAACGACTTTTTTTTGCACGCGCTGAGTTTTGATGGAGTGCTAAGGATTACCGGTTTGGGCTCGGATCAGCTCCATTTGGGGATGAGCCCAACCCAGCTCTTCCTCTCCATATTATTCTATTTGCGGGGCAGAGTGTTGCAGAGATATGGAAAACATAATTACTCATGCCGATGGGTGTTCTGAGCCCAAACTCCTCCTTTGGTGTTTACTTGAATAGTAGAGAGCAAAATCTGGTGGCAGCGGCAAGGCGGCGGCCTGGGTGCGGCAGCACCAAATGCGGTAATCCTTAGCACTCCATCAAAAATTTGTGCGAGCGAAAAAAAAAAGTGTTGTCTCAAGGTTTTCGGAAACAGCTGTAAGGCCACGATGCACAGCGGATACGAGTCGATTCTCCATTTGGTCAGCCTCAACCGACAATTTGTGGAGATTCTTTGTATAGCGGGAATGGCGTCACAGACGCTATTGGAGATTGAGATCTTTAACTGTCTCAACTGCAGTGGAGGATTTAGTGCCTCGTGGCCGGGAGAATCATCGAGGTCAATGTTGGTCGAAACACTGACAGAGTGGAAGGCCATCAGCGGAGCAGAGCAGACAAGCAGGGTTACCACCGCAGGTGGAAGGTCCTTCATAAACGAAGCCCGTATAGCCGTCAATTTATGCCGCCGAATGAAATCGAGGACATGTGGGGTGCTCGTAGTATGATGTCTCCAGGAGAACCTGCCGCCGTCGATGGTGCAGCGCCGCACACTTGTTAGTTTTTCTAATATTTTCCGGAGGGCATCGTTTTCGGCAGGCTTCAGGCGTGATAGGACAGTGCGATGAGGAATATTGTGATGAATACAGCGATATGTGGAGATTCGATGAGGCGACTGTTCCAAAGCTCAATGCGGTACACCCTGAGCCGCAGCTGACGAAAGAGGATGTGTTACCTAGCGCTGCGTAAGCTCGAGGACGCCAGGGAACAGGTGTGCAGATCCTGCCTGTTACCCACCTCGGCCGCGACGGCGTCAATGAGTTCCTGGGGGAACATGGTAAGAGACAGAACGTGAATGCGAGAACCGACGAATCGTGGGAGAGATTTGCCAAATGGGACTACTTGTTCAAAAAAAAGATTTCCTCGGTCATTTTACAGCAGTTCCTGAAAATAATGGCAAATACATTTTTTTTCGGGCACTTCCCAAAAAGGAAACTTGTACTGTCTGGGAGCCGCCACGAGCGCTGTGCAGCACCTGTACACTATAAAATCCATCTGATATCTTGAATGGATGCATATACCCCATAGATATGTAGAAGAACTAAAAAATGGCGACTTCAATTTTCGGTCAACCAGATTCATGGAGTTGACCTATCCTATTGGCGTGCAAATACGGTTCCACTGCGGGCGTGCTCCACATAGCTCGAAATATCATTCCTAGTGAGCCACAATTCATTCCAACGCTCGGGGCACACCAGTGGGAAGGATATCGCTCTGTATAGCAGGGAGTTTCCTTTTTGGGAATCACGCAAAAAAAAATTGTATTTGCCATTATTTTCAGGAAGTACTGTAACACGGATGCTCATACTGTTCATTAGAGAACTCTTCATGGAAGTAGACATTCATGGTCACATTGTTCTCGCAGTGCGCTCAATCTTTGAGCGTTCATACCAAAAGTTCAAGGTGATTTCGGAATTCTGACGAGTTTATGGGCCAGATGCAAAGAATCAGAAAATTCCATGCTGTGAATTACTCGCAGGAAAAATATTGACCTGGCAGAAAAGGATGGTTCTGACAATAGGGGTATGGCACATATACTGTGCAATAAATAAAAAAGCAGAGACTTGCATGAAATATGGAAAAAAAGGCTTCGCAAGCAACAGTGTTTAAGGAAAATCATGTACCTGCACCAGGTCGCCAAAAAACAACAGACCTCTTTTTATATGATCAAGAAAAAACCGATGGGCAGCTCCAAAAAAAAAGAGACTGCACTGGGTTGAAAAAAAAGTGGAGACCTGCTTGGTTGTTTTTTTTAAAAAAAATACACTCTGGCTACTGAGAAAAAAAAAAGATGAGACCTGTTTTCAGCTGTGAAAAAAAAACAGCTCGTGCAAATTCGCCGCTGCAGCCTGTGTTGTACAAGAAGCGATGGAAAATTTGCGGATCAATCACAACCCTAACCCCTATGGATTGTGCCTGCAGCACTCATATCCCGTTAAAATGCACCGGTGGTCATGGACATCCCTCCTAGGTCCTGAGCAGCTCGATGAGCAGGTGGCTGATATATCTCTCACACACCCATTTTTCCAGGATCTACCATAATCTCCAGCCAATAGGAAGCCACTAGTATCCATGTTCCACAGAAAGGAGTGCAGGATAGCTTGCGGCACGTGTCATGGTCAGGTGAGTCCAATCATTGCTCCTCTCGGTGGAATGTGCATCGAACCGAATCCACAGGTGGACAGGTATCATCAAACATCGCATATACAAGGTCAGAGGTGCAAATGTACCCTGGCGTCATGGTCTGGCACCGCAGCTGCAGATATCATACTTGATACTTGGATGCATCACCTTTCCCGACTCTTCAGCTTGCTCGCAGGAGAAGATTCCTCAGTCAAACATGCAGGTGCTGTTGTTGCATTTTCCAAGGTGCTGGAGGGAGATGGACATTTTACCACCTACACAAGAGTCGCTGTGGATGAAGGCAGAAAGCAAAGGCCGAATTTCACAAGGAGTAGGGCGGCAAAAGGTAATAGCCATTTGAAACTTCGCTGACAACTAGTCAGTTTTGAGATTTGCAAATTCCATTTTGAGAGTAGGCAGAGAGAGATGAAACGAGCTAGCAAGTCCAAGTCGCGCATTTTTTTGAATCAGCACGTGTTGCACGTCCAAAAGGGAAAAGCTGCGTTATTTTTGGATCCAACCTCAGGTGTCGTTTTTTCAGTCTCATATGAGCTCTAGTGTTTTTTTTGGCCCAGATAAGTTTTGTGTTTTTTTTCTCGGTTAAGTAGAGTGTTTCTTTCTTTTCAACATGTTGAACCAAGTGTTTTTTTTTTTTTGCGATTTTGACCTGATTTATTGCACAGTATATGGCCCATATAGGGGCATTGGTTGGTGATCAAAGAGTGTCAAGCAATCTGGTGAAGGTTTCCTGTGATATTCCCGAGGCATCCAATGCGACTCCGCCGGCTAACGTGTCCGGAAGAATTACGAAGGAAAAACCTGAGTACCATTCCTCAGCGCATCGTGGACGAGCCCTACATCGTGCTGTGCAACAAGCAAATCTGAAACGCCTTACTGATGCGTCTTCAAACTCTGCTGATTTTTGGAAAGTCTACAGAAGCATGGCCGACCCGAAGCCTCGACCTGCGGCGGTGTCCTTGGCTGACTTAGCGTCATGTTTTGAAAGACGGATGAATGCACCTGATCTTTCTTGCGCCTCCAAGTTTTAATATGGAGCGAATGCACGTTATTGGGGAACGTGCTGCGAATATCCCTCTCCCCTCAAAGGAATCTCCTCATCCCACTTTGAACGGCCCGGTGACGGAGAAGGGTATTGCGTGGGCAAAAGATCATCTTAGTCAAGACACATTACAAAGCACCGTCGGCCTTGACAAAGTTCACTATCGCGAGATTATGGAGATTGAGAATAGCGTGCTCTGTCGGCTTATCAATGAGTGTGTGGATCGGAACGATGCACCAGCAGTGTGGTTTACCACCCGAATTGCGGCAATTCCCAAGAAGGATAAACCTCTGTCCGAGGCGGGAAGTTATCGCACTATAGGGCTTGAGAGTTGCTTCCTCAAACTCGTCTGTCTGCTTATTCATAAACGGATCTATGATTGGGCGGAGGAGCGGAGTATCATCCCGGACTCGCAAAACGGGTTTCGGGAGCATCATCTTACCAACAACAGCGGTTTTGTCTTGCGCACCATGATTGAACGGGCCTGTGCGGAGGGTCGTACGTTGTGGGTTACATTCTTGGATATTACGAATGCCTTTCCTTCGACGAATCGCGATCTTTTGTGGGTCAAACTATTCAATATGGGGGTAACTGGGAAACTTTTTGACTGGATGCGTATGCTCTATGGGAGAATGGAATATGTCGTGACTATGGGTGGGGCCCATTCCGAGGTTTTTCACTCCGACATCGGTGTACTTATTGGAGACCCTGCATCACCGACCTTGTGGGATTTGTTTAGTTCCATCCCAAGATCCAACGGCGACAGAGCTTCGAAAAGTTTGATCCGAGGTGTTGTGTTGCATGAACTCCAGCTTGCGACGCCCAACAGAAAACGAGTGCCCGCCATCAACAGATGTCGCTGAAGCAGAAGCAAAAGTTAACGACACACACCATATTTAAATGACACTAGCAGCTACCCGTGCTACGCTACGGAGGATTAAACTGTACACAACCAGATTTTAGGTTTCCAGATCTAGATGCTGAAGACGCCGCTCATCATCAACCTTCGGTTGACTCCTCGCGGCCTCATGGACAGTTAAATTTATGGGAAGATCTCGGTCCTAAGGTTTCTGACGGAGCCGAAAGTCCCCGAAATTGGCCGGTATGAAATGTTTTCGATCGCACAGGAAACCATGTTCAAAATTGATACATCTTGCCTATTCGGTTCTCATAGCCGCCTTCAAATCTTGCATTCTGTCGCCTTTATCTTCTAGTCTTTACGAAAGTTACCTTCACATAACCGTTTTCCAACTGCTAAATTGCTGCTCCTAAATTCAAAATCCTGCTTCATTCCAAACATCTGTCACCTTCTCGTCTTACCCAGCTTTTAGGAAAGTTACCTGTAATTCCTTGCATTCTGCCTTTATCTTCTGTCATTCCCCCAGTACTCAGTCGAAAGCAGTTCAGAATCAAGTCAGCAAGACGATACAATAATGGAAAAATGCTGCTTTGATCTTGGGCTGAACATTAATTAAGTTGTCTATCCTCGATAACAGCTGTAATGCAGCTATCCTCCTGCCCTCCTGCTCTTATCTGCAAAGTACCGGCTTTATCTTGAATCCCATCTCAAATCATTAAGGAAAATAAGAAGAAAAATCTACTTTCGAACTCATCTTACTCGACAAAAAAATATTCAAGCCCTGTCGTCTAATGTGTTCATCCATCCACCCAGAACCCATTTTTTGAAGGTTTGGGTTGTATTTTATGAAGGAACCAATATAATTCTGCCTTCTTGCCTTCTTCAAGTTGTCTGATGGCTTGTGAGCGGAGGACCAATTTTGTGTCGTGTAACCTTGGTAACAGTTGTCCAGTCTTTTGCTATCAATTTACTTGCAAAAGTGTTTGAGTATTCATCTGGCGGATATTTTTAGTTAGAACTTGGTCAGAACTCAATTCATCTTGGCTGGCAAACAGTACCCCTTATGTGGTCGATATATTTATTCCTGCAACCCATTTTGGACCCAGAGACGTGATCTTAACAGTTTATAAATAGAAATGCAACAGTTGGGTGGAGAAGCCAACATTTGGGTGGGGTAATGGAGCATATAACGTCGTTTGGAGGGTAAGAACGTACATTCTCTGACTTCTCAGATGGTTGTAGGTTTACTTGGTGAGTTCAGATGAAAGTGTTAAGACAAAATGTATTGCGGGGATAGTCTCTCTTGACAGACTCCCTCGCTCGTTCCTCGTTCTGAAGTCTGTTAGTTACCGCGGTCTGATTACCGTAGGGTCGACTTATTACGTAATGATGGCGATGCTTGCACAAACCACTGATTTTTGGGACGCGTTCTGGACGCGTTTGAGCCTTTCTCTTCGATTTTCTTGCCCAAATTGTGTCTCGTATCTATAAAAGATTGTTAATATGTTTCTGAGTGATTTATCAAAGGTTTCAGGGTCAGTCAAACCATACACCCGTCGAATCAACCACGTTCAGTGACCATTGTTGATTTCCGAGCGCTGAGCTGGAAACAAAATATCCCCCGAGGGAACTTGCAACCTTATAGGTGGTATATCTCTAAAAATTTTTACCAGATGGTCTCCCATCGCGGGCGGCGCGTCCAAGTCGCGTCGTTTCGGCTAATTGGGCCTTCCTAATTGGGAAAGCTTACATAATAAGGTGACCCTACGGTTATCAGGCGCGGTAACTAACAGAGTATTGCGGGGATGTGACAGTACACTCGACGGAGTGGAGCTGTCGAGTAGATGGGAAGAAGAAATGGTGTGGCTGTGAGGTTGTTGTCTTGTCTCGGCTGACATCAGTGGAGCTCGGATTTCCCTCGGATCAAGTTTGTCTCGAGACAAAATGTTCAATTGTAATAGATATATAATAGATATATAATATATAATATATAATACATATATATATTACCCTCTTTATAAAATTGCGTTGTCTGAAGCCTTTTCGAGCTCCGCTCGGCTTTCCCCGTCGGTTCCTCTCTTCGTCCACCTACCACCACGGCATCAGGAAAACCCCGAATTGCTATGAGGTGCTATATAGACATACATAGACAGATATAGACGCTATAGACGCTATAGCAACTGTCTATATCGTCTATATGTGTCTCTGTGTATCTATATAACAAGCCATAGAATTTTGGTTTTTCCTGATGCACTGATACCTATTGTATCCTGACTCGCCTCCGTCCTCAACGTGTTTCAGCGTGTTTCTGACGTGTCCCTCTGCACGATGTCGTGGATGGGTGACTTTTCTATTTCCTTTTAAAACTGCTGTCATCGTCCTAAACCTTCCTTACCGTGATTTTTTTCTTTCATTTACATTTACATCTCTCTCTTTATGTTCGAGGCCTTCAAACTCCGCTTGGCCATCTCCGACGCCTCCGTCTTTCGTCCGCCTCGGGGCCTTTCTTGCCTGACTCCTTTGAATATATGACTGGAATATGCCTGGTGCCACAACATAACCTCAGAGGCAAAGTGCCGGGGGCGTGGAGCGCCCCCGGCGCGCTCTTGTATATATATATATTCATGTTCGTCGCTAATTACACGGATTCGGGTGCAGGACAGTCGGATGGAGCGGGTGGTGGAGACCAAGAGGCGATCAAGGTGGCCATGCTCTGGGTGATAGTTGTTTGGCTGGCTTTTGACGTCACCGTTGGAGCCCCGACAGCCGACTCTTGGTTTCCGGGGCTCTTGGCTCCACTTTGACGTTTGTCTCTAGACACCCACGTCTTTTCTTATATAGATACCGGGGCTGAACAATAGTCTGACCCCATGTGCGCAAGGCTAGGTGTCAACTCTTTCTACCGGTGCCAATAAGTAATTGGTCCCCCGAGTGCATTCAGAACATCTGACGACATGGGTAGCTCAATCAAGTATGTATGGTTGAATCAACACCTGCAGGAGGTGGTGCCACGGTGGATGTCACCTTCCATCGCGTACCGCGCTAAAAACAAGTGAGGAAGTGTGAAAAGACTGGAACTAAAGATTGCAGCTCACCCCTGTCGCTCTTGAATTAGTTGAAGCTTGAGGTTGTGCTGTAGGGGCGGAGGAAGGTGCGCTGAAGCCCTTGTAAGATTCTTCCCAGCGACAGATTGTTAGATCTTTGATACGATTGCTCCGAGGAAGATATCAATTTCGAGTCTGGAACCAGTCCAGTTTCTTATTTGGCAACATCACTAGATGTGTTATTGATTAAGGTGAACGCCAACACAGAGTATGAGAGGATCCTCACCAATTGTTATGGCATATACTTCGCACCCCTCGTTCTACGAGAAATACTTCTCTGCCACCATAACAGCTGCGCAGGCAGCAACCCGGACGACATCTGAGGATTCCTCGTCGTCTCGGACTCGTTTCAACAAGCAGGTCAAGTCTTCCAATGCACCGATTGTATCTGAGATCAGTGGCGCCTCCGTCTGAGAGAAATAAAGGGTCATTTCATCGAACAACTTGAATGGCGCACATTAGCTTATGTCATTGAAGGTAAGGATAACGACATACACTGAGCACCTCTGTAACCTCGTCTGGAAGCGTCTATTGGTCTTCAGTTAACTTGAACGCAGATAGTTTGAGAGTGGAGGTAGTGGTGAGCTGTTCGACCGCGACTCTAAGTACGTTGTGGGCGTCGATACAGGCGAGGTCAGAATTCCATCATGTAGGGCAGTGGTGGTCAAGCGCAGTTTTGTCTGAATTGGCCTTTGCTGTGTCCACGAGAGAGTTGAAAATATCCGCCACTATGCTGCTGTCATGAACTTTTTTGGCGAGACCGGCGACCTGCACGGATATAAGGCACCACGTCAAATCATGTCAAATGAATTAAAAAAACATTGACTACATATCTTGGGGAAAAGCCCGAGTGTAGCGCGATTCTGGTCGGATCTATGACCACTCCCTTGAGGGCCATGCTTGCAATCGCTCTCGCCCGAACAGAGCGTGCGACGTGAGTATCATGCACGTCTTGGCCGTCGGCAGCTTGATCGACAGCCTGGCCATTGGTTGTATCGAGAAGTTGAGCGAGCTCCTCCTCGGCCAGCATCAGATCTTCGCCGTCGTCAGCAACAGCCTCTTCAGGCACAGTGGGCAGCGCCCTTGTAGTCGTTTGTGCACGGGTCCGCCCCTTCGAAACCTTCACCACTTTCTTTTGAAAAAGAACTGAATGAATGCCTAAAACACATTAGCACATGTGGCGGCAACAAACGAACCACATACTTTAGCTATTAAATTTAGTATGTGTAAAATGCAATATAGTCGAGCAGCGGCGCCATCAAAGGTTGGAATAAGTATTTTAAGCTCACAGCGGTCGTGTCACAGTTCCCCGGCATTGTCCATGTTTAATAAAAACAACTGTGCAATTTTGAGGCCTTCCGTTGGCTGAACGCTATGAGAATATGTGTGCCAATCGGTCCAGGCCGAATTGTTTCAGGCACTCAGCAAAAACCTTGGCGAGATATTTACCAGTATGACTCTCTGTCAATCTGAAAAGATAGGAGAATAATGTTGTTCTGTGAATATATGCGTACTTTATAAACTCGAGCACAGCTCGGTGTATCGTTTCCAGCTGACCACGATACCAAGGTAATTAGTGCCGATCAGCGGTGTCCATCCATCAATAACTGCATGGACAGAACAATTGCGCTTCTACATTTAATCTATGAGCGAAAAATACCACGAAATACGACTTGACATGATGCGACTGTTCCAGGTAGAGTAGTTTGAGATCACGAGAAACGGTCGTAGCAGAAGGAATGACGGTGCCGGGTCGTAGCATTTCAACTTCCATTTTATAGTATGATTTGTTGTTGACAGAATTGAAGGGGTGACGACTGGTGGCAGTCCGCAAGGCAGTGATCACACAGTGCACTGCAGGGGAGCAGTCGGGTGCTGAAGCAACATGTGTCGTCACAATACCATGGTCGGCATCACACTCGCGTCCAGTTTTGAGATTTGTAGTGCGGTTGCTAGAGTTTTCCCGTGCGCATTCGATGGAACGATGGGACTCGCATCCGTGCTTGCACGAGAAAACAAACACGAGTCTCTTCACTGAAGTTTCAGTAGTGGCGTCGCGTCGTAGTGATACCGTATAATGATCATATGCATCCGAGGACCAGGTTTTCCTGGAAGCGTCTAATGAACCAGAATCAGCTGGGAACTCGGAACGAGGGCTATGTGACGCACCAATGATCACTATGTCATCCTTATTCCACACCTTGTCGTCCGAGTCGTGTGCGACACCAGTCTTCTTTCAGCGCTTCCGTGAAGGTAAGTCTGTTGCTGGAGGTGCAAGATTGTCGTTTTTGTTAGCTTCAGAGTGCGTTCTTTGTATTGTTGCAGGAGATGTATTGGGAGTCAGTAGGCGTGAAGAGGTTCTTGCATTAGCGCTGCTGCCAGAGGACTGATTCACTCCACGGCACAGGAGAAGGGGGAAGTCATTGGTAGAGTATGGGGTATTGTGGTAGAGGGTATCGAGTGGACGAATGCAGGACGACCGACCGCACCCGGCGCAGCGCCCACGCTGTGAAGAGGGGAGAAGGCAGGCGGGGTCGTGACCGTGCGGGGGCCGGCCATGGATACTAGATGGCCTTCATCCGCGGCTATCCGTGGGAATTAATCCATCATCCGTTCGTATCTTCCGATCCGTCGATCCACGGATGGATAGCCGGATAAGCCGATCCACGATCCATGCTAGTCCGTAGTCCGACGAACAAGCGTAATGGCTGATACCACCACTTTGTTTCGAAGCGTGGTGCTCCCAGCCTCTCAGGGCAACGACGTTTCCGTTATTACTCACCGCACAGTGCTCACTGGAGTCATGCTTGGGTAATAGTAATAAAGAGTTTGTGCAGAAGCCATTGAAGCCATTCAACGGCGTGCGCAAACGGATGGCTCCACCGCCAAAATATGATGTCAATTGCTTTGTGGAGCCATTTGCCTGCCAAATCTGCTCACGCGCCACAGGCCATTAAATGGCTCTAATGGAACCAGGATAATAATCTGGCACTTAGGCAACGCGCACGTCTGAAATAGTAAATATGAATGGGCACAGCGATGTTCAACTTGAGGCGATCTAGTCCGAGAAGAGAGGAACGACGATGGAGAACAGGTCGGGTGAAAAACGGCTCCGCTCGCGGGGTGTGGGAGTAGCATTTGAACAAAGGTTGCTTCTGTTTTTAGTTGCGGGAAGTCGGTTGACTGCCGAAAAAACTCGTAATGAGAATTTCAGTGCGTGCAAGTATAAGAGGGAGTCGGTGCGTTCAATATCACTAAAATATGTCTTCTCAAGTTATGTCCCAAGAAACCCTTCGCTCCGTTGCTCTGCCCTATCCCGGGTCACTTCCCATTTCTCGTTACCCCCGTTCGACGCTCAGCAACCTGTTCAACAACTGTAACGTCTCGTACGGCCTGCCATTCCAACAGGCCTGCGCGAAGCACGCCAAGGAAACTTTCCATGCAAAGCACATATTCATTATCTCATCGGGTACCCTTGCTCGCTCCACCAGCGCTCTGAAAGATCTCCAGGCGGCATTAGGTGATAAAGGTGTAGGGGGTCAAATTCGGCCTGAAGGCCCACACATACTTGGACGATGCTGTCACTATCGCGGAGGAGTGCAGAAAGTTGAATGTGGATCTGATCGTGACACTTGGAGGCGGGAGTTTGTCTGATGCAGCGAAGATAGTGTCATTGGTAGGCTGGTTCAACAATGACATTCGTGGCATCTCGACTGATTCATATCTATAATAGGCGCTTGCGAACGACGTTATCCGATCCGAGGACTTCCTGAAACTCCCCACCGCGCGGACAGCGGGCACTGTGCCCCCTGCGAAGCCATGCACAGTTCCCGTCATTTGTATCGCTACTACCCTCTCTGGTGGTGAATTTACCAGCGCGTGTGGAGCAACAGACGAACGAGACAACCAGAAGCACCAGTTCATCGTGGGGACAGCCATCCAGCTAGTCATTCTTGACGCGGAACTAGTCACGAACTTCACCCCGCTCAGCCTTCTCCTGCAATCAGGTATTCGTTCTGTCGACCACTCCGTGGAGAGCATCTGCTCCTTGTACTGAAACGAGGTCAGCGAGATGCATGCCAAGATGGCGCTCGAGCGGCTCGTCCCGGCTTTGCTGCGGTGCAAGGCGGACGACGCTAAGACGGATGTCGAAGCGCGTCTGCTCTGCCAGATGGCCTCCCTCGACACCATCGCTGCCCTTGCCCGAGTCTACACGCCGCTCGGCGCCTCCCATGCGATTGGACACATGCTCGGACCGTTCGGGGTCGGACATGGCCAGACGAGCGGCATCCTGCTCCCCGCGACGTGCAAATATAACGCGCACCACAAAGCAAACATAGACCGCCAGAATATCGTGACAGCCATTCTGTGGGGTGTCCCCGAGATGGAGCGTTTGGCGGAGAGCAAGGGCTTGCAGAAAGGTGTTGCTGATCTTGGGGATCTCCTGGACGTTTTGGTTCGAGCTTTGGGCATGCCTAAAACATTGGCCGAGGTCGGTGTGGGGCGGGACAAGTTGGATCAGTTGGCGGAGTACAGCCTTCTGGACGTTTGGTCGGCGACTAATCCGGTTCCGCTGACGGAGAAGGCGCAAGTAATGGAGATTCTGGAAATGGTTGCTGGTTGAAATATGTCATTTGTCTCTTATAGTATGTAGTCACCTTCCACAGAAGAGTATGTAAATGTATGCGCCATTCCGAAGAAAATAATGTGGATACAACTAGACATGACAAAGGTTCAATATAATAAAATAAAGGCCAAGCACGAACGACGTCAGCTGGTATATTCCCTCCGACACCTCGCCTCCCGATAACAGGCGCTCAAATCCAAGCCGCTGAAATTCGGGGCCTTCGGATGACCTCAGTTCGGTATCTGACGATAGAGATGCATCCCCGTTGAGTCAGAGTGAGTCCTTGTCATACAGGATCAACGGCTCTGGGCGTGTTTACACCCCGCGCTCCTCCGCGAGATCGAGGTCAAGAAGACCAGCACACGTGTTGGACGACAGAGGGCGAGGCTCTCCGCTGCAAAGGTTGGGTGCGTCGATGACGGATGAGTACGAAGGCAAGGCATACCGAGGAGGAGGAGAGAACCCGAAACTGGACCAGAGATCACCGAAACCTGCATTTTTTTAGTGACAGTCGACAGGACCGCTGGAGGGATTAAAGACTGTTTCGGGAAGGAACCAGGATCGGCCGACGACGTTTGGGCGGTGACACCGGATATTTGGGCTGTAGATGAGGGTGTAGATGAAGGTGCAGATGAGGGTGCAGACGAGGATTTGGCGTTGCCAGCCGCCTCCATGGCAGATTGGAATGCGGCGAAAGTATTTGCACCGGACGGTCCGGACTGAACATTTATCACGGCGACCATACCTGCAATCAAAATTAGTCGGTGTCAGCTGTTGTAGATCAGAGCACCAACCGAAATGACAGTGCGACGTGGGGGTATCTTATTCGCAGAAAAACCAGAGGGCTAAGGTCCTGAATCATGAGGGAAACAGCTATTTTGTAAAGGAAACACATGCCTCTGGTCATTGTTAATGGTGATGCCCCACTCCCCGATGTAACTGTCGTTGACCCCGATTGGTTGATGGTCAGAACCTGCTCCACGAGCAAGCGGTGTGCATGGGGCGGCGAAGGAAGACTCGATGACACTGTGGTTGCTTGAACTGACAAAGGCTTCAGAAACAGCAGGGGGGGATTGCGATAATTACCTTTCAGCGAACCAAAATGTCACAGGTGTGCCGTTTGGCGCAGTAATCGTGTTCGGGCTGAACTGGTGTGCACCGCCGGGGCTGAAGGCATCTGTTCCAACATCCACAACCACGTTCTAATAGACATGTCGGTGAATGCTGCGCTTAGAGTCCGATACGGTTCACAATGAGGACAGTCGACGAGAGCGATACAAGGGGAAGGGGGAGTGTGGTGACAGCCAAAGACCAGTGGTAGGGAATGCATAGGCAGATAGATGGCCATGACCAGATGATTGTTGTGTGATCGGCGGATGTGTTTTCCTTCGCGCGACCATCAGTTAAGCCATGCTTATGTGCGCACGACTAAGAGCCACTCACTGGTTCCTCTCTAGGCTTCGTTTTGGTTTCTGTTGTAGCATGAGATTGAAATGAGAATCAATGCGTCGACCGGTCAGCAAAACGGGAATTAATCTGGCAGCTGCAATGTTGAATTGGGTGTCTGTGCAACGGGGATGACATGTTACCTGTCAACCAGTTTAAATAGACTTAATGAATGACCGCGACATCGGGATGTCGTGTGATTCCAGAATTCGAGCTAGCCCAATGAGGAAGACATACCAAGCCATGAAAAGTGGGAGGCTTACATTCTTGAAGCCCAAGGGTCGAATTGCGCACATCGTGCAGATACTCTTGAGACACTCAATATGCCAGCTCGCGAGGCTTTTTTTTGGGGGGGTGCGTACCAAGTGCGCACTTAATCAAGCCTGAATCAACCATAAGCAACTCGCTAGTTGAGGCGACGGGTTTTGAGGCAGAAATGGATCCAGCGAGTGCCGCCCGGAGAAAATCGACGACACAGACCGGTGCAGAGCGAGAAAGAGAGAAAGCAGGTAGTTAAGTGTTTGACCCCCAGGCCATTGCCAAATGTTTGCCACCTCCCAGCACGTGATCATAGCGCGTCGCGTAACTTCCAAGATGTTTGTCCTTCTTTTTCGAAGTCCGCTAATTGATTTTCTTCGCCGGAGGGAATGACAGTACTTATTGCAGGGAACTGTCCTTGGGATCGCACCATTGCGATCACCATGAGGGGGTATTGGCTCCGACTGACGCTAGATCAGAAGTCGTACAACAGCCAACTGCCACGGGGTTCTTTCTGACGCTTTCTTCTCACGGCGGACATTAACCTGTCATTTGCGATGTGCATGCAACAGTCATTGGTACTGTCATTTGCAGTTTCCTTTGTACCTTTGTTCAGAACAAAGAGCTCAGCAAGTGACGTTCAAGTGACTGTTGCGCGACAAAGCGCAAGCGACAGCTGAATGTCCGCCGTGTCTATGGGTATGGGCAAGATCTGATTCAGCCTCTCCATTTTCCGGAGTATTTTCTGCACATCTCCACTATATATGCCTACAAAAAAAAGATCATCTTTGCATCCTCAGAAAGTTCATCCATTGATCCATGGAACTGAGTTCATTTGCCCTTCTATCTTGATTTCGTCTGCCAGACTCTCGATTCAAATATTGATGTCTATCATCCAAATGGCTCTATTGAAGTTCGAAAGTACTGGTTCGAGTTGCTGATTCTGAGGAAGTATATAAGCCAGCAAGAGATATCCCATCTCAGGAGTTGCAGATTTTTTTGGTCACTCTACTGGTCATCCTGCACCCTGCGGAGTAAATTTGGAATTAGGCACTCACGACATGCGAATATTGGTCAAAAGGTTAACAGGAGAAGCTGTGGACCCGCCAAGCTTTATCACTACCAACAATTGATTCATCCATCCTTCTGGCGTCTGAGTTGCCACCATGTCATGAACTTAAGGGGACCTTCATGGGGTTGTCTGTCTGCATGGCTCTCATCTTCCTCCCACTATTCGAGGCAGGTCTCTCTGTCGCAGCCCCCATATTGGGTGGGTCGCATTGGCCTCGTACGGTCGATATAGAGCTCGGCACTAGCTCAGACCTAACCACTACGGGATTATTCCCCACCACCCTTGCCACAGGCACCGGCGCCGCAAGCCCATTCCCCACTGCCATTAACGAATTTCTGATCGTCCTGGCGGCGGCCGATCCTGCTTCCCCTGGCCCCATCGTCGGGGGTGTATTTGCAGGCCTGGGCATCGTTATCTGTGTAGTATCGTTGGTGCGGTGGAATAACGCCTGTCGCCGAAGAGCGAACCCCACATCATCCACAGTCGCTCCCGGACCCATTGAGCCAGCCGGCGACGGAACCGCAGTGTCGATCGCATTCCCTCCTGCCGACCATTCCCAGAGCGCAGTTCATTCACAATCGACCACGATGCACGAGACGGGTTATTACGGCGCAAACAATCTTGTTGCACATAATCCGGATGGGTCGCAGCGCGCTGCAGGTCTCAGGCCCACAGACCATATTGCTGTTCCGAATAGCACCCATCCAATTGGGAAAAGGGTTTATACGGGTGGATATCAAACCCAAGGGATTTAATATCGTCCCTTCGACGTGTACGTCGGGACAGCGTTCAGATTCGTTTCTTCTGTAATTGTTATGGTTCTGTTCGAAATCATGTAAGTCGGTCTTTGAAAAATATTGTTATGTGGTCAGAGCTTGCGTCGCTCAACCAGAGACACTATTTCATTCATTCAAGATAGACGGCGTACATTACCAACAGTACGATCTGTAAACAGTAGTAGAGTCCTGGTTTGTAAAATTTTGAGTGAGCGGGGGATCAACGGGGGATTGGTGCCGAGTGCTCGCTTGGAAGAACACATATTCTAGGGTGGTTCATACTCATCCAAATCACAAGACATCGGTCCCGACGTTCCCGGATTAATGTTGCCACGACTCAAAAAGTCGAGTCGCGACTCCGGAAGTCGGACGAAGTCAGCGGCTGACTTGACTTGACTCGACTCAGTCGTGTCTCAAGTCGAGTCGAGTCGCCGAAGCCAACTTGAGTGACTTGAGTGGGGTATATTTTTACTGACTGCTGCCAGCAACTGTGAAATGGGAAATTTGAACAAAGACAGCTGAAAAGTCACGAAAAACATTCATTGACTCGTGATAGCCCTGGGCCCACACAGTGTGCCTCATGTTTGAGGTGCTATATGCTGTGATCAGGTCGTGCAGCAAGTCCCAGAGCAACTGAAGGTGGCATATGATCTACCCAGGGGATTGTGGGCATGTTGAAGGCACCCAAAAGGCACCGCAGACGGCCGTGGACGAGGCCTCGTCACACCTGTCACGTATTTGTCACATCGTGTCACAAGTCACCGCACTTACACAAGAACTTGTAAATCGGATTCTGCGTGTTCTCCGGCACAAAAAAAAACATTGGCAATAAACCCGACTCAAGTTGACTTCAGGTCACTCGCACTGACTTGCAGGTCGAGGCAAGTCACACGTCCCAACTCGACTTCGCTCGACTCAAGTTGATTCCTCCAAGTCGACTTCGTCGGGTCAAGTCGGAAGTCGCGGCAACATTATCCCGGATAATCCGGGCAGAAATGTGTTCTTGCTTACCGACACTTGTTGGCTTTATAGAATAATTGCGGGCTCCGCGAGCAATTACTATCAGGATAATGCCAGTAGAATTTGGAAACCGAAGTTGGGGTCACCGCACACACGGTCAGAAGTGTTGCATTCACTGTGGCGGTGCTGGACTTGATCAGCAAATGCAGAATGGATTGGCGCTCTCACCGCTTCCGAGGAAGCGCCGAAAAGTAACTAACAAAAGAACCCAGCTTCAGTCCTGTTCAAGTCGTGTTTCGGGCTTCATGACCCGGGTCGGACCGGGACGGGGTCTGCCGGGGCATCACGCTCTAGGCGCCCAATAAGCGCCTACAAGCGCTTGCTTGTGTTCCTGACGTTGATGATCTCAGAACGCGAACAAACTCTCTGTCAGTGTCAAGAGAAAGTCAAGAGAGACTAGATCTTCCGGTCGAACGTCTAGCGGATCCCATCCCATCTCATCTCGAGACCGAACAACCTTTGAGCCGGACTCGGACTTGGATGGCAGTGGTGACTTCGGTGAGTTGTTTGCGCGGTGTGAGGATTATGCCATGCGGTTGGGCCAGGCTAAGGGGAAACCTGAAACTGATGAACTCGCATTCAGACCTTTTGACCTTAGCAAGAGAGTCCGTCCATCTCATTTTGCGGTTCTGACACTTCCATAGTGATTTTGATGCTTGTCATCCACATGTCATTGTCGACGTTCAAGTTGACCTTCAACATGGTAGTTTGATAGGAAGATTCCATCAATATCTAGAAAATAAACGGCTGGACTGTCGTTTTTCTGAGTCTGCTCTCTTGAAAAATTGTCAGTGAATCTGGTTTCTCGTCTGCCCATTTCACGTCGCTCATCAATCACTCACCTAGAGGCTACCACTGGAGCTCAGGGCTCGCAAACTTTGCCGAAAATAGGCTGACTTGAGAAATCCTGGAGACGTCGACACTTACTATCACCAACAAATGATTCGTCCGCACTTCTTGCATGCCAAGTGCCACGAGCTCCCGGGACTTCTGAACGCCTCACATGGTGGTCTTCATGACACTCATCCTCCTCCTAGAAATATTCTTCGCAGTTCTCTGTGTTGCAGATCCCCTACACATTCCAATATTTCGTGCGCCTGGTCGGCCCCCCACCCCTGATGACCATCTCGCAGACGCAGAGCGGGCACGTGCACGATACTCCTTCCGTGGGCTCGGCGATGGGTCATCCAGCGTTTTCCAAAGACGAGCCAGTACGGACAACTTCCCTTTAGCTGATCAGGTCAGCCTTCGCATTCTTCTATCTAGTACAGAGACCCCTCATTCATTGCAGGGAGTCGACTCCACATACTATTGCGCAATATCCATAGGGACGCCGTAAGTGTTATCACTCAAACCAACGCAACTCTTTCACCTGAAGTCTCTGCACCTTTAGCGGACAAGTTTTCAACTTGATAGTCGACACAGCCTCGGCAGATTCCTGGGTGGCGGATACATCGTGTGCTGAAGGATGCACCACTTCTATGCGATTGTATAATCCCTCCGCGTCTTCCACTTCTCTCCAGTCAACTACTGCCGCCAATCCCACAGTGATCAATTACATCTCGGATACCGTCTCTGGGACAGTCATGAAAGATACAGTACGGCTTGGCCCATATGTTATATTCTCTCAGGTATTTTGTGAGTATTTCTTGCCTAAATCCAGCGCTGGAGTGCTCAGCGCTATAATCAGTGGCAGCCAATGAAATACCGACCAACCTGCTTCAAGGATCTGTTTCTGGTGTTCTTGGTCTCGCTTTCCAAGGGGTGTTGTCTCAACAAGGACCCCCTTTCTGGAAGGCTCTCGTTTCTGACGATCAGCTAATATCTGGAGAGATGTCTTTCTGGTTGAATCGTTTCGCGGGAACATCAGGTGTGCAGGAAGAGGAACCCGCCGGTGGCGCATTCACCTTGGGCGGTTCAAACACGTCCTACTATTCCGGCGAAATCGAATTTTTGAACGCAGCCGGATCACTAACATCGCCGACATACTGGATGCTCTCCGTTTCCGGTGTGTTTGCTGTGACCTACACAGTACGATGACTGACTGCCTTTATGTTATCGCTTTTTTGTGAAAGCTCTTACCGTGCAAGGGCAGTCCGTTCGAATCACGGCTGGGGCGTCCGCTCTAGCTACTTTTGATACCTCTTCCGCACTCATTGGCGGGCCAGCATCGGATGTCCTTGCCCTTTGGGCAGCTGTCCCAGGCTCCGTCGCAAGCTCTCGCTCTGGATTTTTCCAATTTCGTGCGTAGCACTGTTCAATTTCCCGCACAGGTGGCCTCACAAATTGGATGAAAATACAGCATGCAGTACGACTGTAGTTGTGACCATATCCTTCGGCGGTCGCTCATGGCCCATCGACCCGGTCGATCTGAATCTTGGACCTGTTGCTCAGGGCAGTTTGCAGTGTCTGGGTGCCATTTACGAGCTTGACACTGCCTTGAACACAAACGGAGCGCCAAATTGGATATTTGGCGCAGCCTTCTTGGCAAGTTCGTTGTGCTCGTTCCGAGTTCGAGCCCTTATACGTTGCCCAGAAAAATGTATATACCGTATTCAGATCGAACCCGTTGTCGATCGGATTCGCACAACTATCGAGTATGACACTCGGTGCCAACCCACCTGCAGGACAATCGCCCACTGGTGTTACTGCGACACCGACCAACACCGGTCTGAGCTCCGCTTCAAACTCAGCCACGCTGGCATCCTCGATTTCCCCCTGGCCTATCGTCGGAGGTGTAGCGGGATTTGTGGTCGTCGTCACTCTGGTCGTTTTGGTGTGGCGGATGGTCTCCCGCCGCCGACGCACCGACACCAGAAAGAATTCGGACCCGGAGCCCCCAGTGATCCCCGAATCGTTCAGCAATGAATTTCCGCGCTCTCCGCAGATTGAAGAAATATCTGGGCCGATACAAGTCGCACCCGATACTATCGAATCCCACCAGAGCGGACCGCCGACGATGCGTTCACACTCGACCATATCATCCGCGACCGCGCCCCTTCCCCTGCATTCACGACCGAATGAATCCCCTGCGAGCTCATCACCTTCAATACGCTCGATGTCCGATATAAAGCGAGAACAGACTGAAGCCGTTAATCATTACGGCGCTCGTCACACGGCGAGCAATGTTTTTGTGCGCACTTCGGATGGCTTGCACCTCTCTTCGGGTTTTGGGCCGTCGACGCATGCCGGCTCTGGGTTTGTTGGCTCTGAGCCGAGAAGTCCAACCGAGCGCAGTGCCGGAAGTGAAATCGAGGAGGTGCCTCGGGTGGCCGACAGTGATGGGGCGAAGGAGGATGCAGAATCTCTCCCAGTGTATTCACGTTATGGAGTTGCGGCTTGATGGGCTGAGGCGAGCGAGATTCCCAGCAATAGTTCGTTCCTGGTTGTTCAATCGACCAAAAATGTATTAATTCGGGCGTGATTCATTGAACAGTGTTTTACATAAATTGTTTCTCAGACCTCGTTCCACCCGTTATCTACGAGGTACATTCCATTACGCTGCTTGTTGCGACACAGCCCTGGGGTATATACAAACTGAATCGTACGCACTAATTCAGCTATACCAGGCAACGGGGTATCTTGTCTCCACTAGTACTGGCCCGGGTACTATCGGTTTCCGGAGCTTGATCTTCCGCGCCGTCTACATACCGCAGTTGTGTCTGTCATCTGCAAGTGAGACTCTGTGCTCGTTTAAAGTGTGTTCGACGAGCTTACCGTGGTCACGGTGATAGCATCGAGACGGCTACCCGATTTTCCCTCCATAGATGTCGGTCAGTACTGTGGAGTCAGATAGGCGCGTAATATATATCGCCACCCGACATGTCACCCGTGCCGCAGAACTCGTATCGGATTTTCTGCCGGGAGTGCAGTAAGCGTCGGCGGACTGATTCTCGGGCTGGGGTGGGGGCGTACCCGTCGCGTAAGGAGTGGTTGTACATTTTCCCGATGATGGGATTGACTGTGTAATAAGAAACCATTAGGCAAAACTGGGAGAAGGGACGATACGCTGCGAGATGTAGAGAATGCAATCGACGAGGGCGACCATGGAGGTCAGGGCTGGGGGCGATTCAGCGTGGCGCTAAACTCATACGGCGGAGATTTACATACCTGCTGTTTCAAATGATGGTCGCACGATCTTGGAAAGTGTCTGGGGGTAGTGAGCATAACACCGGCGAGGAATGGGAAAGAACAGACCTTTTCTTGCATGACAGGATATCGACTTGAGCGGCAACGCAGATAGAGGGCCATGGCAGGCGTACCGTGCTGCGGGCCTCGATCAGCATCCTGACTTGAACCGGGAGAAACTATTTCCACTGACTTTTGGAATCCTATCTTCATCCCCTGGAGGTGGTAAATCTAGATACGTTCACCATGAACCCACCTTTCCATCTTCCACCCAAATCGACGTACCAGAATGATCGAAATTCCGTTATAAAAGAGTAGAAGGACAATTTAGACTGAATTACCTGCCGTCCTGTTACGAGAAATTAGCGATAGCCATGGTTGAATTTTCTTACGAGATAGCCATATGCTGACTAGAACGATGACTCGTCAGCCCCGGCAACCACAGACGCGTTCCTGTTGCTCTCACGTGTAGTACGGGCATGCGATGAGGCCAATGGACGAGACCACTCCCGCGATGAAGGAGACAAGCATCCCAAGGACGCCAGCTATCACAATTGTTATTTTCCAGCAGCGGTAGAGGAAAAATCCCTGAGAGATCGCCGCGATCATCCTGTCAACGTCAGCTGCGCGACACGGGAAGGCCGAAGTTGCCTCACTGTCCATGCAAGTGAATAACTGGTGCCCGATAAGCAATACAGATGGAATGGAAACGAAAGTAAAATTGCACATGAGCGTCCAGCGCTATCACAAGGGCTTTACTCCGCCAGGTATCTTTTTCGTACTCCTGCTCGGACAGATGTAATTAAGCCAACGACATGAAGCCCACTAGAAAGCAGCCTCACCTCGAAATACTGTCACACCTGGGGAACTGCAGAGCGCAAACGAATGAGATCACTTCCAAGCTGTAGAGTTCACGGAGCGGATAGCTATCGAGGACACCCATCAGGAACATTTGTGCGGCAAGTCTGCGGGAACTGAATGAGATGCATTCTGATCTGCGAATTCCTGGAACCGACCCGACACAAAAAGGCCCGAGCCCCCGGCCCCGAGGCTAACATCGAAGAAATGCTGGTTATTAATTGCTTCGAGCACAGTAGTCTCATTGTAGGTCCATGTCATGGTGTAGGGTGACGCTGAATCAGTGGAGTTTCCGACATTGATGTGTTCCCTGGCGGGTGCGATCGGGATCCATGAAACCATGGAAGTCCTCAGCCCTGTCGGATTGTTGTTAGCCACACAAAAATGGCTTGGTAAGAGAGGTCCATGTACGTCACTGCTAGTAGGCCCCGGCTTGGTAGCATCTGGTAGCTTTAGGTAAGCTCGGTAGCACCATGGTAGCCGCATCTTTGGTGGGACGCTTCTTAGTAGACTGGGGAGCGCATACGAGACTCAAAACTCATCGCCGAAGTCGGCTGGAGAATTGAGGGACGAAACTTGCTTTGAGAGTCGGTAAGAGACTACTGTACCATTTCGACCAAAGGTTCAGTGACGGGTGACACCGACATTTCTTTGATGTGTGCAAAATCGCCTTAAATCCTATCGGTCTTCTCGGCTTGAATTTTCTAAAAATAATGAACCTTCGAAATAGTACAGTACTAGGAGGAGTGGAGGGTTTCCGTCCTGATCGGGCCTGCGGATGGACAGGCCGAGATCAGCGTGCCGCTCGGCGAAATAATCGATCGATGCCCACCCCGGATCCAGGAGCCTCCACAACGGTATTTGTCCGATCGATGCCCACCCCCGCATTGAAACGATTCTATAACGGTTCTTGTCCACTTCACTTTTTTGCTTCCGGCATAGGAGTGTTGCTTTATGGTACTTTTAGCATAAGTTGTTGGCTGTGGGTGCACGTGAGGGTGAGACATGGCCTCGAAAAATTGTGTGCATTAATATTGTGTAAGAGAACAGAGAGACGGTGCAAACTGTGGTCCAAATTTGAACCATCGACATCCCAATTAATTATAAAGAGGTACCCGGAATTAAAGCCAGTATGGAGTTCCATTGCCCCGGATAAAAACCAATCCGGGACGGTCTGTGTCCGCTTTCATTTCGGAATCACAGGAGGGTTGCTGTGGTGTGGGTAAGATCCAAGACGTTATAAATTGCTTTCATGGGGCTAATTAGTATGCCGAAGAATAGGGATATCTGGGACCAAGCGGGAGAGAAAATTCACCTATACACACTTGGCTCCCAAAAAAGCGGATTGAACTCCTGTCGGCCCTTGACGTCTATTTTGAGAGCTCCGGTTTGAACACGGGACAACCATTCTGGACAAGATCAGCAATGAAAGAGCAACGGAGCGAGACCTCATAGTGTAAACGTACATCTGCGAACAACAACATAGACTCTTGTGCAGAGCGCCGTTGAAGGTCGATTGGTCAGGGTAGCACCGCATGACAAATGGCGCTAGCGTAAAGCTGTGAGCCAATGGCGTTTGGGAGAGTGAGGATAATGGTGTCGTTCTGCGAGGAGAATAATTAGAATGGCAGGAACTATAATTCTACCCAACTTGAAAGTCGAAAATAATCCTGGTTCGATGAGCCATCGATGAAACGGTGGTGCTGCGGAATCGACTAAGTTGCCAGGATATTAAATATTAAATCGAAAATGAACATGAGCTGTAAATCGTCAAATAGAACCAAAAGTAAACATGCAAGATTACGAGTGATCGCCAACCACGGAGTACGATCTGGTGAGTGGTCCAAATATGCGGCCGCGAATGCGCAGCGTGTGAACATGAACCAGGAGTGCGGGTCCTTCCAGATCCGGAACATAACGTAGTGGCCAAGACTTTTTGTCCTGCGCAAGAGTGAGAGAAAGACTTCGGCCTCAAGAGTGGATCTGAAAGCGACATGCCAAAATCAAAATACAAGCGATTGGATGTGGACGGCCCACGCCCGAAAGTCAAGCGAGATATCAAGTGCTCGATGGCACATAAAAATGCGAGCAAGTGGAGAGTTGACTTTTTAGCTTGCACCTGTGCGGAATGCTTGTTTCAGGCCACGCCGTCCACCAAATTCAATTTCCGCTCAGGGGCAAGTCATTCCGTAAAGTCTGCGAGCAAATCATAAATGCAGTACGTGGTTCCGCATCGAGCGGATATCTCCTGCTTGTAATGATTGATGTGCTTTGCTCTAGTAATTAACCGTTCTTTAAGCAAATGCTCGTTCGGCAGTGCAATAGCCCCATTTGTGTTACATCTCCATTCTCACTCTTCCCCTCGCGTCCTCGACATCAACTCGGATCGTGCACTGGCCTTTGTCGAATATATCCCCATTGGTACGCTACGGACTACGCATACTTTGCCGCAGCCTATCGACGATTGCTCAGCACAGCTCAACTAGAGAAAACCCCCAGTCAACCTTTTCTGTTAAAGTTCCCGCAATTAACTTGCAGTGCCTCATCCGAAACTGGTTGGCCTCATGGTTCAAAAGTTCATTTTTGGAATACATAGCATCGATGTATCTGACAGTAACGGAGTTCCTGTGGGATATGCGCAGTTTGTCGCAGCAGATGATGTTAAGCTGCGGCGAGGAGTATCGAATATTTGCCGAGCATAAAAGCCGCCTACTGTTCCTCAGTTATCATTCCTTCATCTACTTCTTCCGTCGTCGACCGTCCTGAATTTCTCGGCTCTGTGCGTTTGTGCATCAAGCTGAACTCCCCTTGCCGTTCCTCAACTGATTTCTCCCATGGTCGAAACTACAATCTTTACGTTCTGCCTGGGCTCGTTTTTACGCTGCGGCTCATCTCTTCTATCGAATTGCTACACTGTAGATGGATTGCCCCTCTCTTCTCGATCAGTGATGTTTTCTGGTCTCTTGCCGCTTTTGTCTACTTCCCGTAATACCATAGATATTTCAGTGACAAAGAAAAATATCTCCCGTCTCAATATCATCCGGGCAACGGCCGGAGCGAAGCGAGGGCACATCTTGTAGTATTTGCAAATTTAAGCTCGATCGGTCGACGAAACGCCGGAACATGCCGGGTAACCAGCCGGGAGTTCCGATGTCTCGGCATTACCCTAGACATTACCTTAGACTGCGCGGTGCCCCAGGTCCGGCCCTGAGCGAGAGACGGACAGTGGATACAGTGGTAGCCAGCCACCAGGCAACATCGTGTGTGCAGGCTTCCACCTCTGATCCAAACCGGAGGACTAGCAATGAGGCGTGATGGTAGATGGCTGTCAATGGAGCGAGGGCGACGAGGTGGCCGACGGCGAGGGCGCTGGCTCCAATAGCTCGGGACTTCGAGTCCAAGGTGACACTAGTTTGGGCACCGAGCAGTCCAAGGTAGTTCGGGCCCCGGCGCCACTGACTCTGAGGGCATATTGTGAGTTTTTACATGGTTACCTTACATACTTACTGATTGCCGAATCACCGCTAATCACATTAGCCTCAGGTTCGCTGAAACTGACAGTGGCAATTTAAATAGAGACCTTCCGTTTTCTCTCCCTTCCCTCCACTTGGCGTTTGAGCACTACGGTAATACCTGGCTTTGGGCCGGGAGTCCCTCCCACCATGTTGCCGTTTGCTCTCAAGATCGTCTGGTTTGTCCTGTGCCTTGCGGGTGGGTTATCGCAAAGTCGCGTCGAAATGACTATAACCCTGGCTGACGTATGTAGGCACAATCACCACCTGGGTTGTACAGATAGCGCTTGGAACCCTGTGGGGACATCGAAAGTCTCCTTGGGTCTTCCTCATCAATCTGACTGTTTACCAAGGCATGTTTCTCCTGGGTGAGTTGCATTCACTTTTTTGGGGGGGCGCTCTTCATAGGATACGCAGGAATGATATGGCAGATGGACCCCTTCCGCATGCCGAGAGCATTTTGTATCGGTTGGTGACATGCTACCTTGGTTTTGCGATGCTCAACCTGGGTCTTCTGGTAGCTCAAGCAATCCTCATACAATGTTCGATGTACGGAATTGTGGCATCATTCCTGGCTTTTTTCGTTGCAGCAAATTTTCACATACAGAAACCGAAGGGGTGGGGAAACATAGAACGGTGCGTACCCTCACCATATTCCGCGCTCTGAGCTCATATATCACCTGCGGCAGAACCTTCAACTGGCGTCCCATTTACATTCTACCCGTCGCTGTGTATCCCCTAGTTAGTTCTGTCTTGTACATCACCCTCGTCCTCAAGTACGACGCCATCCAGCCAACCGACGACTTCCAGTGCGACGCCAGTCATCCAATGTGGTATGTAAATGCCATCCGCAAACCGTATCGCTACTAACTTTTCAGGGTTCGACTCGTCGGGCATTTGAGCCCAATTGTAATCCTCGTCCTGCCGACGGTCCTTCTCTCTGTGGCCTCCATGAGGACTGTAGCGCGCACTCTCGTTCACATCGAGCGCGCGCGCCCCGATCAAAACGACTTGCCGCGCCAAATTCGCCATGAGAGACACGGCGAGCACCATTCATCCGGATCTGCATCCTTTCACTCCCCGTCCAAGTCCGCCTCATCCCCTGGTCGTCAGCCTATAGCTTCCGTCTCTCCTACACACGCCAAACGCCCGGCTCGCCTGAGCTTTCACTTGCCTTTCCTCCGCCAACTGCAATCTATATCACAGACTCCGCCTCCGTCGCCAAATCGAAGCGTGGCTGCTGATGACGGAAGACCATCGTTTGCATCGTCTACCTTCCCCACTTTTGCGCCTGCGGTCGTCAAACCTCCGACCGACGGTACCGGCGCGGACCTGAGTACATGGAAGGATGACGAGGACTCGCGCGCTCGCACCAGTATTGAAGGAGGCACCAGTGCCGGGCACGAGACGCCAGAGGAAGTAGAGCTCGATGTCAAGACCCCGGCGGAGGCCGAGGAAGGTGCTTATAGAATAAGCTGCCAGGAGAACGGCGACGTCGCCCGACCGAGTCTGTCCTCCTCCTCCTCCTTGTCCGCCTGTTCTAATATTCCGCGACCGCAGGGGTATCTCACGTGGCGGTTTCCACCCACCATATCAACCAACTGCTCTGGTTCCAAGTGTACGTCGTCCCCGTCTCATCTCCCGCATCCTCATGCGCCGTACTTATCTCACTTCGCCTCAGCGCGTTCACTTTAGGCCTCTGCTTCGAAAGCCTCTCGGCCATCATCGATGTGGCCTCGCACCGCGAGACGCCGACGCCGTTCGCGACCCACCAGATAACGAGGTTATTCGCGGCATGGGGACCCGCGCTTGCGATATGTAGTACGTACCTGCGACGTCATCTGACGAAATGCCGCTCATGATTGAACGCCGGATAGCGATAATGCCGGATGTACGCGCCCAAGTGGTGCGCTGGATCGCGTTCTGGCGGTAATGCCGCCCAGTTCCTGGAACATATAGACTATACGCAGCGTTCCATGTATAATCAATCAATCTAGAAGACCAACATAACTCTTATAGTATATATTCCACCCATATTGTATATATTATATCTGTATACACGTACACACGTACTATTAGACTCACACATATGCTTCGAGCTCTCGTAACACTTGGATAACCACTCTCCTTCCGATCCGAATACACACGATATTGCTATGTCCCTCCTTCACTTGCCTCTTCAACGCTTTGGCTTGAATTCTCGACCATTGACTCTAACGTCTGCAGCCATACAACTTTTAAATGAGAGGTATGGCTTGCTGATGGCCGATCATTTCTCTCTGTATGTTGCTTTGCAATTTGCTTCCTACAATTTTCTTCCTGGCAACAATCCGGGAACTCTCGTTAATTCGAGCGGCGACTAAACGTGATCATCAACTGGTGCCACAGACAACACATAAACATCCCAAGGGTTATCTGGCTGCTTTCATTGCCGTCCGACATCAGGATGCCTCCGTTGCGTTCCTGAATAACAAGACGACGGCCCGTGGTTCATTTAGCGTCAGCACCATGGCGACTCAATCCCCTTTGTCCCAACAGCCTTCTCGTGAATTCTGGTAATCGTTGTACGTATTATACTTCCGTAACAAAGAATCCCTCTCAGGTCCTTGCCTCTTATATTCTGATCTTGTCCCCGTCGTTCATCGCCACCCGTCGGATAATGAACCGCACATCTACCAAGGGTACAACCAAGGTGCCCAAGATCCATACAACCCAGGATACGTCCGACTCCAAGGCGCACTGTGACACTGACAGTCCCAGCTTCCATCGGGATTGCAAAACAGCGGACACGCCAGATGAAGAAATTCGATTTCCGGACTTCGTCCCAGAGAGATCGCTAATCCCCAAGGAAGCAGAGGCAGCCCTGCGTGACCTGTTCGAGAGCGGCACCGACGATTCCCAAACCTTCACAGTCCGATGCGTGCCTCGGCGGCGATCCGCACTATCCTCCAGCTGCTTAAACACATTGCTAAGGTATCGGACGGCCAGAAATATTTTCACAGTTCACCGCGATGCTCGACGTCATCGAGCCGTTCTCAATCGACATCGGCCTTGGCTTTTTCGTGTTGAGGCTATTCCCGTCCTCGGAAATCATAAAAGTTGTCTGAAAGCAATTATTTAGACGACGGCTCGATGTCACCAAAGGAGAGAAAGGAAGCGCTGACGGACATCGCAACCAACCACCGCAAGACGGTCATGTTGGTTTCCTTGAAGACTGGGGGCGTGGGCACGTTCAAATCCATATTCCTCGCATTCAGATGCTTGACTATTTTTCTCCTACCAAGGACTCAACTTGGCGGCATGCAACTACGCAATTCTCGTCGATATGCGGTGGAACCCCGCTGTTGAGGTACCGCTTTGCACTGACTCCAGTCATAGTAATCACACCGACCGAACACATCGCGCGGACAGATATATCGTCCACATCTACAAGTCCAAGACTGACAACACCGTCGAGGATAGAATCTTGCAGGTACGGAGCACAATCGACTTTCGTTTCAAGACCCCTGATTGTCGGATGCAACAGCTGCAGGAGATTCGAGAAACGCGAAGTGACGAAGATGGTGACCAGATCAAGACGGGAGACGAGGTTGGCACTGCATTGCACATGAAAAAGGCTGAGGTGGCGTGAGCTGAAGCTTGAACCCACTCAGTTTTCGTAGACGACTTGCACATGGCAAGAAGGAAGCCGACGTGACACGATAAGATCAGTGATGGCGCATCAATTGATGCACCGTTCCCAACATTGGACTTCAACTTTCAACAAGCGAAGTTTGCATGGTCTCAGCCCGTCTTACTCGCCCACTTTCTCTCAGTGTCACTGTTAACCTCTGTCAAGGTATATCATGTCAGGCATAAAACGTAGCGGATACTTACAGTGTGCATGAACTTTTGAACTTTACGCCCGACTATCCTGGAACCGACAAGAATCAATTTACTGTAGATACGGGTTGAAACATCAGTCGGCTGTTAAACCTTCGGCATCCCTAATCCTATAAATGCCGCGAATATGCTATGCTCTATCCGGGAACTGCTGCTCCGCGAGAGGAACCTCCTCTGCGCGGTAAAGTGCCTCGATCTCCGGTGCATACAGTGCAAATGCCACTAGGCGCCGTGGAGTTCCCTTCGGCGTGTACTCGAATGGTTTTTTCCCGCGATACAACAATAATCATCTGTTTCAAGGTGGTTACGGGTAAGGCATTGATCATCATAGCCGGGAGGCGCTGTTACGCACATTCTTTGTAATGTGGGCGTACGCGGCAGTAGGCGCGTTGGCGCGCTCGATCGTCGGCCTGCGGACGCCGTTTAGTCGATGCTCTGTGGATATATTAAAAATATTGAGGAGGGGGTACGCACCATATCAACTCTCTGAATTTTTTCAGTTGTTCTTGATCGCCTGCATCATCCAAAGCAAATTCCGGGGCAGGTTCAACGAGTATCCCAGTGTGGGGGCGGTGCCGCCCGAACATGAGGACACAGGCGATATGCGCGTCGTGTGATATCATGTTTTCTACAGAGGTGTTCAAGTCCAATTACTTATTCAAGTTCGGCCAATTGCAACCAAGCGCACCTATAGGGAGGGGATTCACCTTAAAGAGAATAAGGCGCCCTCATTGATAACGCTGATCATGTCATGCACATTTTCTCCAGTGGCCAACATGATCTGGTCGTCCGCGCGCCCGTAGACGCGCCATCGCGCCAGGTCCGTGGGGTGGCGCACCAGCAAATCACCGACATCGAACGCGGGCTGGCCCTCGTGCGTCGTGTTCAACACGTGGGGGAAGCAGATGGGGGTGGGCTAAGTAACGTATATAAGTATAAGCAAAAGAAAAAACAATGCATCGTGTGATCCCAGTTGAGACGGGATGTTGAGCCACGCACAATTACAATGGGCTGGAATACACCCTCCAGCCCGTCCCATGCCTCCATCGCAACCGTGATGTGGTTAGAGAACTTGAAATACTCCCATTCGCCTGCCGGGGGCGGGTCTCGCGGGACGAACATCGTCGCAGGTCCGACTTCTGTGCTGCAGTGTAAGAAAAATCAGGGTTTGGTTGGGATGGTCTCCAGAAGCACATACCTCCCCCAGAAGGGATGCAGGATGACACCCTCGTTTGCGAGCATATCGCCAGTGCGCTTGTTCACCGAGGCACCGGAAAACACCTACGACAAATGATTGATTATTTCTTGGGGGAGGTTTATCGTATGGGGGCTAACAATAGAGTCCAGTGCTTTGAGCCGTGGAATGTTCTTCGGGTCTTGGGCCCAGGCCTGTATAATCGTATGAGCGTAGTAGAAATAGTGGTCTATCAACACGCACCTCGATAAAAACAGGCACACAGAAGACGATATGGCAGTTATCGGCAATCCAGCTGGCGAGAAAGTTGGCGGGGGTGGGGATGGTTGGCCTGGGACGCGGGCTGTACACAGCGAATATGGCCCCGCTCGCTGGCTGGCAGAATTAATTGTCAGTGATATTTCACGGCACATTGTACAGTATTTTCGCTGGGAGAAATTCTTACAGGCCACTGTGCGATGGGTGAATTTAATTTTGATTGTAGTACATAGATGAGTGAGACTCACGAGATACGTCGCGGAACCCATAGCATCTGTGCAGCATGGCATCAGCGAAACTACGAAAGATAGTCAATGGACTTGCGGAAGAGAGGGTTAGTGTGTGCCGCAACACGCTTATTCGCGAGGTCCAATTCTCCATAGCCTAAAGGTAATTCGTATTCAACTTAATGTTCCCATCATCCAAGGAGCAGGAGGTGGAGGACAACTTACGTGGAATGTTCGATAAATTGATGAGCCCCTTGGTTGTACATTCGATGGGCTTAGGGAACCCCGAAGTTCCTACGTTGGGGAGAGACGCAATCAGTCAGTGTGTTCAACATTAATTATTCAACTCCGAGCGGGAATCCGACCTGAGGAATGGAGGATAAGCATTGTATCATCGTGTGCCATCCGTATGATCTTGAAGTCCTTTGCATCTTGTGCATCCCCACTGCCTCCATGCAAATCCCCATACGTGAGCATGGAGAGCAGCTCGAGCTCTACCCCGTCGCTGGCAAGTAACGCTGCCGCATCCCTGGCGAGGGAATTAATCGGACCGTCCGTGTTGGTAAAGATTCGGCTTGCGCCAGTCTCCTTGAGAAGGCGGGCTGTCCCCTCGGCACTGTTGCGCGGCGACATCGGGAACGCGGTCCACCCGAGGCTCATTATGCCGATCAGGAGGTAGATGTAGCTCAGGCTATCTGCGGGCGCGCTGGAAGGCGTTTCTGTAATTGGGTAGAAATCTAGGCTATGTACCTGATAGCGCCAGAACCGCGATTACAGGTCGTTCCTCCGCACTAGTAGACCCCGACGCAGCGACGTGCTGCGCGACAATGCCTGCGGCCCGGCAGATACCCTCCCAGGCCTCGGCATAAGTAACGAACGTGGACGTCCCGGACTCGACATCGGAGTACATGAACACAACGTGTGCGGGGCTGTTGAGCGCATGGTATTCGTAGAGCTCTGGGATCGACAGGGTGTGGTCGCGTGGCGCGGGGTGGAACGTCGCAGAGTGGACTCCTTGGGGGGTCGGACGAGGCGGCATTCGGTGGGTGGATGGGTGCGGAAATGGAAGTGTTAGACTCGGACTACTCGAGTTTGAATGATATGTAGTGGCTTTTGAGGGTGCTTGTGGGCGCTGCGCGGATCAACAGCTAATGTTTTGATCCCCGGGTCTCGATGGTCTCGGCGGTCTCGGTGATTCCGCGGGACATCTGAGGGAAGGGCCGAGTCGTTGAGATCTTTCTGCGATCTATCCACTGGAGAAACGGGAGCAAGCGCGGTGTTTTGCGGGTGATAACTTATGTACATATGATATCAGATATATATGAGATGATAAAATAGGAAGTTTTTGGTGCGGGGAACGCTCAAGCTCCATCGAGCCCGGCGGCTCTCGACACGGGGATTAAACAGAATTGAGATTTGGTTAGACTTAGAGAGATGGGGGTTGGATATCGCTGGAGCGGGGAAAAGCTGTTGAAGACAACTCTCAGTATCAATACAATTCTCCAGAGCTCGGGTTGGCACTCCATATCTCATCTTCTCCGACTTTTGAACTTGAGCGGCCCTGCCTTCATCAGACTCGGAGTGTCCGTTCTTCAATTTTTTTCCTGGCACGGCTTGTGTCGGGTTTCCCCGGAGGCAAAACTCCCCATATTCTTCCCAAACCGATTAATAGCAAGAAACTGAAATCTACGTTACTGAAATCTTGCGCCACTTCGGAGATATCGGACCAGCCGAACAATCCCGGTCTGTAATTGAAACTCCGATTCACCTCTTGCCACAGTCCACCACGCAACTCAGTCGCCGTCTGGAGAACATTTCGATGGAATCTAGAGATTCCGAGCTCCGCTCACGACTCGGCGCAATCGAGCAGCGGAAGGCAGCCCTCGAGTCCCGAATGGCCCTCCTACGTAAAGAGCGAGAGGAAGTTTGGATGACCTCGCTGCCATCGTCTATCCTGTTTTGACACATATCGCTCAAATATCGCTCAAATCCACTGTTTTTGGCGAGCATTTAGTGGTTCACCAATAATGTTGATTTAAAAATGGTTGGCTGATTTGTTCTCCTTGTTCGGCGTGTCTTGAAATTGCCAATAGATCAAAGAGATTGGGTCCGGATAACCCAAACCCCTTCTCAGCATAATATCCGGCGCGAATGTCTCGGACGTACCGCACTCCGACATTCTGCTTCATGATTCATTGTGTATAAGCCCTCGTGTTTTCTTGTTCTTCTGCGGGAGACAATAATGCGACATTATTTTCTCTTGTTCTTGTTCTTCTGTTATGTCTGATTCGATTCAACAGGTCGACGGCACCAGTGCGTTTCTCCAATCAGAATGGCAGCAAATTCTCTGCTTATATCCATTATCTATGGATTCTACACACCCCAAGATCGTGGCCAATAGTCACGTTCAGTTCACAGATTCCGGGAGAATGTCGTAGCATGGTATGCATAGAAATCTTTAGAATTATGACAAATCAGCCACTTCTTTAGCGAATCACATCTCCATCACTCTTTCTTTATGAACATCCACCACCCGAGCAACGGCCGCACAGTGTCGTTTTCCCCCGTCGCAGACAATTTCGTGTCCTTGCTGGAGGAAATCCGGGTCCCAATCAGCCCCGCGGTGAGGGCGCAGTCAAACATCTCCCCATTGTCATCAAGCTTGACGTCGACCTCCGCATAACTGGGCGGCATGTTGTCGCAGTCCATCTGATGGAAGGGAACGTGGTCCAAGACGAGCCCCATTTTGCCACTGCTCCATGGAGTCGCCTCCAGGTACGTTGCGCAGAATGCCTGCGGGGAGAGGGTCTCCGGAGCCTCAGGATGTTGGAGATTCTGCAAAACACGGTCGGCTTCCAAGCACGGTTGGTTCGGAAGGCGTTACTTACCTCGCGCAATGGGTGCCCCATCCACTTGCCCTTCTCGCTGAACACGCAGAATGCGTTGATCCATCCAGTATAATGGGAAGGGCCACTACCTCCCGGTTCCCGATGCACGACTTGCTGCCAAAATTCGGCAATCTCGGGACTGTTGGGCTCGTCGAAGGATTTGACAAAGCGCGAGATTACGGGTACCAGGAGATGGTACCATGCGGTCGTCTGCAGACCATATTCTTTGAGCTTCTCGAGGCGCCGGAGGATATCCACCCAGTCGGCCTTCTCGCCCTCGAGCGTAACACGGGGAATCCCGCAATCAACGCCACAGAACACGAATTCAAAGTACGCCTTCAGGGTCGCCATCATAAGCATCGCGGCGACGGTGGTGTCGTTCTCGGTCGTGGTCGTGAACTTCGGCAGTACCCAACCCCGCAGCCCGGGGTCGACGACATTCTTGTGCAGCAGATCGACCATCTGGCGCGACATGTGGCCGAAGTCGAGTGAGTACCGCGTGCCTCGTGCGACGATGATGAGCTCGCGCTTCCCCTCGTGGGCGACAAAGTTCGCGCGGAGAAGCTCTGCGTTGGCGTTAACAAAGTAGTTGAACTGAGTGAGGATGGCGAGCCAGACGTCGTCCGGGCGGAGCAACAGCGCGTGGTGCTTGCTGTACGCGAGAATCACGGTGTCAACGAAGCCGTTGCGCGTAGGGATGACCTTCATTTCCTCGATCGGGGGCAGATCCTCCTTCTTCCGTGTTTTGGAGGGCAAGAAGCGGCGCCATCTGGGACAAGTCAGTGATGCGAACGATCATCCCACCGCGCGCATACCTGCTCCCCTCCTTTTGTTCGCGCTTAGCCTCAGGCTCGCCACGGTCGTCGTTCAGCGACGACTGCAGGATCTCGCCTGCCGTCTCGGCCTGGGGCTCGCAAGCGATTTCAAGGACCCGGCGTGGAGTATATATGCCTGTTTCCCCCGGCGGGAGGGCCACCGGCTTCGCAAGATGGCTTGCCACAGCGAACGTAACAGGCATTATTGGAGGGGGGTGAATAGTTCAAGAAGGGGGGGGGGGGGGGGGGTTCCATCTCTTAAATGCTCGATTTCTTCAATTCGTGCATTGCCTCCGATAGAAAGAAAATTCGCCTTCTGATTTCTTGACTCAAGTGTTCGCTGGAATGCTGCGCTGGCAGTGATGAAGCAATGGGCGGGGGCCGGCGCTGTTAGACGTTGGTTGTTTAAAACACTGCATGTTGTGAGCCAGAAGGACAGGGAAGAAGACATCGTTGGAGGATCCGAAAGAATGAGCAAGGGATGAAGATTCAGCGAGGTTGCAAAAGGGAGAAGCGAATATTCCCACCATCAAAAATCGCAGGGGCCAAGGCTGTGCCACAGCATGGTGGTATATATTGATTCGCTTATGGATGTACTTGGTTCATGCTCTACAGCTTAAGTATCCCCTTCTTCTCAATTCTCTCCTCGCTCTGCTCTGCTTCCTCGCGGTCGAATGATTTATTTCCAGGCACATCACCCCGCATCGAAGACATTCCGGGACGGTATTTATCCGTCTGATTTTTGCTTCCGGCATAGGAGTGTTGCTTTCTAGCAGTGTAAGACCTCATAAGTTGTCGGCTGTGTGTGAGGGTGAGACATCATGGTCGCGAAAATGTCCGCACTGCGTAAAGAGACAGAACTGCGTAAATTGCATACGAGAGAGGCGTGCTTGCATGGGGCTAATTCGGATGCCGGAGAATAGGGATATGTACACCCTTGCCCGTAAAAAAGTTACTCACCGAAGTTAAGCAGTGGATCCTAAGGCAAATCTCTTAAAGGCAGTGCAAATCAGCGGCCTCGTCCTTCCCTGTGGCGATATGTGAACCTTCAGGAAGTCCAGGAAAAGGATAATAGACCTGGAGAACTCCGTTCGATGACGGTTCAGCTCATTTCCAAGTCGTCCCTTAGCGTATATTTTGAAAACGAACAACCTTCCTGAGAAAATCAGCGATAAAGAGCAACACAGAAAAGTGCAGACGAAGCGAACCTTATACACCCAGCATACATCTACGAAATAATCCAACTTTGTTGGTTTGGGCACAAACGACGAATTTCCAAACTAAGGACCCAATCCTCACCGCACAAAAAATCCCGTCTCCCAAAGCAATATCAACTCGGAGAAACACCCCCCGAAACGCAAAAGATTCGCTCGAGTGAAATTATTGTACCGTCGTGCAGATTGAGCAGGGGCGGATAGTAACTTTGTGGGGTGCCTATGCCTGCAGAGCTGACGGCACAGGGGGGGGCGGTATTTACGTTTGTCCATTTCGCTGGCTTCATTTGTCCTGGCTCCTGCTGCAGAACCTTGCCAAGATTTTCAGGAATTTTCGTCTTGCTCGTTTCCGCGCTATTAGCCTATCGAGCCAATATAAGTTATCATGTTAGACCGCAGATACTTAGGTGTAGGCAGCGATTTTCTCCTTCTTCTGAGGAAACCTGATAGATGTACGTACCTCACTGCGATCGCGATCCGAGTCTCCCCCTCCCCCCCTGTTGGCCAGTCGCGTGCGCTCTGTGGCTCTTGTCGCCCGCCCAAGGAAACCAAGCTGCCTCTATCGTCTGAAGAGATCTAAAACTCAGGGGTACGCGCTGAAAAAGCGCCGGTGGCATTACGCAGAAGATGCCTTACCACATGGCCCGCAGAAGGGCAGCCAGTAATCAAGCAATAAACAAGTCATTCCAGTACGGCCGGAATCAGTTGCTGCGTATGTAACTCCGATCAAGAACGGTAGTGGGAGTCGCGAGCATAAGAGGCAGCGGCGTTGGACTTTGGACTTCCCAAATACACTCTGGTGACACAGTGGGGCGATACAGAGCAGAGGATGGCCATCGCCAGTTAGAATGAGGGACCAATCAAGGTTCGTTCCCCCGAGTTAAATCCCGAGAACCTTCGACGAGGGACGCGCCAGAGGGGTAGAATTAGGAGAGAAATTAAAATAATTGTAATTGGACGTACGACAGTGTGGTCCGATGTCTGCGTCGGCGACGTCGGGTTCGCAGAGGGGTGGCCTGTCGATATTGTCAGCCGCCAGCAGGGCAGAAGCAGAGTTCCGTGAAAATCTCCAGCGAGATGCCCAGACTGCCTCGTGGGAACTGCTCGATAGAACGGAAGGGCCTTCGACTGATACCTGTGAGTCACAATGATCAGGCGTTTTGAGCTGCCGATGTCCCGCGAAGGTGTCAGAAATCATGAAGCAAGAGAGGTCCGCGAAAATCTCTAACGAAATGCTCAGACTGACGCTTGGACTATTTCTCAATAGAATCGAAGCAGCTTTCACTAATAGCCTGTGCACAACCAGGCGTTTTGAGCCTGCCGATGTCCCGCCGCGAAGATGCCAAAACCGTGAAGTTTGGACGATAGCAGATGATTTGAGTGCATCCGATTCCCATTCGGAAAATCATCCATGTTAGTTTGAAACTGGGCCTCCGGACTCCGATAGACGATACCACTCCAGGCGAATGATTCGGAGCAGCGATCATGGCCCAGATTCAGAGTCGCTCTTAGTGGGAAGAGGACCCAAACACCGTATCGTTTTGCCTTCTAGATAGATGAAACAGTGGGATCCGTCTTTTAAGCTGGGAGAGCCGAGTGAGAACTTCAACGGTGCGAGTAAGTAGCATGATGAAGGTTGACCGCAAGAGGTGGGGCGGCAATCAGCCACCCCCAAATGAAATGAGGTCAAATGCCGGCAAATATAAACAAAGCTCCTGCTTCGCTCTGCAAACTTCACGGATCACAAATTCGAACAGAGGTCTCGCATCTATTCGGGCTTTTCTTGCTTTTTTGAGGTCGCTAACTCTCCATGAAAGGGGTTTCGAAGTCAGGCCTCGTTTGTGGTGGTTAACAGGCTCAGATACTTTCCTTCTCAACGACCCCTACTTTTTTTTTGGCTCGAAAAGAAGTCGCGGGTACCCAACCGTTCATCATCCGTACGCTGGACTCATCCTCTGCACTAGCCTCTCGGTGGTATCTTTCCCCGATGCTGCTGTTGCTGGCCCGCTTCGCGCATCGACGGGATCAAAGCCCCCTTCCCGGGCTCAGCATTCCACCTGTCCCGCCTGACAGTCGTAAGTACCTGGCTCAACATGGAAATAGGCTTTCGCGACCGACGTCACAAGCCCGATGCTCGCTTCCCTATCTTGCTCGCGGAGCACCTCGAGTCTACGTGCAGCGTATCCCCAAAATACCGGCGGCGCTAAGGCTCTGCCAATGACGAGGATCCAGATCGCTTGAAAATCGGAAGGCACGACGTAGGGGCTGCCTCTCTCAGGCACACACGCCGCCGGTCTGTATCCCTGTTCATGTATAAATACGCCCCTCTGCCGTTGGACGAGCTCATCACAATTCACTCGAATTCCCCATCCTCAGTTCACCACTTCCTCCACAATGCGCGCCGCTGCTCTTGCTTTTATCGCTGCCTCGGCCGTGCTTACTGCCACCGCCGCCCCGCTCGTGAACATCCATGCCTCGCGTAGCCTAACTTCTAAATGGACCGCGGACAACGCAATCCAGGGCACGCATGGCTCCGTGGTCCAATTCCGTCGCATCGGGGACCTCCCCGCACATGGCGCTGCAGTACCAGTACGTGTCCGTCAAGCGCAGAATGTTCTCCAGCTTACCGTTCGGCTCTGCAAACAGGACGGCGTCGTGCAGCCTACGCACCCGGGATGGAAGGGTCGCGCGCAGGCCACGGCTCCGGGGTGGAAGCGCGCGACACCGAGCTTGGTTCTAGAGCACGAACATCCAGTACCAGCGGAGGCCACCCACACTGCCGACGCGCCCGGGTGGAAACGCGAGGGCGAAGCACGACGTCCCGATGCACCCGGCTGGAGACGCGATGCACCACACACCGCCGACGCGCCCGGGTGGAGACGCGACGCACCGCACGGCGACGCTCCCGGGTGGAAACGCGATGGCGAGGCACCAACACAATCCGGCGCCGAACCAATGGAGGCCACCCACACCGCCGACGCCCCTGGGTGGAAGAAACGTACCGCTTCTCCTTCCCGTCCATCTGCATACGCATCCGACTGAGTTTCCTCTCCTCACATGATTTATTTATGCTGGAAGTCGTTATTTATGGCCGCAGTTTGTCATAATTTATGATTTTCGGCACACCTAACTTATTCTCGAACATACCTCATCTTGTACCTTACTTCCTTCCGTATAACTGCCTGCTGTCCTGTGAAATCTTGCAATACAATTATAATGTTTTTTTCTTTCTTTCTTTTCTTTTTCGTGCCAGACTGCGCTGAGTTAATATGGGCGATATAGTGTGCAAAAATTCATCAGCTTTTCATTAACAGATTACAGCAATATCTTAATTATAAGATCACAACTTAGAATCCCCGCTGACAATTCGCCGGCGGGTTGCGTCTTTTCATAGGTTACAACTCGCAAACGGCAACTTGGCATTTGATGGAGGAATTGATCCCATCATTTCCCGTTCCGCACCTGCGGCAGACGCTCTCATACGGCTTGACCAACTCCGGATTAATTAACCGTTCTTTAAGCAAATGCTCGTTCGGCAGTGCAATAGCCCCATTTGTGTTACATCTCCATTCTCACTCTTCCCCTCGCGTCCTCGACATCAACTCGGATCGTGCACTGGCCTTTGTCGAATATATCCCCATTGGTACGCTACGGACTACGCATACTTTGCCGCAGCCTATCGACGATTGCTCAGCACAGCTCAACTAGAGAAAACCCCCAGTCAACCTTTTCTGTTAAAGTTCCCGCAATTAACTTGCAGTGCCTCATCCGAAACTGGTTGGCCTCATGGTTCAAAAGTTCATTTTTGGAATACATAGCATCGATGTATCTGACAGTAACGGAGTTCCTGTGGGATATGCGCAGTTTGTCGCAGCAGATGATGTTAAGCTGCGGCGAGGAGTATCGAATATTTGCCGAGCATAAAAGCCGCCTACTGTTCCTCAGTTATCATTCCTTCATCTACTTCTTCCGTCGTCGACCGTCCTGAATTTCTCGGCTCTGTGCGTTTGTGCATCAAGCTGAACTCCCCTTGCCGTTCCTCAACTGATTTCTCCCATGGTCGAAACTACAATCTTTACGTTCTGCCTGGGCTCGTTTTTACGCTGCGGCTCATCTCTTCTATCGAATTGCTACACTGTAGATGGATTGCCCCTCTCTTCTCGATCAGTGATGTTTTCTGGTCTCTTGCCGCTTTTGTCTACTTCCCGTAATACCATAGATATTTCAGTGACAAAGAAAAATATCTCCCGTCTCAATATCATCCGGGCAACGGCCGGAGCGAAGCGAGGGCACATCTTGTTAAATTTAAATATCTTGAATTCATTCCACGGCCAAATATCTACCGATGGGTCTGTTTGACGCGTGACATTTGGACTTGGCCGTGTGAGGATTCCCCCCATCCAGTGACCCTCGATATTGTGTTTGGCATATGCTTGGGATTTTATTCCCTCCCTTTCTAGGAATCTGATAAACCTGGGTAACTTCTGTTTATGGATTTCGGCACGGCACGGCACTACCATCAATGTTGCGATCAATTTCATCACCGCCGAGCAACTTCAACCAAAACAAAGTCCTACCATAGGGTGTGAATTGTGGCCCACATTAATTAAAAGCATTAGATCATAGATTTCTTTAGAGCAATGTCAGCAGTTTGATGGTTCGTTGCGGAGTTGTAAGCAAAAGCACTATTTGCACTCGAGACTCGAGAGTTGGGACCCGATAATTTTTGCACACTATATGTATCATAGTAATTCATGTAGATCCAGCGGGTGCAGATTTTTTGAAGACGTGCCAGAGTCGTTTGCGATTCGGGCTCGCGGCGGTGAATGCGGTTATTGATATTTCTGACTATCTACAGTATCATGTACTTGTCCCAACATCCAACATCGTGGTATACGGAGGTTACTTGGGAGAATCATACTATAATACAGCGTCGTAAACTAATGAGGAGATCGTCTTGAAAGCAGGGAAAGGAAGTACAGTATGTATAAGTACCATGTCATGAGCGATGTCCAGTAGAGGAATCACAGTAGGGCCCTCAGCAGCAGCACAAGCGCCAACACCCCGACACTCGGCGCAGCGTGCGTACGTGCCCCATCGACGAGCGGTACTGCATTTCCAATCGTCGCATTCAGACATCCAAGCAGAGTAGTATCGATTCCCCCGGGCAGGGGCGTGTTCGCTGTAGAATTCTCCGGCGCGAAGACTGCGGTATTGTTATACCCGTCAAGGCTCAGCGCGACGCTGCTCGCGCGGTAGTACTGTACGACCTGCTCGGGCTTCTGCGCGTCCGGGGCGCTCGCGTTGAACGGTGTCGGCATCGTGGCGCTGATGCTCGCCGGGGTGAGGGAGGAGGAACAGTCGGCGGCGATAGTGGACATGAGCGCGGTGACGGTAGTGTTGTCCGCGATGAGCCGGAAGGTCGTTCCCGCCGTGGAATTGGACTGGAAGGCGGCGTTGGCCATGGGGCCGCCCGGGCGCGAGCTGTTGTCGGGCTGGCCGTACTAATGCGTGCGTGGTCAGAAGGGTGTAGGGAAAAAACGGAATGGGATAGCCTCAGCGTACTTCGTCTGTGTGTAGATATGTCGCGTTCGGACCGTAGTTTGGGCCCGTGCCCCACGAGAGCGGCCAAAAGTAGAATGGGAATCCGCGCCCGTCGACGCCGCGGCTGTTCACGCCAGGATATCCACTGCCGTAGGCCCTGCATACGAGGTCAGATATGAAAATCCTTAGACACCTAGTATGTCAACTAACTGGCTCCCGTATATATCATTCCTCGTCGCACCACCTAGAACATGACGTTTAGCCGTGCACATTATTTAAAACTGGAGTCGACGTACCTTCGCTCCGCCCTGAGAATAAATTGGACGAGGGAATCGTGCTGGTCTTGCCCCCGCCATTGCCAAAGGACGTGATGGTGCGTGAGGAGCCTCCGCTCGAGATGACGCCACTGGGGTGCTCGGATGTCGAGGAACCGCCTTCGTTAGAGGAGCTTGAGCTTGTGCCCGACTTGCCGCTACTGCTGCCCCCACTCTCGCCGCCGCCGGACTCGGAACCCTCTCCCTCGCCGCTGCTGCTGAACTCGGAACCCCCACTCTCGCCGCCACTGCTGGACTCAGAACCCCCACTTTCGCCACCGCCACTCTCGCCACCACCAGCCCTACCAAGTAAGCGCGAGGACCAGCTGCGCCGTGAATCACTGAGGAGCGGTAAAGACATTGGGTGGATGTAGTAGGTTGGGTTTGAAGGAAGAAGTGGGGCTGTGACGCCCCACCGTTGCATTTAATACCGGTTGCGGGCACAGCTTACGTACCGAAGTGGAACCAGAGTTATTTTGAAAGGCGATGCAATTGGTTGGTAGCCACTTAGTTTCAGGTCGTCAACAGCTCTTCTTCCTCTTTGAGCCCCACTCTAACTGTGTCTGACATCCACGCTTGCCTCCGCTGGAATCAATTCCCATAGTGATTCCGTTTAATCGCCCAATACCCGCAACTTCCGTTACTTTCGAACTGCAGAACGACTGCAAGCAGTGCATATCAACCCCGTGCTTCAACAGCAATTGATAATGTATCTGAATTCCCTAAAATGAACAGGTATTACCCGATGTGCCGCCGTTGAACTGCGGTAATTGCTAAGTAGAAACCGAGTTGTTGCGAACAACGAAAGCTATTGAATAGGTTAATCCTAAGTTAAACTCCTGTTAAACTTGTTTAAACAGGCATCCGGCGCAACTACAGATCATACTTATGAAAGGTTTCTCCTCCTTTGCGGGTTCCTGCGGAGGCCACTTGTGATCGTTCACAGCAAGACATACACAGGGAGGATAACCAAATAACCCATGTTGAAACATTGAAAAGATATGGAGAAACTATTTTCAATAACTTTTGCATGTCTGTTTGCCAGCGGTGGAGGAAGTATTCAAAAGATACTCAAAGGATATTCTAATCTAAGAATATCTTTCCAATGTGTTCAGCGTTCTCCAGGCTCAAGATACACAAAACTCATTGAAAATATCTCTTCCATATCTTTCCTATATTTTGGCAAGAGTTATCTGGTTATCCTCCCAGTGATACTATATCTGACTAGGAAGCTGGACACTTGCCAAATATAACAATGAATAGTACTAAATGTTGAGCCATTGGACTTGTGGGAGGGACTGCAACCCCTGAGGACCATCCATGTCGAATTTCGAGGCGGAATGATGCGTTGATCGAAAGCTGTGCTTCGTCTGATCACCGTCCAGAGGGTGAGAATATCGGTTTCTTAACGCCGAGCGGTCATCTTACCCGTTTCTTCACTAATCCTTGGTCAATCCACGAGTTCTTGGGCTCATTCTGCTCGCAACATCTTGAGCTCCCTTCCGATGCACCACGATAATCTACAGACTCATTTTCCCCATCTAATGCTTCATCAACGAACGAGATCTGCCTCCAAGTACCCCACCCTCGCGGCGCGTATACCAAACAGCCCTTTCGCACTACGGATCTACAATTTCGCATGGGCCATTATGATGTATAAAGCCTCAGTTTCAAAGGTATTCAATCATTTTATCTGTTTTATACCTCTCTCACCGTCGTTCATGCCTTAAACCACCCTAATATCTCTGGCATCAATGTCTAAATGCCGGGTTCTCGACTGTTTGTCTTGGGAGTGGAGTGGCGTGCCCAGGTATGTCCAACTACTTCTTATGAAGCCGCCTGCAACTTATTCTGGGCAACCATGTTCTCTCTCTGCCGGGCGGCCCTCGTTCAATTTGCGGCATAGATCCCGTCGCACGCATCTGACATAGGAAGCCTCCGGTCCAACCATTTCCTTTGGTCCTGTATGCCCTTTTACTACCTAGAATCCATTTTTTAGCTTCCCTCGACTATATTATACACCGCAAAGGTACCGAAGGAGACAGCAACAATGGATTTGTGCGGGTGTCCAGCTTCCCCGTATATTGCCTTTTCGCGAGTTCCGCCCGAAATAAATTCCCAGCACACTCAAAATCTCATCAAGCGGTCCCCAAATATGCTCAAATTGTTCACAGGATGCGCGCCTACAATCGAAGTGCTTCGGATGCTCAAAACAAGGCTCGAGGGAGCTGTTAATAGTCTAAAACGCCTAAGGTGTCCAGGTTCCCAGCGCGTAATAGTATGTCTTGCAGGGTTCTTCAAGGTAAAGCTGCAAAAATACAAGAATTGATATTGTGGGTTGACCATGGTTACGGCTCCGGGAATCTCCACTGCGATCCGCTGCCCACCCACTGCCAGATAAAATAAACCAGTGCAAAATAGGAGGGAGCGGAAAGCGGGAACTACTAGTATGCAGACCGTGATCGGGTGGCGGCTTTCACCAAAAGGGGAAACCTCGCTTGCACGTGCAAGATCACGGAGGCGGGCGTCGCCAGTCTCGCTCGGTTCATCAGCCGCAAGTTCAGCAACGCAACTGGGGCAGACTGCCCGGGCCCGTGTCAACGTCGGTTGGGATTACTAGATTCCCAGCGAGATTAAATTCATCGGCCAACAAACGGGCAAAAGGTGTTATCCTTGCAGCTCAACTTTCCGTGATGTTATGCTTCAATTGAGAACACTGCGGCCTGCTGTTGTACACGCTAGCTACAAATATACAGCTACACTTCATTTGAAGGGCCTTTGAGCTGTCCCCGCACACATCCAACAACAACACCCAATGTCGTGCACATACCGTGCTCACGAGATGCCTTGAAAGCTTGAACTCGTTCATTGGGAAAATTGGCGGAAGTGGCGGTTACATGTGAGTGTTAGCTGGGCCCTCGTCATCTCTATTATACCCTGTGATCAGATTTAATGAAGGTTAGCCCTGGTTAGAGGGCGCGGATCGATGGACGTCATCCGGCTATGACAATCAAAAAATGACGTTGAACCACATCTGAGTCCGGATGAGGATCGTATTTAACACGGCTGGAGGGTGAGCAGAGTTGCATTCTAGTTCCGCTCATGTTCATTCTACTTATTCTGTTGACGTCCCTGATCTGCATCAACATCAGGAAAATCTGAAATGCTATGAAGTGTAAGTGGTGGCTATTTTGGTCTATCACCGTTTGTCCTGGTCTTTCACTGTCTATCCTGGTCTTTGAATCCTCCAGGCCAACTCCGATGGTCTGTGGAAGTTTATGGTGGGTTATATATCTCCCATGTCTATTATGGTGGTCTATGGTTGTTTCACAGTTTCCTCTACTAACAATTTTGAGCTTCAGAGAACATTGAGTATACTTGATACTTAGCCACTAATAAGGGACTTTAAGATATCATTTCACCGTCTGATTCGCTAGGTGTGCTTCTAATTCATGGAAACTGAGGTCCGAGTCCACAAGAGGCCCCCCGGCAGAATACTCAACTAGTTGAGGATATGTAAAACACAGTACAGTTTTTTTGCCTGTGGTCGACATTGAGTTTTTGGCAAATGCTATTTAAGAAGATCGAGGACTCCGCTGGCAGTGTACGCGGTTGATATGTACACGGAAGAATTAACGTAGTGGCATAAGCAGTGCCTCGCAACGCCGTCAGAAACAGAACCGATGTCAAGAGATGTCAAGGCATTTCAAGATTGTTAGCTTGCGGATGTAGGTAGATTCGGGTTGCCGTGAGAAAGACATCATTGTCCGACATTATGGAGAGAATGGCCAAAAGAGGTTCCAGAGAATCAAGGAAGCAGGGTCTCTGGTGAGCTGTGTGGAGGTCGGCTTATAAGCGGCACTTGCAACACCGTCGGAATCAGAGCCGGTGTCAGGTTGTTTCAAACTCCGCCATCACAACGCACGTCGTTCTCTCTTTGGTCCTTGTTTGGTCACTCCTTCCTTCCTTTCGCTCACATTCGCCCATTGCTCTTCGCACCTCCACGTCCCTTCATTTCCATCTGGTCGCGGACTCAAGACAAGAGGCTTCGTTGGAATTCACACCTGCCTGTTAGACTTCAAGCTCAAGCCCCTTCTGGACCGCAAACTCGGTCGCAATGCCAAAACTTCAAGACTTCAAGCTTCAAGCTCAAGCTGCTTCCAGATCACATACCAGTGCTACTCATCAAGATCTTCGGATTCTCTCTACTGTTCTCCGCAATGTTTCAGAGTCCACAAAGTGACCAAGTCTGCAAAATGTCAAAGCTTAAGTTGCGTCTCCCTTGATGAAACCCTGTTCTCCCACGCAACGTCAATCTCAGAACTTGCATCTTTTACCATCTTGACACATCTTCACTATCTGTCCACTATCCAGCCTTTGTAGTATTTTATATGTCCTTATATATATATTGTATTGACATACTGTACGGAATATAATTTGTTTCTTGAAATCATTTGTCTTTGAATACTTTGAGACCTGTTATATCTATGATGGCTATCCTGTCTATGCAGTTATGATAGACCTCGCACTGTCTATGATAGGCCTCATACTCTCTTTGTTGGTCTATGAAAAAAAAACCGCCCCTCCCACCTTTCTATATAGACAGGGGTCTGCTATGAAGTCTTTCATGTCTATTTTGGGCTATGATGGTCTCCAGAGCAGTTTCAGATTTTCCTGATGCAATGGCGCCCCCACAATCCAGCTGGCAGCAATAAGGTTAGGCAGGGGTAGAGGTAAACCTCCAGAGGTCAGAGGTAAGGTTGGCAGAGGTAGGGGTAGAGGTCAGGCTATTGTGAAACCTCCCAAACCTCTGCCTGACCTTTGGAGGTCCAGAGGTATGCAGAGGTACAGCTCATATGTGCTTCCAAGACAGTTTTGGCTGCTTGAAATCCAAATTTTGTGAACATATCATCTAGCTCTGAGACCTGCATTTATTTATGAGCATATTCATATCTGAACACCTGAAAATTGTGCTTGTAGTGTTCAGATGTAGGCATGTGATATGTTGTGAAGGCCATTGATAACAATGAGAGTCCCACTGAAGTCAGATAGCCTTGTATCTAGGAATTATACCTTGTAGGACTTGCCTGTGTCCATCAAATGTAAGAATAAATCCTTCTTAACTCAAATTAATAGCAAAACCTTAGAGGTATACCTCCAAAGGTTACCAGGGAGGTTATGAGGGGTAGACCTTGGAGGTTTTAGAGGTAAGGTAGAGGTCAACCTCCCAAAGGTAAGAGGTGTCAGAGGTAAGGGTAGAGGTTGGCCCACAAATAGCTCTACCTCTACCCCTGCCTAACCTTAGGCGGCAACAACTCTTGTCAGGCGAGATATTGTGCCGTTACAGCAGGAATTTTTTGTCAGGATCCCCTTTGCAGAACCGCCTCTCGGTAGTCTGCGCCTGCAACCTCTGGTGCTGAAAGCATCCCTCGAGAACGGTACATTTGATGCTAGCAAATTTGGCCTGGGATGTCTACAAATGGTGCAGCACTTGGCATCCTCTCTTTCCCGCTAGCCCCATCGCCAAGATTAGGGTGTTGCTCTCAGTACAATTTCAGAAGACTGCTTGACCATAAACGTGCTGCAGCCTGCCAGGACTCCGGCTGATGCAGCGCTTCCCATTGTGAGCTTCTAATACCGCTATACATAACGAGCATTTATTGACGCGATTCAAGATGTTTTGGACGTGATTGTCCTTGATCTTTTTTGTTATTTAACATACTGACCCCAAGCCAGGTATGGGGGTGGATTCGATGGGAGTGTTTTGTTGAGCTTCAATGGAAGTGCAATCATTGCGTGAAGTGTTGCCCAGGTATGCCGTTTGCAGCGCTTGAGGGCGTCAAGTTGATCTTTGTCGCAGGGAACACCTATAATCTATGTCAACTTCAACTATTGTTTGGGACCATTAGGCTTTCCACAAGGCCAGGAAGCCCTGCCCTGAATTTGGGCCTCAAAGATCAGCTGGCCGCATTCCAATGGGTCCAGTCGCATACTGGAATCTTCGGGGGCGACAAAACCAAGGTGAGTTTTGTTCTCAACCTAACATATTTTAACCCAACATATATTAAATTCAACCCACTTTTTAAATCCAGGTCGCCATCTTCGGCTAGAGCACAGGATCTGTAATGATGTCCATCCTATTCTTGAACTCGCCCATCAGTTCTTTGGCATGGGCAGTCATACGTTCAAATCATAATCTCATACTAGTTTGGGCTTCACACCGATGTGCGTGCTATTCCAACAGATATTGGAGTCTGGCTCTGAAGCCACCACCCTGTTCACTGCAGAGCGCCAGGAGGCCACCTGGCAGAATTCTGTCGGTGGTGTGCCATCATGCGCTTCCAGCGCGACCTCTGGCTCCACCTTTGGATGCCTGTGCACCACAAATACGACTGAGATATTCCAGGGGCTTTCTGCGGCCAAGGCAGCCGCCACCAAAGTTTCCCTGTGGGACCCTGTCATCAATGGATGTGGGGGCCTCATACCCGATCTGCCGTCTGTCCTGTTCCAGTGAGGGCAATTTGACCGCTTGCCATTCATCGCGAGCACGAATCTAGATGAAGGTGCGATACAGTATCCCACGATTCTGGCTTTCTAAGTTCGATCCTGGTTGATGCTAATTTATACTTGTAGCGACTAGGTTTACGCCTACAACCATCAATTCAACTGACAAGATCAACGACAGATTGGTTTCCTTGTGTTCGCCCTCGGTTGATCTAATGGTGCTTGCGAGCTCGGTGCTTACTCTGTTGCAACTGTATCCGGACATTCCCGCTCTAGGTCGGTACTTGCATTTTGTGGACTCAATCACAGTCATTCACCATGCATTAATGATAACTAGGCTCCCCATATAACACTGGAAACAACATGTTCACTTTGGACAGCCAGTACAAGCGCACAGTGGCAATTGGTCAGTTTCTTCGTATTGAGATTTGCAAAGCAACAATAGCTTACCCAGACAGTCGGAGACCTGGACTTTACGTCCCAATGCTGGCTGTGGATCGAAACCGCCGCAAATGCGGGGATCAAGATGTTCGGGTACCTGTTCACGCAGCTGCAGCTGAATGCAGAGACCCAGCTCGGTGGACTGTCCACTTTCGCATTGATACTAATACATCTCACCTGAATCAAATCACGCGCAGTATACCACGGTGCAGAAGTGCTCTTTGTGTACGGTGCCCTGACCAATGGCTCTGTGTCTGCCCTCCTCCTCAGCCAGCTCATGATTGAGTATTGGGTGTTGTTCGCAATGAGCCTCACGCCCAACGATGGGCTGGGAACCCCACGTAAATATTTCATACTATCAAGTACTCACCTCGCGTTGACTGCCATTCCTCTGTATGCAGGACCCGAGTGGACGCAGTTCACTCCACATGATAAAGTATGTTCCAGCCTCCTTTTCCAACTGTTCCCAAGTATGTGTGAGATCGTATTGACCGCTAACAGAGTGCAGTGTAGACGATAATGATAATGCAGCTCAACGGCGCAAATATGACCATGATCCCAGATGATTTCCGCACAGGTGAGAGAAAGCTTAAAGTACTCACCATAGTTGAACTGGTTGTTGATTGAGCCATAAGATCAGATTTTGTTCATCAACTTGGACCCTGCCATCTGGCAGCACTAATTCATTTCATCCAGCGGCGTACACTGGCAGTAAAGTGGAAGGTTGTGTTACTTTTGCTTTGGAAGACTCGGACTCCCATGTATGTATAGAGCAATTCCTGCATTATACATGAAATATGATAAGCTCATCTTAAGTTCTGGATGGTCTGACCGCATTTCAGACCCAAGTTCCACCCAAACACTGCGTTTAGACCCCCCGTAGACAGAGGGTCTGTCTACCCGGGTAGACCGAGGGTAGACCGACCTGTCTGGCTACCTAAGTCCATGTTGCGTACACACACCCGGTTCACCTGAGTCTACCGTCTGTCTACCCTGTAGATGGAGGTACACAGACCTGAGCCGAGGTAGACTGAGGTAGACCGACGCAGATATGATCGGGCTGACATCAGCGCTGGGTTTCGCCAGCGAACTTTCAACCTAGGTTGACGAGAAGTCAACAGTGAATTGTAAGTGAGTTTCCACGACTGTTGAAGTGGGGAAATCAAGTGATTGTTTGATCCGATGACCACCGCTGTCAATGTGTGTGATGTGTGTGCACATCTAGCGCCACAGGTTACATAATCGCTCGCACACACAGGCCAAGACAGGGATAAGCATGCAACGCAAAGGAGAGGCACCCAGACACAGGAAAAGCCGAGGTGAGCCCAAATTAGCACTGTAAGTTTGGACGAGGTGAGTGTACCGACAGAGACCGAGGTAGACGGAAGTAGCCGGAGGTAGCCGAAGGCTGTCCACCCTAGGTAGCCGGAGGTAGACAGGGGTACACCGAGGTCGACTAACTTACGTCTACATGTCGTGGTACACATATGTCTACCCGGGTAGACAGAGGGTACACTAAGGTACACTAAGGTAGCCCGAGGTCTGTCTACAGGGGGTCTCAACGCAGTGAAACTTAAGTTCCCAGTAACGTCTGTGTGAGAATGTATTCCTCACCATATATCCATATATGTACTGCAACTTGAGTTCAGCCAAACTCAAGTCCTATTCATAGCTGAAGTAATGACAAAGCTCAAGTCCTATCAAAGCTTAAGTAGCGCCAACGTAAGTGCTGCATGGGATGAGGGGATGGCAGCATCACAGAGGCGCAGCCGGCAGGAGAGTCCTGGATATGGCACATGCTGAAGTCTGCCTCCAGTGTGCCGATGTGCATGCACAACGTGACCCACAGAGGTGACACCAATTTGCAGGGATGTGGTGCTCTTGTGTGCTGTCTATGCATGAGCAGAGGAGGAAGGGTAGAGGAAGGGATAGGGAAGGAAAGAGGAGGCAGAAGTCGTGCAGGGAATGATGTGTGACATGGAAAACACACACCTGGGTGTGTCATTGACGACATCCATGCGAGGGAGCTGAGGAGCAGGTGAAAGAAGTCAGGAGAGACACATTATCTCGCACCTACCTGCTGTCCCATCTTTTTACCTTCTCTTTCCTCCTCCCCTCGTCTTGTTTGTTGGCAGGTGGCATTATCGATATCATACTCGTAAATTAATCCGAGTGAACGGCAAAAGAGATGTTACAGGCAGCTGAGAGTGGCACCCCGTCTTGAGCCCTGCCTTTGCTCGGGTTGGCCCTAGGTACAGAGCTGTGAGGTGGCAGGCTGAAGCTATCACTCAGCTGTTGATCCCATTGTTCATTTTGAAAACAAGATTGTGAAAAACAAAAAGAAGATTTGCCATCATGATTTGATTGTCATTTTCATTTTTGCTTTGAGGTTTTTGTTTTTGTTTTGGATAACTTGGTTTGGAGGTATCACATTTCGATTTGGAGGGCCATTACATGGACCTTTTGTCTCTGAGATTGACCATGATGATCATGACCCAAAACTAAAATCTACATCACAGAAACAAAATAATAATGAATAACTTCTCCAGCCAAATCTTGTGCACCGAGCTCAAACCTAAGATGTAGAATTTTGATGGGCAGGCATGTGTTCATTCAGCATTTTGCTTTACTTGGAAGCTCAACAGAGATATAAAACCTAAAGAGATAGTTCTCTTCAGAGTGAGCATAAAACATACTTTGCCTCCTAGGATTTTGCGTTGAAGTGGCAGTAAGCATTGAACGCTGCAGGTCATAATTCAGACTCTGCACTTTATGTAATAACTAGGGGTACCAAATACACCCCACGTGGTTAATTCCAGACTACACTGAGACACACCACACATCCCGCTGACATCAGGAGGATGTCCCACTTGATGTTTTCAGCATCCCCTTCATTTACTTCGTACTCCGACAACATGTGCTCCCATCAATTTTTTGTCTTGATGTTGTCAATGAATCACCAGTCCTTGCCTCGATGTCTGATGACTTGTATCAACCGCCGACAAGTGATGGTGTGGAGCAACCCCTAATGTCACCTGTCATCCCTCAACACCATTACTGAGAGCAAAAGGAGCGCGAGGATTTGCACCGTAATGAAGTGAGTGCAGTGGTTCAACTCAAATGATCTTGTGGGTGAATTCTTTTTTTTTTTTTTTTGTCACACTTGCTGTTCCCTTCTTAAGCAGGAACACATTTATCAAAGGGTTCGGATGTGGGGTATATGTACCGACATGCAGATAGGAACATGGTAGACCGATCTATTTTTGTTCTAGATGCTGTGCTTCTACACCCTAGTTAAAGCCGCTGAATTCCCCTCTCCTTCCACCATGGCATCTAACAATAACTTCTCTGACTTGCCCCCTCTGACAGACAATGAAAGGTGTGCAGATGTGGGTAACTGTGATGACCATTACTCACAGGGTCGTAGACTTATCAAGACACTGCAATGTCCTGCTGGAGCAACAGCAGAAGCAAGGCAACAGGTATGTCCACAATACAATCTTGAAGACTTCATTTTGCCGGCCCTCAAGCCTCCTTCAGGCTGTTGAAGCCCTCAAACCAAAAGTTAGCACAGACAAGAAGACCACATTTTGGATTGTATACAAGACGCTCGCAGATGAGCATGATAAGGAATTTCTCCAGAAATATAGCACAGACCTCAATACATCACTGATATTTGTGTGTACATGAACCGTTGTATCATGCATTTGTCTAGTGGAACCTAGGCTGGTCTTTTTTCTGCTGTCAGTTCAGCCTTCATTACACTGGTTGAACATTTCAAGTTTTTCAGTGAAAAAATTGGTGAAAAATGTTTTGAATTTTACAAAAGTTTTTTGCCGAAAATGTTAGTGAAAAAATTGAAACTTCTTCATGAATTTTTGAACTTCAAAACTATTTTAGCACTTTTTTCACCACATTTTCACAACATTCAAAAAAGTCAGGAAAAGGTTTCAAATTTTTCACCCAATTCTTTGCTGAAAAACTATGTAAAATTCAAAACAATTTTCACCAGTTTTTTAACTGAAAAACTTGAAATGTTCAACCAGTGTTATCCAAATCCAACTTGGAATCCAACCACACCACACTCCTCTCATCATTGTAGTGGCCCAATGTCTGCTCTATGTCAGTGATGTGCCTACCATCTATCTAAGCATGAGAAAACCCTAAATGTAGAGGTAAGGGGCTGAGAGGAGGAAGGGAAAGGTGTGTGAGTGTTTCAACAATGTTCAGTTCCAAGACTGACAACCAAGTGGCTGGTGACCAAAGAAATAGGCAAAAACATGGGCTGCGATGAATGCAGCAACGAGTATGGAGTGAGGGCAAGGATGATAGCAATGAAGATGACGAAGGTGAAGGCGATAGAGAAGGCGAGCACTTGAGGGTGTGAAGGAATTTCGGACTTTTAGCGAGCGACATTGGGGGAAAACCAAGTGATTATTCAGAGAATCTATACAGTATTTATACAAGAACATAAAGAGGGGAAGCAGAGCAATGATGAAATAGAATGCGACATATCTGTGATCCGAGCGCAAGAGAGGAGGATGAGGCAGTATAAAGTAAATGGTGTATCAGATGAATTTGGAATAATGGCACGATTGCAGCAGGTCTGACCGAGGATTGAATATCTGGGTCAGGTGAAGTGGAGCCAAAAGGTGATGCAAGGGCGAAGGGCTGCGATTGACACATGAGTCGGGGGTAGTCATCACCAAAAGCGGGGACATCTGCTATGCCCTGATGTGAGTCACATGGCCGGATTAGGCATATCAGGCCATATAAGGGCTTCACCAGGCTGGCGGGGGCTCACAAGGCCATAGAAGGCACATATAAGGCTGGTACTGCACTGTATGGCTGATAGCGCCTTTTAATGCTATATAAGGCTGCGTCCGGCAAATAAAAATCTGCGACGCTTTCATAAATTGCCTTGACTCGGAACAGTACAAAGCATCGACAGCCTACAGCGGGGTGTATATTCCTCAACCTCATCTTATATCTTCGCCTGGGTCGTCGTCGTGAGCCTTCCTCTTCACAATGTTTTTTGGAAATTGGCTTATTGGGCTTATCTCCTGGTTCTCTTCCTCCACAATTTCAACCTCATGGTCTAAGGATTAAAGACAGGCATTTGCAAGCCTCATATGAAGACAGTTTTATTTACACGTTCAAAAACGGTCACGATCTCGTAATTTTCGTGCCGAACGAATGGTTACCATTCTCGTTTACCGCAACGGTACTCTACCTAAATACGGCAGTGCGCTTCCAGCCAAGGGTATATTTATTTTGTGGGCTCAAACAGGTACAGTGAAACTGGGCAGTAGAATCGTCTAGTGTACTGGGATGGTGCGTGGTGAAATGCGCGAAGTCCATTCAAACTCCGCCCATCAAGTGGCGTGATCGAGACTCGTGATCGATGGTTGGTTGATGCCACGTCGCATCTCTGCTCTCTTCCCTCACCTCCCCCGCCGTCACCCTTTGACCTAGCTCTTGTGGCGCTGGTATTCAAACTTCAAGCCTCAAGCCTTCAAGTATCAAGCCTCAACAAGCATCAAACCCTCAAGCCCTTGAGCCTCTCACCCTATCGTGCCTTCAAGCCATTCACAGACATTCGAGTTTGTCAAGATCGTCGTCTCCTTCCACTGAAACCATCAAGCTCCCCAAGCCTTTTTGTTACATTGTTGGTCGTCATACTGTTCACCGTGACATTCTTCTCGGGCTGCTCTCCTTCCACGCCATGATGTTAGCGGTCCAAGCAAGAGTGGGATGGCGAGCAGAGTTCTTCTGGACGATCCATGGTCATTTTAACCATGTGGAATGGGGGAAGGAGATCATTACCCTCTGGGACAGGTGTGTAGATCCATTCTTCCGTTGACGTGTCGGTTACTGATTCTCCCGCCAGAGTCATCCTCGGTAAGATCTCCCAGCCCACCACCCCGGCCGAGTTGAGTCGGGTCCCAGCACCCTCGTGCAACTCAAGACCACCCACGCCGCTACCATCCCGTTGCCTGCCGCTACTACTTCGATTGTATACACTCGTACCAATGATATTCATTTGCTTTCCTGCACTTTTTTGTATGATCTGGCGGCAATAATTTGAAGAACCTGAATCACCCTGAGCATACGTAGGAAGTATCTTGAATGTGTGCTAACAGTGTATGGCATTATATGCACTAACACACATTGTGCATGCTGAAAAGCATGGTCTGAATGTATCAGGCTCTTCCATCTTCGCCAGGCTGGTACACCCTTATCAAGAACAGGGATCCAATATAAGCCCCTTTGAATTCTTCACCAGGCTGTTAACCCTTGTATGCCTTTTGACCCTTATATGGCCTGACATGGCCTTATCAGTTTCGTCCGGTTTTGGTGATGATAGTGAGACAGGAGGTGGTAGGAAGAAAGGGACCAGTTGTTTGTATATGTGTACATCGGGTTAATCCGGCTGGGCGCCTAAAGCGGAAGTGGTTTCCGGAACTAGAGTGCAAGTGTGTGTGACATCTATGTTCCACACTGCTTGCTGCCCTGCTCGCAGTCCCTGGCAAGCAATGGCTTGTTTATTACTCAGCTGCTGGTGAACAAGGCACCATGAAGGCACATGGCCTTGAGCACCAGTGGAAACTTAATGGCTTACAAAAATGGAAATTTGACCTTTTGATGCAGATGTTCCCCCTTCTGCTACAGTTGGGATTGCTTATTTTTGCTGCTGCTCTCTCGGTCTATCTATGGATAGTGCATTTCGCCCTTGCACTGATTGTTCTTTCCTTCACATCCCTTGGATGTGTTGGGTACACCTCTTTGCTCATGTCTGCTATTGTCTCCCCAGATTCTCCTTTCCAACCTCCCCTTGTACCTCTCATCACTCATTTTATTCCAATAACTCTTTGGAACAAACTCAAAAGACTTCTTACTTGGACAACCAAGCCACCTTGTCAAATCATTAAACACATATACTCCACATGTGTTCCATATTTCGAGAGGTCACATCATCCCCTGCCATGTTTCACCAAGCACAAGTCTCCACACAACACAACAGCTCAGGAGCAAGCACCTATCCTCTTTGACACCCCATTTCCAGATTCATCACCTGAGGTTTCAGCTGTATCATGGGTATGTACTGGAGACTTCAACCGATCCCCATATGATCACCACAGCAGCTGAAATTGCTTATGACTTCCAAAGGCCAAACAGCAATGTTACTACCCAGCAGACCAGGTTGTATGAAAACTTCTTGGCATGCTTTGAAACCTATGAGACTTACCATCTCAGATATATTAAATCTGTACTGTACCATGTCTGAGATGGAATGTCTCTCCAGGCCCTTCATCTTGGACAGGCTTGCTGGGCCTTGCAGAACACATGTGATCTGAGACCAAGAATCTTTGTAGATGCAAAACTACTACAGGAAGCAGAGCCAGAGCTTGTGAATTTGTTCAGGATTGTAAATAACGAACCAGATCTGACCTCTGGTGAATCATCAGCAACCAACTGGGCTTTACATGTAATTCCATCACTCAAGTATCAAACAAAGCTAACTGCCATGAATAAATTCCTTGACCAACTCAAGGACACCACTCCAAATCTGGATCCTTTGAGTTTCACTGATTATCTGTGTTGTATTAATAGCTTCCTCTCTACTATGAACAGCTGTGATACACTGAGGAAGGACAAGAGGTGGGAAATATTTAAATTGATGGATTCTCATCTAATTTTCCCACAGTCAGTTCCAGACACAATTATTTGAACATATTTTGAAGTCACTTGTCTCAAGGCTGAAAAACCACGAAATTTCCATTGGTACTGTGGCCTATATCATAGAAACCATTGGTCGGTTAGCTGGCGATCTTGAAACTAGAGGAGCCACATTCTGGTCAGGCAACCTTCACAACTATCCCCACTGCCTGAACATAATATATCAGTTTTGCAGCTCCCTTCTTTGGGTGCATGGATGGATCAAGATTGTATTGGCAGCTGGGCTGCTTACAGGGTCTTGCAAAGAATATCAGGATATAAACATAGTAGCAGACCCAGGTTGGGAGTACAAAGCACTGGAGGGTGTTTATGTCCCATTGGAAGCTCATGACCAGGGGAGTACCAGAATGAAAGCTGAGGTCTCCGGGCTTCTACAGGCACTGCATAACTATAACATTCCTCTTCTCAAGGAACACTTATCTATCCTTTTTTGAGCCCTTTCAATATCTGGAGATATTACCATGAATGCTGCCCAGCTTCTGGTGCAAGAGAAGATTGTGGACTGTTTTCAAGATTATGAGTTACAGCCAATCCTCCAATCATCCTCTGTGTGGTCTTCCCTTGCCCATATTGCCATGGATTCTGATTTATCTTCCTATTACGAACATTTCATTCGCCTGGGTCACACTTGCAATCGTCCCTGACTGGCATTCACACATCCACAAAGAACTCTGCTGTTGGATCACAGCATTTTTCCAACATGCACTCTGGAATCTTGCTGAAATATATATATATTTTTTAAAATCTGTCCTCTTCTCAATTTGGAACCTGAAGACCAGTGACTATGAGTTTTCCAATGAGGGGGAGGGAGCATTGGGTCTATCTTGCACTGCCTTATCAAGCACTTGGGAGGGCTACAACTGGACCTCAGATAACCTAGAAGAAGCTGTGTTGTGGGGAGTACAGTTACAATTACCAATACTTGGAGCTCACTCCCCAGTTCAAAACAAATTTCTCTCTACCTCTTCACGACTCTCTCATGCATGCTGCGATGGCAGCCAAAATGACAAAAAGTGGCTTCAACGAAGTTTCGCCTGAACAAACTACTGTATTGGACAATATTGCCCAGGTCCTGGAAGACATAGCAGATAAAATGCCAAAGTTCACAGATATCGGCACTGAAATACAATACTGGATTGACATGAGAGATCAGTTTGGGAAAGATATTACAGCTATTGACAGTACCGAAGGCGCGTGCAAATTTTTTCCTGTTTGGGACATTTCCAAAGAATTCCCCATAACTCTGTCAATTCTTAACAGATTTGGATGAAACCTAGCTAGATTCACCAGGCTAATTCATGCGGAATTAGGGATAGAGACAAACCTGTAAAAATATTTCATATCGGGTGATCTAGAATTTTGGTCTGTTTTGAGGTTGAATGTGGTCTAGCAAGCTCAGGACTTGTTCAAACAGCCTGATTTTGTGGGATGGACGATTTAAATGAATTCAAAAAGATGTCATAGAGCCAGAATTGCATAAGGTCCATGGGTGGATTCAATTCTCACAATATTTCCCAATCAACTTGTATTGCCCATTGTCCAAAGTGATCACAAGCACTACAGTTGAATGATATGCAATTTCGACTCTACGAAATCCTTAAGAATGTATGCAAGTCCTCAATTGCAAAAAAAGCAGGTTAGCTGCATAGGTTCTGACCACACTAGAGTGGATTCATCCCAAAAACAGACCAAAATTGTAGATCATCCAATATGAAATATTTTTACAAGTTTGTCTCTATCACTAATTCTGCATGAATTAGCCTGGTGAATCTAGCTAGGTTTCATCCAAATCTGTTAAGAATTGATGCAGTTATGGGGAATTCTTTGAAAATGTCCTAAACAGGAAAAAAATTGCGTGCGCCTTCGGTACTGTCATTAGCTGTAAGCAACTCAAAAAATCAATCCGGGATATGTCTGAATAACTGTTTTAATTAGCACCGTAGTCTAGCTCTGTAATTCTTACTAATATCAACTTTGTAGTTGGGGTTTTGCCACAATCCAGCAATTCCACCTCAATTTTTTGTATCCAATGCCATTCAAGCTCGCATGAATAATCTCATTTTCCTTTTTTTTTTAAAAGAAACCCCCCAATCTTGAGGTAAATAGACGGGCAACTCCGTTCCTCCCCCACATCAACTCCCCAGCTCCCACCACACCGGTGAAAGAAATTTTCAAGTGCGACCTATTATCGCGTCTAGTTTTTGCGTTTAAAGACCACCTAAACATGAGCTGAATTCTGGCATTTAGGTGCAGCTGGAAGCCCGTCAATAGGGATCGATGGGATGTAATTGACCCCGACGGGATTTGAAAGCAACGAATTAAACTCGGAAATTTGACCCGGAAATCAGGCCTACTTTTCTGTAACCTTAAATCATTCCTTCCGCGGTGTGCACTACTCTACCCCGCACTTCCGGCCCGGGCAGCTAGCAGTCAACTCTTTGGCCCGTGACTACGAATCTCGACGTCGGCGACTCGAATCCCCGGCTTCCTAACGAGGCTAGATCCAACAAACAGGAAAACGGCGTATCCCTGAGGCTCCGAGATGCTGGTATGCATTAATCGAATTGACGACGCGTTCCGAGTCGTGTGCATTAATTGACAACGCGGTTGTATGCATTAATTGACAACGCGTTTACGACGTGCACGATACAGCTACCCTCCGAAGTTCAACCTCGGACAGACAGGGAACTGGCAGGGACAAGTTACAGGCAATGTCGACCCTGCCTCGCCCTGCCTGGCTTTGCACATACGCGGACAGCACATAAGTACCGAATCACCGCGCGAACTTCCGCGGAACAACTATGTATGTAATTTCGTTGGCGGTCCGGCCCGAGCGGCAGCAACCCCCGTGTTCCGCGCACCTAAAATCTTGTGGCGTCAAAACCCCGTGTTCGGAGTTTCCTGTATGGGAATCGAGGATCCCCGTTGGTCGTGGGAACATCAGTGAAAGAAAGATTTTGAACCAAGCCCCTATCTTATCCTCTCACCCAATTTTTGAATCGGCGTGACGCTGGAAGTTACACATAACATACTCAAACTTTCTCTGCGCGATTTAAACGTCCTCCAGAATTCGCCCCCTTCTAGGCTGCCAGTTGTTCAGCGTGCCTGAAACTGCTTATACATCACAGTCTGGGCCCAATCCCACGCCTCACGATTCTTGTCAGAAACCACCCTTTTTCGCCATTGGCCACGCTGGGGGCGGCCCGGGCGACGCAGGGCGATGCGTCCATCACTCGCTATTCGCGGCCTCCGTGTACATCTTCCAGGCCCATCTTCCATCTTGGCGACGCCGTCTCGAAATCGGACCTGGTTACGGTTCCGCCTAAACCTAATTTGTGGCACTTGATTTGACGAGAACAGACGAGAACTCAAGGGCGAGCAGCCTCCAGCTCGAATAACCCCTCGCACGATACCTCTTCCTTGTCCTCGCATAAATTAATCCACCTAACACTGTCGAGCGTGCGAACCGGCCACAAGGGGAAACCCCGTCGCACCGATAAGCAGCGCCATCCATCTGCAGTCGTCGATGAATATCAGTCAGGGCGCCGGGAGAAGGCAGGAGCGGAGATCAGGGTCCCCGCTCAGCTGACCCGCCTCGGGATCAACTCAAGATCCGGAAACTGCTTCCGTCTAGAAAGCAGCACTAGTGGCCCGTTCGCGCAGCTGCCAACTGCATCGCAGCCCTGCCTCCTTTCCCTGTCTGTAGCCTATCACTTTAACCTCACTACAGTATCACTTATCAGTCAGCTGCCCTCTCCCTTCGAGCTTTCACATTTAAATTCTCACCCCGTCACCGTATTCTGTATTCTGTCAGGGATAACGCCGCTTACCCGCTCGCTGGCCTGGGTTATCCAGTCCAATCCTAGTACATATAGCCTATCACAGTCATCCCGCATAACGCCGTTTCCGTTTTCCGCCTGTGTATTCCCAACCTATTAATATTCTTGTTCTTCAACATTAACAATCAACACCTGCGGCCGTTGGCAGGAGCGTTCAACATCCGCCATACGCTTCTCCTCTCACATTCAATATGAGTCCGGCTTGAACACGGAGCCCTTCAATACCCCTACCGCCTTCCCAAAATATCAACATTAATGTGTTTGGGCAGCATAGCAAGGCGAACCTTCCCAGATGATATTGATCACGCCTCCTTAAATTTTAATTCCCGTAGCCATCTCCCCTTCCAGCCGTGAACATTTATACCCGCCGCGCCACCAACAATTGACAGCCCACGGCCGCAGTCAACCACCCCACCCCCACTTCCTACCCCCACGGCCGTCAACCAATCGGCCTGCACTTAAACGCCGCGCCAGAAATTAGGATTCGAACACGGCCGGCACCAACACGGCGCCTTTCAATGACCCCCTCTCATTACCGTACCTAGTATACCCTCCTAAATTCCAATCTTTCATCTTTAATCGCCTTCCCGACGTGTTACTCATGTCGCCGTCCAATATCAGTAGGATGGACATGTCCCTGAATTCCTCCAGGCCCGGTATATTTATTTGTACCCGCCGCGCCACCAACAACCCCCACGCCACGCCAACTTTCAACCCCACGGCAGCCAACCAATCGGCACCCTCAAACGCCGCGCCGATAAACAGGCAAACGGCGTTATCCCTGCGAATCCGTCCCGCATCGCCTCGAATCACACCAGCTGACCCGCTTCCGTGACTCGAGAGGTGACAGCGGTCCGTGATGGTAGAGGATGTCTTCTGTGAGAGGTGATAGGTTCGGCATGTGTACGTACTTTAGGCATGTCCGTAGCGGTTTATTAATACCGCTGTCGTCCGTGATAGGTGATAGATGATAGGTTCGCGTATGTTATTAATACCACGCACTAACGACGCGCCTGGGCCTCATCCTGGTATGTATGTCTTGCAGCAGAAGTTTCACGTTACTAGGTAGCAGGTACCCCGTCTTTGCTCATAATTTTTTACGTATGTAATTTGAGCGCGCGAGGATGATATTCAGGATTCAGTCTTTCCACGTCCTCGATAAGCCAGAATTGCCGATGGTGATACGTCCAGACTCCAGACAGGTCCTCGGGTGTTCCCTCGATTGACAATGATACGCCAGCTGTGATATCCTCATCTCGTATGCATTTACTTATTTATATCACGCTTAAACCACGCCCGCTGCGCGCGTCGCGACCGTGATGAGAGGATGATGGACGCGCAGGCTCCGAAGTTTGTCCTTGAAGTTGTAACGGTGCCTTTCCCCATTCCAGTCTATTCCCTCCTGGGGTACGTTTTATTCCCATCGATTTCATATAGGGCTATTCTATTTTCTTCACGCGATTCCGTTTCCGTGTCCGTTTCCGTGTCGCGTTCCTTCCTTCCTCTAAGCTTTTTCTACTCGAATTTGTTCTAATTTCTCTCGGGGACTTGCGTGTACGCTGCGCGCGTCGAAATTAATTATTATATTTGGATTGTGGAAATGTCCAGCACGCGCGATTGCAGAGATGTACACTCCGCGGAAAGACGCGGCGCGCAGAAACCCGACCCCGCCCTGGCCCCTGGCCCCTGGCAACCACCCCACCGCCTAGAGCGCCAAGGAAAATACTTACACACCCACGCCACCTCGCGCCGACTTCCACGATAATGAGCCGAGTTCGATGTAATGAGCCAAGTTCGATACTGTATCCGTGCGCCAGCGTGGAGTTTGGTCTTTTGAGGGGTCCCGATGAGTTTGAAGCGTGCGTTGAATAATACGCGGCGGGCGTTGAATGCCATGTACCCGGAGTCAAATGATATATATGTGCGCCGAGTCGAATGGTATAACATCATGTATGCGGAAGCTGCCGCAGGAGAACGTGATGGTTGAGTTGAAGGATACAGGACGGGTGTTGAACGATACACGGTGTGTGTCGAATGCTACATGCGGGTCCGCTGGCTGAAGGAGGATCTACCGTGCCGCCCCGAAACTGTTCGCCTCGAGCTCGACGTGGACTTGAACTAAACCTGCCGCTTCGAGAAAAAAACCCGACTCACGGCGACACAGCGGGTATCCTGCGGCGCGAGGCGTTAGTACCGGGCAATTCGAATCAATATTAATTCCAAAGGGAGGCCGAGAAAATTAAACACGGAAAAGCAAAGGAATCGGGACCGGCAAAGTAAGTAAAATACTTGAGTAACAGACAACCAAGCCAACGAGAACGCGACGCGTTTTCGATTATTTACAAGACGGCGACGATTTCAATTTAAACACGCCTGCGGAAAACGAAAACGACTCAGCCCAAACCCGAACCCGAAGAACTCGGAGGAGGGACAACGGGAACATTAATATTCCATATGCAGTGAAATACCACGCTGCCCTGCTGCCCTTAATCCACGCCGCCCTGAATCCTATACTGCCCTTACTCCACGCTGCCCTGAACCCCTCATTTACGCTGCCCTGAAAGCTGGAGCTGAAACCTAATGCTACTGCTGCCCAGGCCATGCCCAGGCTCGTATGTATTTATTTATTGATACCCGAACGACTGTGGTGTGATGTGGAGGATGTGCGATGTTAAGGGAGGGGATGATGATGGACGCGCCGCCTCCGAGGTTCCTCCTTCCCATCGTCCCTTTCCCTTTTCCTCCCTTTTCCCATGGACAATGGATCTGCGTTTTTCCCACCAGTCCCTTTTTTTTAGACACGTTCGATACGGCTATTCCCTCCTTGGGCATAGTTCCTTTCTCACTCCCGGGCATATTCTATATTCCGGATTCCATTTCCATCGATGTTCCCACTCCACTCCGTCTCAGTCTATTCCTATTCCCACCATGTTCAATCTCCGTCTTCTCCCATGCTCATCTCCCGTGCTCCGTCTTCATTTCCGTTTTCCGTTTCCGTTTCCATTCCCGAGGCTCCAGTTCGCGTTCTTCCGCGTTCCAATTCCAATTCCATTTCCGCGCTCCCCACTCTCGGCGCCTTTCTATTCCTTTCATTCGCATTCATACCTTCCTTCCCTGATACTGCATGTACCTTCTATTGCCACTGTATGTACAAAGACACACGAATACGCGCACGATATCACACACGCCCTCCGCGATTTTTTTTTACATACATACGCGTGAAATATTCATACGCGTGGAACATTCATGCAATAGCTCGCGTTCCATTCTCCAGCGTCCACATATTTGCCATTGGGGCCGGCGTCCGAAAATCGAAAATCGACAATCCCGCGCCGCGTTCCATTTCCATTTCCGTGCTCCCCACTCTCGGTTCCCTTCTATCCATCCTTATTTTAGATGGGTATGTACAACGACCCGGATACGCGCACTCTACTCGCGTCGACCGTGTAAAATATGCACACGCCCTCCACGGAAAAATACAGACGCGTGAAAATATACATATACACACACATACACGCCGCGCCTCTACCCTCTAATCACCGTGTAAAATGCAGGTACAGCGACGTGAATACACACACGCCCCCCGCAAAAATATGCATACGCGTGTATCATAACATACACCAGCGCGGCGCCGCGCGCATCTAGTAGTAGTGGCGCAACGTGGAAGTCGTCGTCGGACCATAGTGCCTCCAGGAAACCCACGCCTACGCCTCCGACGTAGAACCCAGAACCCCGAACCCAGAACCCAGAACCCACGCCGCCTCCAGGAAACCCACGTTGATTAATACGCGCCGCGTCGCGCGTCGAATGATGTGCTGGCGGGTGTGGGGTACGCTGGCCGAAATATGCGTGTCGTCTGTTGTTTGAAATATGCGCGTCTGCTGGCCGAAAATATGCGCGTCGAGTCGAATGCTGGCTGGCGGGCGGGCTGAATAAAAGGGAGGACGCGCGCGCTGTCCTCGTCGAGCCGAAGAGAAGGAACCCCTCACGGCGACTACATCCCCCTCTCCCCACCCCTCAGCCCCTCATACTCCGCCTTCCCACCCCTCTCGCTTCTCTCATATTCAACCCCACGCGCGTCATTCCTTCCTTGCGCACCCAGCTGCGCCTGTGCCTGACCCTCATACTCCTTCCGCGCGTCGTACTCCGCACCCCCCAACGGCCCACCCCCCAGCACCCCACCCCCCTTGCGCGCGGCGCTCTTGATGCGCGAGTGCTGCCCGCGGTGCGACACGGTGGGGTAGTTGCACGGGATCTTGCGGCGCGCGCATTGGCTTCAAAGATAAAAGGATGAACGTCAGCACGCAAAACCAACACCAACACCACCCAAAGACCAAAGACCAAAGAAAACACGACAAGGGGGGAAATAGAAATAAAAAATAAACGACGGGGGTAAACGAAACGCGAACGAATGGGACGAAGGAAGTCTCCAACCGCAGGAAAAAATTGAACGAATCAAAAAAAAAAAATTACTCACTTACAACTCCCCTCCCCATTCCCACCTCCCCCCAACCCATCCTTCCCCTCCTCCGGCCTTCCACACGCGATCTTCCGCTCCCGACAAAAGAAGCACGACAGCGCCTGCTTCTTCGTGCGCCCGCCCGCCTTGGCGTGCGAGAACTTGAGGCGCGGTTGGTTTCCTCCTCCTATTCCTCCTCCTCCTATTCCTATTCCTCCTCCTCCTCCTCCGAGTTGACTTCCGGTGAGGAGGTGGTTGTAGGCGACATGGGAAGAGGAGTCGGCGCCGTACAGCGCGGAGCCGTTCATGGAATTGGGGTTCAGCGCGTTGTTGGACAGGGCGAGGTGCGGCGCGGAGCCGAGGTGGATACCCGCACCGCCGGGGGCCTGGGCGTACCCCTCGAGCTGCGCGGCGGTGAGCGTGAGCGTGGCGGGCGCGTTGGGGCCGGGGGTGTACGTGGACGTGGGCGGGGAGGGGTAGCGCGCGCCGGGGTACGCCGACGAGGACGAGGACGGCGTGTTGGGGTTGGCGTTGGGGTGCGAAGGGAATTGAGAGTGCGAGTGCGGAGAGGGGTAGCCCGGGAGGGGGACGGAGGGCCAGCCGCTTGTGTTTGTGTTCTGGCCGCTACTGTTACTGTTATTGCGCGCGTGGTGCTGTCGCGAGTGCGAGTCCGACTCGGCGGAATCGACGCTGTGCAGGGAGCCCGCGTACGGCGAGCCTGCGCGCGGGGGCGATTTGCGATATCCCTCTTTCGTATTGCCGCCATACCCCTCCTTGCCGCCATTATAATACGCGTCCCTGTCCGGACGGACGGGACAGTGCTCGGTGAGGTCGAGGAAGCGCCGCTTCGCGGGCGGGACCTGCGGGTAGTCGTCCGCGTCGTCGGCGGAGTGAGGCGAGGTCCTGCGCTGGGGTTGTTGTTGTTGTTGGGTAGATGCGGATGTGGCGATAGGGGGGAGGTGTGGCGAGGTCGATGCAGAGCTCGAGGCGGCGGCGGCGGCAGGTGTAGCGCTGGGCGCGCCGAAAAAGCGCTTGCTCTCCGAGGCCTCGGGCTTCACAACAACGGTAAGTGAGTAGACATGACGGAGAAGGGGACAGGACGCACGACTTTAAGCGGGGGGAGGTGGATGAGGCCGCTGGTGAAGAGGCTGGAGCGGGCGCGCGGGGGGCGCGGCTCGGCGTCGCACTGCGAGGCCGCCGTCAGCTCCTTGTAGCTCGGCAGCCGCACGGGCCCGGGGGGCGATCTGTATCGGATATCAGTGAATCTGGATGTATTGGAAGGGAGTAGGGGGCGCACCGGGGGAATGGCTGGGGGCGGGGGAGGACGTGCACGGGCGATGTGTGCGATGAGACTGACATCCCTGGAATCTTCCAAGTATCAATACGCGAGGTGATGTCAAGGGACGGGGGTGACGTGTGGAAGGCGGAGGACGGGCGACAGGTACTTATACACCCGGCCTTTGGTTTACCCGGCCAGTCAGTCTCCGCGTCCGAAAGCGGACCCACAAATCTGTATAGTGTGGCAACTGTCAACATCCAATCACCTCGGCAGGCACACCCGGTCCGAGCCCTGCGTCCCTGCCTCTTTTCTCCGTCCACCGCAATCAACCCCACCTCATTCGCTTGTGTACACTTGGCCGTGTAATGCAGCACCCACAATGCTTCACTTCACTCGCAGGACAGGGAAGGGGAGGGAACGACTAAATTTACCCTGCGCGCAAAAGGCCGCAGCGTGTTCCTGTTCGGATCACGGCGTATCACCAGTCGCCCACATGACGCACGGCAACTCCCAAAAAAAGTTGCCATCAGGCGGATTCTCGCCATCAGCGTGCGGATCTCCATTAGTCCCCACGAGCAACACATCACGGACACGAATAGCATTACGCGACGCGATCAATGGCGAAATACACATCAATCGCCCATCAATCGACGGAGTGGCCGTGATCCGCCTGCCGCTGTTCCTCGAGGCGGGCGCGCCGCGTGATCATCGATCAGGGCCGCCGACGCTTGAGTTTTAGCTCGTGGCCTTTTCATCTCCAAATTCCTCGGCTTTCCTCCTTTCCTTTCCAAATTCCTGAATTCCAGTGTCTCCTACACCGGCTTTCCTTGTCCCCGGCTTTCCTCCCGCACCCGCACTCCTTGTCGGGGAAAGGAGCTCGTTATGCGGCGCGGAAAAAAAAGGGGGAAGGCACAAGAATAAGGAGCGCGGGGAAAGAGAGGATATCATACGACAAAGACAAAGATACGCCGAGGAAAAGAAATAGCCGATTGCCGTTGCCGTGGTACAGATCGACGTGATGCACCGCGGTCATCTCGCGGTCATTGACGCCATTTTATTTTTGTATTTAATGTCAGCCCGGTCACCGCTTCTTGCTTCCATTCATTCATTTGCGAGTTCATTTGGGGAACAAGGGACAAGGAGAGAAGAAAGGACAAAGACCCTGTATGCTTGTATGCTTGTATGTGACTAAGTATGTGACGGTCTTGAAAGTGGGGTTTGTCATTTGAGAACCTGATTTACGCACAAAGACCCTCCTAATTGACACAAAGACCCTCTTAATCCTAATTTACAGACAACCGTCTCAAACAACCCCCTCAAATACTCTCTATATTCTCCCTCACCCTCCCCCTGATACACATAACACATCCTCTCGTAATACACATATGATAGACACAAGCAATGAATGTTCGGCCTCTTACTTACTTACCTAACAGCCGCTCCACCTCCCTGTCCGCGTCCGTGCGGCGCCGCTTAATCCGCGTCCGCCGCTTAATCCGTGTCCGCCGCTTAATCCGTGTTCGAGTCGGAGTCCGCGGGCGACGAGGGCGGGACCGGGTCCGGGTACTGGTAGGCCGGAGTCGGGGTGTTCAGGTCGGAGGAGTCGGGATGTTCATGTCGGAGGTGGGGGGTTCAAGTCGGGTTGATGAATGTATGACGCATTCGAGGCTGGTCCACGTAGTACGGCTTTTCTTCCGATCACCGCACTAGCACTGTCTTATATAGTGGATGGATCGCGACCGATATCGTGTCTCCAAAATAATTCGTCGCCCCGCGTCGGCGTCCATCTATTCATTTCACCATCGCGCGTCGCAACAAATTTGAACGCGGATCCCGATGGAGCGTTCCTCGCTGCACCCACTGCACTGCGACCTTAGAGTCAACGCGCGGATGTGGATAGGCGGCGTCGGTGTCTCGATGTTTAATGCTCGATGCTCTCAGTGCTCAATGCTCGATGCACGACATTCAAATATCATGCATGATAACCATGTTCCGTTCGGTCTTCAAGAAGGAGTTTAGAGTAGGTTCGGTCTTCAAGAAAGAAAGGCATGCCGTTCGGTCTCAGGAAGAGTTGCCGCGGTTTTCCAAGAAAGAGTTTACAGTAAGTTCGGTCTTTTAAGAAAGAGTAATACTTGCCGCTCGGTCTCATGAAGAGTTGCCGCGGTCTTCCAAGAAAGAGTTTACACTACGCTTGATGTCACCCACGCCATAATCATAATGATATACCAGGGAACCCCGCCCTCCGCGTCCGACGGGGGCCGTGTTCCAATCGACGTACTTATGGATATGTGTATGGATATGGATATGCGGAGCTGGATGTGCGGGACCGGACGCCGAATGACTGGATGCGGAATCTGGTCCCTGAATGGATGGAGATGGAGGGTTTCGGTTTCAACGACCTTCCCCGCACTGCCGCGCCATGATCACAATCTTCCCCGCAGCCCATATGTATTATGTCGCGATGTTGGGGATCCGGATTGACATGCGGAGCTTGATATTCGATATTCCAGGGCAAGTTCACTTTTTTTATTATGTGGGTAGTTACTCCCGAATTCCTGTAGCTGATCGCTCGACGGGCTTTCGAGTTCCCGCACCACCACCTTCCTATCCCAGCATATCTCCGACCTGGCATCCGCCCCGCGAGGCACAACCCGGCGCAGGAAAGACGCCGCGCGGAAGAAGGGGGTTGATGCATGCATAAGCGTAATCGTGTGAGGCAGAGGGGTTGGGTTCCGGATGGAGACCGGGTGGAACATATATACAAACCGGATACAGACTACCCCGCACTGTTCTTTCGCAACCGCCCCGTACCCTGCACTAGGTACTGCGTCCCCGCAAGATAATGTATTCATAGCCCCGCACGGCGGCGGGCAACGAATTTGAACGCGGATCCTCGATGGAGCGTTTCCTCGCTGCAGTACTGCAACCTAGAGAGTCAACGTGCGGCATATTCGGTGTCGGTGTTGGCGTCTCGATGCTCTCAATGCTCGATGCACGACATTCGAATAGCATGATAACCATGTTCCGTTCGGTATTTTAAGAAAAAAAGACGGGCCGTGCGGTCTTCCAAGACAGAGTTTACAGTAAGTTCGGTCTTTAAGAAAGAAGAACTTGCCGTTCGGTCTCAGGAAGAGTTACCGCGGTCTTCCAAGAAAGAGTAATACTTGCCGTTCGGTCTTTTAAAAAAGAAAAACCTCGCCGCTCGGTCTTTCAATGATACAGCCAGTAGCCAAAAGCGGGAACACCGCTCCGCTGCGCGCGGGGGGCGGGCGTTGGTGCCCGGGGGCCGTGTTCCAATCGAGGTACTTACGGATATGGATATGGGAAATGGATGTGCGAGGCCTGACTTGAAACTTTCAGGGATGTTGATTCAGGATAAACAAGGAAATGTCTCCACATCAACACCCTTTGCCCACGACTTGCCCCCCCTCCCAACTCGGCCCCGCGCTCCAACGTGCAACCAGAATAATTGGCTCGATTGAGAGTCGAGACACGACCCTCGAATTCCGGGTGGTTTTCAGTCACACCACCACGTTACGGTCCACTCAGATATCATTCTTTAATCCCCGCGTCGGCATTTACATAAATCTGTCGCGATGCTGGGGATTCGGATTCCATGTTCCATGTTCCGGATGCCCGTTAAACTTGGTATTCCGGGGCCAAATTGAAGTTCAATAGTAATTTGGGTGGCAACTGCCGGAGTCGGAGTATACTTATGGATATGGGAGATGGATGTGGAATCTGGTTCCTGGATGGATGGAGATGGAGATGGATGGAGGGTGCCTGTTTCAACCTTCCCCGCACCCCATATGTCGCGATGTGGGGCATATGCATCCGGAATCCAGACGCGGATGCGCGTTAAGATTCCGGGGTCACGCGCGGCCCCAAAATGGCAAATTCTGAATTCCTAATCGCTGGAGGGCTCGATGGGGCACAGCATGTCGGGGGAGGATGGGGCTTTCACGTTCCCCGCACCACCACTTTCCAATCCCAGCGTATCCCCACTCCGCATAAATTATGACCCGCCCCGCGAGGTAAAACACCGCGCGAAGGAAAGACACCGCGCGGAAGAAAGAAAGATACCGCTTGAAAGAAAGACTTTAAGATACCCCGTCGATGACGTATGATATGTGCTCACGCCGCGCCTAATAATAATATGAGTCTGACAGGGACGGACGCGACCCGAAGGAAATCAAGATCGTGTACATGTCTGAACTAAACGAAAGTGCTCGAAAAACTGGAAAGATACTTACTTACTTACTTACTTTGATATTGAGGTTGAGGTTGGGCCTGAATTCCGCAATTCCGAGGTGGCAGATCCCCGCTCAGGTCTCAAGCTTCTACTGTGAAAATATTATGCCAGTGGTTCACGCTCCCGAAGTGTCATGTATGGCTGAATCGGTGTTATCGTGGTTGAAAATCCGGATATGACCGTGTTGAAAATGAGTCTGGTACAATAAGCATGTAGGCGTACGCCGACTTGTTGATATCTGCGCTGGCGACCCCCTCTCATCGAAGGATGTCGTATTTAATATTAATATGCGAGGTTGAATTCCGGCGCTTCAAATGTCCATACATAACAATCAGATTTTTTTTTTGGACAACCGATAGCCCACAGTTATGCATGGTTCAATTCTCACGCCAGTGTGCAGTGTGCCTGAGTCGAAAGCCGGTTTGCCCAGCGGGAATAGGTAGGAATCAGGATTGGATATGGAAGGGAAGGGAATCACCGCGTTGCTGTGGACCGTGGTATCGTCGATGCTATTTTAATTTTAATTTTAGCCCGGGTGGAACAAGGAACGCCTAACGTAACCCAACTCCCTCTTCCGCTGCTATGGTAGAATGTCTCCGTTGGGTTTCCGAGGAATTTGCAGGAACAAAGAGCCGACCAACAAAGGGCCGAGGTGCGGAGGTAGGTAGGTCGGTAGCATTACACGAAATGAGCATGAGTTAAAATGGTTTTAAATTTGGGACGAGGAAGCGCCGCCTTACGTCGGCACAGACCTTGCTTGCTAGTTCACAGATTACATTGAATGAAATCAAGATGTTGCTTCCTCGGTGAAGAGCCTACGATATACATAATTCTCCGATAGTCTCAACTAATCATTGGGCCTCTTTTCAAACATTGCTACTAATAGTCGTTGATCGACTTGGAAGACATTGAGCAGAATCTGGGGGCCTCAGTCTGTTCAACCTGTACATTGCAGTGGCTCGGAGCTCCAACCCAGAAACCATATGTCTGCTTCGGGATCAAAGTTCGACGATGAGTTGTTCATGAAAAGCCATGATTCAATGTTGTTGGCAGAGGATGATGGACTGAAGGCTCTGTATGAGCAGACTAAGAGATGATGGGAAGAGATGCAGCTGTTTGGGCGGAGCGGAGAGCAGATGGTAGAGGAACAGCTTCAGGTCAAAGAGTCGACCTCATAGATCAGGCAGATAGCGATTTGATTTGATTACAAAGATACGGCAAAAAGCGGGATCAGTGATTCCGGAACAATGGGTAGGTCAAAAAGTGAGGCCATTATGAGTTTGGAGAGACCTTGACAAGCAAGGTAACAAAGAGTCCGGTGTACGTACAGTATGTGCCACGGTTCGGCGTCTCAACAATCCGACTCCACCGTGCCCAAAAGCGGGAACCCCGCTCCGCTGCGCGCGGGGACCGGGCATTGTAGCCCGGGGGCCGTGTTCAAGTCGGAGGGGCTCGGAGTATGTGTTATGGATATGGGAGATGGATGTGCGGGCCTGGACGCAGAGAGTTTCCTTGACAATGAGGTCTCCAGAGGTTTGCTGTAAACGTCTTTTGTCCCTTAAAGCTTCTACCTTTTTTTCCTTGAAGGCTTTACCTTTTGTCTTGCATGTCCTCGCTGAGTTCTTCGCCTCAAGTCCAAGTTTGATTTTGAATATAATCCCGCGTCAAGTCCGTGATCTTGATACTTATGGGGACCAAATTCCGACTGATTGCTCGATGGGCCCAATGGGCTCGAATCGCTCGATGCACACGACCACCTTCCGACCCAGCATAAATGATCAGCCACCCCGCGAGGTAAAACACCGCGCGAAGGAAAGACACCGCGTTGATGGCGGATGATACTAATATGATACTCTATGATACATGCTACATATGTTTCCGCACGCCGCGGGGTCATTAATGCGCAAGTCCGCATCCCGGGGTCTGAACTAGATAATCGATCGCGATATTTGGGGTTGAGCCTGGCTGCGATCAGGTCCGAGCCCAAGTGCGAATTCCAACGTCCAATCGAGCCCAAATACGACTTCCACCTTCCACCATTCAAGCAAATTTCTGCCCATCTGGAGGTCCAGCTACTTAACCTTAACCTCGCACATCCCAGTGAATTTTTGAGTACGGCGTGTGTACAGCAGCGTCATGTTGAAAACAAGATAGGTAATTCCGAAAATATGCTAGTATGCATATATCTCACAGCTCGGCATGTATCGCTCATTCCTGTAATTTTACACGTTGTCGGGTCTGCTGATAGTAAATTAAAAATCAAAATCGCTGCGTCGTGTCTGCTTCTTAACTCGATTTCCCGCGGCTCTCCAGCTTTCTGGCTGTCTTTCCAGCATCCCTCAATTTCCCTTTCCCTACATACGGCTTCCGCCTCCTATCCCCCTGCAGAATATCATTTCCTTTCCCTCACTGCAGAATAAGGAATGTGTAAAAATAAATGCGGAGGAAGGAAGGAGCAAAGGGTGAATGAATGAATGCAGACAAACATAGGAAAGGAAATCACCGCGTTGCCGTGGTATACCGTGTCATCGATACTATTTTAATTTTTAATTTTAGCCGGCTGTCACCGATTCATTAATGTCGGGGAACAAGGAACGCCTCCTTTCTCCCGCTGCTATTGTAGTTCGGCCTCAGAGGGATTTATGGTGGGATAAGGAATAAACAGTGGTTTTATCCATGGAATGCAACAAAGACCCGTCTCGCTTCAAGACAAAGATCATACACGAAAATCATATACGTATGTTCAGTCTTTCAGAATTCGAAGACTTTGATTCCAAGGCAACCCCACCCGCTCCGCTGTCGTTTTCAAATCGGATTTGAGGGCGGGGAGACGAGGCCGAAGTCCGACGTCCGGAGACCTTCTTGGAATGTTTCAATGTTTCAACTTCCCCCCCCCCCTGCACTTAGCGGGGCTGCGTTGAAATTAAGGTAGGTACCTAGACAGTAGACAGGCACGCCTTGAACATCGGAGCGTCCCAGTTCATTCACGCCTCATGCCGAGTATTTAGCGGGCGATGCATTCACTTGCAGGGACGGTGTATCCAAATCCCCGCGCGGCCAGTCTCAGAATGCGGAACGCGGACGCTCCTGGGAATACAGGTTTCGTTCCATTTCCCGGGACTCCGTCTGGCTATTCCCAATTGCCTCCGTCCGCCATGATAGGAATTGAATTTTACCCCGGGTGTCTCTGATTTCATTGATTCAATCATTTATGAAAGAACAAAGACTTCGCCGCTGAAATTTCTCGTCGTCTCGTGGGGCGGATGTCATAGTGTACTCTCTCAAGGATGAGGAACGGAAGAGAGGAATAGCTCCCTAATTTATGGAACAACAAAGAGCCTACTAGGATTCATGGATAACGACCCCGTCTCTCAGGCTCTCAAGGAGACAAGTATAGCGCGTTGCCGTGGTACAGATCACCATTGACACCTCTACCATATCATCGATGCCTAATTGCAATTTTAATTTTAGTTCCGACGTCCCCGATTCATTTCGGGAACAAAAGAGCAGAGCAAGCTCTGAAATGAAGTGTTAATATTCGGGCTGGAACTTGAAACAAGGACCTGTTGGTTTTTAATGTACGGAGCAAGCGGACATACTCGGCCTCCCAAGACAATGATCATGATGAACATTGTGTTCACGATCGGTCTCTATAGGAAGAGCTTTGCCCATACCCAAAAGTGGCAACGCCGCCTTCCGAGTCCGACGGGGCGGGCGGGGGCTATTTAATTACTGGTTGACCTGAAGGCTGATCCCATTTTAAAATCGGAGTCGGGGTCGGGGTATACTTATGGATTTATATTGTACACAGACGGGGGCGGGGACGCCGACATTATTAGAGGTTTCAAGTGACTTTCAACACTATTGAGTTTCCCCCACGTACGTTCTCCCCGCTTCAACCACAACCATAATTGATGCCGTCCCACCTGCCAGTCTGTCGTACGCATGGAAACGCGATGGAACCACAATCAATGCCGTTCCACGGCGGCACCCGTCAGTCCTCGCGCTCGATGGAGACTTCCCCGCACCATCCCCGCCCCCGGATTTATGTTTTTCATGCTTGCTCGTGATATCCCCGACCTGGCATGAATTGTCATCCCCCCGAAACAGGCAAAACACCGCGCGAAAGAAAGACACCGTGGTTATGGTATGATAAGTATGGTATATGATTCCGTGCGCGGTCCTCGAATTCCGTTTCACTAGGACCCGAATTTACAGGCGAGGGAGGCTGTCTGGAGATTTTCGGAGAATGTTTCCCATGACCATGTACAGCATCCACCTTCCCATGTTGATTTTTATCGGATCTCTGGGTCGCAGCTACACACAGAGAATCAGTATCTCATCCGCGAATTCACCGTCGACCCGCTCACTATTAGAGACAAGATCCCACCTTCGCCGAGATAATTTATGGAACAGCTGACGTGCCGAGTGATGATAGATGTGCAACCTAAACCAAGCACTTTCCCGCACCACCACCTGCCTATCACTTGTCTATCCCAGCATCCTTATCCCCGTCCCCGGATTTATGTTCTTCATGCTTGCTTGTGATATCCCCTACCTGGCATAAATTATCACCCGCCCCGCGATAGGTAAAACACCGCGCGAAAGAAGGACACCGTGGTATGGCGGTCCAAATGCACATTTACAGCTCTTTGCAGAACTTAGGGCGCGAACGAAAAAATTTCCATTTTGGTACATTTTTGATCGTTTTTGCCAGGACAGCTGCCCTGTGCTCAATTCCCTGCCGTTCTCCTCGGGACCTAGCCCGATCGATCTGCCTTCGAAATACGCAGTGAACAGTCTCCTCAGAATCTTTATACAATCCCGAGGACCACTTCCTGAGCATGGAAATGAGCTTTATCCCAACATTTTTCATTATTTTCCAGCAGGACAGCTGCCCTGCCCTCAATTCTGGGCTTTTTTCTTCGGGGATAGGCTCAATCTCCCTGCCTCAACAATCTGGAGGGCATGGCTGCGTCAGATTTCCCAATACTGCTGCCTGGCGGAAGAAGTCCTCGATAGGCCATCACTTTTGATTGACAGTCAGCAGAACAGCTGCTACGGCCTCATATTTTGATCATTTGGCTCGAAAATAGCATGATTCGATTGGGATTCCACGCACGCAGTGAACGGTGTCCTCAGAATTCCTTGATTACAACATGAAAAAATGGTTATTTTTACATCTTCTATGGACAGAAATGTACTGTGAACCTGTAAAATTGTATATCATGCCAATATAAATGTGCAGTATGCTACCAAACAGATAAAATTCGAACATTCCAAGACACCAAGTCACTCGAGGCACCATAAAACACTTTACAGCTGTTCTGGGCAATAATCTGTTTAAATTTGAACTCGTGTATCAGGAAGGTGTTTTGGGGGTCAGCCTGAAAATCTGGGACAACAGTTCACTGTGCATCTGTATTCCAAAGAGATTCATCTTATGACAGAGAAAAACGGCCAAGATCTGAGGCCGCAGCAACTGTCCTGCTGACTGACAATCAAAAGTGGTTGTTTATAGCTCATTTCCATCCCCAGGAAATTGTTCTGGGAGTCAGGTTGAGAATCTGAGGACACAGTGCTCTGCGCATCTCACGGGCGAATCGATTGAGCCTATACATGCGATCAATGGCCCAAAAATGCAGCCGGAACAAGTGTCCTGCTGGGAAAAAACCAAATTTAGCTGTTGAAAACTGAGTTCTCATACCGGAAATGCGCCATGGAGGTCGGTTGGAAAATCCGAGGAGACCGTTCACTGCACATTTTGAAGGCGAATCGATCAGGCTAGGTCCCGAGGCAAACGGCGCGGAATTGAGCGCAGGGTAGCTGTCCTGGCAAAAACAATCAAAAATGTACCAAAATGGAACTTTTTTCATTCGCGCCCTAAGTTCTGCAAAGGGCTGTAATAGTCCGCTACTTATTTTAGTATTTTTGACATTTCCGCTACTTTTATCATAAATTTGATCAGTCACTGGTTGAGCATTTCAAGTTTTTCAGTGGAAATATTGGTGAAAAACTTCTTTTATTTTTCACACTTTTTTCACTGAAAAAGTATGTGAAAAATTTAAATTATTTTCACCACTTTATCAAGACCTTCAATTTTTTCACATACTTTTCAAAAAAGTAGTGAAAATAATTAAAATTTTTCACATAGTTCTCAGTGAAAAAAGAGTGAAAAAATAAAGGAAGTTTTTCACCAATATTTCCACTGAAATTTTTGAAATGCTCAACCAGTGAGTCCTGCTTATTCGAATTTGAGAGGACGAAAGAAAGTAGTGGGAAAAGTGAGAAATTCCCGCTACTTTTATTCGGCCCCATCACAATCCCGCTACTTTTTGGGATTCCCTCATCCCGCTACTTCTATTTTCGAGTCAATTTTTTTTCAGCTGCATCCAGCACTATGTTACGGGATACAGTGTAATGGTATAATAGAACTAGATAGAGTATGGTAAGGGTTACATGAAGCGTCGGAGAGCGGTAAAGTACGGGAATGTGCAGCCACAGTCGTAAGGCCAAGCAATGAGCAACCGTGACAAGATGTTGTCCGAGTGCAGTTCCTGCAGGGGTTGGGGTGTAGCCGTGGACGATTCGCTCGTGAATGGCCTGTGTCCCATCCGCAACGGAGACTTCGGAAGGGTGGCGAGGCAGTTGCAGGAGGCCGGTGCGACCGACACCTTCACACGCTTATCGGGTGCTTGTTTTTCGCTCGCACTGGCCGAGGCTGCATCCCCACCCCTGCAGGAGCTGTGCTAATAGTAAATTAAAAATTAAAATCGCTGCGTCGTGTCTGCTTCCTAATTCGATTTTCCGTGGCTCTCCAGCTTTCTGGCTATCTTTCCAGCATCCCTCAATTTCCCTTTCCCGACATACGGCTTCCGCCTCCTATCCCCCTGCAGAATATTATTTCCTTTCCCTTGCTGCAGAATAAGGAATGTGTGAAAATAAATGCGGAGGAAGGAAGGAGCAAGGGGTGAACGAATGAATGCAGACAAACATAGGAAAGGAAATCACCGCGTTGCCGTGGTATACCGTGTCATCGATACTGTTTTAATTTTAATTTTAGCCGGCTGTCACCGATTCATTAATGTCGGGGAACAAGGAACGCCTCTTTTCTCCCGCTGCTATTGTAGTTCGGCCTCAGAGGGATTTATGGCGGGATAAGGGATAAAGAGTGATTTTATTCTTGCAATGCAACAAAGGTCCGTCTCGCTTCAAGACAAAGATCATATACGAAAATCATATACGTATGTTCGGTCTCTCAGAATTCGAAGACTTTGATTCCAAGGCAACCCCACCCGCTCCGCTGTCGTTTTCAAATCGGATTTGAGGGCGGGGAGACGAGGCCGAAGTCCGACGTCCGGAGACCTTCTTGGAATGTTTCAATGTTTCAACTTCCCCCCCCCCCCTGCACTTAGCGGGGCTGCGTTGAAATTAAGGTAGGTACCTAGACAGTAGACAGGCACGCCTTGAACATCGGAGCGTCCCAGTTCATTCACGCCTCATGCCGAGTATTTACCGGGTGATGCATTCACTTGCAGGTACGGTGTATCCAAATCCCCGCGCGGCCAGTCTCAGAATGCGGAACGCGGACGGTACTGGGAATACAGGGTTCGTTCAATTTCCCGGGTCTCCGTCTGCCTATTCCCAATTTCCTCCGTCCGCCATGATAGGAATTGATTTCGTTGATTCAATCATTTATGAAAGAACAAAGATTTCGCCGCTGCAATGTCTCGTCGTCGCGTCGGGCGGATGTCATAGTGTATTCTCTCAAGGAGAAGGAACGGAAGAGAGGAATAGCTCCCTAATTTATGGAACAACAAAGAGCCTACTAGGATTTATGGAATATCGACCCCGTCTCTCGGGCTCTCAAGGAGACAAGTATAGCCTATAGGAAAGTAAATCACCGCGTTGCCGTGGTACAGATCACCATTGACACCTCCACCATGTCACCGATGCCCAATTGCAATTTTAATTTTAGTTCGGGCGTCCCCGATTCATTTCGGGAACAAAAGAGCAGAACAAGTTCTTAAATGAAGTGTTAATATTCGGGCTGGAATAGAACAAGTACCTGTGGTTTTATGTACGGAACAAGCGGACATACTCGGCCTTAAATGCAAGACAATGATCATGATGAACATGTGTTCGCGATCGGTCTCTAGGAAGGATTTCCCTATAGCCAAAAGTGGCAACGCCGGCCTCCGAGTCCGACGGGGCGCGGGCTGTCTATTTACCCGTCGACCTGAAGGAACCCGTTTTCAAATCGGAGTCGGGGCTGGGGTATACTTGTGGGTTTAAATTTTACGCAGCAGACGGCGGGAGGACGCCGACGTTATTAGAGGCTTTAAGTGACTTTCAACAGCATTGAGTTTCCCCCACGTATGTTCTCCCCGGTTCAACCACAACCACAATTGATACCGTCCCACCCGCCAGTCCATCGTACGCATGGAAACGCGATGGAAACGCGATGGAACCACAATAAATGCCGTCCCAGGCCGTCCCACGTCGGCACCTGTTGGTCCTCGCGCTCGATGGATACTTCCCCGCACCACCACTTTCCTATCCATAATCCCATCGTATCCGTCTCCGGATTTATATTTTTCATGCTTGCTTGTGATATCCCCGCCCTGGCATGAATTATCACCCGCCCCGCGAGGTGCGAAAGGAAGACACCGTAGTGGTGGCTTCTGATACGTATGGTTCCTTCTCTCCGCGTTTTCGCACCCTCGGTCTTCACTGGCACCCGAATTCCAACTTAAATTTATAGGCGAGAGAGGCTGTCTAGAGAATGTTCCCCATGTACAGCGTCCACCTTCCCATGTTGATTTTTATCAGATCTCCGCGTCGCAGCTACGCATCTTCGCCGAGATAATGGAACAGCTCAAGCTGGACGCGCCGAGTGATGATCGATGTGCAATCCAAAACCAAGCGTTCTGATGTGAAAGATAATTAAATGTTTGGGCGTGCGGCGGGTCCCAAGTCCGAGTTTATGTAAAGTTGAGTCATCCATTCTAATTTCTCTGCATGGATCAGCCGTTCACTGGGAAAATAATGTCTATAACCTCTGCATTAGTTCAAATCCTCCACAACCCAATATTTCATAAATGTGCCGGTTTGAGAATAACTTGAATCGGAGAAGAGCCGGAGAAAGATGATGGCCAATATTGAGAGGATATGTTTCCTGGATAACTCACAAATGTTCGCACATATTCTTCAGCGTGCTAAACGTTCGATCCATTTTTTTGTGGATGTGAAGGTGTTAATAGCCTATAGGGGTGACCTTCCCGTTTAGGCAGTCGGCACACTTCGGCCCGAGATCAACTCGTGATCTGAACCACAGATTTGAGACTAAAACTTACATCAAAACCATGGACTGAAGGTCTGGGACTCAAGCCATCGACAGTGATTAAATAACAAAAATGCTGCCATATAAGGCTCAGGTTCGACACACAGCTAGTGCAGTGGCTTCAACCGAGCAAGTCGCGTAAAATTCATCAGTCAACGCCACTGTGAATATCCACGTGATTGATCCCGACTTCTCTTGTCGAGTTCTTGATTATTCAACATGCTAGCTTGTGCCCGCATTCATGACTGTATGGAAGTTGGAATGAAAAAATTGAACCCAGTTGCCTATACTATCTTCCACCAGCCCAGATGCATGGAGAGTCGTCTGTCTTGCCTCCGTCCCATAACCCGACCTATTATATAGGGTAAGGTTTCAGTTGACATTGATATTGCAGGTGATGCAGAAGAATCACATTTTCCTTCCATCAATATGTTTTAGGAACTTTTATATTCATTTCTTCATCCATCTGGATGAGAAGCTCAACCACTGCTTCATGTCCTCCACAGGTTGCGGCTTCCAATGCTGTTCCATAGTATCCTGCTTGTAGATTCACATCTGCACCCCTCTCAATGAGGAGTTCAACCACTGCTTTGTACCCCTGAGAAGATGCAGCTTGCAACGGTGTTCCGTAATATCCTCCCAGTGCATTCACATCTGCACCCCCACGAATGAGGAGTTCAACCACTGACTGGTGTCCTCTGTATGATGCAACTTGCAATGCCGTTCCAAAGTACCCTCCCACTGCATTTACATTGGCACCCATCTCCATGAGGAATTGAACCACTGCTTCATGTCCATCACAAGAGGCAGCCTGTAATGCCGTTCCATAGTGTCCTCCCAGTGCATTCATGTTGGCACCCCTCTGGAGCAGGAGTTCAACCACTGGTTTATGTCTCTTGCATGGGGCAGCCTGAAAGGCCGTTCCGTAGTATCCTCCTAGTGCACATACATCCCCACCCTTCTGAATGAGGAGTTCGATCACCGGTTCATGCTCCCAGTGTGATGAAACCTGCAATGCTGTCCCATGAGTTCCTCCTTGTGCATTCATATCCACACCCCTGTCGATGAGCATTGGGTTGTTGGCATTGGCCAACACAGTCTGAAACACTGTTCCATAGTAACCTCCAGCTGCATTCACATCTGCACCCTTCTGGATGAGGAGTTCAACTACCGAATAATGTCCCTCGTGTGATGCGGCCTGCAACGCCGTTCCGAAGTACCCGCCTGGTGCATTCACATCGGCACCCCTTTCAGTCAAAAGTTCAACCAGTGATGCATATCCAGCCTCGGATGCAGCCTGCAACGGTGTTCCATAGTGTCCCAGTACATTGATGTCAGCACCAAATTCGAGCAACAGCCTGACTAGATCATGGTGACCATATATTGAAGCCTGAAGCACAGCGGAGCCTGAAGTCCCTCCATCACCTACAGGTATCCCTTCAGTGAATAGCAGATGACGGGCTATTCCCAATAAGTTGCAGGTGACTGAAAGCCATAATAGTGATGGAGATTCCAGCCAAAGATATGTCCAAGGGTGCACTGCTTTGTGACGGAAAACTTTCCAAAAGAACTTTTCCCATGCAGAAGCCTGAAGTAGAAAAGATTTAATTTTCTCCTGGAGATGTAGTTCTGGTGGCCCAACAGCATGTAGAAGACAATATTGAGCATAAGCCAGAAATGGGTGTTCCACAACCAATCTTTTTGCCTTGTTCCAATTTTCATCAGTCGAAGGTGACTTCCAAGAGCACAAATCCGGTAGACTTGAAAATTTGGTGAAGGATAGATATGTTAAGCATTTTGAAGTAATTTCTGTATGAGCATCTGGGAATAGAACTGCCTGGATTTTGTCGAAGTATTGCTGTGCGGTGTAGTGGATCAGCCGAACCACAGACATTGTCTCATCGACAATAATCAAGCCAGCGCAAACTGATAAAACAATGTTGATGTCCACAATATTATCAACATTCAGAGTGGTGGTATCAGGCTCAATGGCCAAAGCCTCGCGGAGCTCTGCCACAGATAAAGGCCGCTTGGTATTTGCAACCCAGGTTAGAGCTGAGTGGGCCAATTGTTTATCGTCTTCGTTCTGACGATCAATCCGCTCCATCGCATCATCATATGTATGTTTTAAATCCTTTGGTAGGTGCTGAAGAGCCTCCCGAACCGCTTTGATGGTATTTTTCGTCGCAAGGGATTTGGTGCGTAGTTTCGCGAGCAGAAACCTGCGTAGGGTGGAGAATGTTTGTGACACATCCTGTGTTCTGTCAAAACACTCACATTCCATCAACATTGCTGATGATATTAGACTGTATTTCTTCCCGCAATTCTGGCCGCACTTCAACATGCTTGGATAACCGTGTAGACTGCAGAATTTGCATGTTCACATATTGTCGAATGTCATCCTCAGTCGCCCGGATCTCTATAATCTGCGCATTCGGAAAGCAGTCGAGAGTAACATGGGGTCGCGAAGTGATTATGAGATTGACGGTAGGATCTAGAATTGCAATATATTTGAGTAAGATATTGCGCTGATCCTCGGGATATTCGTCCAGAGCATCGACAACGAAAAATATTTTCGAATGCTCAGCAACAGCAGATCGGAGTATTTTAAATACTTCGTCCGATGAGGGCCTGGTGTCCCGTTCACGATGGTGTTCGTACAGCTCATGAACTGAAGGTGGAAGAGGATTCCCAACAACGAGCTGTTTCCAGATGCTGGCAAGGATGTTCGTGGGAGTTTGGGATTCGGTTTCCTTGTGGTTCAAGTAAACACATGCACATGTAACTCCTGCTGTGTTCCGAAGATGAATCCTCAGATGGTTTACAACCAAAGACCTGTTCGCGAATCTTGTAAATCGATTGAAAAAGTGGTGGTAAGTACGTACGCAAGGACAGTCTTGCCAGCACCAGCTGTTGTTTATATAAGAACAAAAAAATGAAGAGAAACTGCGGAAAGGACGACACACGGATTCCACGACACCACAAGATCTGCCCTGGGCGAGATTCCCAATTTTTGAACCGAGGATCGGCAAGGAGCCATTGCCCAGTCCCTGGCTGCAAATTACTGAAAATGTCGACTTGCCGCTGGAAAAAATTGATGGGTGACATCCACTCAATTATCATTTGCCGTTTTACATCTTTTGGTAGCATAAGCAATAATTTAATACAGTCGAATCTGAGCAAACTGACCATCGTTATGCTTCTGTTGCTCGTTCGCGACATCCCGGACAGAGTTAAGGATCACTAAATGGCACAATCAACGCTGAGTCGTTCACGACAGACCACCAGGGGACTCACGTATATGGTCTTGCCGTTGCTCTTGGAAATTCCTCATTAGATAGCTGCATTCACAACGGAAGTATTTTTCTCACCATCGTGGTCTTCTATCTGCTGCCGACCAATATCCCTGGAATACACACTCAGTCAGCGGAGTCCGACTGGTATTACGAATTGAAACTTGAACCAAATATCCATAGTCAACCACAGATTGAGCAGACCCTTGATGCGTTCGAACTCGTCGAGATATTCCTTGGCCTCCTTTTTAGTCCACAGCATCCAGATGAGCCGAGTAGCCACTCTCGACGATAGGCCATCCTCCGAGCGCAATTTCTGGGTGAAGTGCTTCATTGTTGTCTCCAATGTGGATAATGGGCCAATGATTTGATGAAGAACATAGCTCGATGGGTCGGTCACAATGCGTGCGTGGAGGTCCCCGAGGAGCGGTTTGAGGCACTCCATCTCCGAGAACATTTTCTGCTGCTCTGCGGGTGCATGGTGGAAGTCGTTGATATATTCGCGTACTTTCAACGCCGTGTCGATAAGCTGAAGGACACTGGCAACGATGCCCACTATTTCGGCCATGAGGATGAGGTGTGGAGAGCTGCAGAGCTGTCAGAGCTGTGTAACGTGAGAAATCGGCGGATAAAGGCAGTCGATGACATTGCTGTTAAGTACGACGTGATGAATTACAAGATGCAGACCAAATATATTAATAGAACCAAATATTCTCACCTTTCAAAGCACCCGATAATCCTGAATCCTCGAGCGCCTAACACTTAAATTTATTCCATCCAATTCTCTCTTTACTCACTAAATTTGTAGCTGTTTGCAATGAGCATGACACTCATCAAAATTTTCCAAATAAGATCAAATTTGATCTCGCACTTTGCAGGCGACGTCCCCGCCGCATTCCTGGGCGGATTCGCTTTATTTTTGGCGTGTTCGATAGGATTTTATCAAGGCTTTCGAAGTATATTTTACTCAGGGTGCCCCAGCTGGTCGCAGTCAAGTGGCGGTGAGTGACACCGGGGCGTGCCGAGCCACGGCATCATGACGGCACGTTTATCCTTATTTGTAAGGACTATCTGAAACGCACAACCAGAGCACCCAGAACACTCAATTCAACCAGAAGCTTCGCGGGAGAAAAAAAAACACCCCAAGATCTAGAGGCTCTTCCATCTCGGGTCTCTGATTCCGGACATCCGACAAACTTCGAACAGTCTTTCACCGACTCTGAGTTGATGTCAACGTCAATATTTTTGTCTCGTCCTATGGATCTCACAGAGATGTAATTCAAATTGGCCCTCCGGGCACCCCTGGTACCTCTGGACCAGACCTGGAATGGGTACCATGGTTGCCCCCAGGACTATTTCATGGTCCCAATCCTTCGTTCCTGGACAAACAGGCAGTTTATAATTCAAGATTGTACATATTCAGGGTGAGGAATTTTATCCAATACCCAGCCATTTTAATGAGTAAATGACCGAAGAATACAAGATGATAATGTTATCTCATTGCCGCCATGCAGCTCGTCGCCGACCTTTGGTGGCTCCTGGCACAGGCAGGCAGTTGGATTGAAAGAGGAGTGCAGGGACCACTAGTCTGTGAACTCGAAGACAGACAATAAATTTCCTTGGCTCTCTTTGAGACAACCTTTATTACTCCTGCCTTCAGCTCACAACATGCTCAAGATTGTCTACAGAGAAATACAAGGCAATGTGCGGCCTCGTACCGCTCGTTGCTTACCTTTGGTTTCTCCTCATAGGGCCTCCACGCGTGGATTTCGGTTTCTTCTCAGCATGGGTGGAGTGTCATTTGAAGGATTTCGGAAACATGTTTAATGCTCGATTAAATTGTACATAATAGCCGCAAACTATAAAGCAATGCAAAAGCAACGTGCCGCCTGTGTGCGTCGTCGCCGACCGGCAGTTACCCATCCAATTAAGTTTCATGGGGCGTACTTTGTGTTTTTTATTCTACCCTTCAGGTGCACAGAATGCTCTCTCAACTCAATATGTAACTTACAGTCTCTAGATCTCAGCGTGTGATAGGAATATTGCAAATTCGGACGATGCCGGTAGCCACGTGATGTCATGATTTCAACGAGATCTGGTAGATCACTTTTACCGTTTGGAGACCTGGAACCTAAGTCGGTACCAGGAATTATCAGTCTTGCTGAGAACTACTATGTATGAGATTGTTGGGACTGGACGTGGTCACGATACAACTCAACATAACCTGTTATTAATCTTATACAGCACACGGATGAGAGCAAAAAGAACCGGTGCGGATTCGTGCGCTGAAATCAACACATTTTTGCGGTATGGAACGACGGCATATAAACGAATGACACTATTGTGGTAGAGTCGGATGGCCCACATGTGGAAAGTAGGATATATTTAGGTTTTTTTCGCACTTTACCTTTTACCCCTATTTAGCTTATATGATTTGTTTGTTTGTAAATATAGACCCATGGTGCCATGCAACAGAGACTCTTCTTCACACCTCTTCCTTCATGACCAGTATAGGGTATTACACCCAGAGGCCTCAATAGAGCCCTCGCGCCTCAGTCTTCTGAAAGTCACCAGTGGGCAAATCTCTCGATTCCAATCCACGACCTCGCACTATTTTTACCCCATTTCCCTACTCTATCAGCACTCTCCTCTCGATCGTCTATTTGACTCCAGCCACTGAGGCTTTTCCTCTATATTATTCTTCCAAAAATCACTCTACAAATACTGGACCACTGACCTTATTTAAAGAACCTATCGACGAGCTCTCTTTCTCTTCTTCACTGTTCTTCAAGTTCATCACCACCAATTCATCATCTCATCTCATCTTCTCAAGCCCAAAATTCAAACACAATGTTCTCGGCTACTATGGCAAACAACAGAAGTCTGCACCAAAGTCCAAGCAGAGCATATCATCGTCGTCGAGCATGTATCCCCGCAGTAAATTAAATCTTCTTCCCTCCTGCCCGTATAGAAGTACATTTCATACATCCGGGTGAATATTAAAGTTTCCCATTCCTTTTGCAGCTTGATCATGGGTGATTCACCTGGGTCATCTCTTGCAAACCATCTCCCCAGAAACCCATGCAGTGGGGAGGCAGACACAAGGATGTGCGAATCACCTCTTCACATGTCACAGCAAACAAGGTAGAAGAGCAGAGGCAAAGAGTGCTTCCACAGGTTCGAAGGTGTTGAACAGAGTCATGTGCCTTGTTCGACACCCCGGCATCGCGCAGCCCTGAACCAATCACACAATCACGTTGGAAATAAATCATTCAACCGCCAGGAAGCAGAGAGGAGCGAGGAGAGAATCGAGAAGAAGGGGATACTTAAACTGTAGAGCATGAACCAACTACTGTATTTTTTCGTTCAATTCGACAGTCACGTGTCACACCGGAAAATTTTGACCCCGGCAACAATTTTTTCTCAATTTATAGGATTTTCTGGCACAGGGACGCATCACGTGACTTGTCGAATTGAACGAAAAAATACAGTACATCCAAAAGCGAACCAACTATGCTGTGCCACAGTCGTGACCCTTGATGATGGGGGAATACTTGCTCCTTTGCTCATTCTTTCGGAATCCTCCAACGATTTCTTGAGCTCGAGGTCGAGAAGGCCAACTGGGTGGATATCCTCAGGTGCCTCGAGAAGCTCAAAGAATATGGTCTGCAGATGACCGCATGATACCATCTCCTGGTACTTGTAATCTCCAATGGGGAAATGTTCGACTGTGCCCACACCGCGGGGCTGGTTGGGACCCGTATTTTCTCCGGCAAGGACGCGAAATTGTCTGCGCGGGGGAAAAAGATACTGTGCGGCCGTTCCTCAGGTGGTGGATGTTCATAAAGACAAAGTGATGGAAATTTGGTTGGCTGAGAACTGGCTGTATTATCGTGTAATTTTTCAACTTGAAGTTCGGTCTCTCAATGAAGAGGAAGACTCCACCCAGGCCATGGCCAAACGAGGCAACCCCGCTCTCTGAGTCTGACGAGGGTGGGAGACGTTTTGAAGTCGGAGTATAATGTAGGATGATATGGATATGGAGTGCGAACCCGAACTCCGGAGACTTTTATTGACAGCGAGAGTTCTCTTGAAATTTCATAAGTTATCGCCCGCAAAACACCGCGCTTGTGGCGTATTTCTCCCCGCTTCTCCAGTGAGAGTTGATACGAAAAATTAATCCATATGTATGCACCTGACCCTGTGTTCGAAGTGCGTGCTACTGGCCCTGTATTAGCAACGGCTTATAAATCATAGTCCAATCTTGCATAATGATTCACAGCCGCCCTGAGGGCTGCCCGGAGCAACGCGACCATCACGGCCTCTATATATCCCATCTTGTGTCTTCCTTCCATCCGACACGCGAGATGGCCTGCATGGTTACGAGCGGTCTGAGTTTGAACCTGTCGGCGTCCGGATGTTATGCCACATACCTATAAGTACATCCCCATGTTCCTGAGTCCCTGCACTCCCGACACGACTGTGCCCATAACATATACATACCCACGCTGACTGATTGTGGTATGCCAGGTATGGTGTACGAGTGCGAAATAGCCTACATACCAACAATAACTGACGGTGATAACTCACCAATAACTCAGGAAACCCCGCTCGCAGAGGGCCACGCGAGATAAGCGACGCCGGCATCATCGATTGATGTCATTCAGGGCGGAGATCAGGGTCCCCGCACTCAGCTGACCCGCTTCGCCTCGGAATCACAGTGTCTGTCGTCTGACAGCACTAATTGCTGCGTACAGGCCTACTATGTATCACTATCACAGTCAGCTGCCAGCACCCCCCGCCCCGTTTTCCCCGTTGCCTGTCTACACGGGGACAGGTGTGCTCACTATCCAATGGGAAAAGGCACGAGGAAGAATCTCGGAGGCTAGGCGTGCATCAAGACGCGTCGTTTACGCGCGCAGTAGAATTGATAGTCGCACTGGGAGCGCGGTATCAATAAATGCATGAGGAATGCATGCGAGCATCACCACTGGTCACTGCTGGTGCAATCTTTCCCAATTTCCCAACAGGATACATACTCGGACTCCCACCTAGTCCCGCCCCCGTCAGGGATAACACTGTTTGCCTTTTCGCGCCGTGTTCAAGCTGATTGGTTGGCGGCTTTCATTAACTTTCGGTGGCGGGTGCGTCCGAACTCATGAAGGCGTAGAAAGAGATTTGCAGAACTTAGCTCTTGCGATCGAAGTGCATGACACTGTCCTTTTTGCTTTACTGAATGCACCGAGTAGTTGACGAGTTGAAAATCGAAGGATCTCTCCAATACGTGGACCCAGATCGTTGGGGGTGAGTTGAGTTTGACCTTCGAGGGTGACATAAGTAGACATAATCCAACATGATCGTCACGTGATCGCGTTGAATTTCTGTTGGGCGCAGCGCTGGGCAGGCGGCGCCGGGTCCCGAATTTCAATGTATCAATAATGATAATCTTCTAGTTCTGGTTTGTTTGAAGATACTAGAGACAAGGCGCTACGGGGGATTGACTATTAATGCCAATAATATAAATGGACCTCGCACCTGCTTACATTCTTCGCGATTGAGGCCTAGAAACTCCTCGGAAGTTGTCGCCACTCTCCTAATCCTTCACCTGGCTATATTATTAATGCCAGTCGGTGAAAAATTAAATAGGAGACAGTCCGTGCCATATTAGGTCTCCGAATTCATCCAATTGTTCAGACCGGTGATTGTATTCCATATAATATACAGAGTTGAAACCCAGATGCGAAAAAGACCTGGATGCGAAAAATATATAATTATAGGCTCAATTTTGACGTGGTTGATCCTAATTTTTTTGGAAATACTCTTATAGAGATGGTGAGCAATGCTAGACAGTCAAAGAACCCCCCGTCAAACGTCGGCGAGCACAAAAAGTCGAAAACGTGCCAAAATCGAAATTTTGTGGCTGTGCCAGAAGTCTTGAGGAGAGTATTGTAATTGTGAGTCTCTGCCGCATTTTCCAGACCTGATATTGTGCATGGGGGGGTTTCAGCAGTCCCTCTCGCTCCTCACAGCTACAGATTGGCGTGAGAGTGCGATCGACATGTGTACGTGACCCGATTTTTCGGATCGGGGTCCTCCACCAAAACAGGTCACAAAAACAATGTGTTCATGCGGCACAACTACTCACCGAAGAAATCTGAAAATATTTGAGCATACACTACGAGGTAATAGTATTGCATCCCCAAATTTTGAATTACGATTTTTTGCCTTGCCATTGAGAAATGCGGAAGAACTTTTTTTTTTTTCGCATCCGGGTTTCAACTCTGTATTTATCAACTATCATAAATATTGTGTAGTCTGACTACTGGAGACTATGATTGCATGGGTCCTCGCTCGAAAAGTATATATTTACTCACGTGAAAACTCCGTCGAAAGTGTCGCTGATGTCGATGTCCTGAAATCCAGTGATATTTCTACTTACTATCTGGCAGAAACCCGGAGCAGCAACGTGGAGCTTTGAGCATTTATTCTGTAGCCGTAAGCCGCAAGCTACCCGGTCGCTTCGGTGGCTAGCAAGCCGCAGAAAGAACTGGGACCTTGACAACTCGGTCCTTCCTAAGATGTCCCTAGACTCACCGTCCGAGACCCGCCGAGATCTTGGTCCGGAGATCAACACACTGGCTGTTGATTCCCGCAGCGCCCACAAGCTCCCTCAAACCCACTTCATATAATTCAACGAAGCTCAAGTAGTCCGAGCCCAGCACTTCTATTTCCGCACCCATTAACCCACCGAATGCCACCTCGTCCGACCCCAAGAAGTCCGCTCTGCGACGTTCCACCCCGCACCCTTCGACCACACCCTGTCGATCCCAGAGATCTATGAATACCATGCGCTCAACAGCCCCACACACGCTGTGTTCATGTACTCCGATGTAGTGTTGCCGCCGGCTAAGCCGATCAATTCCAAAAAATTGAAATATCACTTCGAATAAAATAGGGATAATTCTAAAAGTATTTGTGTAACAAGATTATCCTAAAAGCTGCAGGGTCTCTCATTGGAACCGAGTGATCCACTTGGTCATTGTACATATATTTGACGGACTTCTAAACGGCTAAAATTCGAGCCGTTTAGAAGCCGAGCAAATAGCAGGGCACCGCTTGCACCAATCTCTTAGAGCCAAAGGTACACCTTAGGGCTTTCTGAGGGATGCATCTCCCCAAATATTCCCAGAATTATCGCGATTTTTTTGCGAGCTAGATAACGGTTTCTTGAAATTGATCGGCTTAGCCGGCGGCAACACTACTCCGATGTCGAGTCCGGGACGTCCACGTTCGTTACTTATGCCGAGGCCTGGGAGGGTATCTGTCGGGCCGCAGGCATTGTCGCGCAGCACGTCGCTGCGTCGGGGTCTACTAGTGGAGGAATGACCCGTAATCGCGGTTCTGACGCTATCAGGTACGTAGCCTAGATTTCTACCCAATTAAAGAAACGCGTTCCAATGCGCCCGCGCAGATAGCCTGAGCTATATACATCTACCTCTTGCTCGGCATAATAAGCCTCGGGTGGACCGTGTTCCCGATGTCCCCGCACAACAGCACCGAGGGACAGTCTGTCTGCTCAAGAAGACAGGCGCACGCCCGATCTTTACCAACACGGACGGTCTGATCAATGCCCTCGTGAGCGAGGCGGCTGTGTTACTTGCCAACGACAGAATGGAGCTCGAGCTGCTCTTCATGCTCACGTATGGGGGTTTGAATGGAGGCAGTGGGTATGCACAGGATGCAAAGCACTTCAAGATCACGCGGATTGCACACGACAGTCCTATGCTTATCCTCCATTCCTCAGGTCGGATTCCCGCACGGAGTTGAATAATTACACTGACTAATTGCATATCTCCAAACCCATCAAACCCACGACTAAAGGGCGGCTGATCAATTTATCGAACATTCCGCGTACGCTATCCTCCACCTCCCACTCTTTGGATAATGGAAGATTAAGTTGAAGACGATTTTTTTTGCAGGCTATGGGGAATTGGACCTTGCGAGTAAGCGTTTTGCGGCCCACACGAACCCTCTCTCACTGCGTTCCGAGCCCCCGTAGGCACAGTCTGTTTACTTGGGTTTACATCGGTCTACGTCGGCCGACGGCGGTAGGCAGAGTCTGCCGACGCCACGTAGGCCAAATTGGGCCTACTTGGGTCTACCCTCTGCCTACTGTCGGTCTACTCAGGCCCCCCTATCCTGGTAATTGGGCGTTGTGTTGCTGTTGCCACATTCTCACTTGGCCAATATTGCTCTTACCGGTTGCCATGTTCCCACGAAGTCAATATTTAATTATTGGGCAACAACCGGGACATACCGTGTCAATTCCGTAAATTAGCCGAGGTTGGCCGTGAGTGAGCCGAGGATTGACAGCCGTGGGGTGTGTCGTTAAAAATAACCACATTCCCACATTCAGGGGTTAGACAGTGAAGCAAGAGCGTGTTTTAACACGGCTTGGACCAGAAACAAAGCTCGGGATATAGCGAAATTGTTAATTCATCTATGAGGTGGGTCTACCTCTGCCTACAAGGGTAGGCAGAGCCTGTGCCTACAACCCTATGGAACGCAGTGTCTTCCGTAAGTCCGTTGGCCCTTCGTACTAGTGTCGGTGATGACGAGCTTGCATAGATGCCATGCGTTCCGCAACATATTTCATAAGGCTCACTCGTATATCTACTGCGATCAAAATTAACTTCACACGTCGCACAGTGGGCCTGTAAGGATTTCTTCCAACCAACATACTGATAATTGTTTTGCCAGCCAGCGAGCGGGGTTATATTCGCTGTATACAGCCCGCGTCCCAGGCCAACTATTCTCACCCCCGCCAACTTTCTCGCCAGCTGGATTGCCGATAACTGCGATATCGTCTTCTGTGGGCCTGTTTGTGTCGAGGTGCGTGTTGATAGTTGATACACCACTATTTCTACTACGCCCATACGATTATACCAAGACCCGAAGAACATTCCGCGGCTCAAAGCACTGGACTCTATTGTTAGCCTTCATACGATAAACCTCCCAGCCCCAAAAAATAATCAATCATTTGTCGTAGGTGTTTTCCGGCACCTCGGTGAACAAGCGCACCGGCGATATGCTTCTAAACGAGGGTCTTGTGCTGCATCCCTTCTGGGGGAGATGCGTGCTTCCGATCATCCTGAGCAAGCAATTCATGATCTGAAATGTCTGTTGCCACTCAGCACCGAAATCGGACCCGCGATCATCTTTATCCTGCAGGACCCGCCCCCGACAGGCGAGTGGGAGTATTTCAAGTTTTCGAACTACATCAAATTTGCGATGAAGCCGTGGGACGGGCTGGAGGGCGTCTTCCAGCCCATTGTGATTGTGCGTTGTTCAACATTGCATCCTCTACTTCCTGCACGTGCTGAACACGACGCACGAGGGCCAGCCCTCATTCGATGTCGGTGATCTATTGGTGCGCCACCCTGAGCAATGGCGCGTCTACGGGTGCGCGGACGACCAGATCATGTTAGTCATCGGAGAAAATGTGCGTGAAATGATGGGTGTTCTCGAGAAAGGTACGTTATTCACCTTACGGTGAATCCCCTCCCTATAAGTGCGCTTGATTGCAATTCGCCAAGCTTGAATAAGTAATTGGACTTATAGAAAACATGAAATCGCACATCGAGGACATGTGGGGTGCTCGTAGTATGATGCCTCCAGGAGAACCTGTCGCCGTCGATGGTGCAGCGGCGCACATTTGTTAATTTTCCTAATATTTTTCCGGAGGGCATCGTTTTCGGCAGGTTTCAGGGCGGGATAGGACAATGCTATGAGGAGTGTTGTAGCGAATGAAGCGATATGTGGAGATTCGATGAGGTGACTGTTTCAAAGCTCAATGCGGTACACCCCGAGCCGCAGCTGACGAAAGAGGATGCGCTGGCTGGCGCTGGGTAAGCTCGATCACCTCGGACGCGACGGCGTCGATGAGTTCCTGCGGTAACATGGTAAGAGGCAGAACACGAAGTCGAGGACCACTTGGCACCGATGAATCGTGGGAGAGATTTGCAAAAAATGGGACTACAGTTGCTCAAAAAAGATTTCCTCGGTCATTTTAACACGGATGCTCATACTATTCATTGAACAACCCTTCATGGAAGTAAAAATTCATGGTCACATTGTTCTCGCAGTGCGCTCGATCTTTGAGCAGAAAGTTGCATTTCGGATTCATACCAAAGGTCCAAGGTGATTTCGGAATTCCGATGAACTTGGGCAAGATGCAAGAAAGTTTCATGCCGTGAATTACTCGCAGGAAAAATATTGTCCTAGCAGAACAGGCCGGTTCTGGCGATAGGGGCAATGGTGGCTGTGGAACGGCGATCACCGAACGCTATCCGATCATATCGGAATTGACCCCGGAATGACAGCCGTTACCTCGAAAAGTGGTCAATTCGAAAAGATATCCTTGACTTCCAACAGCATTCACATCTCCATGCGTTTCAGAGGATGGCGATTCTCCTCAAAATACCACTTGACCTAAAATACAGGGAAAAACACGGATGCGGGCAACAAAGGTTTTGTTGCTGTTCAACTGTTCAACTACCTTTCCTTATGTTTACGATGGGTTGGGCAAGTCCAGAATGCAATATTCATAAACATAGGAGCCATCCGTGCTCATCTTTAGGTAATAACAAGATGGGCCTCGCTTCGCTCCGGTGGTTGCCCAGCTATGCGGCAATCGTGTTGTTGCCATTAAAAATATGCTTATTGTACATATTTTTCTACATAATTTTAATCTATAGAGAGAGAAAAAGACGCGAAAATGGTAATAAAGGGGGGGCGTACTGTCCACAGAAATATTTTATCCGAAGAGCGACAGGTCGTCCATGAAGGAAATATTGAGCCAATATTAAATAAGAACAGCACTGTTTGTTTTTCTCCTGGGGCAAGCATATGCACCCCGGTCAACAGAGCAGGTGCGAGACAGTGCAGAAGAAGTCCATGTGTTCGTTAAAAACCTAGAGAGTGCAGTAACGGAAAGGCAGCACAGAGCAAGCATGACTGGATAGCTTTTGAGAGGGATTGATTGCAGACAGTATAACAACGACCCCAGAAAGAACGGAACAATTTCAGACGGGCGGATTTGACGATGAGAGAAGTGAGCAAAGAATCAGTGACCTGGGACGTATTTATGCTCAGAAAATCGTCGGGACCTCCACGACCGCAGTTCAACAGCAGTTGCTGCGACGAACTGCGGGTACCCGGAAGGAGCTCTGGGTAGGTCAGCTGAATGTCGCGCTGAACCATGAGATCAACCATTTTTCGATGAGCTGAATGACGGAAAAGGTTGACTGAGGTGTTGAACTGCGCTGTGCAGTCGGGTGAACATCCTGTGGCGAAGTATGCACAGTCCGTAGCTGTGTCAATGGGGGTAAAAGAAGCACACCAGAGTATTCACATCGAGGACGCGAGGGGAGCAAACAGAATGGAGATACGGTCAAATGGGGAAATTGCACCGCCGAGCAGCCATTTCGTTAAAGAACTGTTAATAATTAATCCCTTCCACCTTCACGGTTCCGGGTATGAGTTATGATTCAACTGAGTCAGGCGGCAATGCGCAGCTCTGAAATAATAAATATGAATGGGGACACCAGTCTTCAACTTGAGGCCCCGGAATACGATCCAGCACGAGAAGAGAGGAACGATGGAGAATCAGTCGGATAAAAAACGGCTCCGCGACGGGGTGGGAGTAGCATTTGAACAACGATTGCTTCTATTTTTAGTTGTGGGAAGTCGGTTGACTGCCGAAAAAACTCGTAATGAGGATTTCAGCGCGTGCAAGTATAAGAGGGAGTCGGTGGGTTCAATATCACTAAAAATATGACTTCCAAAGTTGTGTCTCAAGAAACCTTTCGCTCCGTTGTTCCGCCCTATCCCGGGCCACTTCCCGTTTCTCGTTCCCCTCGTTCGACGATCAGCACCCTCAGCCTGTTCAACAACTGTAACGTCTCGTATGGCCTGCCATTCCAACAGGCTTGCGCGAAGCACGCCGAGGAAACTTTCCATGCAAAGCACATATTCATTATCTCATCGAGTACCCTTGCTCGCTCCACCAGCGCTCTGAAAGATCTTCAGGCGACATTAGGTGACAAAGTTGTAGGGGTCAAATTCGGCCTAAAGGCCCACACATACTTGGACGATGCCGTCGGCATCGCGGAGGAGTGCAGAAAGTTGAATGTGGATCTGATCGTGACACTCGGAGGCGGGAGTTTGTCTGATGCAGCGAAGATGGTGTCATTGGTAAGCTGATTCAACAATCGCGGCACCGAGTTCCAACTGACTCGTACCTACAGGCGCTTGCGAACGACGTTACCCGATCGGAGGACTTCCTGAAACTCCCCACCGCGCGGACAGCCGGCACTGTACCCCCTGCGAAGCCATGCACAGTTCCTGTCGTCTGCATTGCTACTACCCTCTCCGGCGGCGAATTTACCGGCGGGTGCGGGGCGACAGACGAACGAGACAACCAGAAGCACCAGTTCATGGTGGGGAACGCCATCCAGCTCGTCATTCTTGACGCGGAACTAGTAACGAACTTCACCCCGCTCAGCCTCCTCCTGCAATCGGGTATTCGTGCCGTCGACCACTCCGTGGAGAGCATCTGCTCCTTGTACTGCAACGAGGTCAGCGAGATGCATGCCAAGATGGCGCTCGAGCGGCTCGTCCCGGCTTTGCTGCGGTGCAAGGCGGACGACGCTAAGACGGATGTCGAAGCGCGTCTGCTCTGCCAGATGGCCTCCCTCGACGCCATCGCTGCCCTTGCCCGAGTCTACACGCCGCTCGGCGCCTCCCATGCGATTGGACACATGCTCGGACCGTTCGGGGTCGGACATGGCCAGACGAGCGGCATCCTGCTCCCCGCGACGTGCAAATATAACGCGCATCACAAAGCAAACATAGACCGCCAGAATATCGTGACAGCCATTCTGTGGGGTGTCCCCGAGATGGAGCGTTTGGCGGAGAGCAAGGGCTTGCAGAAAGGTGTTGCTGATCTTGGGGATCTCCTGGATGTTTTGGTTCGAGCTTTGGGCATGCCTAGAACATTGGCCGAGGTCGGTGTGGGGCGGGACAAGTTGGATCAGTTGGCGGAGTACAGCCTTCTGGACGTTTGGTCGGCGACTAATCCGGTTCCGCTGACGGAGAAGGCGCAAGTAATGAAGATTCTGGAAATGGTTGCTGGTTGAATATGTCATTTGTCTCTTATAGTATGTAGTCATCTTCCACAGAAGAGTATTTAAACGTATGCGCCATTCCGAAGAAAATAATGTGGATACAACTAGACATGACAAAGGTTCAATATAATAAAATAAAGGCCAAGCACGAACGACGTCAGCTGGTATATTCGGGAAGATCCTCCGACACCTCGCCTCCCGATAACGGGCGCTCAAGTCCAAGCCGCTGAAATTCGGTGCCTTCGGATGACCTCAGTGCGGTATTTGGCGCGTCGAGCCAGGGTGAGTCCTTCTCAGACAGGATCAATTGGGGGGCATGTTTCCACTCCCCTCCCCTCCGCGAGATCGAGGTCGAGGAGACCAGCATACGTGTTGGACGACAGAGGGCGAGGCCCTCCGTTACGACATTTGGAATAAGTAATTGGACTTAGAGAACACATGATATCGCACCACCCGCATATCGCCTCTGCCCTCATGTTCGGGCGGCACCGCCGCCACACCGGGATATGGTGCCCACCCCTCATCAAGATTCAATATTATATATATTTCCGCGGAGCATCGACTAACTAACATTGCAGGCTGAGGAGCGAGCACGCTAACGCGCCTGCTGCCGCGTACGCCGGAATCACGAACAATGTGCGTAACAGAGCCTCCTGGCGATGATCACTGCCTTATTCCTTATTGAAACACGCTGCATCGCGGCAAAACCATTCGAGTACACGCCAAAAGGGACTCCATGGTGCCCGGCGGCGCTTGCGCTGTACGCACCCGAGATCGAGGCGCTTTACAGGGCGGAGGAGGTTCCTTTCGCGGACCAGCAGCTCCCGGACAAAGCATACGAGATTTATAGGAATTCCCTGTTTTAAACTAGGAACGTTGATGCCCGCTGTAAATTTAACATGTACCTGGGAAAGTATCCGCTACGTTTTAATATGCCCGACTTGATATCCGTTGACAGAGGTTAAAAACGACGCTGGGAGTAGAAAGTGGGCGAGTAAGGCGGAGACCATGCAACTTCGCTTGTCCAACGTCCATCGCATCAATTGATGCGCCATCACTGATCTTGTGATGCGATTGTCACGTCGGCTTCTTGCCATGCGCAACTCGTCTACGAAAACTGAGTGAGTCACGCTTCAAGCTCAGGCCACCTCAGCCTTTTTCATATGCACGCAGTGTCACGATCTCGTCTCCGGTCTTGATCTGGTCACCGCTAAGAGCCATCTTCGTCAACTCGCGTTTCTTCTCCTGCAACTGTTGTATCCGACAATCTGCAACTTGAAGAAAATAGCAGGAAGAAAATTATAGGAAGTAAATTGCAAAGCAATACAGTACGCACAGAGAGAAAGAGTCGGCCATCAGCGAACCATGGTTCTCATTTAAAAGTTGTATGGCTGCAGACGTGGTCGAGAATTCAAGCCGAAGCTGAGGTTGAAGCGTTGAAGAGGCAAGTGAAGGAAGGACATAACAATATCGTGAGTATTCGGATCGGGAGAGTGCTTATCCTTTAAGTAATGAGAGTATGTATGAGGAGTACTTATATACAGATACAATATCTACAATATGGGGTGGAATATATACTATAAAGAGTTATGTTGGTCTTCTAGTCAGACAGATAGGTTGATTATACATGGAACGCTGCGTCTACTCTATATGTTTACCAGTAATCTGGGCGGTATCACCTCCAGAACGTGATCCAGCGCACCACTTGGGCGCGTATTTCCGGCAATATCGCTATTCGGCGCGCAATCATGAGCGATATTCCTTCAGACGACAGACGCAAGTACTTACTACATATCGCGAGCGCCGGCCCCCATGCCGCAAACAGCCGCGATATCTGGTGCGTAGCGAACGGCGTTGGCGTCTCGCGGTGCATGGCCACATCAATGATAGTCGAGAGGCTTTCGAAGCCGAGTCCCAGAGTGAACGCGCTGAGATCGAGTGAGATAAGTAAGGCGCAGGAGAATGCGAGAGATGAGACGGGAACGACGTACACTTGGAACCAAAGGAATTGGTTGATATGGTGGGTGGAAATATCCACGTGAGATAACCCTGGGGTCGCAGAATGTTAGAATAGGCGGACGAGGAGAAAGAGAACAGACTTGGTCGGGCGACGTTGGCGTTCTCCTGGAAACTTATTCTATAATTACCATCCTCGGCCTCCTCCGGGGTCTTAACATCGAGCGCTATTTCCTCTGGCGTCGAGCGCCCTGCAAGACTGGTGCCGTCGATACTGGCGCGACCACGCGAGTTCTCGTCCTTCCATGGACTGCTCATGTCCGCGGCGGTGTCGTCAGTCTGGTGCCGGGCGTCTGGAGGAGGTTTAACGACCACAGGCGCAAAAGTGGGGCAGGTAGACGATGCAAACGATGGTCTTCCGTCATCTGCAGCCACGCTTCGATTTGGCGACGGAGGCGGAGGAGGTAACGTCTGTGATATAGATTGCAGTTGACGGAGGAAAGGCAGATGAAAGCTGAGGCGAGCCGGGCGTTTGGCGTGTGTAGGAGAGACGGAATCGATAGGTTGACGACCAGGGGAGGAGGCAGACTTGAGCTGGCAGAGAAAGGATGTAAATCCAGATGAATGGTGCTCGCCGTGCCTCTGATGGCGAATTTGGCGCGGCAAGTCGTTTTGATCGGGGCGAGCGCGTTCGATGTGAATGAGAGTGCGCGCTACAGTCCTCATGGAGGCCACAGAGAGACAGACCGTCGGGAGGACGAGGATTACAATGGGGCTCAAATGCCCGACAAGTCGAACCCTGAAAAGTTAGTGGTGATACGGTTTGCGTGGGATGGCATTTACATACCACATTGGATGACTGGCGTCGCACTGGAAGTCGTCGGTGGGCTGGATGGCGTCGTACTTGAGGACGAGGGTGATGTACAAGACAGAACTAACTAGGGGATACACAGCGACGGGTAGAATGTAAATGGGACGCCATGTGAAGGTTCTGCCGCAGGTGTGTAAACTCAGAGTGCGGAATACGGCGAGGTACGCACCGTTCTGGGTTTCCCCACCCCTTCGGTTTCTGTATGTGAAAATTTGCGGCAACGAAAAAAACCAAGCATGATGCCACCATTCCGTACATCGAACATTGTATGAGGATGGCTTGAGCTACCAGTGGACCCAGGTTGAGCATCGTAAAATCGAGGTAGCATGTCACCAACCGATACAGAATGCTCTCGGCATGCGGAAGGGGTCCATCTGCCATATCATTCCTGCGTATCCTATGAAGAGCGCCCAAAAAAAAAGCAAAAGCAACTTACCCAGGATAAACATACCTTGGTAAACAGTCAGATTGATGACGAAGACCCAAGGAGACTTTCGATGTCCCCACAGGGTTCCAAGCGCTATCTGTACAACCCAGGTTGCGATTGTGCCTACATACGCCAGGGTTATGGTCACTTCGACGCGACTTTGCGATAACCCACCTGCAAGGCACAGGACAAACCAGACGATCTTGAGAGCAAACGGTAACATGGTGGGAGGAACTCCCGGCCCAAAGCCAGGTATTACCGTAGAGCTCAAACGGCCAAGTGGGGGGAAGGAAGAGAAAACGAAAGGTCTCTAATTTATGTAAATTGCCACTGTCAGTTTCGGCGCCTGAGGCTGACTGTGATTAGCGGTGATTCAAATGACGACTGGCAATCAGTAAGTATGTAATAATCAACGCCGCAACCCGCAATAGTGGGGCCGGGGCCCGAACTATCATTACCTCTTGCTCGAAGTCCCCAGCGTGCGCCCTCGGCTACCTCGTCGCCCTACTCGCTCTAGCCATCTACCATCACGCCTCACTGCTCGTCCTCCGGCTGCACACACCATGTTGCCTGGTGGCTGCCTACCACTGCATCCACTGTCCGTGCGCCCTCGCTCAGGGTCGCCGCCCTGGGCACCGGGCAGTCTAAGGTGATGATTACACTGCAAATCACTAAGGTCCCTGAATACTTACCAACGAAATCTTAAGCCATCAGTGCAGCTGTGTACATTGATAGTTCGGGCCCCGGCGCCAGTGAGGGCAAATGAAGACATCGGAACTTCCGGCTGGTTACCCGATATGTTCCGGCGTTTCGTCGATCAATCGAGAGCTTAAATTTGCAATACCTGCGGAATGGCTTGGCTTGCGCCCCTTCACGGAGTTTGAATTTGGTGTGGCGGGCGTGGGCTCGTCTATTGGCTGACATCGTTTCTTTCTTTCCCTATGTCCGAGTCGCGGATCATTCCCACCATCCTCAGCGCCGCCGTGATCGCGGCCGCCGCTGTTGAACTCATAATCCAATTTCGTCCCCGCCAATGCCAGTTTTTCTAGCGTATATCCGAGCACTTGAATCTCGCTTGACTTTCATCTCCTGGGCGTGGGTCGTCCACATCCAATCGCTTGTATTTTGGCATGTCGCTTTCAGATCCGATTCTTGAGGCCGAAATCTTCCTCTCACTCCAAAGGTCTTGCCAATATGTTATGTTCCAGACGAGTAACGTTTTCGGCATGGCCAAACGGCCCCGCGCCGAACGGCTTTTTCGGGTTTAGCCTTGGATTTGAGTGGCGTGCCAAGTCCAAGCCCGGCATTTCGGCTTGCAAGCTATTTTGTCGGCTAGCAAGCCCGTTTATCCGCCTGCCACCACCCCAATTATTTCCCGGGCTTGAGCACATTGCAACTCACCTAGTGCTTACATATGTTGTTCGATCACACCCCTACATGCCCTGCAGCTATCACTGACGTTGGTGTGATTTAATTTCATTGCTTTTCTCCACTAAGCACAAACACACCACAAACGCGGCAACAACGACCAGCCATGAGGTCAACTGTCCACAAAAATCAGGGCTTGTTGCCTTCACTGTATGCACTCACTATACTTCCATCATTTGGCACAGTCGATGTGAACATTGGTCTCTTGTTTTATATGTAAATCTAATTTTTACATAACTGAATTGAACCTGCATTCGCTCGTCGACACAAACAAGTTAAATTGCTCTGAAAGTGGGTGTCCATCCAGAGCTAGGGCAGTCGTGTGCTTCTACAGTGCCCAGATGATACATTTTTGGGTTTATTGGCTACAAATGAGGTGTGGTGTGCACAGAGCGCATGAAATGATACAGTAGTTAACCGGGTTGTTAAATATCGTGTATGAGGTCACAAGTGTATTTCAGGGGTGGTGACCACCCCTGAAAGCAGAACTTTTCGTCGACCAGCCTGGATTGTTCCCAAATTTTGACGGAACAGTCATTTACAGCATGTTTTGCTGTTGCCGCAAATCTCAAGTTGATGGTGCCAGTGTTACGAAATTAGGGTGGGTGTGACTTGAACTCAGCAACCCAGAGAATGTTATGTTGATCACAGTTACACACTTGTAAGGTACTCATAGCACCCAGTGTCCCTATGACGGCATTCAGGCTCTTCAGGCCATGTTCGGGGCAATTCCCCTGCGGAGTTCGGACTCGGGGATCATCCTCCAGCAGATGCTGCCAAAGTTCAACAGGGACCACACAATTTTCGATGGAGGATTCCGACCACCGACGTTTCGCCGCGACTTTCCATCACAATTCGAGCCCAGCAAGGCGATCCCAATTACACCCAAGCGCAAGAGAAACGAGAAAAACTGATGGCGAGCAACTAAATAAACGAGCCAACCAGACTAAAAAGGAAGCGCTGGGGAGGAAAAAGAAGTCGCCCTCAGACCCCCCCCGTTCGGCGACGTCGTTAGAGGGAGTAAACCAGTTTTAAACTGCAGAAATTGGTGGTAGTTGTATAGTTGATTCAAACATCCCGTACTTCTCTAATTCATCATGTACCTGTAATTGGATGGATGAAGCTCACAACACGGAAGGCTCATGGTGATGTTGTATATGTGCGGGAGAGCACCTACACTAAGTGAACAAAAGAAATGTCACATCGGTTTTTGGACTATATCTCAACATTGAGACAACATTTTTGGGTCAACCAAAGTATAGGATCATGGAGAAGGAGCCTACGGACCGTTCTGTACAAGTTATGAGATCAAAATATATTGATGCGCCATCACTTGAGGCCGAATACGGAAAAAACCGGAAAACCGATTTTTTCAACTCGAGCTAGGATTTTTTTGAGCACAATACGAAGCCGTCAGATTGTAGTTCATGATGTTCTCTACCATCCCACATTTTGAAATGTGCGAAAATATACAGGGGATCGTGAGATATGTGGCTCGCAAAATGGCCACTTTTCTCCATTTTTGGCTGTTTTGGCCTGTTTTTGGCCATTTTTGGCCATTTGTCGCCATTTTGCGGGCCACATATCTCACTATCCCCTGTATATTTTCGCACATTTCAAAATGTGGGATGGTAGAGAACATCATGAACTAAAATCTGACGGCTTCGTATTGTGCTCAAAAAAATCCTAGCTCGAGTTGAAAAAATCGGTTTTCCGGTTTTTTCCGTATTCGGCCTCAAGTGATGGCGCATCAATATATTTTGATCTCATCACTTGTACAGAACGGTCCGTAGGCTCCTTCTTCATGATCCTACACTTTGGTTGACCCAAAAATGTTGTCTCAATGTTGAGATATAGTCCAAAAACCGATGTGACATTTCTTTTGTTCACTTAGTGTAGGTCGCATATATATTACGCTTCAATTGACTTTAGGTTTTTTGAGCTTCACTTAGACCTCGGTTTTTCTGAAATGTAGAGTCAGCGTCATCGACGAACGCAGCATGCACCGTCAGCCCCGCATTTCCCGGCACATATGTCAACGGACTTGTGCGTCTTTCGAAAACCCTTCCCTCCTTCTGTGGTCCAAAGCATTTACCAGCGATATGTCCTCCCTCTCCACCATAATCACAGCTGAGTGTTTCCTCCCTGACTTGTCTTTCAGCGCCGCCTGTAGTGCGCTACATTAACTCCGCGTGAAGGCAGTCTTCCAACTTCGACTCGCTACCTATCTGCTCCGCACCCGTCATCGTGCATGCCCAACTACAGCGACGTCATTGTTACCGAGTACATGGTGAGTTCTCATTGAACGGGGCATGCATATACTGAGTTCCCTTCAGCATCCTCATCGCTGCTCGCGCCCCCTAATTACCTCCTGGACTCAGCTTTCACAACCTTCTCCGTAGCCATTGTCGTTGATGTCCTCGACGCCGAGATCCACGGTTAGATTTACTAAGAATAGCAGACACATACACTTACCTTGTTCCCCAGGCGCGTAACCCGGAGTATCACTGTATCGGTTCGGTCGTCAATTCCGCAAACTCTCTTAGGCGGCGCACGCGGTCGATGAGAACACATTTGGGGGGTGGGAGTACAGCGGGCTTGTGTTGTGTACACTCTGTCGTAGTTACTGAATAAATATAGATTTGCAAGTAATATGAAGCAAAGGAAACAAGAAATAGGCGGGGCATATGTGGGCAGCTTGCAGCAGGTTTGAGCATAAATTGGGCAGATCTGAGCAGTGCACGGCATATATGGCGGTCCAAGTGCACTTTTAATAATCTGCTACATATTTCACTATTTTTGTCTTTTCCGCTACATATATCACGAAATATACCACTTTCCGCTACACATTCGACATCAAAAAGTGTAAAAGTATGTGTCGGAAAACAGCCGAATTTCCGCTACATTTATTCGCCTGATTCGGTTCCCGCTACATTCATTTGCCAAATTGTGACTCCGATACATACACATTGCCGACCGGCTTTCAAAACACACATACACATTCGCGACCGACTTTCAAAACACACATACACATTCGCGACTGACTTTCAAAACACACATACATATTTCGGAAAAGTTTTCCACTACTTTTTTTCCTGTTGACTTTGACATACATACACATTTGAAATACACAATATTTTCCGCTACATTTATATTGAAGTGATGATAATCGAGGAATGTCTATCAAGTATGACATCACTCCGAAATGGCTCGTCTGACTCGCCCAGACGTGGCACCGGTACAGGAAGCTTGTGCATCCGTCACTACGGGTACGCTGCCACAGTACTGGCCCGAGTCTTGACATACGGGCCATACCTTTGTGCTCATCTCCTGCTCGCACCTGTGTGTACCGGTGCCGCATCTGGGCGAGTTGGATGAGCCATTTTGGAGTGATGTCGTACTTAATAGACATTCCTTGATTATTGTCACTTCAATACAAATGTAGTGGAAAATATTTGTGTATTTCAAATGTGTATGTATGTCAAAGTCAATGGGAAAAAAAGTAGCGGAAAACTTTTCCAAAATATGTATGTGTGTTTTGAAAGTCAGTCGCAAATATGTATGTGTGTTTTTGAAAGTTGGTCGCGAATGTGTATGTGTGTTTTGAAAGTCGGTTGGCAATGTGTATGTATCGGGGTCACAATTCGGTAAATGAATGTAGCGGGAACCGAATCAGGCGAATAAATGTAGCGGAAATTCGGCTGTTTTCCGACACATACTTTTTGCACTTTTTGAAGTCGAATGTGTAGCGGAAAGTGGTATATTTCGTGATATATGTAGCGGAAAAGACAAAAATAGTGAAATATGTAGTGGATTATTAAAAGTGCACTTGGACCGTCATACGGCATATCAAGCTCAAAAGCTCATATGTCATAGACTCATTTCTCTGCCCAGGTCTGCCCTCGTCTGCCATACTTTGGGTGGGCAGACCCCGGCACACGGGATATTCGCTGGGGGCACCGTTCAACAGTTCAACTTCTGAGCTCAGTAGCGTTCATTTAATTTTGCGGTTGGCCCCCCGTGTTGTGAGCTTCTCCCATCGAAGTTCTAATTTTCACGACGGCATACAAAATCCTGTTGAATTGGTTGGTGTTCTTTCCTTTTTTTAATCCAAATTACTGGATGGCCGAACCCAGACGGACTCTATATAATTCTGTTTATTATCAGCCACTCGAGAACTTCCTCCTTCTGAAATCGTACATCAACCTCACAACCTCGGCGGTTCTTATGGTACTCGCCGTAGCCGGCTAACCAGGATTCATCCTCGGCTTCGATATGAGTTATGGCCCGCCAGTATCGGCTGCTTTCTCGCTACGACTGCTTAAGTGAATTATTTCCCCTCATTTTCAGCGCCGCTGTTGCGGCTCCACGCGAGGCGTGAATCAACTGGGATTCTCGCCTAATTTAGGACTCGGAGGTACCGGCTTATTCAGTGATACTATCCCTAGTTGTCAGCCGTGCTAATTTACTTCTCTATATTCCTTTTAGTTCTGCCGCGGCGGATCGAAAAATTGAGATTGTGAACTCGGCTATGAGGGTGTGGAGGAGTCCAGGGACAGTAGTATACAAAGTGTTTGTATACTTCGATATTTCCTGGCCCCGGCGTTCCTAAGCGGGACCGGCCGGATAATCCTACCTACCTACCATCACGGCGCCATAACAGGCACCAGTGCATTTGCCGTAAACTTACTGGTGGAATCATGGAACATCAACGGCTGCTAGTGGCTAACAGCTAGCCACATCGCAGGAAAGAAATTGCCGCGATGCAGACATATTGATACACATTAATCTTTACTGCTTGAGAAGTTAGAACACCCGCTCCTGTCTTTGTTCCTGGCGGTGTTGGTGTTTTTAGGTCCCGTCATCATTCGCCTCAGGGTCCTGCGAGGTGGTCGAGGACACATTCCCCAGTGCCATCATCGTCTCAATCCCGCCGGTGCCCCTCGAAGTTAAGCCTCCGATGTTGAACTTCGGGACGGAGATGATGTTGAAGTCCGGGACAGAGATAATGTTTCCGCCGTTGGGGAGCATTTTGCGCAGCTCTTCACGGCGGACGAAGTGGTCCATCATCGTCTGTAAGGGAGGGAGGAATATATCAGAGTGACATCGTCGACGAGGGTGGATCGCTTCACGTGTGTGTAAATCCGGCCTATGGGGAGGGCGAACAGCGTCTTCATGTTCGTCCCTGGTGAGAAGTGAACCGATAGCAGGATCCCGAGAGCGAAGACGGCTGTAAAATGCCCGTGTAATGGTTAGTATGATGTCATGAATAGTTGAGTGTCACACACCCGTGAAGAACCCCGACTGAATCGCGGTTCGAATCAGGCGGTTGAGCACCCTGTCCATCCGCATGGAGCTCGTCTTCAACCAGCGGGAATATGTTATAGACAATATGACTTCGCTCAGGGAGTTAGATTCGAGCTGCGGTGGAGGAAGGCAACTGACTCGCAATCAGGACATCGACGACAGACTGAAGTGCAAGGTTGGCCTCCCCGAAGGGGTTCAGCGCCGAAATATTTGAGAGTCTGGACTCGGGAGTACCATGTGAGTACGAGGATATGTTGCGATGCAGGAGCACGCACTGAGAAAGACGCGAAGACTGCAGTATTGCGACCGCGATACCCAGTCCACATGTAGCTAGCGCTGCCGCTAGAATGAAACTGACCAGAATTTTGCTCTTGGTATACATATAGATACGCCACGACTGGAACGTCTGGTTGACCAGCGCGAGGACAGCGTTCGCTGGATAATGGAAATCCGATGAGAATTACCCAGAGGATGCTAGTTGGTCTTACTGATTACAGTCAAGGAGGACGGCCACAGAACGACTAGGTATTCGTGGCTCGTTACGTTCTTCATTGTGCAGGAGTGGAACCTACTCACTCACGACGACTTGAGGATTTGCAAAATTCCTGCATCGTCCTGAGTTTATGCCCGGGCGCGACAAGACGGCACTCACGTTACACAGTAGAACCTATGGTGGGCGAGAATCAAGATGTAGCCGCAGACTCAGGTCGAGATACGGACCACGACATATAGACAACTGTTGCAGCCTGCGCAGCGTTTACAACGAAAAGAAAGAGAACCAAGGCTCTGCGGAGAATTAGATCTAGGATAACCATGAGCAACATATTTCAAAACATACCTAATCCACCAAGCATCCGTGTACTCTGCACCAATATTGTCGGCCGTGAAGTTTAGAACTCCTGAACGGATAACGCACTGGTATTCCAATATGTGAAAAATTGGGAGGTGATGATTCCCGTCAGGTAAGTGTTGACTGAGAAATGTGGTATTTCAGAAATGATTGGCCAAACTAAGAGATCGACATAACCCACTCGTTACTGCAAGCAGAGTATACCCTGGCAGGAGTGGAATGAATGGCGATGCCGACGGGGTAGTTTACAACGTACCAATTGTTGTATCGAACTCGCCCATATATACTTGTCATAAACACCGAAAAGAGGGAAATGCTACAGGGGGGGAGTCGAGGGTTGCAAAGGAATTGGCGGGTGCACACTGCAGCAACCGAGCAAAGCTCCTTACATAACGATTTTTGCAATAACGTACAGCATTGAGTGGCGACGGAGACAATCGTGAGATAATCATAGTGTTATAACTTCGAATCGTTTGACGAATACGTGGCAGGGGATTTAAAGTGGCGCAAGAAGCCTTCTAGGCACCGACAGAGCCAATGGGTGACCGCGCATTAGCTCTGTCAGTACTGGCAGTATTCGGCAGTCTCCGCATCTCTGCTCGGATGCAATACGAGAAGGCAAGCGCGTCATCTCCATTCAGAAGGATGTCAGGGAGATCCCCATGGGAAAGATGAAAACAGTCGACCCAACAATACTATCTGAGCTGCAGTGGACTGGAAAGAATGTCATTGAGCGAGTTCAGAGTCCGGGGCGAGAGGAACGGCGAGCGTTGGGCATAGTAATATAACCAGCCTCCGTGTCCTTCAAATTCATCCTCTTCCATGGGTTAGTGGCTGTTAGTGGTCACTACCCCGGTGGATTCCGGCTCAGTACCCCTCCCTAATGGATCTACGATAGCCAGGGCTCGTCTGCATTCACAGCGGGCATGTCGACTCGAGACGCTGAGGTCGTGGACTGGGTTTCGCTGTCATCCAGTGGTCACTGCAGGGACACTTGGACAGGCTTGGTGGCCAAACATCAATACAAATACATGTAAAAGCCTTTGGGACTCTAACCAATGAAATCCACCAAAGCATCCGGTCATATCATGAGGGGGATGTGGGCTTTTTGCCAGTGCATCACGAACCCTTTCACAGGCGGCAAAAGCCGGGGCAGTTACAATGAGATCTTCTTTGTTCTTTGTTATTCCATTCTTAGTTTTCGCGTGAAGATCGGGATCTGCCGAGACATGCTCGTAGCACAATAATCCACATTGATGTTGAGTACTGATCACAGCTACGGTTGCCAGAAGGACTTGGATGGATTTATATTATAAATCCCATTGTCTGATGATTCAGAGTTTGCTGAAGGCCATTAGGACATATTCCCGATTTTCACTGCCAGACACGATGTTCGCTTCTGTCCGCTCACCGTTCCTGCCCTCCCATCTTTAAGCCTGCATGACCCCAGCTTGCCTACAAAGGTGTCGACCAGCCCTAGTGATGTTTGCTGTGTTGTTCAGATGCCAGCATGAGCATCTCGTTTCATGAATATTGTGCGAGTCCGTTTGATGCACATGGAAAATTTGCAGTTCTCCTGTGTGTTTTCCAGAGATAGCTTGGGATGTTTTTTCACAAATGGCCTGAGCAATGCGTGAATACTTGTATCTTTTGAGTTTATTACAGTCAGAATTGATTTACAACACACTTAGTCCAAGTTCTGATTAGGCCGGTGAGCTTGAAATGAGCCTGTCTTCTATCTCCCCATCAAATGTATTTGAATCTACTGCAGTTTGCCCTGCCTCGCTATTCAGGAACTTGATATGACTGAAATGCCCTGTATCCCACTAGAACACCTGAATTTTTCACTACTTTTGGTAAGTCTCCCCCACTCAGGCTTCATGATTCAAATGCTGGGGGTTTCAGAATGTTGATTGTCACAACATGTGACATGACATATGGCATACAATGGCCAAGATTTTGAGACGTGTTAAACACAGGGGGGGGGCCGTGAACAATTCTGTAAATAATCAGAGGTATGGACAGTACCTAGAGGAGGCTGCAAGCAATGGTTCATGAAACAAACATGGGGTTTCAACTTGTTCTGTCATTTCTGCTCTTCATGGATTTTGTTCACAATTTAATTGGCTGACTGGCGAAAAAAAATTGGGATTTGTTTTCAAACAAGGTTCAACACTGTCTACTAAAGTATCTATTCAAGAGATGGTTCCCAGGAAGAATGAGAATACAGAGGACACCTGAGACAGAGTCAAGCACACCTGTCACTGTCTGGTGCTCGACTCTGCCTCAGGTAAGGTACCCCCTATCCACCCTCAATGATGTCACATGAAATTTCCTTAATGGGTGAACTGAGGAAAAGTATTGGAAGGATAAGTGTAGCTACAAAAAATTCTCTCAACCAGTTTATGCCTATTCATATGGTGTAGCTACAAACAAAAGCTTGGGACACCCAGACCCTCCTGTGTACATGAGTTAAGGCTTTTCCACCAGGCATCACAAGTCCCATCAATTATTGATGTGAACCAGTGCTTCAACAAATCGGTTGACTAGAAGGAATACAGATACTTTGGATGCCAAACTTTGTAAAAATAATATATATACAACACATATCTTCAATCTGGTTGAAGGATTTGACTTAATTCGGGCTGTAGATTATGCTGTAGATTATTCTGAATGGCTATTCACTGAAATAGGGAACTCCACGTGACGTCCATGGCATGAATGATTGCAAAGAATTCCTTGAATTTAATATCCCGATTGGAATACCGATGAGGGATGCGGATAGAAAACCATTCAGAGCCAAAAATACCACCTGCACCCTTGGTACCGCTTGCATCTGTATATATGTGCAAGATGGGTCGATTGGGGGCCAGGAAATGGACACCACTCCAGGAATGAGAAAAAGTGCTCCACCATTGAAGGTCACGACGAGCAGCACGAGGAAGTCAATGTTGAGAGAGTGGGGATTTAAAAGTTGATGCAAAGTCGAAAAATGACCGGAGGAAGGATTTAGAGAATGGGACAACCTGTGAGCAGAACTGAATATATCCAACAAGTTCTTGAAGATCTCGGAGGCTACAATGAGATTTCGACAGCCAGGTTTCCAACAGCTGTGAAAGATATTCCAATTTCTCTGCAGGAAGATGAGCTTCCATTGCAACAGAGTCTAGCTCAATCCCAAGCATGTCAAGACATGTGGTCGGGCCAATGACTTTAGACTCCTGGAATGAAAGACCAAGAGCGCGAGCTAAACCACGTATCCAGTCTAGAGCTGAAAGGATAATAGAACGGGGAGTATCTGGGCGGAATATGAGCAAAAAATCATTGAGGTAGTGGCGGATGAAGGCAGGGAGGTGATGCTGTAGAATCCAGTGTAAAGCCTCTGAGAAAAGATTAAAAATGTAAGGTGCAGAGCGCAAACCAAACATGAGAAAGAGCTCATAATAAAAGTCATCTAGCCAGTTGAAGCCGAGAAGAGGCCAATCAGCTGGACGAATGGGAATGTGGCGAAATGCTGATTCAAGATCAAGCTTAATCATAAGTGAATTTCGGCCAGACTGAACCAGGTCAGAGATAGATGCTCCAAGCATGTCATATCGAATGGAGGCCTCCGAGTCTGGAATGTCATCATTAACTGAAGACACACGAGGCCAAGAAAGGTGGTGAATACACCGCAGTTTTGTGGAGTGCTTCCAAGTAGCAACCCCAAGAGGTGATGAGCAGAAATTGGGAAATGGTGGGGCCGAAAATGGGCCATGTAACCGATTTTTGGATAGTTCAAGCTCAATATTAGAGCTGATCAAAGCAGGATGGTCATATGCTGAGGTGAGATTTAATGAAAGCTGGGGAAGAGAAGAGTCCCCAGAAAAGCCAATGTTACAGCCATGATCAATAATGTGAAGTAGGCTTTCGACAAATATACGATCAGGATAATCCCGAAGGAAGTAAGCCCATGAATCTCTGCGAAGGGGAGAAGCCACCAATGGCAGGGATGCCGCATCCACGGGGCAGGTGTTAACTTGAGGATCAGAGTTTGGCCGAGCGGGTGGATAGAAGTGAGGTGGAAATAGCAGGGAATTCGGAAGTGGGAATGAGGGCTCTGTAGACTCGACAAAGAGGAGCGGTTGCTTGGCGCAGCCTGAAGGACCAGGAGGCACATGAGGTGCTGAGACAGAGGAGCTGGGGATACCAGAACCAGATGGGAGTAGAGCCGTAGCAAAGGATGGGTGTGCAATGGACTCAGAAATGAGGAGCGGTCCAGGACCAAGCTCAGCACAAGTTTGACGTGTAGAATGATGTCTATTTGTGGGTACAAACCGCTTAGAACATACGCGGCAACCAGGAGAAGAGCGGATGAATGCGGCAGGACTTTGGGACAAAGGTGGTCCAGGGAGAAAATGTTTAGAGCGCTGCCGTGACCCAGAGGATTTCCGAACGAAGGGGGATGATACCAGAGACCAAGAAGAGCTGTGTGACCATGAGGGCCAAGGCATTTTGCGCACACAAAGACTCAGTGGCTCAAACGAGTGGCACAGGTCTCAATTCCGTACGGACGCTGCAAGGACGCTGCATCTAAAATAAGAACAAGCAAATGGAGAGACTGCACGTGCTGTGAGATGGTGGAAGAAGGAAGAGAGACAAAGCACAAAGAGCGACGCATCGCGCCGATATCCCCGAACCACGTGACAAAGTCACGCCGTTCACTTGCCGGCATAGACCGCAGCCAAATGGGATTTGACCGTTCCACCTTGTTTTCCTGTACTTTACTTAGTCCTCTTGTAGCGGCCCGCGTCTGCTGCCATCGGAGGTGTGTAGCCTTCTGCCACTTCTCATGGGTTCCAGCATGGATCCTGCTTTAGGCCACAATATCATCTTGTTCACCAGACGACGGAAGGCATAGAAGCTGTGTCAACGTGTTCTTATATATAGGACTAGTTATTTGACCTGTGCCTTCATCACAGAGGCTCACCACAGACACGGCAGATACCCAGTTCCTTCGCAGACATGGTGGATTCCAAGTTCGGGGGGTTCGCCCGCACACGACTAATTCCGAGTTGTCACCTGACACTCACATGACTTTCACATGACTCTCGGCTAGTTGTGTTTTAATACTAGTTATTATTATTATTTGACCTATGCCTTTGTCACAGAGGCTCACCACAGACATGGCAGATACCCAGTTCCTTCGCAGACATGGTGGATTCCGAGTTTGGGGGGTTCGCCCGCACACGGCTAATTCCGAGTTATCACCTGACACTCACATGACTTTCACATGACTCTCGGCTAGTTGTGTTTTAATGTTGTTTTAATATAATATATAGGATGTCAACCTCGAAGGTCAAAATCAATGAGACCCTGACGATCTGGGTCCATGTATTTGAGTGATCCTTCGATGTTCAACTCGTCAACTACTCAATCCAGTAAAGCAAAAAGGACAGTGTCATGCACTTCAATCGCAAGAGTTAAGTTCTGCAAATCTCTTTCTACGCCCTCATGAGTTCAGACACACCCGCCACCGAAATTTGATGAAAGCCACCAACCAATCGGCTTGAACGTGGCATGAAAAGGTAAAAGGCAAATAGTGTTATCCTGGCAGCGGCGGGAATGGGAGTCTGAATATGTATCCTGTTGGAAAATTGGGAAATATTGCACCAGCTGGTGATGCTCGCATGCATTCCTCATGCATTTATTACAGCTATTTGCGGAACATAAGGTGCGAGCGATTTTCTTTCCTTTTTAGTCACTTTTTGATCCCTTTACTTACTTTCCCCATAGCGGCCTCAATTCTCATTCGTTTTCCTCGGGACCAAGTGCGTTCGATTCACGTGGAAATTACATAGTGCGTGGTTTCCAGACAGAGCATACGGCATTTATAGAAATTCCCTGTTTTAAACTAGGAACGTTGATGCACGCTGTAGGTTTAACATGTACCTGGGCAAGTATCCGCTACGTTTATGCCTGACTTGATATCCGTTGACAGAGGTCAGCAACGATGCTGGGAATAGAATTTGGGCGAGTAAGGCGGAGACCATGCAACTTCGCTTGTCCAACGTTGAGAACGGTGGTCCATCGCATCAATTGATGCGCCATCACTGATCACTGCGATGCGATCGTCACGTTGGCTTCCTTCTTGCCATGCGCAACTCGTCTACGAAAACTGAGTGAGTCAAGCTTCAAGCTCACGCCACCTCAGTCTTTTTCATGTGCAACGCAGTGCCCCAACCTCGTCTCCGGTCTTGATCTGGTCACCGCTAAGAGCCATCTTTGTCAACTCGCATTTCTTCTCCTGCAGCTGTTGCATCCGACAATCTGCAACTTGAAGAAAATAGCAGGAAGAAAATTGTAGGAAGCAAATTGCAAAGCAAAACAGAGAGAAACAGTCGGCCATCAGCGAGCCATGCTTCCCATTTAAAAGTTATATGGCTGCAGACGTTAGAGTCAATGGTTGAGAGTTCAAGCCGAAGCTGAGGTTGAAGCGTTGAAGAGGCAAGTGAAAGAGGGACATAAATATTCGGATCGGGTGTGGAGAGTGCTTATGCTTCAAGTGACGAGAGCTCGAAGCATGTGTGTGAGCAGTACGTATATACAGATACAATGTGCATAAAAATATCTATAAAGAGTGATGTTGATCGTCTAGTCTATATGTTTACCAGGTACTCTGGGCGGTATTACCGCCAGAACGCGATCCAGCGCACCACTTGGGCCCGTATTTCTGGCATTATCGCTATCCGGCGTTCAATCATGAGCGGTATTCCTTCAGATGACAGGCGCAAGTACTTACTACATATCGCGAGCGCCGGCCCCCATGCCGCAAACAGCCGCGATATCTGGTGGGTCGCGAACGGCGTCGGCGTCTCGCGGTGCATGGCCACATCAATGATAGTCGATAGGCTCTCGAAGCCGAGTCCCAGAGTGAACGCGCTGAGGCCGAGTGAGATGAGGCGCATGAGAATGCGAAAGATAAAACGGGAACGTACACTTGGAAACAAAGTAGTTGGTTGATATGGTGGGTGCAAACCGCCACGTGAGATACCCCTGGGGTCGCAGAATGTTAGAATGAACAGGCGAACGAGGAGAAAGAGAACAGACTTGGTCGGGCGGCGTTGGCGTTCTCCGGATAACTTAGTCTATAAGTACCATCCTCGGCCTCCCCCGGGGTCTTGACATCGAGTTCTACTTCCTCTGGCGTCTCGTGCCCTGCACTGGTGCCTTCAATACTGGCGCGAGCACGCGAGTCCTCGTCATCCTTCCATGGACTGCTCATGGCCGCGGCGGTGTCGTCAGTCTGGTGCCGGGCGTCTGGAGGAGGTTTGACGACCACAGGCGCGAAAGTGGGGAAGGTAGACGATGCAAACGATGCTCTTCCGTCATCAACAGCCAAGCTTCGATTTGGCGACGGAGGCGGAGGAGGTAACGTCTGTGATATAGATTGCAGTTGGCGGAGGAAAGGCAAGTGAAAGCTGAGGCGAGCCGGGCATTTGGCGTGTATAGGAGCGACGGAATTTATAGGTTGACGACCAGGGGATGAGGCAGACTTGGACTGAGAGTGAAAGGATGCAGATCCGGATGGATGGTGCTCGCCGTGTCTCTCATGGCGAATTTGGCGCGGCAAGTCGTTTTGATCGGAGCGAGCGCGTTCGATGTGAATGAGAGTGCGCGCCACAGTCCTTATGGAGGACACAGAGAGACAGACCGTCGGGAGGACGAGGATTACAATCGGGCTCAAATGCCCGACAAGTCGAACCCTGAAAAGTTAGTGGCGATACGGTTTGCGTGGGATGGCATTTACATACCACATTGGATGACTGGCGTCGCACTGGAAGTCGTCGGTGGGCTGGATGGCGTCGTACTTGAGGACGAGGGTGATGTACAAGACAGAACTAACTAGGGGATACACAGCGACGGGTAGAATGTAAATGGGACGCCAGTTGAAGGTTCTGCCGCAGGTGATATATGAGCTCAGAGCGCGGAATATGTCGAGGGTACACACCGTTCTATGTTTCCCCACCCCTTCGGTTTCTGTATGTGAAAATTGGCTGCAACGAAAAAAGCCAGGAATGATGCCACAATTCCGTACATCGAACATTGTATGAGGATGGCTTGAGCTACCAGTGGACCGAGGTTGAGCATCGCGAAATCAAGGTAGCATGTCACCAACCGATACAGAATGCTCTCGGCATGCGGAAGGGGTCCATCTGCCATATCATTCCTGCGTATCCTATGAAGAACGCCCAAAAAAAGTAAATGCAACTCACCCAGGAGAAACATGCCTTGGTAAACAGTCAGATTGAGGAGGAAGACCCAAGGAGACTTCCGATGTCCCCACAGGGTTCCAAGCGCTATCTGTACAACCCAGGTTGCGATTGTGCCTACATACGCCAGGGTTATGGCCATTTCGACGCGACTTTGCGATAACCCACCTGCAAGGCACAGGACAAACCAGACGATCTTGAGAGCAAACGGTAACATGACCGGAGGGACTCCCGGCCCAAACCGTAGTGCTCAAGTGGGGGGAAGCGAGCTGGAGAAACGGAAGGTCTCTAATTTATGTAAATTGCCACTGTCAGTTTCAGCGCCTGAGGCTGAATGTGATTAGCGACGATTCAAATGGCGACTGGCAATCAGTAAGTATGTAATAGTCAACGTAGTGGCCACGTAGAAACTCACAATATGCCCTCTCAGTGGCGCCGGGCTCGAACTATCATTACCTTAGATTGCCCGGTGCCCCAAACTAGTGTCACCTTGGGCTCGAAGTCCCGAGCTCAACCCGAGCTATTGCAGCCAGCGCCCGTCACCCCACTCGCTGCAGCCATCTACCATGACGCCTCATTGCTAGTCCTCCAGCTTGGATCAGAGGTGGAAGCCTGCACACACCATGTTGCTCTGGTGGCTACCACTGCATCCACTGTCCCGTGCGGTCTCTCGCCCAGGGTCGCCGCTCTGGGGCACCGCGCAGTCTAGTTCGGGCCTGACATCGGAACTCCCGGCTGGTTACCCGATATGTTCCGGCGTTCGCGATCGAGCTTAAATTTGCACTATGCCGGAATGGCTTGGCCTGCGCCCCTTATCCCAGTCGGATCATTCCCACCATCCTCAGCGCCGCCGTGATTGATCGCGGCCGCCGCTGTTGAACTCATAATCCAATTTCGTGTCCCGCGAATGTCAGTTTTTCTAACATATATCCAGAACAATCCCCTCGCATGCCTTGATCATTTTAAGACCCACTGCATAGACCCAAGAAAGCAAGGAATGTGATTAACTTGACCTTACTGTGAGTTGGGGCGAAATGACCATTGACGACGCACCACTTCTTTTTTTGGGATAAAGTTGGCGTGCCAAGCCATCAAAGTGGCTTACAAGCCAATTGGCCGGGCGCACCCAAATCCACGCCCCCGCCCGAAACAATCCATTTTGCGCAGGCGCAAGCCACTTTTGCAAGCCAAAAAGTTACACTTGCTCGCATTTTATGTACCATTGAGCACTTTATATCTCGCTTGACTTTCATCTGTTGGGCGTGGGCCGTCGCTTGTATTTCGGCATGTCACTTTTACCCGACTCAAATCTTCCTCTCGCTCCTGCGCAGGAGCAAACGTCTGGGCCAATACGTTATGTTCCAGATTAGAGTAAAGTTTCGGCTTGGCCAAACGGCCCTGCACCAAACGGTTTTTTTGGGCTTGGTCTTGGATTTGGGTGGCGTGCCAAGTCCAAGCCCGGCATTTCGGCTTGCAAGCCACTTTGTCGGCTTAGCAGCCTGTTTGTCACCACCCTAGCCACATTGCAGCTCACCTAGTGCCTAGATATGTTGTTCTATCACACCCCTACATGCCCTGCGGTTACCACTGACATGATTTAATTTCGTTGCTTTTCTCCACTAAGCACAAATGCACCACAAACGTGACAACAATGACCAGCCATGAGGTCTAGTCTCATACACAGACCCTCATGACATTCACCCTCATTACATCCCAATTTGGGAACCATGTCGTGAGGGTCTGTGTACAAGACTACATGAGGTCAACTGTCCAAAAAAATTGTTGGCTTCACTGTATATCACAATACTTCCATCATTTGGCACAGTCGATGTGAACATTGGTCTCTTGTTTTGTGTAAATCCAATTTTGAACTGGATTGAACCTGCATTCACTTGTCGACACAAAACAAGTTCAATTGCTCCGAAAATCGGTGTCCAGTCAGAGGTAGGGCACCCGTGGGCTTCTACAACTCCCAGATGATACATTTTGGGGTTTATTGGCTACAAATGAGGTGTGGTGTGCAGAGTGCATGAAATGATAGTTAACCGGGGTTGTTAAATATCATGTATGAGGTCACAAGTGTATTTCAGGTGTGGTCTTGAGCATTATGGCCTGCAGAACATTTCGTCGACCAGCCTGGATTGTTCCCGACTTTTGGCGGAACATTCATTTTTACAGCATGATTTGCTGTTGCCGCAAATCTCAAGTCAATGGCTGCCAATGTTACGAAATTAGGGTGGGTGTGCCTTGACCTCAGCAACTTAGAGAATGTTATATTGATCACAGTACACGCTTGTAACGCACCCATAGCACCCTGTGTCCCTATGACGGCATTCAGGCTCTTGAGGCCATGTTCGAGGCAATTCCTCTGCGAAGTTCGGACTTGGGGATCATCCTCCAGCAGATGCTGCCAAAGTTCAACAGGGACCACACAATTTTCGAGGCAGGATTCCGACCACCGACGTTTCGCCGTGACTTTCTATCACAATTTGGGCCCAGTAAGGCGCTCCCAATTGCACTCAAGCGTAAGAGAAGCGAGAAGACTGATGGCGAACAACCTATAAACGAGCTGATGCATGATCATGCACCTCCCGGAAGCTGGTATATTTTATCCACAGCGGGGCTGAAGACGCAGTCCGAGCTCCTTGGGAGGTTTTCCTTAGGATTCACTTGCTTAATCTCGGTGTGTAGCAATTTTTTTGGGAGCCAACTGTGTATAGGTGAATTTTCTGGCCCGCGTGGCACCAGATATCCCTATTCTTCGGCATACTAATTAGCCCCATGCAAGCAATTTACAACGACTTAGATCTTACTCACACCACAGCAACCCTCCTGCGAGTCCCAAATGAAAGCGGGCACATAGTGTCCCGGATTGGTTTTTCATTCGGGGTAATGGAACTCTTTACTGGCTTTAATTCCGGGTACCTTCTTATAATTAATTGGGATGTCGATGGTTCAAATTAGGACCCACAATTTGCACCGTCTCCTATACAACCCTGCTCTATTTTACACAATGCACGCATTTTTTCGAGGTCATGTCTCACCCTTACCCACAGCCAGCTAAAAGTACCATAAAGCAACGCTCCTATGCCGGAAGCGAAAGGTGAAGTGGACAAATACTGTTATAGAATCGTTTCAATGCGGGAGGTGGGCATCGATCGGGAAAATCCGTTGTGGAACCTCCTGGATCCGGGGTGGGCATCGATCGATTATTTCCTAGTTACTGCGAGAATAGGGGTGACACGCGTGATCTCGGCCCGTCCATCCGCAGGCCCGATCAGGACGGAAACCCGCTCCTCCTCCTAGTGGCAAGTTTCGTCCCTCAATTCTCCAGCCGACTTCGGCGATGAGTTTTGATTCTCATATGTACTCCCCAGTCTGAGAAGCGTCCCACTAAAGATGGGGTTACCACGGTGCTACCGAGCTTACCTATAGCTACCACATGCTACTGGCATGCAGTGGCATGGAGCTACTAGCAGTTACGTACAGGGACCTATCGATCTCCTACCAAGCCATTTTTTTCTGATGTCTTTCTGATGTCCAACAACAATCCGACAGGGCTCAGGGGACTTCCACTTGTGATTTCATGGATCCCGATCGCACCCGTCAGGGAGACCTCGCAATTCACATCAACGTCGTAGCGCATACATATCAAAAACTCTACTGATTCAGCGTCACCCTACACCATGGCATGGACCTACAACGCCTACAACGAGACTGCTGTGCTCGAAGCAATCAATAACCAGCATTTCTTCGATGTCGGCCTCGGGCCCTGGGTTCCAGGAATTCGCAGATCAGAATGCATCTCATTTGGTTCCCGCAGACTTTCCGCGCAGATGTTCATGGTGGGTGTTCTTGGTAGCTATCCGCGAACTCTGCAGCTTGGAAGTGATCTCATTCATTTGCGTTCTGCAGTCCTCCAGGTGTGGCAGTATTTCGAGGTGAGGCCGCTTTTCTAATGGGTTTCATGTCATTGGCTTAATTACATCTGTCCGAGCTGGAGTACGAAAAAGATGGTTGCTGGGGCTGACAAATCACGTAGTGAAACTTCAAGAGTCATCGTTCCAGTCAGCATATGGTTTATCTCGTAAGATTCATTAAAATTCAACCATGGTTATCGCTAATCTCTCGTGACAGGACGGCAGGTAATGATTCAGTCCAAACTATCCTTCCACCCTTTTATAACGAACGTAGTGACGGATATCGGGATTTCGATCATTCTGGTACGTCAATTTGGGTGGAAGATCGAAATGTGCATCAGGAAAATCCAAAGTTGCCCCATAGCACCATATAGTGCACCAGAGCCCTATATAGTGGCCATAGCTGATATAGCAAACTGACCAACCTCAGAGAAATGTGGGACCCTGGACTTGAACTTCATAGCCCACCATAGCCCACCATAGCTCACCATAGTCACAGTGTTTTCTATGATAGTGGTCGCGGTCAGAGCACAAAAAAAATTGGGATCTTGCAATTGTAAGGTCATAATGTATTGTTCTCTTGTTGCATTACTAGGATAATGGGGTGCGAAGAAGCTAATTAACATTAAGCAAGGGTAGGATATTTAAATGCGACCACCTTGGGGAGTTGAACTCAGGACCTCGCGAGCACAACTAAAATTTGAGAAGCGACAAAATAACCACTAGACTAAGGAGACATTAAGATATGTTGAATCAAAGTCATATTAGTAGGGTCGGCACTGACCTACCACCTCCCTCTGTCTTTGCCTTCACTTTGTGGTAACTTACTACATATAATGTGAAGTGGTAGTGGCTGGCGAGGCCATAATTTTGCGAGTAGCTAAAAATAAACCCCAAACCAAAATTGTAGAGCTCGAAATGCTCAACAAAAGTTGTCAAGGGACAGATTTTGCCTAAGGGGTTTGTCCTGCTGCAAGCCATAAAATGAATTCCCAGAAGGTTCGATCTGGTAGCAAGGAAGATCTGGTCCAGATAACTATTCGTGACAGCCATAAGTTTACTTGCCATTGTGTTACCTAACTTTCCACTATTTATACTAGTGAAATCTTATGGATGACCATAGCGCCATATAGTCAATTGGTTCAGCTCTATAGACCATCATAGCTCACTATAGCATCATATAGCCAATCAGGTCAGTTATATAGCTCACCATAGCTCACCATAGTGTCTTATAGCCAATCAGGTCAGTTATATAGCTCACCATAGCTCGCCATAGCCCCAGATAGCCCATGAAAGCCACCTATGTGTCTCTCAGAGCATTTCAGATTTTCCTGATGTGGGTTCATGGCGAACGTATCTAGATTTACCACCTCCAGGGGATGAAGTAGGGATCCCCACCGTATCCGTATTTACGGTTTACGGTTACGGTTTTACGGTCACCGTGACCGTACCGTAAGGCTCTGGGGAGGAAGTTTTACGGTTACGGATACTACGGGGTGCGTACAGTTTACGACCGTATTCTTACGGCCGTATACGGCCTCTTACGGACCGTAATCCAACCCAAAGTGATTCGATTCTGTCTTATTTTGGGCACGCCGGCTGAGGAGAAGCCGGTAATGACGCGGCGCCAAGCCCTGCTTCACCATCACTTGACCTTCGCCCCACCGTGAGTTGTGGCGCACTGGCACGGCGCGTCAAATCCCTGGGCCGCCATCAAGTTGGATGTACACCTGATAGACTCCTCAGCTCAAGAAATGGCCAAGTAGTTGTAAACTGGCAGCGAAGGATCTGGACTCAGTAGGTATCCACAATCGGCCGCACTCGCGCATTCCCATCAGCAATTTGAAATATTTAACGCATATAGATAGTCGTCGGTCGAAAATTCTGTCGCTAATGGCCAGCCGGTGCAGTATAAAAGAGGCGAGCAAGGCCGTTGCGCTATCCTCCAGGTACCTGATCGCCAACTGTGATGATACTTTTCCTTGCAAACACCGGTATATAGCTCCTGGAGGTCATCGGGGCCGTAGAGAACTTGCCAAAAAAGAATGCTCGGGCCTCCGCATATCAGGAAATCGTCACCGTCCCACCGGATACCGAGGAACTTGACGAGTCGGGGGGAGCCGTCGCCGTCGACGATAAGGACGAGGGCGAGGATTCGGATGCTCCGATGCCTTTGGGCATCAAGGCGTCGGTACTACGAAAGGTCAGTATTCTTGACGGTCCGCCCATAATAACACTCCTGACTTTTGATCACTTATGTTGCCACAGTTCTTGACCCGCGTTTCAACTACAAGAAGCTTCGAAAAGACTATGCTCAAGATCCTGAACTCTCGCAATATCTCGAGGCGCAGAAGGCGACGCTCCGCGCATACTTCGATGAGCATTATCCAGCTGCTCCGACGTCGAAGCCGTCTGCTGCGACCACCGCCACCAGTGATAGCTCAAACCAGCCCAAGGTGATTAACTTTGCTGCCTTCGACCAGGGCTCGGACGTCGAGGATGAACGCGATGAACTGGACACCTATTTCGATGCCCCTCGTGTACCTCGTGACGCCGACCCGGTTCAGTGGTGGTACGCCCGAAAGGCGGAGTATCCCCGCCTGTATCGGCTGGCACGCGGCATTTTGTCGATCCCCGGTATGATTCCTCACCCATGTGTCCTCGCATCGGTATTGACGAAATCATCGGGCTCTGCGGTTGCGGTGAAACGAGTGTTTTCGGGTGGAAGAGACACTATTTCTCTTCGGCGTTCACGTCTGAAACCGGAGACGATTCGTACCTTGATGCTGCTCAAGCATCACCTTCGTCTGAGGCGCAAGTCTCTCGAGGATGTGCTCCTTGACTCCCAAGACTAGTACATCCTTCTTCTGTTGTTGTCTTGTTTTTGAAAATTTTACCGTTTCATTCCCTTTTTACGGCCGTAATGACCGTAAAATACCGTAAATACACTGTACCGTACCGTAAGGCCCTCTGAGACCATGTTTACGGTTACGGTTACGGCTGGTTCGTGACCGTAATTACCGTAATTTTTACGGTCGTAACCGTATACAGTACGGTGGGGATCCCTAGGATGAAGACAGGATTCCAAAAGTTAGTGGAAATAATTTCTCCTAGTTCAGGTCATGATGCTAATCGGGGCCCGCAGCACAGTACGCCTGCCATGGCCCTTCATCTGCGTTCTCGCTCAAGTTGATATCTGGCCATGTAGGAAAAGGTCTATCCCTTCCCATTCCTCGCAGGTCTTATGCTCACTCGCCCGCAGTCACTCCAAGATCGTGCGACTATCATTTGAAACAGCAGGTATGTAAATCTCCGCCGAGATGAGTTTAGCGCCATGCTGAATCGCCCCCCAGCCGTGACCTCCATGGTCGCTCTCGTCGACTGCATTCTCTACATCAGCACGGGCGAAACGAACACGGCCCATCTCGCTTGTACCTGGCCTCGCATCCGTCTATTGTACCTTCTCCCAATTTACCTCATGGTTTTCTTAGGGACGACCGCAGTCCTTCGGATGGGTTCGCACCGATGCGATACTCGACAGTTGCACGAATCCGATCGACAACGGGCTCGATCTGAGTACGGTATACACATTTTTCTGGTGTAACGTCTAAGCGCTCGAACTGGGAATAAAAAGAACGAACTTGCCAAGAAGGCTGCACCAAATATCCAATTTGGCCCATCTGTGCTCAGGCCAGTGTTGAGCTCGTAAATCGCACCTAGACCCTGCGAGCTGCTCTTGGAAACAGGTCTAAAATTCAGATCGACCGGGTCGATCAGCCACGAGCGACCGCCGAAGGATATACAGTCGTACTGCAGGCTGTATTTAAATCAAATCTGTGAGGCAAATCGTGCGGGAAAGCAGACCGTGCCACGCACGGGATTGGAAGGATCCGAGACGAGGGCTTGCGACGGAGCCTGGGACAGCTGCCCAAAGGGCAAGGACATCTGATGTTGGCCCGCCAATAAGTGCGGAAGAGGTATCAAAAGTAGCTAGAGCGGACGCTCCCGCGGTGATCGGAACTGATTGCCCTTGCACGGTGAGGGCTGGCACAAAACGGCGTAAGATAGATACAGTCAGCCATCATGATGTGTAGTTGGCAGCAAACACACCGGAAACAGAGAGCATCCAGAACGTCGGCGATGTTAGTGATGTTAAAAATTTGATTCGCCCGAGTATAGGGAGGTATTTGAACCACCCAAGGTGAATACGCCACCCACGGGTTCCTCTTCCTGTACGCCTGATGTTCCGGCGAAACGATTCAACCAGAAAGATATCTCTTCAGATAATAACTGATCTTCAGAAACGAGAGCCTGCCAGAAAGGGGGTCCTTGTTGAGACAAAACCCCTTGGAAAGCGAGACCGACGAAACCAGAAACAGATCCTTGAAGCAGGTTGGTCGGTATTTCATTTGCCGCCACTGATTATAACACTCTGAGCACTCCAGCGCTGGATTCAGGAGAGAAACAAAATACCTACATATGGGCCAAGCCGTACTGTATCTGTCATGACTGTCCCGGAGACGGTAGATAATGTCTCCGAAGTATCAGTCAGCGTAGGGTTACCGGCGTTTTCCGAGATGTAAGTGATTACTGTGGGGTTGGCAGCGGTTGTTGACTGGAGAGAAGAGGAAGATGCGGAGTGATTGTACAATGGTATGGAGGCGGTGCATCCTTCAACACACGATGTATCCGCCACCCAGATATTCGCTGAGGCTGTGTTGATGATTAGGTTGAAAATTTGTCCGCTAAGCGCAGAAACTTCAGGTGAAAGAGTTGAGTTGGTCCCCAAGTGACCAAACTTACGGCGTCCCTATTGAAATTGCGCAATAGCATGTAGAGTCGACTCCCTGCAACGAATGAGGGACCTATATCCAAGATAATAGAATGCAAAGACTGACCTGAACGTGATCAACTAAAGGGAAGTCGTCCGCACTCGCTCGTCTTTGAAAGGTTTTGAATGACCCGTCGTCGAGCTTATATCGCGTACGCGCCCGCTCTGCTTCTGCAAGATGGTCATCCTGGGTGCGGGGTTGACCAGGCGAACGAAATATTGGAATGTGTATAGAATCTGCAACACAGAGGACGGCGACGAAGATTGGTAGGAGGGGGAGGATGAGTGTCATGAAGACCACCGTGAGAGGCGTGGCCGGAAGCTCGCGGGACTTGGCAGGCCAGAAGTGCGGAATCATTTGTTGGTGGTGATAATATGTGTCGGCGTCTCCAGGATTTCTCAAGTCAGCCTATTTCGGTCAGACCGGGGAAATTTTCGCGAGGGATGAGCTCCAGCGCCAGCCTCTAAACAGATCCGGATGAGCGATCGATGAGCGACGTGAAATGCGCGGACGAGAAACCAGATTCACTAACCAATTTTCAAGAGAGCAGCCTAGGAAGAGAAAGAAAGTACAATCGTCGTAGCTTCTAGACTCCTGATGCAATCTTCACATCGAGCTACTATGTTGAAGGTTAACTGGACGTTGACAATGACATGTGGCTGACAAGCATCAATATTACTATGTGAGTGCCAGAACCGCAAAATGAGATTGACGGACTCTCTTTCCAAGGTCTAAAGGTCTGAATGCAAGTTCATCAGCTTCAGATTCCCCCCCAACCTGGCCCAACCGCATGGCACGGTCCAAACAACTCACCGAAGTCACCACTGCCATCCAAGTCCGAGTCCGGCTGCTATCGACGTACAGGTTGTTAGGTCTTGAGATGAGATGGGATGGGATCCGCCAGAGACCTTCGACCGGGGATCTAGTCTCTCTTGATTTGCTCTTGACAGAGAGTTTGCTCCCGTTCTGAGATCATCAACGTCAGGGACAGAAGCAAGCGCTTATTGGGCACCTAGTGAGTGATGCCCAGGCAGACCCCGTCCCGGTCCGACCCGGGTCATGAACCCGAAATGGGATTGATCTTTTCAAGCGGTGAGAGAGCCAATCCCTGGAAAAATTCCCGCTACCTTTAGGTAAGGGGCTTAGGCCGTCCTATTTTCAGGACTCGCAGACGTTCTCAAGAACGACAGTGGCTAGCCCTCAAGAGTACGTTCTTGCATAGACTATACCTCACGACGACCCAGTTACAAACTTAGACCGAGCGATTTAGGTTTGATTTGAATGAGGTATTCAGTGAACAATCAGAGCGTTACTCTTCCCGGTAAGCGGCTGTATAGAAATGGCACTCAAACTCACGTTCCGCAGGCTGAGGTAATAGAATCCCCTTGGCACTAATCTAATCGTGTTTTCTCGCTTCGCTCGCCACAAGTGTCGATAAGCAAGAACAAATTCTGGCCGGATTGTCCGAGCCATCGGGATATAGAGATGGCCCTCAAACTCACACATTTCCGCAAGTATCCCCATGATTTCTCGGATTGAAGCTCTCATACAAATCAGCTATCGAATGACACTAGATGAACTCGCGCTGTTTGTAATGTACGCCGGCTATGATGTGTTCCATGGCTTGGCAATTGCGCAACTGAAACCGAAGCCGAATGGGTGTTTCTATCTTTAAAAGGTTGCAGTGCGGCGCTCAAGAATCCTACAACTATCTCTGTACCATGCGCCTTGCCTTGAGCTTATCTTGTTTCATTGCCGCTGCTTTCGCAATAACCTTGGTGGATGGTAGCGATAGTTCTGTGGACAACTTCAACTCGAAGCCGTTCAATATTGACCTTACTAGCGAAATTTCACGCCTCAAAGCCCTTGTGAACAATATTCGACTTCCGGCTGCGGCATTGTATCCCATTGCTGGCCAAGATAAGGGCATCGAACTCGCTTCCCTTGACGACCTGCGGACCGATTGGTTGCAAAACTTTGACTGAGAAACGCAACAAGCAGAATTGAACTTCGGAGTATAGGTTCAGCCACTATACAGCGGTGATCGAAGGGCAAACCATGCATTTCATCCACGAAAAATCGACGGACCCAGATGCAATCCCTATTATATTACTACACGGATAGCCAGATAGTATCGCGCTCTGGATCTTGAGAACTTATCTGACTGGATGCTTTTGTACAGGATCTTTCCAAGAGTTCCTGCCCATAATCAAACCATTAACTGAGACTAGAACAAATGTGTCCTTCAATGTTATGGTCCCGTCGCTTCCTGGATTCGTGTTTTCCTCTGCACCGCCCTTCAACTGGACCGTAGATGACACTGCCCGTATATTCAACACTCTCATGACCGAGGTTTTGGGGTACTCGACCTATGCGGTTCATGGTACGGATTGGGTATGTCGATTTTTCTTTTCAGTTTTCTCCACACCACACGATATTTTCTCTCAGGGCAGTACTGTGGGGTATACGTTATACGAGTCCTTCAACACAACCGTTCGTGCAGCATATTTCGTTTTCCTCCCGTTCTTCTCTCCCTCGGCGCAAGAAATAGTGGAAAACAACATTACGCTCTCTGACACGCAGAATGTAACGGAACAGCGGGTCATCGACTGGATCGCCACGGGTGACAGGTATCTTGTCGAGCAAGGCACTAAGGTGCGTAGCTCATGTTTGTTTGATTATACAACTGACTTTCGTAGCCCAATGACATCGGGCAGGCGTTTTACAACAGTCCTGTGGGGCAGCTGGCGTGGATCGGTGGAAAATTCAAGCTATGTTCGTATCTTGTCTATCTTTCCCCCAATTATCACCAGACTCACGTATTCAACAGGGTCCGACCCCCGTGCGGGAACCCTACCATCTGTAATAAATAACACAGCCATATTGACTTCGGGGGGGGGGGGGGGGGGGTATATTATACTCACGTGGTCCAAATATCTGAACGACGGTCTCGCTCTATTACCTCACCGACTCGTTCCTACGCGCAAAATCCGACTTCGTTGCGTACGGTGTACAAAAAAGCGGCCACGGATTCCCCGATGCTATTCAGCCAGTACGAGTACAACGTCGGTTATTGGCCGGAAGAGTACGTCGCCAAAGTCGGTAATCTCGTCGCATACAAATGTGCGTCCTCTGCTATTAGGCCATTCTAAAATCTGATTAAGGATAGTTCAAACCTTCGAAGGCCACTTCGTATGTCTTCTTACTTACCTAGACTACGTGTGCACTGAACTAACTTCATTGCTTCTCACCACTGCCAGTCTGGTCTTGATAACCCCTACGCATCCATCGAAAACATTCGAGAGATCGCAGCCCATTTCAAGGCTTAACAAACCATGTTGACCGGGTTTATTTAAATATTAAGCTTTGAATATATAACAATATTTTCAATACCGATTTACATGATTTTGAAAGAGCAAAACAATAGCAATTAAATCCCCCCCCCCAGAAGAAAGCTCATTTACCTTCCAACCGGACAATATCGGAGGATTGTTCCGGCTCTTTTCCTCCTTCTCCTCGACTCTGAACGCGACGTACACGTCGAAGGGATGATATTAAATCCCTTGGGTTTGCTAACTCTAATGAGTCAATAATCAGTTCTACCATTCGCACATTATGCGTCTCAAATGTGTTTAGCAGAAATATATGTTCAATTCCAGAAGAGCCCAGATGTGACAAATGAGTTATACTCCATAATGTACAAAAGGAACCCATCGTTTGAATTCAATGTCGGGTTCCTGTCGCAGTTTGACTACGGCAACATGGAGTGCCTCTGCTGATTTTGTGAGATCCGGCAGAATCGGAGGGCTGTATGTTGGATCACAATCTTTGAACAGATGCTGATAAAATGTGTTCGCAATTCTGGGACCGTCCCGATCATCCATGATCCTTGTATAACAGGTCAGATTCGGTGCAAGATCCCAGATGAAGGGGCGGACTTACCCCATGGTCGCAACTACTCCTCGAAATCCCACGAACAACAGAGTTGCTGCAAGATGCATGGCTTCATCCGGTGTGGTGGTATCACCCTGTGCCGTCTCGCATGCACTGAGAAATGCTAGCGACATTGTTTTCTCGACATCCTTTATATTCTCATTTTGTGGCTTGAACATGATATCTGAGACCTTGAGACGACCGTTGGTGAGAATAAGACCACTATCGAGTGGTTGTTTCAGATCTTGAATTCCGTGGCATGCAAAATGCACTATGGAAGATTCTCGCAGATGAATCAAAGCAGTGGCTATTGTGGCGGGTGAAGTATCACCGAGGGTGGTCAGCCATTTGTTTGGGACCCTCTCCGCGATTTTCCTCAACTCCTGGTGTGCACCTGGTAAAGGGGAACAATTTGGTGCCTCCGGCTCGATCACCACGGTCATTTTGAAAGAGGTAGCTGTATGGGACGGAGGATCAAGCAATGCAGTGATCGTGGGTGTGTAGGACGAAACAACATAATCCGAAACACAGTCTGTGCCATCGGATCGATACACTCCAGCCGCATGAATAGGGAGAAAAGCAAAAGGACCAGTTGGACACCACCATAATCGGGGTGGGCTAAATGATCTCTGTTGGGATATTACTATTTTCAAAAGGATATGAATTCGCGAAACTGTTCAACTCTCACCTCCAAGTGTAACACACCAAATATGGGGAGCACCATCCATTCCCAAAGAAGTTCTAGAATTCCAGCAAATACTGCATTGGCACTGATATTTCCAGTTTCCGAATCCTCCCTTTGACCAAAAAGACGAATAAACAATGATTGATCAGAACCTGTAATGGTACGTTCATGATTGTTGAATAGATCGTCAATGTTCATAGACTTAGAACTGGATGCTGCTTGAAGGGTGTTTGCAAAGACCTGTACCATACATCGAGGGAGTTTTGGCAATGGCACACATTGAACCGGGACCAGGGAGTTTATGACAAGTGCATTGGAGGACACCTCCCCGCAATGAAGAACTACTATTGGCCCTCGCAGTGCAGCCTGTTGCAATTGTACCATCCGTTTGGGCTGCATGAAGTCTTCAAATCCTGATATCATTCTGATATATTTGACGGTCTCCTCCCACTCTTCATTAAGACGGAAAGACCGGGCTCCTTCAGCTTCCATGGAAATGACTTTGTGCTGATTGGCAGTATTTGTTAAGATATCCCTGGAGGTATCTCGAAAGGAGGCCTGCTCCAATTGGGGTGATAATTTTGCGAGTTTGTCAGATAGATCAGGGTGAATAGTTGCTAGGTCATTAAGGGGTGCTCGGAGATGCAATGCTTGGGACCAAAATATTGAGCGACTAGCCTCCAGTAATTCTACAGCCCTACTGTACTGTTTCAGGCTAATAGCACAAGTGCAGGCACCAGAAGCAAGGCTGGTAACATCTATAGTGGATACAATCTGCTGACGAGATGGGAGAGCCAGATGAGGTGCTACCAGTTGTGGGAGAAGCTCAATTGCTGCAGTGTATGCAGCCAAGGATGAGAAATGGCTAAATAGGGCTGCCATCTTTGCCCAGCAGTGTGCATGATGAAAACGGGTAAGGGGAGGTGATCCCAAGTATGTTACAGCCTCTTGGAAGAGGACAAAAGCCCTGTCGAGAGCATAGCTATTTTTTGTACGTGTATAAACAAGGGCAAGGCAAGTTCCACGACGCATTAGGATAACTCCCCGGTCTGGGTGAGGGGGTATACAAATATCCAACGCCTCCCCAAGGAGCTTAATGGCTTCAAAGAGATCTTTTATATTCCCCAGCTCATAAAACCTGGTTGTCACCACAAGAGCCAGACTATTGAGAGACATGCTACGGTTTGGATGTGGTGGTTGATAAAGAGCCAGAGCAGCTCTGTGAAGTGCAATGGCCTCAGTGAGGTCTCCTGGATTTCCTTGCCTTTCAAACCTGGTGCAGACAGCATTGGCTAGATTGTTTAGAATGTCAGCATGGTTTGGATGGGGTGATGGATGAAGAGTCAGTCCTTCTCTGTAGAGTTCAATGGCTTTGTTGATGTCCCTTGAATCCCCTCGCTGATTAAATCTGGTTTGCACCACATATGCCAGATTGAGCAGAGAGTTTGTTTGCCTGAAATGGGGCACTGCAAGAAAAGGCAGAGATCCTACAAGGAGTTCAAGGGCTTCATTGCGGTCCTTTATATCCCCCCTATGCTTAAACCTGGTTTGGACTGCAGCAGATAGACAGGTGAGACAATTAGCACGGTGCTGAGGAGGTAGTGCAGGAATAGTCAAGACTGCTCTGTAGAGCTCAATAGCTTCATCAATGTCTTTGGGACTGCCTATGTGTTCAAACCTAGTTTGTAGTGCATTTGCCAGCCCTGTAAGAGAATTGGCATGATCTACATGAGGTGGTGCACGTAGAGCCAGCGCCTCTCTATGGAGTTTAATTGCCTCCTCAATGTCTTTTGAATCCCCCATCTGCTCAAACCTGGTGTGGAGTATACGTCCTAAAATACTGAGAGAGCTGCCACGATCTGGATGAGGTGGTGTACAGAGAGCCAAAGCCTGTCTGTGGTGCTGAACAGCTTCATTTATGTCCTTTGAATCCCCTTGCTGCAGAAACCTCATGTAGATCACATTTGCTAGATTGCTGAGAGAGCCACTGCTGCTTGGATATTCATCCAGAGCCAGGGCCTCTCTCCGAAGCTCAACAACTTCATCAAGGTCCCTGCAGTCCTGTTGCTGCTCAAATCTTGTGTGAACTGCATATGCTAGATTGTTGAGAGAACTCCCACGATTGGGATGGAGGTCTGCATGAAGAGCCAAGACATCTCTTTGGAGTTTGATTGCTTCTTCAATATCCCTTGGATCCCCTTGGCATGCCATCTGGGTTTTTATTGTAGCAGCTAGATTGCTGAGGGAGCCCTCAAAATCAAGATGATCACGAGGTCCAAGGAGAGCTAGTGTTGCTCTGTGAAGTTTGATGTCTTCATTAACATCTGCTGAATCACCCCACTGTTCAAACCTGGTGAGCAGTGCAATTGCAAGACTGTTGAGAGAATTGGCATCAGCTGGATGAAGGGCCAGAACTTGTCGGCGGATTTGAATGGCCTCATTGAGGTCCTTCACTCCCCCCTGCTGTTTAAATCTAGTTTGGAGCACAGTTGCCAGATTATTGAGGGAAATCACATGATCTGGATGAGGGGGTGCATAAACAGCCAGTGCCTCTCTGTAGAGTTGAATGGTATCTTCAATGTCCTCCATCTTCCTCTCTTGATCAAATCTGCTTGTAAGTGCCATTGCTAGATTGTTGAGACAAACCCCATAATTTGGGTGAGGAGGTGCAAAAAGAGCTAGCTCCTCCCTTTGGAGTCGGATAGTTTCGTCACGGACCATTGTCCTCAGCTGCCATTCAACTGTAGCTAGCTTGTGGGGAGAATGGCCATGATCTGCCTCAGGATGTGTAGGAAGGGTGAGTGCCTCACTGTGGAGTTGAGTGGCTTCATTGATATCCTCTACCTTCCCCTCCAGATTAAACCTAGTCTTGACCGCACTTGCTAGATTGTTGAGAGAAGTGCAGCGATCTGGATGAGGGGGTGCACGAAGAGATAGTGCAAATCTGTGGAGCTCAATAGCCCCATTGAGGTCCTTTGGATCTCCTGACTCCTGAAACCGTGTGTAGATTTGAATGGCAACATCACTGGTGACTGTGGCAACAGTTGAATGAAACAATTTGATAGAGCCGCGAGCAGCTCCCTGAAAAGGTTCGGTGAAATTGGGGTCTGATTCATCATGATCCAAATGTGCCAGAAGCTTGTGTGCTTTATGGAAGAAATCCGATGGTTCGTCTTCCTGCACCTATTCAAATATTCAAAGGCCAAGGCTCAGTCATGCAACAAGTATCCACAGACTGTTAACTAACAGCTTCAATAGCCGGAGAGGTCGGGTTGGTATTTTCGCACGTGTTCTCCATCGGATGTGCCAAGCTTTGATGGTTCCGAGAAGTTGAGTGAAGAATGGTGGTCGATCAATGTGGGAGAAGGACAACAAAGAGATGTTGCGCATGAACGAGACCGGGGATATATATGCGGATATTGGAATGGACACCCGTCACACATCCTGTCTGATGGTTACAGCATAGACGGCATTGGTAGTACAAGTTGTGGTACAGCACCTGGTACGGCTGGGATAGTCCTTATTATACTTGCAATGTGTGTAGCTCTGTAGCATTTCCAAGTAGCTCCTCCCCTGTTGCACTGTCTTTTGTGTGCCTTGGCCATCGCTTAGGCGACGCTTCCCTGGAGGCCATGTGAAAGCTGTCACGGCTTACTGCGGTGTTTGTTAGTCAGGCCGCGCCGTAATCCTAGATTCCTACCACCATACTACCCAGGCAAGTGCTAGAGCTCAATCAGATGAGGAACATCGCAAAAGCGCTCACACAGCCCAGGGCCACGCAGGAATGAATTTCCATCGTACTGTTCATGTTGTAATTTAAAAAAGATCAAATGGCTACATAGACTTTTTTCTATCGCACCAGGAAGTGCGGGGAGAAATCGGGATTGTTTGATACATCATATTCAAAGATGAGGTTGGATGAAGATGAATTTAAAGTGTAAGATGTGCTGAGAGAAATGTTGACTTCGTCCCAAGAATTAATGCCCGGTCCGGAATTTGGGCGCATCAAATTTGATCCGCCTGTGCGATTTTGATGCGGACGATAATGATTTGATCGCTACCGAATACCGTAACTCGAGTGCAGGATACACGGAGCTCCCAGAAATCTCACAGGGATAAAAGCAGGGAATAATCGCACGACTCCCGCGGAGCTAAATCTACAGAGAGCAACCGTTATGCATTACATATACTTATGCTCAATAAAACCCAAGAGAACACCCAAGTAAATACTCAGTCATGAAAAAGTCTGTAGGAAAACGAGCGTGGTTTAAAGGAGTGCGATGGGGTCCACAATCCTAGACCTCTGCTCGAAATACGCATCGTCAGCGAGTGAACATGGAAGGCGCGATCTCGTACCTGCATGCAGTAATTAAAGGAACGAAACGGCAGCAAAGGTCGCAATGACGCCAAGGAGCGCAATCCCTGAACTGGCCCCAACAAAAGCCGTGCGCAGTGCACCACTAGAACCGGTGGCGGATCCCGTGGTATCCGGGCTACCACTGGTGGTGGGGCTCGCGGTGGTGTGTATGCTAGAGGTCGGGGCGCTGCTGTGGGGCGCCGAGTTGACTGCGCTGCTCCGCGTGCTGGTACTGGATGTGGCCGGCCCTGACACGGAAATGCTGCCGCTGTTCGAGACTGCGGACGCCGTCGCCGACTGGGGTGTAGCCGTACTCGAAGAAATTCCGGTGGGCGGTGCGGTGCCTTTTGCGCCCGCAGTCAACGACGCAAGCGGGATGCCGTTCGAGATGGTCGGCTTCGTCACGCAGTTGGACGAACTAGGCGTGCTGAAGGGCGCAGTCGGCGTTACTGTATCGCCGACGGTATACGACGTCGGGTTGCCGTCGCCTCCAGTGTACACGCCGGTAGCATATTGCGCGAATGTGGAGAATGTGGTCGTTCCTCCGCTGACTTCAGGGTACCAGCCGGGTGGGTAGGCGACGTCGGCGTCACACGTCTCGCTAAGTGTGGCATGTCAGGTCCGAACAACGGAGAGCGCGGTGGGAAGACATACTAGACGCCGCCCTGGTAGTTGTACGTGCCAGGCATCACGAATTCGCACCCCATCTCGTCCAGTTCGTGCCAGCACATGAAGGCGGCGCTGTACGTCGAGTTGGCATTGGTGCACACGCGGAGGCAGAATTGGTTGTTGTCGATGTACAACATCCATTCCGCGATGGGCTCATCAATGCCATCGACGATAGTGGTGGTGACGTTCCCGCCCACGGGGTTTCCGGCGCCGGTAGCGCCGTGTGGATCGAGCTCTCCTCCTCCGTCGTTGGGCGCTACATTGAGCCCATCAAATTTTCCGAATCCAAAAACTTGGACGTAAAAATCCGTCTTGAGGAATGAAACACCGGTGAATGTACCATCCGGGATCACACGCGCGTTGTTGCGGGGCATGGTACACCAGGCGACTTCCACGGTCTACGGAGGCGCCCCAAAAACGGGTCACTAAGGGAATCATGTGGAGAAACTGCACCATGTACCTCCGTGTCGGGGATTGTGGCCGGAGAGGGTGGAGCAAAGATACAGAAGTCGTCGATGGAGTTGATGCTCAGCAATCGCGCCATGGATGTCTGGTCGATGGTCGTTGGCATTGTGGGGACGGGCGGGTTGGTGACCCCCTGTGTTCCTGTAGCGATTACTCCAGCGGGGAAGGCACAGCGCACAGCAGCGATCTGGCTTGCCAGTATGAACGCGTAGAAAAACATGCTGAGGGGAAAGTGGGGAAAGGGAGAGGAATCAGAGAATCGCCCGAGTTTGGCAGTCGCATTGGCAGGTAATCATGATGCGGCCAAGTTTGGCCGCCTTTATGGTTTCATAAGAACCCCCTTGAAACGTTGCGAAAACGAGTCCTGTGAGTGTATGCCTGTGAGATAGTAAAGCACTTGGTCGTAGAGGCAAATCGAAAAAGGTGTTATGTTGTGGTGGATTTGTGTACATAGGCGGTCGGTCGGGACGCTCACGTGTGATTGTTCAGATGCTCAATTGTTCGGAATTCAGAACGCCGCTCATTGATCAACTCGATCGGACGGATGAGACGAGGGTTCAGGGAAGTACGGACGTAGGGCTTGCCTTTCCATTATTAACCTCCACTGTGGCTGACCTCCAAAAAATACTTTTAAAAGTAACAATGACGCCAAAATTACTGAAAGGAATTCTCGTCGAAGTAGGCGCAACAAAATAACGGAAGTCGACCATAATTTCGGTTAGTGGCGGGCGTTCCACGCCACGGCAATCACACTCGGCGCTCACGAATTCGGGATGCGGAACAATCAAAATTATGAGTGTTTCCACCACGGAGTGAGTGTTTACGCATCACCCACCTTGGTGACCCGAACTCGTACTGGTGGACTGAAGTGACATTTTGTATTCCAGCCCACATTCCGTGGACACTTTGGAAGCTTGCAAATGCTACGTGTTATTTTTGTCATTTTCCTTAGGACCATTGAAATAGTCATGCCTTCATTTCACGATGTCCGAGATGTCCGGGGACATCAAACTGAGACAATAAGAATCGAGAATAGTAGGTTTTCACTATCTCTGACTGCATTTGGTTGGTTATAAGTTGAGTTTTTTTGTAAGACTAGTCTGTGTTTCTGACCAGTTGACTCATCAGGGTCGCATGGGATCAGGGTATATATATGTGCAGTGTTCACAAACTTGAACATTCAATAATAGAGTTGGGGAAGAAGTAATGCTGATCTTGGTAGAAATTTTTCAGTGTAAAATGCGAGCCAAGGAGCGGAATTTACAGAAAGAATCAGCTTAGGAAGAGTGTCATCAGTCAAATCCCCTACTCCATACCTCCAAGTAGCTGCAAACCCAAGAACGGTGGTAGTTGACCTGTGGAAGAACCTCTGTTCCTAGCCTTTAAGTACTGAACTTTGTTTCGAACCAGGTCATCGAGTTTGTGGTTACTCACAGGTACATTCATACGTAGGAAGGGTTAGAAAGTTTCGTTTTCTCGGCGCAATGACGGCCATCAGACCAAAAACTGATTTCATCACTTGTTTCAAAGTGAAGTCACTGTAGTGCTCCGGGTTTCCATAGTTTACAAGTTTACAAAATTGATATCTATCTATGTCTAGTTAGTGGCGGCCGTTCCACACCATACCACGGAAACGGCACTCAGCGCCTAAGGATTCGCGATGCGGCCAATCCCAATTATTTCCGCCAATGTGTTGACATCACGCATCACCGACCGTGGTGACCTGGACATTTACTGGGCCCTGACTCGTGCTGGGTCCGTAGTCCGGGTTACACCCTGGACACTTGGAGCTTGCAAACGCCACGTCTGATTTAGTTTCGCCCTTTACCTTCGTGCTAGTCATTCAGCCTCGGGCCTCTTCATTGTTTGTTGCAAGTCGTAGGAATCGTCCTTGGTTACCTATCATCTGCAGGGGGATCATTTCAGATTCTATTTCGTATCACTCGTGTGGGAAAAAGCTGAGTTGCCTCTCCCGCACTCGGCGCTATTTTTGTGAAATAAATCCCAAATTCGCAATGGACAACTCTCACACTCGAAGTCGCAAGTAAATGCTGCAGTTTCCCCCGGGTGTAACATCTTTGATAAATTGAGGGTTGGTACTGTCCCTTCCTGTTTGTCACAGGCTGGCGCTGAAGATCGATGCTCTATTAATGATTTGCCGTTCCTGGCGGCAGTGTTTAGGTTGAATCGGCGACACGTCAATTTGGTTGCAACCGGCGGAGATCAGGGCATGATGGATTGCCCGATCGCTCTTTTCCGCGTCCCGTAGGTCCTATGGCATGTGCAGCTGGGGCGAGGTGAGAATAATCACACGAGGCCTGGTTCTCTGGGAATCGAGAGTTCGTTTAATTATACCAGCTCGCCTGTGGTCAGAGCAGACTGCCTGGAGAACGATTGTACCAGGTAAAGTATCTCCGGGGCCCAATCGTTGCACAAAATCAACGAGAAACGATGCCCGCGCTTCCCACCTCTTCCCGTGCCGCTCCTCTACACAGAGCGCGGGTTACAACACCCGCAGGGAGATCCACAAAATTAGAAAGATCCGCCCGAATTCAGGTAAGTTATAAACTGGACAGATGGTTACATTAATCACCAGCGGAAGAAACGAAGAGGTGTCCATCGTTTGTATGCGAAGAGTGTCACTCGTTTGTATAGGAGGCCGACCTTCTCAGATCGAATGAGGGAACCTTCTTATATCCAATGAGGCAAATGATGGCAGCAATGCTCTCGTTTCGGAGATCGTTCTCGGTGAGCCCTGCTGCTCTCGCCTCTGGCCATCCCTACACTGTCGACCCGTCGGCGCCAGCGTGCGCCATCCCTTTCCTCGAACTTCGGGGAATAGGCCCGCCCGCGTGGAATTTTGGTTCCGCCGGTGATGTGTATTTGGACTTGAGTGCCGGGCTACACGCGTTATACTGGCGAGACCACAGCCCCCATAATGCGACTGCAAGTGCATGGAGGAGGTGGACTGCCCTGATTTTGGATAAGGTCCCGCTCCACGATTTTCTTATATCGCACCCGTGGGCGAAATCACCCATGACATCCGACCTTTATCTCTGGATGGACCCCTATGGAATCACCTGGACGTCGCAGGACAATATTCGTTCCAGCCGTGTATCGATGGTGCAACGGAACATCGGTAGACCTACACCAGGAAGCCCAGTCGAAATCGAGGCGCTCGTGTCGCATGTGTTGCGCACGATGCTGGAGACCGAGTCGCAGTTGAGCTTCACTGGTCCGCCCGGAAATCCTCGTCTGCCTCGCCCTGCCCAGCCCCGCTCCCCGCCGCCCGCTCCCAGAGCATCAACCATTTATTCACAGCGTTCTCAGACTCCTGGGCCCTTCAATGTTGCAGCCAACACTCTTCCTCGTATTCAGTCCCTCACCCGACACGCAACTGCTGCCGCACATTCCAGCTTTCCGCCCGGAAATCCCCGTCTGCCCTTCAATGCTGCGGCCAACACCCTTCCTCGTATTCAGTCCTTTACCCCACACGCGACGCCTCCTCCACACTCCATGCAACCCCACCGTCAGCTAGGTCAACCTTCCCGTACCGTCGATCCCTCACACTCAGGGCGATCCTCCGATGATCCCAGTGATACCTGGCAGTCAACATCAAGCTCTCCAGTATCCCATGGTATTTAATTCTCCGTCTTATGCTTACTTGGTTGCCCACTGATGCACCCACTCAAGGAACCGCACAAGACCGCGCGAGTGATACCTGGCAGTCAACATCAAGCTCGCCCATATCCCATGGTTATTTACCGTTACATACTTACTTGGGTTCTCACTGATGCTCCCGCTCAAGGAACCACGCAGGATCGCGCGAGTCTCGGTGAGGAATTCCACGATCAACCACCGCGCAGGTCATGAATTTTGCCCAGCAACCGAGAAAATGACGCGTGCTTTACAGTCTGAGGAGCTCTGGAAGCAAAGTGCGCTGAACTATAATCTATCCTTCTGCTCACTGTTAACTGACTGCGAATAGAGCTGAGAGCAAAGACGCGGGAGCTCGCAAAGTGTATGCTGCTCCTCCGACGAAAAGCTCCTTCCTCTGACCATCCCCAGTCAAACATGAGGAGAAGGAGTTGATCGCCAGTACGATTATTCACACTTGCCCCAACGAATACTGAAAGTCGACAGTGTCCTACCGCCACGACAAGCGCGTGAGAGAGTTGACCGCGAGTACGCGGGATCTACGGCTCTGCCATTTCTTTCTGAATCGGTGCATTATAGAAATAGCCGCTGCTGAGCTCAAATCCGCCGAAGAGATGTCAGCGGCGCAAGAAGGTATGTTCCCAGACGTCATCCCTTCTGAGCCGTCGCTATCAAATAACTTTGAATAGCCCTCCTCGCGGTTCGCAGGCAAGCGGATGCCGTGCAGACGGAACTTCGAATTTCAGGTACGTCAGACAACGCTCGAGTGATTCAGGCGTTTATCATTGCACACAGTCGCGCGCCTCAGGTGCTCGGAGGACGGTACGTCCAAAGAAATCAACGTGATCACGTGACATTCGTGTTGAATCCACCTTCAAAGAACTCGCAGCCGCGGAAAGACAAAGGGAGAACTTGCACGCTTGTATGGAGTTTTTTCGTGCGATCGGATGACCCAACTTGAATTTGTACAGATGTGGAATTGCTGGAGTCTGAAAATGGACGGCTGAAAGAATGTACGTCGCACTGGCACTTGGACATTACATTCGATGACTCATTTGGTTACAGTGGGGAGGATGACCTGACGCCATGAAGAACAATGCGAACAGTTGAATCCGAATGAATCTGTACCATTACCATGTATTATCAGCCACTTGCCGAACCAAACTGGCCAACGAGTCTCATTTTTTGTTTTCCCTTGATCGTCTTTTTAGTTGAGGATTTGGCGGGCCGATCAAAGTAATCAAAATTAGACTACCGAATTTCTTCTAGACTCAAAATATCTGAGCTCACTCGACGAATTCATGGAGTATCCGCTACCCCTCCACATTTTCTCGAAGCCATCAGATGAGAATAGAGATCAGGAATGCAGAGGTGTCGATCACCATCGACACTTCGACGTTTACAACAACTCAGCAACTTGTTTTATTGAAATCCCTGAGTAGCGTAGCAGATTCAATGCTGCCGTAGCGGCACAACTTCGTCCACAGGAGGTTTATCGGTGATAAAATCCAGTTCCAGGAAGTTACCATACGCGCATCAAGCTTTGGTGTCAATTCTACTTAGGCTGACGACCAACAGTCAACTGTGCCATACATAGTTCTGCTGGCACCATGTATCACAATATAGCTATGAGTACAATCTGACTTGGCCTCTAAATTCTTCTGGCTTCATTCCGCCAAACGACGGTGGACGCCTGTTGGTCCATAGAATCCTTGCTGTAAGTACAGTATATACCTCCCAAAATAGCAGCATTGGATCCTCGGTAAGTCCATCCATTGATCAACGGAACTGACACTTACGTCTAACTGCACTTCTGTCCTGATTGTGCCTGCCAGTGGCAGTAACTCGCCGAGTCGCGAGTTCGATGTCTATCATCCACGTGACTTGGTTGAAACAATGGATCCATCATCTTCCTTCAGCATTTCTGTTCCATTTTTCTGGTGATTCATGCTCCCGAGTCGAACGAGGCACTCGTGACATCAGAACTTTGGTCAAAATCACAAATAGGCTAACATGAGAAGCTGTGGACATGCCAAGATCGTATCACCGCCAACAACTGATCTATCCGTCCTTCCGTCAGAAGTGTGTTCAGGGGCCGGCGGCGGTTCTCTCTGTGCGGTGGAATTCGAAATGGCCCTCCGGATACCCTTGGTACTTCTATACCAGACCTGGCCCTGTGTTAGTTGCCATAGCCCACCAAAGTTATTTTATGATCTCACTCCCAGGACACTTCACTTAAAAATATGGTGCCTCGTGCCGCTCGTCGTCAACCTCGGTCTACTCGCAGAACGGCGGGCCCTGTATACCTTCGTTGGTTGCTATACCCAGCAATGATTTCTTTCAGGCAATTCACGACGAATAGTGCCTCTCGTGCCGCTCGTTGTCGACCTCCGGTCAGGCAATCGCGTCCAGGTTGGACAACTTCCTTGTTACACACCTAGCTCTCACAATGTAGTAGACCTCCAGTATAGTAAATTATCCGGTCTCCGTCCCCAGCGTAGACTCAACAAATATCCATTGGGTTATAAGTTATAGATTTCAGCGGTATCGCCAACGTTTCGTCGCAAGTGATACTTGTCTGGTCCATAAATATACCAGTAAGATCTTTGTGCATAGTAGAACTATTGCAAACGCACCATTTATCAGACGGTTTTTGATGAGGCCCCGTAAACGGCATGTCTTTGGTATAGATTTCAATCAAATGTTCGTACTCGAAAAAAAGAAATTGATTCGTACGCGATTGTAGATTTTGGATTTCTCTTTGAGTGGCAGCCAGCTCTAGATTGAGAATTAGCGCAAGACATAAATAATTGCAGAGAGAGAATGGTTGCCTTCCTCCGAGTGCCGAACTTGCGCAACTGTGGGTATCGAAATCAGGACCCTACATATCCCATTGATGTGAAAGGTGCCGCACCTGCAATTCGAGTTTGCTCCTGCGCTGCTGCAGCCTGTCTCTGCAATGCTTGCACAGCTATTCAGCATCATCATCATTATTCTATCTTAGGGCGTTGCATAACAGAAAGTCCAACCTGCCCGCATTTGTTCCAGTTCGGCGGAAGATCGCTGCCGTGCGGCAGCTAGTGCTACAACAGAGAATCCTTGAATGAGAAAAATGAAACGATCGACGGAAGTGAGTGCACCCACCAGCCGCCAACTCCTGTTCACGCTTCTGGTACATATACGACACTGTGGAAGGTGAACAACGGGATCCAGGACCTGTACACAGACGCACTGCCGATGACGTCCTTTTCTTTCTTCCGCACTAAAACGGCCACATGTAAACGCCAAGCAAATAGAGAAAAATCGAGGGAGAAACTGACTTTTCGAAAGTTCCCGATTTTTCAGCTTCAACTCCTGTTTAGATTTTATCTCCGCGTTTTGTGCTCGTCGCATTCCTTCCAGTGCTCCACGTCCAGGATAAATTTCTGGGGGGATACCAGAAACTAGGGCACATACCTATATGGGCAGCGCGTTCTCGTTCGCTGGGCTCTGAATCGAAAAAAAAAATCAGTAGGATATCGTTTGCAGGAGTTCTGTAGCTCACGCTGCATTGTCATCATGGACTGCGAATGGGGGTTACTGTTCCCATGTGGGTATGGGTTCGACGGCGGGCCCAATCCACCAGGGCCGGGCGGACCAAATTGGTTCGGAAAAGAGCTGGGGTTGAAGCGGAAGGAGTCGTGGGGGGGCTGCACGCTGGAATATTGGCCACTTCCACGATGCGGTTGGGTTGGTAAAAGTCTGCTGGGCGGTCGAGCGGTAGGGGGATATCGGAATTCCTGGGAGGAAGGGCCACCTCTCGGACTTTGTCGTTGTTCCACGTATGGTCGCTCGCCCTCCACCATCCTTTGCAACACCTCCGAGATGAGCACTTCCACGTTGGGGACTGAACCTGGAACAGCGGTCGCGATATTCCTTTGAACCATCTTCACCCGACTGGCACAGAGGTTGTCCTTGGAAGTCCACGTCACGCCGCTGGGATCAACCCACAAATACAGGTCGGACGTTTCTGGATTTCTCGCCCACGGGTGCGACACGAGGAATTTGTAGAGGGGAAAGTTGTCAAGCAGAAGAGCGGTCCACCTCTTCCACTGACCGGCGCCGAAACCCCGCACTACGTCGCGATCCCGCCAGTACAGAGCATGCAACTGTGGATTGACATCGACGTAGACATCTCCGGCATGTCCGAAATCGGGGGAAGGGGGACCGATTCCGCGAAATTCGAAGAAGTGGATGGTGCATAATTTACTGAATGCGTCGACAGCGTATGGATGACCAGATGCCAAGGCCGCCGGGTTAACAGAGAATGAGCGCTGGAACGAAAGCATATTGGTTTGAGGGTATACAGCGGTCTGGCTATAAAGCATTGTTCGGACGTGCGAACCAGCAGTCCCGAACACTGATGGACGGCATTTGTGGGTGTCGAAGAATTTGAAACTGTCATCAGTTGTTGATCCCCGGGTGTTGGGCTTGACTCACTGGCGCGGTGTGAGATAGAGGCTCGTTGTGTAGTCCAACACGCTGAGGCCCGATTTTTTATACAATGAAGGTGGAGATTTTCAATCGGACGTATGCGGTTGCTTGGCGGTTGCGTATCATCAGGTGCCGCTTTCATCGCTATCCTGTGATTTGATGTGGCGGCTTCAACTTCAACGCAATTCACTTCGCAGATTTACATGTCTCCTGATCGTCAGGTGTGCACCGCTTGAATCAACTCACTTGACGGAATACACGCTGAAAAAGCTCACTGGATATGACTTGTGTGATTATTCTGTTTCAGCTGGAAACCGACGCGTGATTATACATGGCCAAAAATGTAGGAGCCCAGGTTAGCAGCGCTGGTTCATTTGCCGTGTGGTTTTTTGTTCCGCTGGTTTCCTGGATAGCTGATGCGAAATTATAGATCAGCGGCCTTATCCAATCACCCGGAGCGGATCCTTTCTTTCCCGTCGCGATTTAAATTAGTTGGGTTTGAGTGCAATTTCAGCAGCTCCGCTCTGAAAACTGGATCTGAGCACGAATATTTGCAAGAGCTGGAGAGGACCTACATCTCGGTGCGGTGCGACACCCAAGATAGCATCCAGTGCGGAGAAAGCCGCCGGGCCAATGTGGAGTTAGTCACGCGTGTCAACGGATTGGTCGGCAAAACATTTGCGCCGCAGCGCGAATGTACTTGCCATCGATATTACTGGCACAGGACGGCATGCAACTATCCTTCGATAAAGTATTTCTAAATAAATGGGATGTTAATAATAGCCTCCCAAGTAGACCCACCAGATGAGATGATTAGCATTCATCCCGAACACCACGGGAGAACCCAACAAGCTGAATCTTTCGACGCACTACGCGATGGCATGAACGATCAGCGAGGTCAGTTCGACGTGCTCTCCCGCAAATGTGTGTAATACTCCGAGTACAACAGATATCGTATGGCCCAGCGAAGAAAACACGGGCGCCACCGGGTCAGCACATGGAGCGGGACGGTGCACCACGAAATGAAAATGCCCTGTAAAACCGGACACCACCAGTTGATGCTGTGGGCGTGTGATGATCCGTCCGTCTGGCAAAAAAGGACATCCCATCTGCCGATGCAAGACCATCAATCGAGTTTCAAAGACTAAATATAAAAGCGGGATACACAGTTTGCGGACCGGAATCCCAGATACACATGGCAAGCTGGCGGGAAGCATTATGAGGCTGATTGCTTAACTATTAGTAGTCGGTCCTCGCGCGCGGCGCAGGAGACAGTTTGCTAGGTCCAGTTGGGGACCTGAGCTCTGTAGGCATCCCAGCAAAGATGGTGATGGATAGCCGGAAAACTGAGGAGTTGTTGAGCGATGAGGACAAGTTGAGAGCATGAGGAGACTTGGAGGAGACCCAAGGAGACCAAGAAAGCGTTGCTGTTGTATGGTGATGCTTGGCAACACAGCCATCAAAGCTTTTTAAATTGTCCGCATGTCGTGTTTTCCTTTCACTGCCACTCAACTGCCAGTCAATTTCCTCGAACAACGTGGACGGCCCCAAGATCCTAACAGTTCACGCCCCGGGCTGGGCATCAGCGACTCGGAGAAGCTGTTCATGTGGCATGGCCGCCCACTGTCAATCTACCGGGAAAATGCTACTGAGGCTGCCGCTGTCAATGAGGCTTCTTCTCTCTCTTTATAAGATTGCGTCCGAAGCCATTTAAGCTCCGACTCTCCGCTTCAGAGTTTTCCAGTTGAACGTGGAGAGACGTGGTGCCACGACAGCCTCCGAGGCGAAGTGCCAGGGGCGCGGAGCGCCCCCGGCGCACTCTTGTATCGTTCTACTCTGTGCCGCTGAGATCGGGAACCAGGAAATAAAATGGGTACTACTCTATCCCTTGCGCTTTTAACCGCTGAGCTGGCAAAACGCTGCGACAGAAACTTCTGCAGCTTCTCCACAGCGTGATGTACGTATCTGCCTTCTCCGACCCACCTCCGAGTCTCAGTTGGATGAAGCCTTCTGAGGCGCGTTCGCTCATACGGGTACGAGACTCAACTCGACGAACAATTTTATTTATTTTCGAGCTGTCAATTAGGTTCGATTCCTCGTCAGGTGCTCTCGTTTTAGGACACAAGCACGGTAATGCTCCCCTAGTCTCCAATATGCAAGTTCGGAATTTCAGCGCGTTATCACCGGCTTGTCAGCGACGACTAAAGTTAGAGTGGGTGTAATTGGCCACCCATGATTGGTCAATCGCTGCCGTGGACCTTACGAAAATATTAATTAACAGGACTGCTCCTTATCCTCGTCGGACCTTTCTTCTTGCAACCACATCATCCCGAGAGATGAGCGCCCCATCTGTGCCTCTTCCCCGCCAGCAGTCTCTCCTGAAATCCCAGAATCCTCCTGTGTGGACTTTCGACTCTTCACAACATCCTCCAGCTCCACCCAGCTGCTGCTCAGCCCACAATCGTCCTGACGGCATCTGCTGCAAGGAGCTCAAAGGTGACGACCGCACCCTCATCGACCCGGACATTGTCCGGGACGTGTACGCATGGTCTCTATGGAGGACAATTCTCGGACTAACAAACATTTACTTAGCGTCATCGGCCTTTCCGACGGCCTCACAGTTCCATTCGCACTCGCCGCGGGCCTGTCCTCCCTGGGGGAGTCGCGTCTCGTTGTCCTGGGAGGTGTCGCCGAGCTAATCGCTGGCGCCATATCGATGGGCATCGGCGGCTTCCTTGCTTCGCAGGCCGAGCGCGATCACTACCGCTTCCTGCGCGGCACGACCTCCGCGCGCGTTCTCCGCAGCTGCGACAGCGAGATGGAGCGCGAGGTCGCAGACGTGCTCGCACCCGTCGGTGTCGACGATGCCACCTGCCGCGCCGTCGCCCACTGTCTCCGCGACGTCGAGGTCCGCACGCCCACTCCGTCGTCCGGGCGAACACTTGATCTCGAATCCTCGGACTCGGACAACACGCTGCGCTGGAGCAAGGAGGTCGGGCTCACGCCGTTCTTGCTCAAGTTCGGTGCGGGCCTGGAGGAGGTCCCGACGAGCCGGCTGTATATCTCTGCGTGCACTATCGGCGCGGGCTACTTGGTCGGCGGGATCATCCCGTTGATTCCGTACTTCTTTATCCCGCGCGCACACGTGGCGCTAATATGGAGTGCGCTGGTGACCGGGCTTGTGCTGCTGGTGTTCGGCGCAGTGAAGGCGCGTGTCACGGGCGCAGGAGTAGGAGCAGGCGGGTATCTCTGGGGCGCGGTCAGCACGCTGCTCGTAGGCGGTATTGCGGCGGCGGCGGCGTTCGGAATTGTCAAAGCTTTGGAAGGCGGGGACTGAGCGCCGATGTGTGACTGACAAGAGACAAGTATATTAAGGTTCCCCGAAGTTATTATTGTGATTATCCTGATGTATAATTTTTCTTCTTCTTTTCTTTCGACAGTGTAACCAATCCAATTGTACATCAATAGCCTCGAGTTCAGTCGTCCAACGTTCGAAGGAAGATCATGAGATGGGCAGCCACGATTTCCAGCTCGAGGTCTTGGTTTGGGCTTTTACTTTCGCCTCAGCTGCCTCTCGTCTGTCCTTTTCCGACAAAAGCATCTTCTCCATGATCCCCATCTCTCGCTTCTTCATCTCCTCCTCAGTGATGAATCCCTTTCCGCCGTCAAGTAGCGTGTCTGTATCGCCCTCTGAATCATACACCCCATCTCTCAAACCCGCCACACAGCACAATGCCTGGATTTTAGCCCGATACCAATCCGCATAGCGCATCCCATCCCTCCACTCCTTCGGAAGGTACTCGTACCCGTACAACGCGCCCATCAGCGCTCCCGCCACAGCGCCATTCGTGTCCGCGTCCCCACCGCACATCACCAGTGCCGTCATCGCTGAGCGGAACGTCTCTTGTCGCGTGAGGACCTGTCGCAGACACCACAGCGCCGCGCCGAGGCACTTGTACACGTACCCCATCGCGCGGTCGCACAGCACCAGCGCCTCGAGGCTCTCCGCGTACGCGTGCCGCTCGAACTCTGCCCGGTCGAGGAGCTCAGCGCGCTCGGGCTCTGTGCGCTCCAAGTACGCCCACGCGCGCTCTATCACGTCGCGCACCTGCGCCGCGTCGGTGATCTCGCCCCGACAAAGGGCGCGCACGAGCGCAGAGACGATCGCGACGGAGAGGGCACAGCGCGGGTCCGCGTGTGTCACCGCGCCCATGCGGATCGCCGCCGCGAACGTCTGTTCCTCGGTCTGCTGTATGCATATGACGCCGACCGGCGTGGTGCGCATAAGGGATCCGTTCGGGGCGACGTTGCGGCCGTTTTTCTCCCAGTGGGCTAGCGCGGTACCCGCTGGGTCGGATTTATATGCGGATGAGAAGACTACGCTGCCGACGGTCTCTGAAGAGAAATTTTATCATTTCGGTGCGAGGAGCCAACACAGGAAACGTACTCCCAAGCCCCATGGGGAGACGATCGAGTACTCGCAGGCCTTGCTGGCACCTTGAATGCTTGTTAGAATACGAAGCCGCTGAGTGTCAAATTCTTCACCAGGAATGAAGCCGGATAGCGAAGTCGTCTGGCGACAATTCTCGGAGTCGCAAGTAGGAAAGCATCATCAAGATTGTGTGGTCTGTATCATCGGTCCATGCTCTCTGTCCCAGTTGGAATCATATTAATATTCTCGGCACCGAAATGTCGTCCGCAGCCACGACTTACACTTTCGAAACGGCCTGCAGCATTCGGTGTTCAGTCTTCATACCACGACGGACCGGAAAAGACGCACATCGATGAGTATCGTTATGCAATTTCGTCTCCGGTGGGACCAGAGTGAAACTGGGGCTGGAAGATCCATAAGCCTCCAACGCCTGAGCGGCAGTCATGAATTCTGAGGGGTGTCAAGCTCTCTGAGTCGCTTGGGAATGGCGACATACCAGTGTAAATCCCAATGGCATCTCCCAGGGCGGATCCAAAGAGGGCACCTTCAGCTCTGTCGAGTATCTTGAGGTCGGTCATGGTAGTGGTAAGAATCAAAGAGTTTGCTTGGCGATATTTGAAGGCGGTGCCACTGCCCTGAGTAATTAAACGCGGTCACGTGAAGCCGCATTCCTAGGGCAATATCGCGTTCAACGTGTCTGCACCTGCACCAAGGACTCTGAATTTCGTGTATTTCTGTATATTATCCCTTTACGCCCCAGATATCTAGGATTCTTTTCCGTGCTAGTCGTCGATGGATATCCAAAATATCTACCACGGATACGATCCTGGCGACTGAAATTTAAATGAAAGTCATTTTGATTATTCGGCAACTCCATATGTAGAGTAGAAAGTGCGACGAACCCTCAGACATACTACGGTCCACATGTCAGCCACCAACTAAATTGAAAAGGTGGCTGACACACTGCTGTCGTGTTCGCAATTCTCTCTCTCTCTCTCATCCCACCATCACCCGTACCAGAAATGCTCCGCATCCTCCTCGTTACCTCATTCCTCTCCGCCACAGTCCTCTCGTCTCCTTCCGGACTCGACACATTCCAACCCAGGGCTGCGGATGATAACATTGTCTCCATCTCCAGCGAGAAAAAGTTCTGGTCAGTCAATCTTGCCGATTTCTTGCCATCATGATCCTTCGAGCTAACGTCCTCATCAGCATGATCATGCCTCGGTATGTATTCGCAACATCGCGTTGCACTGAAGGCTCACGGCGACCCTACATAGCTCGGAGCACACCAACGTCGGTGTTAGCGAGCAGCCCGGCGGAATGGCGACCTACTGCTCCTCGGAAGGCCGCTATTCGTCCCAGCAAGGGCGTCTCCCAGACAACTTTTGGAGCGAAGTCGCGTTCACAAAGGGCACCGGGAAGAATGGGGGGAAATTCGCTCAGTGTGCGTGTGCCTACCGCACTCGTCGGCTGCGGCTGACATTTTTGTACAGTGACAGGGTGCATCCGTCCCGCTGAATCCAGCCAGCTCAACCCGGATGATGACGGCGGGCAGTACGATTCGAGTGGCGGTGCCGGCGGACACGGCAACCCGGAGGGATCTGTGTGTCTTGGGTATGTTTGTTACTTGCGTTGAAGAAGCCCTCTTTTCTGAATGTGCGTTTCTTCTTTGCAGATATAACCACTACGTCGAAATCGTCGAGCCTTCGGGGCTCCGGGCGTGTATCCGGTGCTGCAACGATCCTGCCGATTGCCCCACGAACAGAGGTACGCATGAGCCGCGATTCTCGCATCTGGGCAGGTGTTAATCGAGCGGATAGATACCCAAGGATGCCCCAACGTTATTCCGGGGAAGTATTTTGATTGTAATTGAACTGGGTGTTTGGGTTGCGATGTTTTGTTTCCATGCGTACTAGACGTGTAATGCATGGGTTATTTGGACTTCGACCAACGAAAGACGCCTAATTTCTTACCAGCAGTATTCTCGAGCTTTAGGGTGGAGTTCAAAGCCGATATATATATATTGAGTCCAAGCATCATCGCCTGGGACAGACATATTCCATGAAGAGTGTATTAGGCGCCCGCGGCTTCGGCCATCCTCATCTGTCTCTCGGGACTTTCGCAGAAACGTAGAGCCCGAGGCACGCAATCCCGGTCATGATAACCACCCAAAGATGCCCTCCCAATAGATGATTGTCCACAGAGAGCGCGAACACCGTCCTGCACGCAACCCAGTACTAATCAGCAACCAAATAGCGTTCACGAATAGGGACGAGACAAACCCGACGAAAGCAGGACTCGTGCATCGCGACACTGACATGGAGAGTAGGTTCAAGCCATTCGCAGCGCCGAGAGAAGAAGGGCCGGGTACGTTGTTTCGGACGAGGATCGCGTTGTTGCTGTAAAATGATGTTAGCGAGAGACATAAATCGCTATTGAACGACACACGGGTAGGCCAGGCAGGAGACTCTCCAGCATATCAACATCACGGAAATACCTACCCACAGGAGTGGATTAAAGGCGCCGGTTGGCTTGTCGAGTCCCATACGCGCGATGAGATTAAGCAGCGGAACGAGCATAAATGTGATCGGCCAGACACCCATGCAGAAGATGTACATACTGGCGATGTTGAACCTCCGCATGAGAGTCGGCATTACGAGGAATTGCAGAAATGCGAAGATTCCAGACGATATGGACAGGACGTAGCCGATCTCGGTGACCTAGAAATAAAAATATCGAATCAAAGACGGATGGATCTTGATCGGTGTGCACGACAGGCCTACCGAAAATCCGAGCCCTCCCGTTTCGACCGGCGTATAGCAGAAAAGGATGAACCCCACGGAGAACCCAACGTCGAGGAACGCCAACGCAGAACTTGACGCACTGACTGCGCGGATATTGGGCATCGCTAATAGTTCGAACATGCCCATCGTTCTTGAATTGGCCGCTGTGTTGGCGGAATCAGTCTGGGAAGCATTTGCGCGTTTGCTCGGCAGGGTCTTTGATCCCATATCAGTTCCGCTAAGTGGGAGGACCGAGACGTCTACACACCTCTTCAAGGAAGAAGTATGTCATGGAGAACCCCGTGAGAGCTACCAACGAGCAGATAAATCCTGGTGGGAAGTACGGATGCGCCTTCAGAAAGCTGAACCCAAAGTATTTGGGGTATTTTGTGGCGAGATTCGAAAAGAATCCACCGATGAGGGAACCTACAATTGCCCCCAGCGGGTAGATACCGCCGTAGATCGGGTACGCCGTGGCCTGGTTGGTGGAATCCGTGAGCTCAGCAAGGATGGTTTGATACACAGCGTTATTTCCAGCGATGAGTCCAGCTTTACGAAGGGAATTCAGAACGGAAAGAGGAAGAGGGTACACATCGAGGCCTACTGATGGCCCGCAAGGCGAGAATCTGAATAAACGACCGAGAGAGGCCAAATAGCGAAGAGACGATGGTCATCCCCAGCGCGCCGGCCAGAATAACTGGTCGACGGCCAACGATATCTATGCAACTTCGGTGAAGTACCCCACTCGAGCTTATCGTTTTCGCGCACTTACCAGAAAGTTTGACCCAATGAACAATCGTCAGCATCGCTGCAATGGACGATGTCGAGTCCTGTACCATGTCAAATTGAGATTTAAACGAGGATGCGAGCGGCACACACCACCACACCGCTGTAGAACCCAATCTTGGCGGGATCGTCCGTGACTTCAAGGAAAGCCAGGAATGCGTTGATATATGGAAATATCTGCGTGAAGCCGATGGGGTCCGACAATCTCGCCAGACATAAAGCCGTGAACTGCGCCTTGGGCAGCAGGGTGACCTTTGGCACCTCGGGAGTCTGATCCTCGGCATCGCGAAGGAGGGGCTGTGTTTCATCTGCTACGACCTCGGACGGCATGGTGGTTGGGAGGGAAGGAATAGGAATCGACCACGTCACTTGGCGCCACGAGGACGCAAAGCTCGATAACAATTAACTCCTACGTTGAGCAGATCCGAGTCGATGCGGCGGCGGCGAGGAGAGTCCGTTGACGGAGAATGGAGCCCGTGTGCTAAAAATTTGGTATCAGAGAACCGCATATTACATGCGGCTCCTCGCATCAGAGATAGAACACTTTGTCGAACACAACTTGCAACTTGGACAAAAACTGGCGAAGAAAGAAGGAAGACTTGTTGAGCACTGAGCGTAACTCTAAATCCATCCTCGCTAATAAACCGTTTCACAAATGATATTCACGTAGTTCGGCAATGGGCGCCTTCGCCCGATCATACACTTATAATTCTTAATTTAGCCCTTCTCTTATGGGACAGTTGCTGTCCAGTTCTCAAATCCAAGATCGACGGCTAAAGATGAACGCCTGTCAGTCAAACAAAACATGAGTAAAAAGCAAGCGACGTACGCCACGGAGGCATGACGAAACGCTTCTGTTTCCCAGCGGCGGCGAGACCATCGAGCGCCTCGATATCCGTCGCCTGCAACTTCTCCACAGCCGCAAGGGGACCGGCGACGTTGGAGGCGATGCGGGACGGCGTGACGGACTTGGGGAGGGCGATGATGTCCTTGGCGACTACACGGAAGCAGACGCATTTTTAGAACTGGATCAGGTAGCCCACGGCGCTACGTACCGAGGTAACCGATGAGAATGTCCGTAGGCTGAACGCCATACTTGGTGGCGAGTTCGGTGACGGTCTCATCCTTGAACAGCGGGGAGCCGGTGGACCCGAGGGGAGAGTACGCCTGGGGGTGGATTCCCTTGGAGCGGAGGTACGCGAGCAGCTTGTGCTGTGGGTTGTAAATGTGAAGCTCGAGCTAATTGCGTGCCATGAATCAGCGTTACAGCAGAAAAAGCAAAGGGAAATGGCATATACCTGATCGACGGCAGGCAGGATCTCCGCGGTGGGAAGGATCTTTTCGAGGTTCATCTGGGAGAAGTTCGACACGCCGATGGAACGGACTTTGCCTGGGACGGATCGTTGAAGAAGACTGTAGAAATGACGTAGGGTGACTAACCCTTCTTGACCATGGCCTCCATCTGCTTCCAGGTATCCTTGATGTCCCACTCATGGTCAACATCCCGCTTTCCATTGGGGAGAGTCGGAATGAGAGGGTGGTTGCCGTTAGGGTTCAACGGGACGGGCCAGTGCATCAAGTAAACTAGAAGAAGGCCAAGTTTCATCTTTGATAGATCATATTGTTCTATCGTAGACTTACGATCAAGATAATCGGTGCCGAGGTTGGCCAACGTCTGATCAAGACACTCCTCCACGCGTCTGTGCCACGTTCCCCACAGTTTGCTGGTGATCTGCAGTGAGGTCAGATGCGGTGGCGAGATGACTGACTCGCTCGACGTACGAAAATTTCGGAGCGTGGCACGCCCGACGCTGCAATGCCTGCGCCGACGTCCTTTTCGTTTCCGTATCTGCATTCACATTCTTCATTAGGAGCTTCCTACAGTAAGCTCGCAGAGGATAACGCACCCAAAAGCGCAATCAATGTGCTTCGAAGCCGTCTCTTTCAACGCATACGCGACCGCTGCAGTGACCTCCTCGGGTTTGGATTGCCAGGTTCCTGGTTGGATCGCTGGTGAGGACTGCACGCACGCGCACATTCAACTACTAACCAAGCCCGATGATGGGGATCTCATAGCCGCTGTTGAGCTTGACGGTAGGAACAGACATGATAGTAGAAGACAAGTTGGAGATTGCATCGATTGGCGGAGTCTAAATACCCCGGACGGCCCGCGAGAGCCGCGTCGGAGCTGGCGGCCCGTATATCGATCGGACGTCGTCCCGATGCCCGAATAACCCCTGTCTTACGCTGTTTCTTCTTTTCGAGGACTTCGAGGCTTTCGATGGTGATTTTTGAGCGTTTGGGATTTGAGTCTTGTGCACCGCACATCTTTGCAACATTCTCTTGTCTTTGGACTGGTCCAGACCTCAAAATAACATTCAGAGCCTTCAGATAAATTCAGAGATGCCACGGACTGTATTAATCAGTTTCTATAGTGTCTGAGAGGCATTTGAACTTAACGTTAAAACTGTACGTTGATGGCCCATCAAGCTGCCATGTAATTTCTTTGTACAAAGGTTAGGACCTTTTCGGCTACTTTGCTGCGGCCTCAACTATAGAATTTAGTAGTCAGCTTCGCCATTCTATGTTGGAGATACTCCAGACATACTATGTAGCCCCGCAGGCAAGAGAGAAAGACGTCGGGAACCTATCAGAGTCTCATCAGAGTCCCATCAAAACCTGTTGCAAAGGTGGCCAAATATATCCTTCTGAGTCGACCTTTGCCGCTTAATTTTCAGAACACCGTGCTGTGGCAGCTGTGCGCCAGATTTTTCATTAATACCCGGAGCATGTCGTCAGGTTCCACTCCACGGCGACCGATCCGGTGCCTCGAAGCTTACAGATAGGTTTCAATGACTGGTGCCATAATCTGATTCGGTAGAGGTCGGAATCAATCTAAAGCCAAGCCGCTAGACGCGTAACCTCCATCACTCCATCCGCAGCACTCAACCAAGCGCTAGCACTGCATTCGAAGTTGATTCCGTTTTCTATTCAACTGAGTCACCGCATCAACTGGTTGTGCACCGCAAAAAATGCAGCCTACGGAGGGTGTGGTGGGCTGAAAGCTGTTGAGGCCGGAAGTTGGAGATAACGAACATGAATTGAATTAATTCCAACCGATATGAAAACGCGATATCATATCAGTGACGGAGGTACTTACTGTGCATTCTAGCACAAATTCGCGATGCAAGCATACGACCAACCCCATTGGGCAAGCTGCTGTACGGAGAACTCAGATGTTGTGTATTCCAAAGTTGAATAATGGAGAGTATGGCGAGGTAGATATACTGCAGGCTGGCCTCTAACAGGAAGTGGGGCACGGTCAGTACAAAGATCACTTGTAGCAGAGAAATGGCTAGAAATGGGTGGGAGTAATTTCATTTTGGGCCAAGAGGCGAGGCTGATCCCCTCTTGGATGAGATTGTTTATCTAGATGGATATGTGAAAGGTATAGGTCAAGTGAAGACGGACTCGATTAATTCTAACCCTAGAAAGAAGCGAGTCGGATCCCCTCTTGGGTTGCTTGGGTGAGATGGATGTAATCCGGATCCGAATCACAGAGACAGTGAAGATAGTAGGAACACTGGTTTAATTATAACTTGAGTGTGTTTCACAATCCGAGTCACTTCCAGCCTTCAGAAAAGTCGCCGGCGTAGCGGCACCCACCTTTAATCAAATTTAATTATTCAGCCCCAATTAGACGTCACCGTTCTGGCCAAATTCGAAGTTCTTGAAGTATTTCCTCGATTTGGCCGTCTGAATCCACGTGCTTCCTCATATCTATCGACTGAGGTGTACCGCGTAACAGGAAACAAACTGAGTATGCCAGGAGCTCGGCTTGAGATGTACTTGTATAGCCTTCAGGGACGATGGTGTATATAAATCCCAATATTACTCCGAGGAGAGGATACTTCCTGAAACCGACACTCTGAGCGAGACCACACCGTGTGAGAGTACTACCTACCTACGAACTTTCAACCAGGAGTAGCACAGCCTGAACCCCTGATAAACACACGTGAGAAGCTGATGGCCAACTGATGAATCAGATCGGGTCTGGGATTGGCGGCTATGTCGTTGGAAACACGATCGGGCCTCAGAAAGGAGAAACGGCGATTCCTTTGCAAGGTCGCGTGTGGCTTGCAAGTCCGAGAATATTTCAACTAAAGATGTCATGGTGGTACCTCAATCGTTGTACGGTCACCGCTCGTTGATGATGGACTGACGGGCAGAGTTGAAATCCTAAGAGATTCACGCCGAGGAGATTCGTCTAAAGGTCTGATGCAATTTGAAGTGAAAAAGAAGTTGAACTTGTTTTCCGCTTGGGGTTGTTTCCGCAGCCAAAAATTCGTCAGCAGAGATGATGGACGGACTTCTAAGTTCTACAGCTTTGCCTGTCGCGTACTAAGCGAGTCACGCTACCGTGAACCATCCCATTAGCATAGTATGCAACATAGACTAAGACTTTGAATGGGCTTAACCTAGTCTACGAAGAGCATACGCACACACCGATTTTGCCGTATTCAATATTCTACTATCACGTTTTAAAAGTGCTACTTTTGTTCGGAGACGTCAAGTTTCCACTGGGTTCCGCTGGGTTCCGCTGGGTTCCGCTGGGTTCCGCTCCATTTATTCGACACATCAAGATTCCGCCATCGCCACATTCATTTGACAGCTTTGTGACTGACATCGGACTACATTTTTTGCGAAGTAGCGGATCATTATTGAATGTGCAGCGGATCATTGAATGTGTGAGTGTTGTGCTCAATGCTCAAACGGAGGATGAAATTTCCCACTATGTAAGTCACGTTACATATACATTTATATCAGTACGCCTCGGCCTAATCATTCCGTGAGAGGTAAGATAGGAGTTGATGGAGCTACTGTCATGTCCAAGTTAGGTTGAAAAAAGAAAAAAGGTACAGGGCTAAACACGCTGCGCTTCTGATCTAACCAAGCGACGTGTAGGGTTAACCGTTCAAGTTTGCTCCGCAATAGCACGGTCCCGGAGGGCAAATACACTGGCTAGAGGAAATTGAGTCAGTCCGCGTCCGTGTTCACGAACGAAGAAACACATACATGGGGAGCATGGCCTGGGGCCACTGTTGCGACGCCTGGCCAGGGTAGTTCTGGGGCGCGTACGCGTGGCCGTAATTCGCATTGGAATAAGGAGCCGATGGGTATTGCGTGGGCTGAGAATACCCTTGCTGCTGCTGGTGATAAGGATAGGGTGGTGACTGTGGATTGGGCGGGGGATACGGGGCGGAATTGTAAGAGCGCGGCCTGGGTGGCTTCGCACCGCTGGTTGATGGAGCAGACGGCATATGATTTGACCGGTATGGATACGGCTGGACGCCGGCTTGCGGATATGGTGGGTTCGCCCCGCCGTAGCCAGAGTTGCGGGACGCACCCCGCGGAGGCGGCATACCAGCGGGGAGGAACCCAGATATTCCGGCCGAGGGAGGTGTTATTGGCGGCACTGTTTGTGGGTGGGAGTTCCACCCACGCGTTGGGGGGGACGTGTCTTGCAGCGGCGTGCCGGGACGCGACGACTCGTCATCCGACACTGCGAGGTATTCACAGGTAAGACCCTTTTGTGCGCATCGCGTGCAGGGTCTGTCATCCGCGTCTGACATCGTCACACACTATAATGTTGCGTCAGTTACTTGTTGGAATCAAAGAAACACTTCAAATCTGACCTTGATTTTGCGCTTCCTACAGTTCAGGCACGCGACATAGGCTCTCCGGCGTTTCATGAAAAGCTTCGAAAAAGCTGGTGGTGTGGAAGAGTTAGACATGGTGGTGTAGTATGAGCAACTTGGGAGAGCCGTGTTCAAGCTTTATATGCGTCCAATATGCCATCACTGCATGTAACCCCACGTTTCATATCAGAACCAAAGAGTCATTGATTCAAGCGTATGTCTCTCGGCTGTAAATACGCGCAGTGCTTTGCGTTTCGGATCGAGAATTGAACTAAGAGTAATGGATACGTAAAGAGCCAGCCCAAAATTAACATCTCAGAGGGCGTCCTACTCCACATCGCCCAACGGTGACTCGCCGGGGACGAAACATGTTGGTTGGGGTTTTTGTGAGGTTACTGCACCGCCGCGTCACAGCATGGATCAAGCATCAATTGAACGCAAACAAAGGCGGAAACCGGATGTGAGTGAAAGAAGTATGCATCGGCAGGCAATGCGTTACAGCTGTTTCGACACTTTACTGTTTCCGAAGAGCTTGTCATTTATTTTGCTGCGGCCGACTACACTGCGATTGCCAGCCAATTTGGGTTCGGATCAATCGCCTGTTCGGGATGTGTCCAAAACGAGTCCAACCCCAAATCATCCTAGTTGCCCACGAACTCAAGTTATACACAAACTCCTCATGCCTAACTGTATCGAACGTTTCCGTCCAACAAAATGTCGAAAGGTATTCGAACTCGCAGAACGAAAAATGGAGGCATAGGACTTTCGAGTTTTCCACATAATACATTATACCGTCCGAAGGTAATGTGAAAGAGCGAGGTCCGACCGGTCTGTGTTGGGCCGAAAATGTAAGATTCTATGACCAGTATCCGATGTCCGACAGGCATTCGGTCGGAACCGAGGCGAAATGTCGGTGGGTGATTCAGCCATCAAAAATACCGAAAGTGCTGTGCAGAACCAGTGGCCTGCGGAGGGTCCACTAGGGCCACTTGGCTACCGTTTTAGAGTCAAAAATAATGAGCTAAGGTGTCATCTCTAAAGTGCTAGAGAAATAAGCACCCGTCTTTCGCGGCGACATGCAATGACTGCGAGCTAACTCCGTTGATAAAATTAAATTACGGGAAAGTGGTACAACATTGGAGAGGTCTGGAGAGGTAGTACACCGCCGCCGATGTTTCCTCCACAGTCTGGTAGGGTCCTGACGGTGTTTCTCGGACCTGATCCGCATCTAGAATGCGCCCGTGCCGAAAGAAGGGGCGATCAGACGGGTGCTGCTCAGCGCTGATCCCGTCCCGAGAGCGACGGCGGCTCCCAATAATGTAAGCCAAGGTCGGGCCTGCACCCAGCCGAGGTAGGCCTCAGGGTCGGGCTCGTAATCTTGAAAGACCCGCCACCCGTTGGCCCAAGTCTCTGTGTCTACTCAAGTTTTAGCGAGCAAATTTTAATCTCATGAACCACTGACAACCGATCAAAAAATTCCTCGACCCTTACACTCAGGAAGTTAGCCGTGTAACGTGAATACCAATGCGGCTAGCCAGGTAGCTTATCTCACTGCAGTTGACAACCACAAAAAACGCGCTGTCCGGGTGCAAGCCGTTGATATCGCGTTGATTCTAGAATACCCGACTCAATCCCGGGCTTTCAAGCCCGACCTGGCCCGAATTACATCATCTGAAACTGCGAATGATTTCAACCAACTTCTTCCAGCCCTGGATCGTTGTTGGACCGTTGGAAGTCCCAACCTCATTTGGGAAGGGGAATCCGATTCTTGATTCATTTGGATGAAACACACACTGTTTGAACGGATTCTGCGCTGGAAATGCGCTGCACTTTCTGCTTCTCAAACTTCGGACGGTTGTTGTTAGGCTGTTGAGTTTTTGAAACTTTTGTTTCCCCCTGGCGCAGGGCGTGTTTGTTTGTTCGAGCTTGGGTGACGCGCTCGATGCCATCAGGTCACGTTGCCTTTGCCTTTGCCTTCCATCTCAACGCTTTTGTCCAACTCTCCTTACCGGCGCTGCCCGCGACAGAAACGCATTTCCTCATGAAATTCCCTGTTCTAGATGTTTCACTGGCTCAGTGGGGTACCACATAGGTCCCACGGCTCAGAGTGGGCCTGAGACTGCTACTTCACAGAAGTTCATCTGCATCCGCGAGAATGGTCCCACTGCCTCGAACCATGCAGTAGTCGCTGTTTGGTTCCCTGGTACAAAGAGCCGCCAATTCCTTCGCAATGCATTCCGCGCGATCGGTGATGAGGACGAGGTGCTAAAGGGCCCCAGAAACCTCGAGGGTGACGCTGATAAGGTACGTGATTCAACAAAACGTTCTCTATGGCTGCCACGCGCATCCCGCTACGACTGCACCCAGACCTCGGCGACGATGAAAAAGAGCGGAAGCTTTTCCGCACAGCTCACACGCTAAGTAGTTCAACGAAACATTCCTCATGCTAATGGCTGCCCCATCCCTCTGTTATTGCATCCAGGCTTCAACGACGAGATAAAAAGCAGCGACGAGATGAACAACAGCAGAATTTATATCGCACAGCCCCCCAAACCGTGCTAATTCAACGAAAAATTCCTCATGGATGCCTCGGCCACCCCGCTATTATTGCACCCAGAGCTCGACGAGGAGATGGGGAATAGTAGAATTATCGCACCGGGCACAAAACCATGCCAAAATCAATATTCTGTGCCAGCTACTACTCGTGTCCGTCGTTCTCGCCTAATCCAACAACCGAGGCTATTTTTGGTAGCAATGCTCTTGTAGCAACAACCGTTGCCTAAATTTGGGCTCTGTCGAATTGGATAACAAGGTCCCGCATGAGCCGGGTAGTCCATTCGGTAGGTCCAGCCAGCCTGGTATTTACCGCACTCAGGAGTAAATCTGCAGGATTATTGTTCAGACAGGCGCCAGCGTCCGAATGAGAACAGCCTCTCGCATTTGTGGCTGAAACCTTCCGCATCAAAGTCAATGTGGTCGACGGAGGTTTGCATCCGGTGCACCACCCGGCAGTTGTTTAGTCTCCCCGCAACTCAAGTTCTGGGCTTTCTCGAGACTCGCGCCAAGTATGGTACTGGATTCGAAACGTACTTCATGTGAAATCTCACCGCCTCTCGTCTCACAACAGTAGCGGCGACCAGTCTTATCCGAGTCGGTCGATAACGGCACGCGAATAGATACAAAGGTTGTACACGCCGTGGGACTCCAAGTCTCCAACGTGAAAATTCAATTGTCCGTCATAGGTGTACGTTCGCCTTTGCCCCATTTCTCCTTCTCACAGCAAATTCTCTTCAGGTTAGCATGGGAGGCAATGCCAGACAATGTCTCGGTGCATACATTGGAGGCCGTCGCGGTACCTAGATTGGAGGCTGTCGAGCTGCGGAAGAAACCCGAGCTATTCGGAGCGCTACCGCTATGAAAGGCTGTCCAGCCCTCAACGTTTTTCACTGGCCTTAAATACCGCCAAAAGGGTCGTCGTGGCCCCGGGTATTTCTGGCGTAGCTGTAAGCTGTAAGGTGACTGCCGAAGCATCGGAATCTGAACCGCCGTCTGTGCGACAAGACTCTCACACAGAATTGAGTATTATTGGTCCTGGTTATGGAATTTTGGCCCTCCACGTACGTATCTTCATCGTCTGCCCAAACATCACCGACTGGTCCGGTTTCAGTGTATCGAGTGTGCTGCCGGGTCTCGGAGAAGCAGCAACTGCTCCTTGTCCCACTACACAATTCCCGCGGATAGAAGACGGTAATTTCAGAGGCGAAATGGATCAGTGCTATTTTCTCCCAGACAGGCGCTTCAATATAGAATCTCATGCACACCCGCCACATCCAGCTCGATGTCGTGAATCGCGACGTTTTCAACAAAAAGTATACAAGATGTTACGTAAATTTCCCGATTCCATGGAAGTTGCCGACGATTGAACCTTGGAACCATAATTTAGAACCATAATTTTATTGCCAGCCTTCACGAGTCAAAAGCAGAGTGTCTTCACCCTCACTGGATCTCCCGTACTTAGCGGGCACAAGGAGCGGACACAAGGAGGAGATTCGGTGCTCCAGGCTCCAAGCCTTTCGAATTTGGCGACGAACGTTCGAAAGTGACTTCTTCACCGAGCCAATCACTAGTCTTTCCTGACAGACGCTTTATCCAATCACAGCCCGGCACTTAACGGCCGCCCCCGTTCGTTTAAGTTTGCTCAGAAGAAGTGCCTTCATGCGAGGCTGCCTCGTTATCCTTCCTCTTCCCCACCATGCACACCTCCGCTCTGTATCTCTCTCTAACGGCGCTCCTGCTCGCCGCGCTCTACGCGCCTGTCGGCCACGCAAATCCTGCTCAGCAGCGCCTCTCAACTCCTGCGCCTCTGAAATCGGTTGGCATGGTGGCCGCGGGGCGTTTGGAGTACACCAGCTGTGGTGCGTACCCGGCCGATCAACCGGTACTTGTTCATGCTGAGGCTCACGTCGCGCTGGAGGCCGCCCCTCGGACGCCATCGTTCTCGAGTCCATCGCCGTTTCTCCCGACCCTCCCGTAGCCGGCCAAGATTTGACGATCACAGTGCGCGGACGCACCACGCAGAGAATCGAGGTGCGTGGTACATTCTATTTCGTCATTATTGCACATGATATACCTACCTATGAGCGACACTGACCACCGGCGCAGGACGGCGCCTACGCAGACGTTGCGGTCCGGCTAGGTCTCATCAAGCTGCTCAACAAGCAGTACGACGTGTGCCAACAGGCGTGCGTGGTGTTCATTTGCCTTTCTGTCATGATGCATACCACTGATGCCGAGTTGCGCTGGCAGCCAGGATAAGAATGTCTCGGTGCAGTGCCCCATCGATAAGGGCGTGTACGAGGTCGTGCACACCGTGGCGCTGCGGAAGGAGATCCCGCCGGGTACGCACTTCCTCGCTTCTGTCGTCCCTTCGGTGGGTTGCATAAAATTAACTGAATCGTCGTCAGCGCAATTTCACGTGGCAGTGCGCGGATACACGGACGAGGACAGAGGCATGCTGTGTCTGGACCTCACAGTAGACTTCCGGAGGTAGCTTGAGTTGATTGAGGTTCGGTCAGAGATTCAAGTCGAGTTGAGGCATTGGAGGTGTGTGGCGGGAGCGCAGCCTTAGACTATGTATATGTACATCTCTTTAACGAGTGATCTGTCCCTTTTACTGTAAATTAAGATTGGCATGTTCTCCGATGTCCTACGTTTCAATCTTTGGCCTGGGCGAATGTACATGCGTGTGTGAAACCTACCGCAACGTAGCCCTCATTCTTTCACCATAATTTCGTGCCAAAATCATCGAATGTTAAAATGAGAAAATGCGGGGATGCGAAAACATTCTCAATGGGGCCGGAAAGATGTGCCATCGTCATGAGAGACTCATGTTATAATATTCGCTGTGTGGTCCGCGCTTGTAAGAACGGGGAGCAGAATTTCTAGGAGCAGCGTCAACAAGGGAGCGCTCCGCAGGACCGCGACATGCTCAGTGCCCTGGACTCCTGGTTCCGCCACTATATATTTGCGACTGCCTATATAATCTCCACAACTCCCGGACACACCTCGTCAATCAACTTGGTGACGGTTTGGACTACATATGGCGGCAGGCTTGACACCTCCGTCTCGTGGGAGATGCTCTGGGACAACGCGAACAGCGCCTGATGGACGCGCGAGTCATCAGAGCGTGTCGGCAGCACCCAATAGCCCACATCCCGAGCGATCATGACACAATTAATGTGCATTCGGCCACCGCTTCGCGCCGCGCGCGCAGAGCAGTCCGCCTCGTGGTTGGAATCAGCTTCCACGCCGATTTGAGCTGGCCCATTGCAGTAGTTAAACAGCGTCAACAGGCGTGGGCCGTGCTCGCGCATACCCACGATTCGGGAGAGGAATATGTGCTGTTTGTGCCGCTCGTAGTCGTGTGCGATGATCGTCCGGAGGAAGGAACGGTCGCGGGCAGTACAGTAGGCGGGACCGTCCAGATGGTCTGCGTGCCAGCCAGCTGCGTGCGGGACTTGGGCTCAGCGATGGAGAAGCGGGACGAATATGACTTACTGGGCGGCCGTGTCATTTTACACTCGCTTCGATGCCCCGCACGCCAGTCCTTTGCCTGGCACTCCCTCGAGCAATAGTGCTGATATTCGCAGGCAGCACAACGCTTGAAATCCTTCTTTTTTGAGAATCCTGCCGCACTGAAAACGGGGCGAGCCGTATGCTTGGAAGCACAAATAGGTAAACAAGATCACCTCCATATTGTCGTACGCCTTGCGGGTTGGATTTTGAGGTACACTGCCAAGGGCCATTTCGGACGTCAGATTCGGTTCACGAAAGTAACTTCCCCACGCCTGCCCGACCAAGATTCCAATACCTGGAGTTGTCGTTATCCGGCGGGAGGTTGGGGAATTCGGTATCATCATTTGGCCAATGATGCAGAGGAAGTGGGATAATTCTAATGAGAAACCCGGTTTCTGCAGAAGCCCTTCCATTTTAGGGAATTTTGAAGAAGACAGCCGGCGATAACCCGTGTCACTTTATCACATCGGTCACTAGTCACCAGTCACTAGTCACCCGGACCATTCCGTAAGAAACTTGCCATTTCCCTTCATGCCACGGATGTATCCAGCGTTTTACGCTTCTGCGTTGTATCTTTAGCGGTAAATTGACTCTGACTTTTGCATATCTTGGCCGGTGCTGCGGCCTGGCTATTATTGGCCCTCGTTGCGTGGACATTCATGTTCAATCCTCCGCGGACCGCCACACATTTATCTGCCCCATTTCTCACAAAGGATTTACCTGGGTCTCTTGAACGCACACGGAATTCGACTCGTGAGTCATCCCTGGATACGCATAGTGTGAAATGTACAAGCTGTTGATTTTTTTTCTTTTCTTCTTCTTTTGAGTCTCCCTCGAGCTCGAATCTGCTAGGACATACATATCATGCTGTTTTGGCTCCTTGGGACGGATTCTCCGGCAAGGGGAGATGCGTGGATCCAGTGCGCCTCGCTCTCACCGCTTCTCCGCTTCACTCTGGGCCGCATCTGCCGCTTGAGCCTATTGTGACAATCGTGCCTGGCGCAGTGCGCATAAATATGTGGTTATCCTACCCTTGTACCCTAACAACGATCCACCATGTTCACCCGCACCCAGTCAGTGAGCATCCACCGCGCCGCTGCGCACCTCAGCAAGGCCCAGTTCGAGCAGAAGATGGACGACTTCATGGACGCCTTCATCGAGGTCCCCGCCGTCAAAAAGAACGCGCTCAAGATTGAGATGGTCCGTCGAGATCTTCAAGTGTAACCACCTTTCCCAACCTCTAACCAGCCAACAGTTGGTGCCAAAGAGCAATATGGACATGCATGTCCAGGCAATTGGACTTCCTGCGCCACACCCAACCGTGATCATCTTGTGCGAGTGGGAGGTAAGACATTGGCATTATCAAGCACCGCTCATTTCCGCTGACCATCTTTCAATTAGTCGCAGGAGAAGATGCTGGCGGTATTTTTCCAACCTCCGTCTAATTTCAGCTCATTGATTAGCTCGTGAATCTAGACTGCGAGCGATACAACGTTGATCAAGATGGTGGCTGGCGGTATTGCGGATTTCGGCCTTGACGCAGGCAGCTGTGTCTTCCATTCTAATATTACGGCGAAGATCAACATCTCCACCCCCTCAGACTCTGTCCTGGGTTTCAGCATCCACCCTGTGCCCGCGCACATGTCCAAGGCACAATTCGAGCAGAAGATGGAGGCGCACATGGACGCCTTCATCTCGGTCCCCCTTGTCAAGAAAAACGCACCTCGGGTCGAGATGGTACGTCTTCCCTTATAACGCTACACCATTCTGACTGCGACGGCAGATGGTGCAGAGCACCACTTTGGACACGGACGTGTGGGCATTGCACATCAAGGGACTGGGGCTTCCAGAACCGCACCCGACCGTGCTCATCTTGACCTATTGGGAGGTGAGAGCAGCCACGACTGTCCGTTTTCGCTGACCAACGCTCTCAATTAGTCGGAGGAGCAGGTAATCGAGGTATTTATCGACTCGGCCACTTTCAGCGCATCAATTGACTTCATTTTTCCAGGTGATGAATGATGCCACGATTAAGAAGTTGGCCGCTCATGCCATTCCGGATGCTAGCCTTGATATTGGTAGCTGCACTGGCATTGCCGATGTTGTGGCGAAGATTAACAAGACGAATTGATGAACGGGCAAGAAATGAGTGAATCACGAAAGACTCGGAGTAATTCTGTAACTTGGCAAATGAAATTGATGTTCGATTTTTGTCCCCAAACTTTTCCGAGATGGCTGGTAGATTTTATTTGAATTACAGTGATTTTGAAGACCTCCGAATATTCCGCTGCCCCTAGCCCCTCCCGGCACCATCACCTACTATACATTCCTTCATCGAAACAATACAGAAAGTAGTACCAGTACAATTTGCATAGCAAGGTAAGTAATACGGCTATCACGGCTCGGGTTCCACGATATCCCCAGTGCATTCAAGATGGATGATCGTCCTTGGGACTGCGTGTCCCGGAATATTGTATCGTGTTGTCTTGATGACGTGATGAGATGAAGCGTCATATTTGAGGAGGATCTGCATAAAACTCACGAGTTGAGACCACCAGGTGTTTCCGCTCACGATACACGGTAGCGCCTTAAGCCATCGCCGGTAATCCTCTTTCTGTCCCGTGCTGTTCTTGAGCGCAACCCCTAAGCAATTGTGCAATTTCCCTTCAAGGTCAGTTATTATCTGGCAGACATACTCCTTCACGGCAGAGGCCGATGCAAATCTACGTTCTTCGACCCCATGCTTCAACAGGAATGTCACGAGATTGACATTGGCCGCCCCGGCCCGCATTTCTTTTTCATACGAGGCGACATCTAGCCGTCGTGAACAATAAAGTTCAAGTCTGCAAGTGAGACTTCGCATACCGTTACACAAGACGCATAAATCTGACCAGTCAGTTGAATTTTATCATCAAAACAACTGGGCTTACCCAAGGCCACGGTTTCGGACGCCACCAACGAACGCTCATTAAGTTCCTCGTCCGTTAGATGGATGTCCAACGCGTAGCGTGAAAGAGATAACACGAGGTAACCCCCAGCGTTCATGCGCCTGAAATCGAGGTATGTTTGAATGTCGGTGTATGGCTGGGGGTTTTGCGCCCTATGACAATGAACTGCAGTAAACAGGGAAACAAAATCCACACGTACTTGAGATATTGTATGGTCAGTCGAGAAAATTGGGAGTACTGTTGTCCAGTACAGCCTGCTTCAATCCCTCTAAATATCGTGTTCATCACCATGTCGACTTGTGATTCGCCTGGATTCTGCGTACTACGTTGACGGAATATATTGGGATACGGTGGGATATACGCACGATATCTCCTCGAATCAAACCTTTAACACGGGAAGCCAGGGTTTGTTTTTCCTGAGAAACCGTGACTTCGGGCACATACAGTATGACGGAGCGACGGACCTCGCGTTCTATGCGATCATCCAAAATAAACAGCAACATATAGGCTTTGCAAGCCCAAAGTATTTTGTCGTACGAGGCGTCCGGAATAGCTTCAACGGGTCAGTGGATTAAACTCGTGGGTCCGATATCGTCTTCACTTTTTGTCCCAAATGCGGCATAGTCCGCGCACAGCCCCACAGCCAATGGCCAGGATTTCATAAAGTAAGCGTGGGTTTCCACAATGAGCTCGTCGCTGCGAGGGTGCTGCCGAGCCGGAGGGAACTTGGCAAGGCTGGGGAGTATCTGGGACATCGTGTTGCCAGCAACCCGAACAAGACCTGGAGATAGTATTTATACCGGCATCCTTACATGTAAGGACGGAAGAGGCATTTATATGTTTACGCTTCGGAATCATGTGGCGCCCCAGGTGACAGGTGCACACTATAACCGACGCCTTGAATCCTCTTTTGCATTGGTCGCGTATTGTCAAGGTACTGTACCATGCATGAGACGTCGACCAGTCAATCTTTCTTACTCTTAAAGGCCGATTTCTTTCTGGAGGGTAGCTAGGTAGGTAGGTAGGTAGGTAGGTAGCATTACACGGCACGGTCCGAATAAATGCGCCATGTCTATGTATTGTGCCTGCCAATTAATCAATCATGCTGCCTGTCTCTGCGCCAACAGCTTGGGGTCCCATAAATAGTGGTTGGAGTGTTGGGAACCTCATGATTCGACATTCCCCCCAAACGGTTTCCCTGTCGGGACTTGAACTTGCCAGGAAATGTTTCGGATCATTTTGGCTCCCTTGGACAGTGCATCCATTTGTTCTGCCAGTTGTAGTGATAAAACAGTGACATGGTACGTGGATATATGGATCCAATGCGCCTCAGCTTCTCCGGTCCTCTGCCATTATTTTCCTCGTCTGCCAATTCTTCCTGGTCGGCGCAGAGTTTAAGAAGCGAGACGCTCGGATCGCACGGATAATTCTGACTCCGACATTTCTGACTCCGACGTGAAGATATCGGTCCTTGTGGTATGTTTGTGATACTCACTGTAGCTAAATGCTCATACAAGGAATCGTGAGATTACGTCCTGTATGGGTTCAAGATCGACTCTAAATTCCTCCCCGGAACCCAAGTGGGACCGAATGTCACCAAGACAGAGGGAATATGATTTCTGAAGATCTTTGGTTACATTTGTCACCTTTGTGGGGTTGAATAAACTTAGAAGGTAGACAGGCACTCCCGGCAAGTAAATTCGCACTCTGATTCCCCGATATAAATCCCTCCATCGCATGCGTGCTATGCCGCAGGTGGATCCTGTACTATTTCATTTCGACCTCTAGGAAGCGCCGACAGCGTGCAACAACCTTCTTTGGAGGCCATCCAGTCATTCCATCTCAACAAGGTTGATTCTTTTGTTTTGACTTTAACCCAGATTTTCGAGACGATGATGTGCACTGCGAGTCAATATATTTGGGTTCTCAGAACCAAGAAATTGGTTTCGAATGCACTGCATGCCGTTCCTTCAAGAATGAGGTCAGAATCTTGCGAGGAGAGTCCGAGTGGAAAGAGATGCAGGCGCCACCTTGATACGACGGGTTGGAGCAAATATACTCGTGTGGTCCACAACATGAACAACGAGTCTACCAGTGCAGCAGGTTGAAGCTACATAACTTATAATCTAATCGCTATCTCCATACCGCGGAAAGGTGCGGCATGAATGATTCCGGAACACGAAAGTGGGGGTAGAGAAACCCTGACATTGATACGCAAGGTAATAGGTTCGCGATATGCAGTCACTGTTCATTTTTTTCAACATGTTCATTGCGTTCATTCCTTGGCAATCACGTCAAGACAATCCGGCAAGTGCCGAAAGAGAGATTTTCGCATTTTTGAGCCTATCTGACTCTGAGCCTCACAGACTCCGTCACCGTCACAACTCACAAGCGCCAAATTTAAATAAACCCAGTTCACGACCACCCTTCATCACCCGTCGCCTGAACCTACAGTCAAAATAGTACAGTAAAAGCCATCGCGATTGGGATGTCATCCGTGCGGCACCACAGGAAGACTCAAACAATTAACAACGGAGTCTGATGGGGATGACTCGAACCGGACCTGATAAAAACAGACCATCCAGTAACGGTTGCACGGCCTCAAAATGCATTCCACACCTTCAACCAACACAGAGTGCTCAATCTCGTTGAAAATATCGCTTCGCGGCCGATCTACACGCTTTCTACGTTTTTTCGGCACTCAGTACTCAGTGCTCGGTACTCAGTAGCAGAAGATCTGAATTAACCCTGGCGTCTGCGTTCTGAGGGTATTTCATTGGCAGTATTCGTATTTTCAACAGTTGAATTTAAGTAATTAAACTTCCTTCAAGGAGCGGGAATAGTGCAGGAAGGTTACGTGTACCGGACGCTAAGTGAACTCCTGATTGAGTTAGCAGGTAGAAGAAGCCTTACCCAATTATGTACTCAGTACATAATGCGTGCGTGGCCCGAATCGCCCTCCTCGTTCCCTCCGCCACCATGCACATCCCCACAGCCTTCCTGCTCTTGCCTGTGCTCGCCTCGCTCTCCCTCGCTGCCCAACGGCCTCTGTCCACTGCCGCTCCCGCACGTGTGCCCAAGATAGCCGCGGCCAGCTGGACTTACAGCGACTGCGGTGCGTCCTCGACGAAATATTCCCTCAACCCAAGTCAGACTTGAACCTAGCCATCTCGCAGGCAGCTCCTCGGATGCTATCCTCCTCGAGTCTCTGGAGGTCTCCCCGGACCCGCCCGCCCCCGGCAAGAATCTGACCATCACCGCCAAGGGGCGGGCCGCACAGCGGATCGAGGTAGGCTTTCTCTCCTCACGTTTAGAGCGTCCGCATAACTTACATGGGGCGAAGGACGGCGCCTACGCCGACGTGATAGTCAAGATGGGGCTCATTAAGCTGCTCACGAAGAAGTTTGACGTCTGCAAGGAAGCGTCAGTAGTATTCGCCTTCCGTCCCTCTATCTCCACCCGCCACTTACCCTTGGTATTAGCGAAAACGCGCAGGCGTCTATTCAATGCCCCGTAGACGAAGGTGCGTACGAGGTCGTCCACACCGTCGCACTGCCGAGGGAGATCCCGCCCGGTGCGTTTTGCCTCAGGCTCTTTATCCATACGAGCAACTGACGTCCGGCTGGTAGCGAAATTCAACGTGCAAGTGCGGGGGTACACGGCGGATGACGAAAATATGCTGTGCTTGGATCTTATCGCGGACTTCCGTCGTCTGTCGTAACGTTGACTATTTGAATTTCGGGCTCGGCAAGATGAGATGAGATGATGAATTGGTGGTGATGAACTTGAAGGACAGTGTCGTTCGTTTATATGTCGTAGTTACTATATGTGACTGCTTACCTGGCCACCCGGGTTAGTTAACCACTCAGCAATATAAGACTGAATAAAGGAGGATGTTGAGAACTTTGACTTGGGGGAGGGAGTACGACCTCTGACGCTTGTCCATGACAAATTTGGAGGCAGAGGAAGTTGCAACGCATTTGATCGCCGACCTGGGCGTGAGAACATCATTTCCTTAAAGCCGAGCAGCCATCTGCCATCAACGATGGTCACCCTTCGTTCTCCACCAATTCTCGGCCAATCCACACCTTCTGGGACTCGTTCTTCTCCCCTCATTCCAGGCGTCAATTTACAAAGCTTGAATCTTCGCTCCAAGGCTCCTAACAAGTCATTCAGTCCGACACGGAGTGGCGCAATCTGTCCGCTCATACAGCAAATGACTGGTTTGAGTTTGTGGTCTGAGACTTGGTATGGCACATTTGATCATTGTTCCTTCCATCCTAGATGTATGTGTTTATTATCTATATTTTATTCCTCTGTCGTCTGGGCATGGGCCGAAAAGGCTTAGGTGGCCAAGTAGCCAGTCATATATAGTACATACCGTGAAAATGCGTTGCTTTCAATCCCTATAATATTTTTATGAAGTTGGTGCCCGCGTGAAACCGCACCTGTTCATTTTTTCTCTCACCTGTGTATCGGCTAGGATGAATAACTATATAACTAACCGGGTGATGTTCGAGTCTCAATCTCATGTATAATCCCAGTGATACTTCAATATCTGTGAGAGTCATAGGATGAGGAAAATTTAGTTGGATATTGACGTTGACATTAACTAAGAGTCGGTGAGAGAGGTTTAAGATTGTTCGAAGCTTGTTGAATGTCCGAATCAGAGATCAAGGATGGACGAGTCTCCATATCTTGTCATTTTTTTTTCCCAGTGACCTTCTGGTTGAATTGGGTGTTCCGGGAACGCGACTGACACGTTTTCAAATAGGGGTCAGTACAAATAAGTATAAATATACCGTCACTCGTGACGGTAACTCACTGTCAACACCCAGTTGGGGACGTTCTGGAACTTATAAGTACCACGCAGAAATCGTCCACATCCAAGATGCACTTATCCCGCGCGTTTATTCTAGCGTCCTTCAATTGCATTCAAGCACTGGCATCCGAACAACAGCCATTCCAGCTATCCAACGGAAACAAGTGCTCCAATCTTGAATGCACGCTTGGACGACGCGATCTGGGATATTCTGAAGGAGTTCAAGACACCTGGAGGCCTCGCGGTCGCAGTCGTGCGCAAAACCGCTGAGGGAACGTGGCAGCTGGAGATCAAGGGCTACGGCAACGCTTCGCTCGCGGGAGACAAGATCACCGGCAACACGCTTTTCACTATTGGCTCTAACTCCAAGGTATGGACAGATAAACCGAATTTCTTGTCCTTTTAATTCCCCCCGCAGTTATTCGATACCCTCGTCACGGGGCTCTTGATCTCCAACGAAACGCTGGCACCGCGCATTTCGTGGACGTCGAAAATAGCCTCGATTATCCATGAATGGAAGTCGATGCATCCGGTCGCGACGAGCGAGAGCACCATTCTCGATCTTATGAGTCACCGCACCGGACTCCCGCGCCACGATTTCATGGCCCCTCTGTATGATTCCGCCGCAGCCGTGGTAAGTACTCGCACCAAGAACCCTATGGCCAACCAAACCAACAGCTAACTCGCCCAGATCTCGCGTCTCCGATATCTCCGCCCCTCAACGGGCTTCCGCGAGCACACGCAGTATAACAACCTCATGTACACGGTGCTCTCGCACCTCCCGCCGACGCTCGTTAAGATTTCTTTGAAAAGTACGTTCAGGATAACATCTTCGCGCCGCTCGACATGCACAGGACGACGTACTTCTATGCGGACGCGGTGAAGATAGGCAGGCTGTTGAGCAGCATCTTGCGGGAGGACGCGAACCTGACCGAGGATCCGTTCGCTCTCGGCACCGTTCGCGCGCTCCCATTCTGGGACCAGAGCAAGAAAGGGCACAGTGGGTTGAGCGTTCTTCGAGGTGGCATTATCTAAAATTCGTCCCTAGTGGCCTCCGGAGACGGCGGCGTCATTTCTAGTGCACACGATATCGTAGGCTCTTTGTGTTATCTACTCCAAGTCACCCCACACTTACTCATGAGCGGTTTTGCGAAGGCGATTTGGCTGCAGATGCTCCTCAGGGAGGGGAAGAATCAGGCGAACGAACCCGTCATCCCACCCGAGGTAATCCGCAAGGTGGCTATCGGGGTGACGGTATACACGCCAGTCGCGTGCGTCGAGTTTCTACCACGAAATTCACCCTTATCTCGCATCATCATTCAGAGCTTACCCTGAACTCTCGCCGGTCGTATACGGTGGGGGTCAAATGCGCGGGACCTACCGCGGGTTTGATACGTTAACGCAGTCCATCGAGAGCTGGCACCCACTTATTTTGCGCACAGAGATGATCGAGGTAGGCGTACCTCATGCCATCATCCAAGTAATGTCATTATAACGCTATTTGTCTTTAGCACAGCGGCGCTACACCGGGTACAACTAATCTCCATTCCTCAAATGCTCGCCCGCTGACCACGTCCACTCCCGTCCAGGCTTCTTCAGCAGAATCACCCGCTTCCCATCAGAGAATCTCGGCATCGCGGTGCTCTCGAACGACGAAAGTCTCGGAGCGGCCATCATGGACTCGGTGAAATACCGCATTGTAGACGAAATCTTACAACTTGAGGTGATTGATTGGCCAACGCGGACGTCGTCTCAACCCGGGGTCAATTTAATCGTCCTCGCACGTATGGTGTGTATTGTATGTAGGTACCGCACCAAGCTCGTGGGGGACGTGCCCCCGACGCCCACCTCGCGCTCCGAAAATGCTACGCCCCCCTCCGTTCCGTATACCGCGCTCACGGGGACGTAAACGCATCCGGCGTATGGCGCGCTTGCTTTCTGTCTCTTCTCCGCAGACGCACTCCTGGCCTCGGACGACTCGTGCGCGGAGCTCCCGCTCCTACTGCCCAGGGTGATCGACCCACGCGCGCCAACGCTCATCGCGCGGTGGGACACGATGGCGACGAACTACATGCAGCTCACGCATTATTCTGGCAATAGGTTCAATGTGACGGGGCTCCAGCGCAACGTACGTACGGGCATACGGTTAATCCCCTCCCCGTTGACTTAGCAGTGATTGCGCATACGTGCCTTTAGCCGGCGGAGGACACGGAGGAAGTCTGGGTGCGGAAGCTCCGGGGCCCCGAAGCGGAGTTTGCGATGGATGGGGAGGATGTGGGGTTTTCAATCACCGGGATATGGGGTGAGGGACGCCGCCGCACGAAAAATCTCTTCCCAGGGCGACGCCATTCCCCTTCTCGGCGATAACGCCCTCATCGTCACCGCCGTATGGGCGCCATTCAACGTTCGTTATTATCACGCGTGGGAGCGGTCCGTCAAGTATTCACGCCAAATCGCATCTTCTGCCCGACCCGAGGTGCACCAAGTTGCGGCAATGGCAAAGAATGTGTTGGTCCTCGGCGGGTTCAATCTTTCTGACATGGCTGGTTCATGGCGCGTGGCGACCACCGACGGAGCGGAGAAGAATTTGCTACCCCGCGAAACAACGGCGTATACCCCATCCGCCTCACCAGAGATCGCCAGTCTTCCTCAGCCCGACCTCTGCGCGTGTTGCACTCAGTCTTTCCAGCAAGCGCTGGGCGCCTTCGAGGACGACGAGATTCATGCGATTTCGGGGATGCCTGCGAGCGTAATTACGAGCCAGGCAGTTGCGATGGCGGCCGCCATCCATCGTGTGGTTGTTTTTGCGAGTGGACCTGTTTGTTGTGGCGTTTGCGCCTGCAGGATTGGCTGCTGGGCAGATGGCGCAAGCACAGGTCATGGTCGCTCTCATGAAGAAAGAGAACACCACATCCGCCTCGGAGTAGTTGCTCCAGTGTTATATCGCGGCGTGCGTGCCGCTCTCACCCGTATCTACTCCTGCAATTTTGACGGGATTCAACGTGTTGTGTGAGCTCACGCAGCAGAAGGGTTCCATGGGAGTTCGGGACGTGGTGGACGTGTAGTTGGTTTTGTAGACGGTGTAGAGCGTAGATTGTTAGCGAATCAGCTTATTAGATAAATACCGACTCGGGGAGTTAAAGATTTTCAACATTTGAACCCAAATTTTAAATTATAAATATTGGCAGTGCGCACGCATGTATACTATTCCCGACATATGATATTTAGACCAGGGTATCATTCACGTTACACGACGCTCTCGATATGGAGAGGAAGATGCTGAACTCCGTCGGCAGTCTTGGGGACCAGAGTCATAGCAACGCACGGTCTAACAGAATCGTCTTCTGGGATGGTCACCACGAAATTCCTGACCATTTCAACCACAAAAACTTGGAGCTCCAAAATTCTGCAACGTAGATCAGATAAATTATGGTTCGACGAATAGAGGGAAGAATATACGCAAAACGCCAGCTGAATCAGAGTGGTTAGATCTTCGAAAAGGATGAAAGAGGAGGTACTCGCCCTAGACAAACACCTGGACCACCGAGGAAGACCAATAGAGATGCATGCGGTCCGAGGGCTGGTCCTTTGTAAGGATCTGGTTCAAGCCATCGCGCTGGTCGGAACTCATGGGCGTCAGCTCCCCAAAGTGAGGAAAGCCTTGATGAATTTAGTCGTAGTTGCCGAGGAGCGTGCAATTGACCTACCTGTGGCAGGATGCGATCGCAACATAGACGTATTGCCCTTTCTTTATCGGGATTTGTTTAATTTCTTCTCCCGTTGTCGTTATTATAGGTTGACTCAGAGGAATCACGCAGTCTTCCGTGGCCACACGTTCGGCCAGAGGAAACGGTGAATAAAATCTTAACACCTCCTGAGAAAATGAAATCAAAGTCCCACTTCGAACAACAAAGAAGGGTGACTTACGTTACAGCTCTTTGCAGAACTTAGGGCGCGGACGATTTTTTTTTCCTTTTTGGGTACTTTTTGATCGTTTGGACCAGGACAGCTGTTCTGGCCTCAAATCTAGGCCATTAGCCTCGGGAATAGGCTCAATAGATGCGCATTATGAACGCGCAGTTAACCATGTCCTCAGATTTTTTATATGACCCCCAGGACCGCTTTCTGAGCATGGAAATGAATTTTATCCCGACATTTGTGATCATTTTTCAGCAGGACAGCTGTTCTGTCCTCAATTCTCTGCAGTTTTCTTCGGTTATATGCTCAATCTTTCCGTCGTCCAAATACACAGTTAACTGCAACCTCAGATTTACAACCTGACGTCCAATACAGCTTCCTGGTGGAAGAAATTCCTGGGAGGTCATCACTTTTGATTTCCGATCAGTAGAACAGCTGGTGTGGCCTCAGATCTTAAGCATTTACTTGGTGTATAGGCACAATCTCTTCGCCTAGTGAATCCGCAGTGTACGGCGCCTTTTGATTTTTCAACTGGCTCCCACAGCACCTGCCTGGTATAGCAGTCTATTTGCAAGCAGGTTTTCATGTAAGACAGCTGTGAGCTCTTTGGGGGTGCCCACAAACTATGATTTTGTTGAAATGTTTCACTTTAATCTATTTCATAGCTTACTGTGTAGTTGTATTAGGATAATACACACAATAGGACATAAACTGTGTATTTTCACTGGGAGAAGGTGAAAAACTAGGAATTATATAAAATGTGTAATTCCAGATTCCGAGTCGGCCGTTGCCTGCGCAGTGGGAAGGCGAGTAAAATGAGCATATGCCCACGAAAAATGGTCAAGGATTGAGGCAGTAGCAGCTGTTCTGCTGACTGGCTATCAATAGTGATGACCTCTCTGGGATTTCTTCCACCAGGAAGCCGTATTGGACGTCAGGTTGTAAATCTGAGGTTGCAGTTAACTGTGTATTTGGATGACGGAGAGATTGAGCATATAACCGAAGAAAACTGTAGAGAATTGAGGACAGAACAGCTGTCCTGCTGAAAAATGATCACAAATGTCTGGATAAATTTTATTTCCATGCTCAGAAAGCGGTCCTGGGGGTCATATAAAAAATCTGAGGACATGGTTAACTGCGCGTTCATAATGCGCATCGATTGAGCCTATTCCCAAGGCTAACGGCCTATATTTGAGGCCAGAACAGCTGTCCTGGTCCAAACGATCAAAAAGTACCCAAAAAGGAAAAAAAAATTTGTCCGCGCCCTAAGTTCTGCAAAGAGCTGTAATGATAGCGTTCAAAAGTGGCATTTTATCGTAGTCAGGCTCATCCATGTGACTGCAGGAAGAACTAATTTCTTCGCGGAGGTCATTCTGGAAGTCACCCATCTGTGCGAGCTTGTAAAGAATCCATCCAAGCGCACCTCCCTAAATTTGTAGGTGGTCCATCAAATTACAAGCTCTTATGCCAATAAATTAAAGTCTTACCGACGTGTCTTCTCCCGCCATGAAAACAAGGTGAAGCTGTGCCGCAATTTCGGAGTCTGGAATTTTGTCCATCGCATCAGACGTGCAGTTCCATTTCACTAAGTGGATTGTCAACTACGTGAACATGGGAGAAAAAACTGAACTCTTACCGAAATGACTTGTGAAAGTCTGGTCGAGTTCAACTCCTTTTGCCAAATCGTCGGACTTCTGCCGCATCAGATGTTCATTGAGCGCATCCGTAATAGTTCTGAACTTTTGTATTGCCCGACCTCCTGCGGTCGGCAGACAAAGAGCCAGACGAAAAAGGGGTCCTGGAACGTATGGGAGAAGCGCGTCAGCCATCAACCCGAGCTTCGTCGCGCCAGTAACAGAGTCACTGAAGGGTAGAGTCAATATAGACGAGTCTGAATATGAAGAATGGCTGACATAATGGCTCGTTGAGTTTTCACCAGTCCGTTGTCCCCCGATAGCACATGGAAAGGATGCTCTAGGATGGCTGGATGTAAAACCTGAATGGGCCTCTGATAATCCGTGTGATGGGGAAATACATTACCATCGCCCATAGCATCAAATGCAGCATCGTGAACCGAAGGAAAAATGTCTACGGTGTTTCCGGGGAAGCCCAGGGATTCCCATTTCTCTACGAGCTGCAGATGTCGTTACATTGACGATGAACAGTAACTTTCGCCGGACTAACCTTTCTGGCAACTTCCCTGATACTGGGGAGCATCGCGCGGACACTGCCCGCCGAAAATGCGGGATTCATGATATTCCGGATGCGCCGATGATTTTCGCCTGTCAAAATTGCGTGTTCGTAGTTGATTGATGGAAAGAACTTGTTTAATACCTCGAGCAAGGAGAAGGTTGCCGGCTCCCCACAGAGCAGTCGCAGCCCTGTCTTGAGCAGCTCCATGAACAAAAGCAGGGTTATTCAAAATAATTTTCGCCGCAACGGGATCAGATACCATTAGTCGGGTTTGCTATTTGTTTAAAAAGGTGACAAGCAATATAGATGGCTTGAAAAAGAGAACTTGCCCCAAAGCAACCCTTAATGGCGTACACAGGCCCGTACTTTTCTTGCCACTGGAATTCATGTACACCGTACTCTTTGGAGAGAAGTAACTCTCCCATGTTTCCTGGAAGGCGGAAGATTAACTGGTTCTTGGACGAGAGAGCCGGGCCGCACCATAGATCCAAGATGGGGCACTGGGTCCCGGGATATTACTCCGGGAAGAGCGCAGACGCCACACATTCCAAAGCATGATACCGAAAGTCAGGGTACCCATGAACAAAGTTTCCTTGGTAGACATGGGCGGATGATGAAGGTCAGTCAATCAAGGAGAGTTGTACCAATATATATGGAAAAGCAGCCTGCTTCTCCCGGAAGGCGTATATGAGGATGGGGAAGGATTCGAGGATGAAACATCCTACTCACGCGCTTACAGCATCTAAATCGGTTCTAACTTAACGGGGCTCGGATCAGGATAGAACGTATTCAAATCCGTTCAACTGGAGGAAAGCCAACTTGCGGATCCCTGCGGATCTCTGCGGATCTCCACATCAGGTTCGACCCTGGTTTAATCCTCGCCCCACAGCTGGTCGGCGGCGGAGAGAGACTAACCTGATAGGCCTTTCTTGTCTAAGGAGTACGGTTTGAGTACTGTGCTCCCAGGGTTGCACGACGGTTCTTACCGTCCCCAGTGGAGCCAAGACCTTCAATTTCTTTCAAAAGGAACGCAGGGACTCCGAGGGCGATCCAAGGTGGGTATGGTTAAACACGCAGATGGCCAGGGAAGGATCCGCTGGAGGTGCACTAGAGACGAACTTGAAGGAAAGCGACAAGGACGTTAGCAAATCATCGGTGATTGCCAGCGGAGCTTGAATGAATGACGTATCCGCCCCTATCTTTCCCTCATCCTCCGTCGACGTCCGTGCATCTATGTACACACATCTGTTTATTGTGGTCGCCCTGCTGATTACGCCAGATTCGTCGCCCACTCATTATCACTGGATTTTCGCACTCGTTGCGGTGTTAAATTGAGAGCTTCGAACATTATGAATTCAATTTGCGAGGTTCAACGTCACGAAGCACCGGTGATTCTCGAGAGGATAATTGTAGGATATACACTGTGGGCCCTAGTGTTGCCGGTGCTCGGTTCTGAACCGATCCCGAACCTGAACCGGACTTGAACCGAACCCCATGTCCGGTTCAAGGTTCGGAGATTGTTGATTTTTTGTGGACCGATGCGAACAGGTTCGAACAGGTTCGAACCTGAAATTTTCCAGAGGTATTTGGTCAGCATTCACGGGTAGTTTTTGCTTCTTGAACCTCAACTAAACCCACATGAAGAATTTACAGAGGCACCATTGGGGTCATGTATGGATTTGATCCAATTCCCGGACAATCTGATAGATCTTTAGCTTGCACGCAGTCGGATCAAACAAAAGGCTTGCCATTCAAACATGCAAAACAGAGCTGGAACAGGTGCCTCTCGATGATCCAACTCAATTCAATAATCTTGACACTCAGTGGGACCTATTCCAGAATTATAGGAGTCAGTTAGTGTTCTTGGAAAATCTACAGGTTCGTTGCGGTCCGAACTGCTTCTGAACCTGAACTGAACCTCTAAGAACCGGACCCCAGGTTCGGCATGTGTCCGGTTCAGGGTTCGGAAAATTTCGGAAAAAACCGAACCTAACCGAACCCCGGCAACACTAACTGTGGCACGTGAAAGTTTGATTTCCTGATGTGGTCCCTCTGCCGTGCAAGGGAAATGCAAAGCCGAAGCCGAAGAAACATACCAATGAACCTTTCCTCCGGGTTGAGAGCCAGAATTGTAGGTTTAGCATCTTGCAGATCCTCCAAAGGTCCATTCATGATAGGCTGCTCAACATCAAGTGGCTTTGCCCACAACAGTGACCAGGTGAAGACATTGATCACAGCAAATGCCAGTATCACGACTTCGAGTTGGGTTACTGGAAGCTGTTGGGAGACACATGCTTGTAACGGCCCATAATACATGCAAGGGCCAACTGCCGTTCAACCGGTAGTTGTATTACATTTCTTTACTTAATTTTTTTACTCGAATCTTTATGCCCTTGTTAGCGCGTGCCTGTTATGTACTCATATTATGTGATGTAGTAGCACGAGTCCAGGCCGAGCCCAAATTGGAAGCATCTTTCTACACTCTACCTCGTACCATGCCCAACGTGTTCCTCAAGACTCTCTTAACAGTCTAAGAATGCATAGGCTATTCGATGGAAGGTTTGTTCCATTTAACTGCTCGCTAACTGTCACTCGATAGCGTTACCTTTGCACTTCAAGAGATATTCTCAGAAGTTATGGAGGCTTGCCGTGATACAATTTTCTATTGTTTAACAAGCCTCCAGTGCAGAGGTTAAACACCATTCAGACTGCTGCCAGATACATCCGCCTATCTCTCGCTGGAAGCTCAATTGATGGATTACCCAATTATAATTATTTGAGAGCACGCAGTAGCTGAGTCCTACAATGCTATACACCACATGACAAACTACAGTCCCTGTAGGAGCGCAATGCCTTTGGAGAATGTGTCATCTTTACTTCCGTTCATGATATTTACCACCTTGACTTTTTTTATGGTGAGAAGATATTTGGAGTTTTCGAGCTGTTTGATAGTGATGATGGGATGCCTGCTCTGGGACACAAAGCCACCCATGGGATGAAGAATTCATGAATTCTATGTGGAATGAGCATTATTTATGAGTTAATGGGAAATATCATCTACCCTTTGAAAACCTCCAAGCAGCCCAAAACTGTCTGACCATGAAGCTCACATCAGCTCAGGTGTGATGACAGTGATGAGCATCATCTTGAGCCTTCACCAAAAAAGTGCCAGCCAGCCCTGATCAGGGGGAGGCACATTTGGGTGTACCGATACCCAGGTGCACACGAAAATGGTGACCAGACAGCCCCAGACAATGTTAAACAGCTTTCGGCAGCTGTTGATATCATCACAGGGGTTGACTCTAAAAACTCGAGCCTTGTGCAGGGGAATTCCCTCCACTCACGAGCACCAGTCAACTCCTGTGACAATATCAACAGCTGCCGAAGGCTGTTTGACATTGTCTGGTAGTGTCTGGTCACCATCTTTGCATGCACATGGGTGTCGGTGCACCCCAATGTGCCTCCCCCCGATCGGAGTGCATGGATGAGAAACAACAAGAGAAGCATTGTGGTGCCTAGTTCGAGGTTATCCAGGCTAATAGAAGACCAAGTCAAATGTGATATGAAAGGTGATATTGACAGCTGCTAAGAGACTAAACCAACAGCATGCTGCCTGCAGATGCCATGTTTCAGCGCTAGACGGTTCTGAGAGGCTTGAGCACCAAATTACTTACTTCTACGCAGCAACACACTTCACATCAGTGGCCCCTGGATCATAATTATCAGTCCGAGACTGAGTCCGGTGACTCGAAACGATCTTGGCAGATTGAAGACTGGTTCGAATGTGCAGTCCCTGTCCGCATGTCCCCTAACTGCCTGCAGTAATGTTGTGGCATTAGATGCCAGTGGTTTGGGGAGGTTCCTTTTTATGATCAGTGTCTGATCTTCCAAAAGTTCAGGCAGTCAAATGAGCGCGCAGCTGAACTTGATATAGTGTACCTACACTGAGTCCGTGCCTCCCCGATAAACACTCTCGCAAAGTTGCATGGAGCCATTGACGTGCGTCGATAATGTTACAAAGCAGGAAGGGCAATGATGTCGGTGATTCCCGGCGGAGCTCTAATTAATGTTGCCGCGGTCCGGTTTACGCCCGTGCCAAACCTTGTAGGTAACCCGACACTTTCCCGTAGACAGGCTGGTCACCAGTCTACAGTATGTCGGACCAATGAGCAGAGCAAGTGTTGAAACGCGCCTAGCGTATAATTTAATTCGGCATTCTCACCCGTACTTCATTTTATGCTCAGACGTACCGAGTCTCCGACAAAGTTCCAAGGAGAATTTCACAACTTTGCTCTTGAGCGTCAGAGCCAGGTGTATAGCGCTGTCGTTCTCAAAAACGTACTAAGCGGCTGATGAGTCGAGCATCGAAGATGAAGATGAAATATTTACGAGCCAGATATAGTGGCGTCCCACGGGAGAATACTATGGTGATACCTAAGCAAAGAGCGTGCGGGATAAGGATGCGACTCACAATGACCGTTCAACGCATAGAACCTTTTACCAAAATCATCTCGTGTTTGCCGCAGTGGCACCTGTCGTATATGGCTCGCCGGATGATTCAATCACATCATAAATTCTGGCAAAGCAGTGAGCTCGGTGAGGAGCTCGAATGCTGCGGACTGCAACAAGTTAGATAGAGAAGAAAATTGAAGAAGTGCTTACTAGCGAGAACGACATGATGCTGTGCACGTGTGTCCTGTCCCGTGCACGCCGTGACTCGCCTTGAAGTTTAAGGCTTGGCCTGTCATCGTTCCATACCGCGAAATGCGTTGGTTCCTACGCTCTATCAGGCTTTGAGCAAGAAGTTGTAGAGCTGTGGTGAGATTATAATTAAAGAACGCCCACGACGCACGCACGCTGTCTACGTTGTTCAATTGGTTACGACATCTGAGGCCTGAGGCACGAGGATCAGGGTCGAGGTTTCGCCTACAGAAGCTACGAAAGCCGCAGGCGAACTAAGGCTGAGGCTAGAAGGTCAGTATGCGCTGGCAGAAAAATTCAGCGTACTCGCAGAAATAATCGTCCCCGAAATGTCATGCAATGGTTCTCGTCAGATGGGTTCCTGGCTGTTATCAAATACGTGGCATTCATTCAGATCGACGTGGAGAGTAACTAAGTAAGGGAAATAAGTACAGAAATGCGGGGACGAGGTAGGATGGATGGGACACGATGGTGCATGATTCAGACATGACATGAAAACAAGATACGCGGCGCTCAGCTCGATTCACTCCACTTATTGCCAACGGTCTACTCCAGGACTCCTACTCAGACTCGCAGACCGCCTACTTCCAAAATTGGAAGAACCGCTTACTCCCAGAACTGGAAGAACGGGCGGAACTGCACGGTGAGGTCGACGCACACCATCGGGTCCTCATCTTGCGTGTACCCGCGCACGGCGATCACGTATTTCACTGCGAGATCAAATCAGCGACGAATTCACAAAAGACAAGAACAAAAGGGAGCGCACGCTTGGGGACCTCCTTCGGCAGCTCGACGGTCTGTACAATCGAGTACACGCCCGGCTCGACGGGGCACGAGATCGTGGCATTGGCTTTCTGACTGTAGACATCATGAAGGAGTGAGGAGAGGGTGAAAATAGGCGGGGAGGGAACGCACGCCTCTTCGCAAAGGTCGAACGTCTGCTCGAGCAGCTTTATGCGCCCGACCTTGACTAAGACGTCTGCCGTCGCGCCGTCCTGTACCCCATCCGCATCAGCATCCACATATACATCTACACGTCACACACACCTCGATAGTCTGCATGACTTCGGCGTCGATGGTGACGGTGAGCTCCGCGCCGATCTTGGGCGGGTCCGGCGAGACACTGATAGAGAGTATCTGAACGGCATCGCTCTCTTCTCCTGTAGAAAAATGCGGATGAGTATGTGTGTGGGGAGGACAGCAGAGCCTTATCACGCACCACAGTTCTCGTATCCCCAGCTATCCGGGGCGCGGGAGGCGGAAGAGTCGGGGAGAACGAGCTGGGACTGGTCAGGGAGGGCAGCAGAGAGGGGGGCGATGCTGGCGAGGAGGAGGACGGCGAGGTGAGGCAGGAACATCATGGCGGGGCGGAGCAAGAGCGAGGCCTGAGTGACGTAACCCATCACGGACACTCTCCCAAATATCAACAAACATCGGAAGTATGCGGCTCGTCATTTTGTGGTCATTTCCCGAAGCTGTCGAAATCTATCTGCTGGCAGCCTGGCACCCCCAACCTCAACTTGAGACATGCAATCGAAATTCCAACACCTCTCATGGTTTCAGCCTCTCAGGCACGCCCCATGGCTTGATCTTTCAATATTCGACTTTACGCTCCTCCTTCACGATCCGCGCTCGGCACAACTACGTCTGTGTATTTCTAAGTCTCCAAATAGTGTCGACTGTTGGAGAATCCACTGCCAGCTAGTCTTTCGCAGAGGATCCAAAAAAGGACTTCTCCGCATCTTTTCATTGCCACCGCTATACCACTATATATACTGCGCGAGGCCGTCAACTTCCTGTCCGTATCTCTTGTCTGAGTCTTTGAACCTGGCGACCAGTCAATATTAGCTCCTCAAATTCCCTCAACCATTCCAACCCGAGGAAATGCCGGGAGAAGCTGCAAGCTGCTGCAAGCCCCATCTGTCATGAAATGAACAATCATCACCTGTCACCACGTTCAATACATCTGAGTCACATGAACCATCTTGACGCTGAGCAACATTGCGTGAACGATGCAAGCTGTTCGCTATTTGGTCTAGGCTCGTTTCAACTTCTACAGCTTTCTACGAGTGATTTTCTGAGGACAGTTGTTCAGGATCACACTCGGCTATAGAAGCTGGAGTTTACGAGTACAGCCTAGTTAGTTCGTGAGGTACGAGTGAAATATGTTGTAGCATCTGTTTATAAGAGACTATGCCATGGGGGACGGTAATTTATGTCTCTATCATACGGATTATCACTCACGGGTTGCATATAGCCATCCTAGATCATCCTTTCTATGTGCTATCGGGGGACAACGAACTGGTGAAAACTCAACGAGCCGTTATGTCAGCGATTCTTTATATTCAGACTCATTATATTGACTTATTGATTCTGCGCTCGCTTCAGTGACTCCGTTCGGGCGCGTCGAAGCTCAGGTTGATTACTGATACGCTTCTCCCATACTTTCCAGGACCCATTTTCCGCTTGGCTTTACGTCTACCGATCGCAGGCCGTCGGGCGATAGAAAAGTACAGAAATATTACGGATATGCTCAATGAACATCTGGTCCGGCAGAAATCCGACGATTTGGTAAAAGGATTTGAACTCGACCAGAGTTTCATGAGCCATTTAGGTAGAGTTCAATTTTTTTCTCCGTGCTCATATGGTTAACAATTCAATTACGTAGTGAAATGGAACTACGCGTCTGATGCGATGGCCAAAATTCCCCACTCCGTAATTACGGCGCAACTTCGCTCCCTTTTCATTGCAGGAGAAGACACGACGGTAAGCCTCTAATTTACTGACAGATGAGCTTGTAATTTGATGGTCCGCCTACAAATTTAGGGAGGCACACTCGGATGGAATCTTTACAAGCTCGCCCAGATGAGAAAAACCTCTGCGAGAAATTAGTGCCAATTGGATGGATGAGCCCGACTACGATAAAATCCACTTTCGAACGCTGAGTCACCGTTCTTTGTTGTTGGAAGTGGAACTTTGATTTCGTTTTCTCAGGAGGCGTTAAGATTCTATTCACCGTTTCCTCTTGCCGAACGTGTAGCCCTGGAAGACTGTGTGCTTCCTCTGAGTCAACCTATGATTACGACAACGGAAGAAGAAATAAAGCAAATTCCCAATAAAGAAAGGGCAATATGTTTATTTTGCGATCGCGTCCTACCACAGGTAGGTCAATCGCACCCGCTCTGAAATTTCCGAATGAATTAATCAAGGCTTTCCTCACTGTGGGGAGCCGACGCCCATGACTTCCGACCAGCGCGATGGCTTAAAAAAGATACTTGCAATGGATTAGCCATCGGACCGCATGTATCTCTACTGGCCTTCCTCGGTGGTCCAGGTGTTGGTCTAGGGCAAGTACCTCATCTCTTTCCCCCTTTGAGAAGGTCTAACCACTCTGATTCAGCTGGTGTTTTGCGTATATTCTTCCCTTTGTTCGTTGATCCATAATCTGTCTGACCTACGTTGCAGAATTTTGGAACTCCAAGCTTTTATGGTTGAAATGGTCAGGAATTTCGTGGTGACCATTCCAGAAGACGATTCTGTCAGACTGTGCAGTGCCATTACTCTGGTACCCAACACTGCCGATGGAGTTCAGCGTCTTCCTCTCCATATCGAGAGCGTCGTGTAAATTCAATAACGCAGATACAGACCTTAGCATTTCAATCTCATGTGTTTAGGAACACATCCGTAAGCGAGTGCGAAAACTGGTATTCATTTCGCGACGTTTTACCGGCCGACCAACTTCAAATCAGCTCCTGGTGAACCAAACCTCCGCCCGCTCCCGCACAGTATCGCCCTCAGGCGGCGGTACCCCATCCCCCTCACCCCATATCCCGATGAACGAAAACCCAATATCATCCCCCTGTATCTCGAACTCGGCCTCCAAACCCGGGATCTTCCGCACCCAGTACTCCCCCGCAACCTCGGTCGGCTGCGCACGTATATATCAGTCACTTGCGCACAATGGAGACGGATCAACGTACGTGACTCTGGAGCCCCGTCACATTGAACTTATCGCCAGCGTAATGCGCGAGTTGCACGTAGTGCGTTACCATGGTGTCCCACCGCGCGATGAGCGTCGGCACACGCGGGTCGATCACCCCGGGGAGCAGCGCCGGGAGCTCCGCGCACGAGTCGTCTGCGGCCGAGGCGAGCGGTGCATCTGCGGAAAAGAGACAAAACGCGAGCGCGCCGTACGCCGGATTAACGTACGTCCCCGCGAGGGCGCTATAGGGCACGGAGGGCGGGGCTGCGTGTTCGGAGCGCGGGGTGGGCGGCGGGGGCACGGCCTGCGCGATTTTGGTGCGGTACCTGCATACGTGTCATACGCGTGAAGACGATTGAGGGCTATGTGAGACGCCCACATACCGTGCAGGCCAGTCAAACGCCTCAAGCTTTAGGACCTCGTCGACAATGCGGTATTTCACGGATTCCATAATGGAGGTTCCGAGATTTTCGTCGTTCGAGAGCACCGCGACGCCGAGGTTCTCTGACGGGAAGCGGGTGATTTGGCTTAGGAAGCCTGGGGTGGACGTGGTCAGGGCAAGGAGATTTGAGAAGAGGGAGAATAGGTACCTGGTGTAGAGCCTCCGTGCTAAAACACAACTAGCGTTAGAAATGAAAGTCGTTAGGCAGCATGATGTACTACCTCAATCATCTCTGCAGAAAAAATAGTGAGTGAGTGTGCTTGCCTACTATGGGGCACGTTCACTCACCAAATCCTCGGTAGGTACCACGCATTTGAGCTCCGCCGTATACGACCGGCGACAGTTCAGGGTAGGCTCTTATCAATGCGAGATGAGATTGGGATTATAACCGAGAAGAAACTGGACGCACGCGACTGGCGTATACACCGTCAATCCGGTCGCCACCTTATGAATTACTTCAGCGGGGACGACAGTTTCGTTCGCCTGGTTCTTCCCCTCACAGAGGAGCATCTGGAGCCAGATCGCCTTCGCAAAAACGTTCATGAGTAGGTGTGACTTGTAGACAACAACAACAAAAAAGAGCCTACGATATCGTGCGCACTCGAGATGACGCCCCCGGCCCCGGAAACAACTGGGGCATACTTTCAGATAACTGCTCCTGGACGGAAAGAAAGGTGCTGGCAACGCACCGTGCCCCTTTTTGCTTTGGTCCCAGAATGGCAGCGCACGAACGGTGCCAAGAGCGAACGGATCCTCCGTCTGGTTCGCGTCCTCCCGCAGGAAGCTGCCAGCCAGTCTGCCTGTCTTCACCGCGTCCGCATAGAAATATGTGGTCCCGTCCATGCCGAGCGGGGCGAAGATGTTATCGTGCACGTACGTTTCGAAAGAGGTGTTTACGAGCGTCGGCGGGATGTGCGAGAGCACCGTGTACATGTGGTTGTTGTACTGGGTGTGCTCGCGGAAGCCCGTGGAGGGGCGGAGATATTGGAGGCGCGAGATCTAAGAAACAAAGAGGGCGAGTTAGCTGTCGATTGGGTTGGTCATGGGTTCTAGCGAGCACGTACGACGTCTGCGACGGAACCGTCGAGGGGGGCCATGAAATCATGGCGCGGGAGTCCCATGCGGTGGCTCATGATATCGAGAATGGTGCTTTCGCTCGTCGCGACGGGATCCATCAACTTCCACCCAGGGAGAATCGAGGCTATCTTCGACGTCCATGAAATGCGCGGTGAGAGAGTTTCGTTTGAGATCAAGAGCCCCGTGGCGAGGACATCGAATAACTGCGAAGTAACACCATCATGGATTGCAAGTTCCGCACAAGCTGAATTACACACCTTGGAGTTGGAACCAATAGCGAAAAGCGTGTCGCCGGTGACCTTATCCCCCGCGAGTGAAGTGTTGCCGTAGCCTTTGCTCTCCAGTTGCCACGTTCCTTCAGGGGTCTTGCGCACGACGGCGACTCCAACACCGCCGGGCGTCTTGAACTCCTTCAAAATACCCAAGATCGCATCGTCTAGGCGGGCATTCAAGATGGCAGAAGCATCGCTGGAAAACTGGAATGGCTGTTGTTGCGCCAGTGGCTCCAGAACAGCGGCCGCTGCAGCGATCCCATAGAAAGACGCCAACACAAAAGCGCGCGACAAGAGCATCTTGGATGTGGATGAGATCAAAGATACGGTCCGCCTTTTTGTTTATAGCTTCCCCGTCGGCAGTGAGACACCATCCGCAGCTGGTCGCAGCAGGATGTGCTCGAAGCTGCACCTGAGTGATGGCATCATGAGGCGGTCATTGTGCCAGCGTGTACAGCTTATCCTTATTTATGCGGACGCCTATTTGGGACGCGTCAGTCATTTGACCATTGATGCGTCTCATTCCTTGGGCATTAATATTCCCAGAACATTAAATCGTGTCTGGTCAACGATTATTTATCAGGTGGCTTAGTTCCCTTTTTCTTTTCGGTTCAATTCTCGTGTACATTCAGATATTCTACCTCAGTACTGTGCTATTTCGACATACATACATGTTTCCTTTAAGATTCGACTGTATGAAAGTTGGAACAAGAAATTGAACCCAGTTGCCTATAGTACTATCTTCCACCCCAGACTCCCAACAGCCCAGATGGACAAAAAATCCTCCGTCCCATAACCCCACTTATAAATTATTCCAGGGAAGATAAATGAGTCTGCAGTCCGGCAATTTGCTGCTTCTTCCAACACTGTTCTTGGTGTGCTGAAAACATATGATTAATACCACATACTCCTTTGCTTGTCCGAACACTTATATTATAAACGATGGGAAGACTCACATTTTTTCCTTCCGTCACGGTGTTTCGGGAACTTTTATGTTTATGTCTGCACCCATCTGGATGAGCAGTTCAACCACTGCTTCATGTCCTCCACAGGTTGCGGCCTGCAATGCCGTTCCATAGTATCCCGCCTGCAGATTTACATCTGCACCTCTCTCAATGAGGAGTTCAACCACTGCTTTGTACCCCTCGGAAGATGCAGCTTGCAACGGTGTTCCGTAATATCCTCCCAGTGCATTCACATCTGCACCCCCACAGATGAGGAGCTCAGCCACCGACTGGTGTCCTCTGTATGATGCAACCTGTAATGCTGTTCCAAAGTACCCTCCCACTGCATTTACATCGGCACCCATCTCCATGAGAAGTTGAACCACTGCTTCATGTCCATCACATGAGGCAGCCTGTAACGCCGTTCCATAGTGGCCTCCCAGTGCATTCATGTTTGCACCCCTCTGGAGCAGGAGTTCAACCACTGGCTTATGTCTCTTGCGTGATGCAGCCTGAAAGGCTGTTCCATAGTATCCTCCTAGTGCACATACATCGCCACCCTTCTGAATAAGAAGTTCGACCACCGGTTCATATCCCCAGTGTGATGAAGCTTGCAATGCTGTCCCATGACACCCCCTCTGTGCATTCACATCTACACTCCTCTCAATAAGCTGTTCAACCATCAATTTGTTGCTAGCTTGTAACACTGTTCCATAGTATCCTCCAACTGCATTCACATCTGCACCCTTCTGGATGAGAAGTTCAACTATCACTTGATGTCCCTCATGTGATGCAGCCTGCAACGCCGTTCCAAAGTACCTGCCTGGTGCATTAACATTGGCACCCCTCTCAATCAAGAGTTCAACCACTGATGCATGTCCAGCCTCGGATGCACCCTGCAACGGTGTTCCATAGTGTCCCAGTGCATTGATGTCAGCACCAAATTCGAGCAACAGCCTGACCAGATCATGGTGACCATATATTGAAGCCTGAATCAGAGCAGAGCCTGAAGTCCCTCCATCACATACAGGTATCCCTTCAGTCAATAGTAGATCACGGGCTATTCCCAATAAGTTACAGGTGGCTGAAATCCACAATAGTGATGGAGATTCCGGCCAAAAATGTGTCCAAGGGCGCACTGCTTTGTGACGGAAAAAATTCCAAAAGAACTGTTCCCATGCAGAAGCCTGAAGTAGAAAAGATTTGATTTTCTCCTGGAGATGTAGTTCTGCTGGCCCAACAGCATGTAGAAGGCAATATTGGGCATAAGCCAGAAATGGGTGATCCACAACCAATCTTTTTGCCTTGTTCCAATTTTCATCAGTTGAAGGTGACTTCCAAGAGTGCAAATCCGGTAGACTTAAAAAATCGGTGAAGGATAGATATGTCAAGCATTTTGAAGTAATTTCTGTATGAGCATCTGGGAATTGAATTGCCTGGATGGTGTCAAAGTATTGCTGTGCGGTGTAGTGGATCAACCGAACTACAGACATCGTCTGATCGACAATAATCAACCCAGCACAAACTGATAAAACAATGTTGATGTCCACAAGACTATCAACATTCAGAGTGGTGGTATCAGGCTCAATGGCCAAAGCCTCGCGGAGCTCTGCCACAGATAAAGGCCGCTTGGTATTTGCAACCCAGGTTAGAGCTGAGTGGGCCAATTGTTTATCGTCTTCGTTCTGACGACCAATCCGCTCCATCGCGTCATCATATGTGTGTTTTAAATCCTTTGGTATGTGCTGAAGAGCCTCCCGAACCGCTTTGATAGTATTTTTCGTCGCAAGGGATTCGGTGCGTAGTTTCGCAAGCAGAAACCTGCGTAGGGTAGATAATGCTTGTGACACCCTTTGTATTCTGTCAGGCCACTCACATTCCATCAACATTGCTGATGATATTAGACTGTATTTCCTCCCGTAATTCTGGCCGGGTTTCAACGTGTTTGGATAAACGCTTGGATTTGAGAATGTGCATGTCCAGATATTGTCGAATGTCCCCCTCCGTTGCGCGGATCTCGATGGTCTCCAGACTCGGAAAGCACCCCAGAGAAACGTGAGGTCGGGAGGTTATCATCAGATTGACAGCGGGGCGTAACATGCCCAGGTACTCGAGTAAGATATTGCGCTCATCTTCGGGATATTCGTCCAGAGCATCGACAACGAAAAATATCTTCGAATGCTCAGCAACAGCAGATCGGAGTATTTTAAATACTTCGTCCGATGAGGGCCTGGTGTCTCGTTCACGATGGTGCTTGTACAGCTCGTGAACTGAAGGTGGAAGAGGATTCCCAACAACGAGCTGTTTCCAGATACTGGCAAGGATATTCGTGGGAGTTTGGGATTCGGTTTCCTTGTGGTTCAAGTAAACACATGCACATGCAACTCCTGTTGTGTTCCGAAGATGAATCGTCAGATGGTTTACAACCAACGACCTGTTCGCGAATCTTGTAAATTGATTCAACAAGTGGCGGTAAGTACGCACGCAAGGACAGTCTTGCCAGCGCCAGCTGTCGTCAACATAAGAAAAATGAAGAAATACTGCGGAAAAGACGACATACGGATTCCACGACACCACAAGATCTGCCCCGGGCGAGATTCCCAATTTTTGAACCGAGGATTGGCCAGGAGCCATTGCCCAGTCCCTGGCTGCAAATTACTGAAAATGTCGGCTTGTCGCTGGAAAAAATTGATGGGTGACATCCATTCAATTATCATTTGCCGTTTCACATCTTTTGGCAGCATAAGCAATAATTTAATATAATCGAATCTGGGCAAATTGACCTTCGTTATGCTTCTGTTGCTCGTTCGCGACATCCCGGACAGAGTTAAGGAGCACTAAATGGCACAATCAACGCTGAGTCGCTCACGACAGACTCCCAGGGGACTGAGGGGACTCACGTATATGGTCATGCCGTTGCTCTTCGAAATTCCTCATGAGATAGCTGCGTTCGCGGTGGAAATATTTTTCTCACCGTCGTGATCCTCTATCTGCTGTCGGCCAATATCCCTGGAATACAAACTCAGTCAGCGGAGTCCGACTGCGACGAATTGAAATTTGTACCAAATATCCATAGTCAAGGACAGATTTAGAAGACCCTTGATGCGTTCGAACTCGTCGAGATATTCCTTGGCCTCCTTTTTAGTCCACAGCATCCAGGTGAGCCGAGTAGCCACTCTCGACGATAGGCCATCCTCCGGACGCAATTTCCGGGTGAACTGCTTCATCGTTGTCTGCAACGTGGATAATGGGCCAATGATCTGCTGAAGAACATAGCTCGACGGGTCTGTCACAATGCGTGTGTGGAGATCCCCGAGGAGCAGTTTGAGGCACTCCATCTCCGAGAACATTTTCTGCTGCTCTGCGGGTGCATGGTGGAAGTCGTTGATATATTCGCGTACTTTCAACGCCGTGTCGATAAGCTGAAGGACACTGGCAACGATGCCCACTATTTCGGCCATGAGGGTGGGGTGTGGAGAGCTGCAGAGCTGTCAGAGCAGTGTAACGTGAGAAATCGGCGGATAAAGGCAGTCAATGTCAGGGCTGCTAAGTACGACGTGATGAATTACAGGATGCAGACCAAAAATATTAATAGAACCAAATATTCTCACCTTTCAAAGCACCTGATAATCCTGAATATTCCCAGTGACAATCCCGTCTGCGCGGGTATGCTCTGATGTGTCGAAATATGCTCCTTTAAATTAGCACAGGTCCAAACATACTTGAGCACACCTGAGCACTGATTATCTGGACACTTTTGAATAAATTCAGCACAGAATCTGCTGCTCATATGCTTAGACTAAGACATGTCCATGTGCTAGCCATGCATTCCAATGACGACAAGTGCTACAACGCCCACTTGACCGCGCCGGCATGCATCCCGACGCCGGCCAGTAACTGTCAGTGGAGGAAGGGCGCTGATCGGCGAGGTGTCGGCGGGTGAGCGGGGCGGGGGCGTGCATTATCGGAGAGATCGAAGGTAGGCTGTGTAATGAAAGATCAGAAGTAGGCTCGCTAACACAGGAAGGAAACTCACCGGGCAAATAGGCGACGTTGCTCAGAGTAAGTTCAGCTGGAGAAGGCTTGTTAGTACAGATCATACAGAAAGAACGGAGTCTTACCTGGATATCACAAGAGTGGACTTCCGCTAATGTGACGCGTCTGTAAAGCCACGGTCAGCACATGTGTCGGATGCAGCAAGAGGGCGTACTGTCGCGCACGCGATCCTCTACACCACCCTACCACGCGTTGACAGCCATCGAAGTCGTATGTAACACACCTTCTTTGCCCCAAAAGGCTCTTCTGGAGCGAGCGGGAACAGCAGGACGCAGGAACACGATCCAATCGGGTAAGTGCGGAGGAGAGGGAGGGGGACGGGAGAAGGACAGGGAGGGAGATGGTGGTGGTACGGAAGCAAGAGGCAGAGACTCCAGCGTCGGCGTTCTCATGCCTATGACATCACTGACACGCCTTTTGACAACCCTAAATCGAGGACTTGTCCTTGGCTGAAAATTGGGTGATCTGGCTCGAAACTTAGAAAACTGAAGAAAAATCAAACCAAATCAAACATTTTAAATCAGGTGAGCATATTGAGCACAGACCACAGCATATGAACCAAATTTTGACGATATAGAAGCATACCTGCGCAGACGGGATTGTCACTGGGCCTGAATTCTCCAACGCCCGACACTTAAATTTATTCCATCCAATTCTCTCTTTAAATTTAAATCAACCATCGATTCACGAAATTCACCATCCTGTGGGCCTGAGGAGCACAATAACGACAACTTAAATTCGGCCACCAGTGAATCGTACCCATGAAAGGAAATTGGAGCAATCGATAGCCACTATCAGAACAGCACTTTCCTGGAGATCCACTCAAAAACTGCAACGTGTTGCTTCAAGGGCTGACAGGCCGTTATTAAATACCTCCAATCCCTCGACTTACACTCAGCCTCGAAGAGGCTCATTTACATTGGCCCAGAATGGGAATTCAATTCACCGCAGTCGCGTAAAATTCAGTCACGCCACCGTGAATCCTCACGTGATTGATCACAACTGCTCCGAACTTCCTCAGCGTCCACACCGTTTTCATTGCTGTTTCTCCTTCAAGCTCACCCAGAGATCTCGTTGGACCCTTAATATCTTCTCACTGAGACTCGGTATTCTGCATGCAATCACCTGCAACTTTCGCTTACATCAAGTTGAACTTCAAGTTTTCCGGTCCCAAACTTGTCTGATCCAAAAGTTCTAACCTTACTCCTTCTTCCGCACGTTCTTCCCTAGCGGAAAACTCATACATAGGCCGCTACTTTTCCCGTTTTCTCTTCCTTCGAAATTGGGCAAATTAAATATTTTCTGGAACAGCTCCTCGGCATTCCTGAGTTGTCGTCTGGAAGGGACTCGGACTCTCAGTTTCAATCTTAACCTTGAGCTTATCTGATGAAATACCTCCGACCTATCTCCGCACTCGTCTTGTTTATCCAGGCTGTTTTAGGCCGCTTAAACATCTGACGCCTCTTCGGTTGGACGGGTAAGAACTTGAAGATCCGCACCGTAGGACATGTAGCACAGTCGCGTAACTTCAATTCCCCAGCACTCCACAATCCGCACGCTCGCCGTGGAGGGTCGGATCATCAACACGTTGTTTCGGCGTGGACGCCCTAAATTTATCGATCCGGATGATATCTTCTCTTCGTTCGCCTCTGTAGTCCTGGACGAGCCTCACCCACATCCATTGCGATCCAGAGTCATCGATGTACTTCAACAGCGCGCCCTTGTACAACAACACCCATCCGATCGGGTCCGATGGCAGCCGCAGCCCCAATGTGTCGACGTTCGAGGTGGAGCATGTATCCAGGCCGCCATCCGCGATGGCGAACCGCTCGCCTCTCGAGCCCGCATACGACCCCGAATTCATTTATCGTGAACACGTATCCAAGCTCATTGGTGCCAAAACTCGACCGTTCAGCGTCTCTGGGAGGATCCCGCTCGATCCGTCGCATCTAGTGCTTTTCTTTAGGTCCAAGGTGGCTGCCATTTATATTCCTATTAATTCACCCTTCCAACTGAAAAGCTTTCGCGCAGACAGGAATCACGCATTCCCTGGACTTCCCGGTCGATATCGACTACAACACCCCGCCCGCGCTCGATGTCCTGATCGCGGCGTGCAAACACCATCAACCTCCCGCCTTCGACAGTCACCTTTATGAGGCCTACTACTACCCGCCCAACCTCCCCCTCACGCCCTCGCTCGAAATTGCCAATCACCCGATCCTGGATACCATCCGGAACACGCTCTTCCCGACAATGCCAATCGGCCACTATCTGACTGTCCGACGCGACAGACTCGACGTGATCCTCACCGGCGGCCGCATGGGTCCCCAGTCGCGCGCCCTCCGCAACGACGGGCGCATCGCGACATTGAGCGTCACCCTCCCTGTGCGCTTCCGCGGCGGGTCCCTCCTCATCCGCGACACCGCGGGGAACCAAGAGCGGCTCGACACCGCCGCGCCGACGAGCGACCTTGAATGGACGGCGTTCCTCGGGGAGTGCGAGTACGAGGTGGAGCAGGTCACGAAGGGCTGCCGCGTCTCGATTGCGTACGCGGTCTTCGCCAAGTCGTTCGGCGTGACGGAGCTCACGCCTGACCCGTTGTTCACCCCGAGCCAGCCGTTCCTCGACCTGCTCCCGCCCGTGCTGCAGATGTCTCGCGGGCGCAAGATCGCGTTCCTACTGGCGCACGACTACGACGTCGACCCCTCGGTGCTCCTCGCCGAGTCGCTCGTCCCTTACGTGCGTTCATTCACCCTGTCTTCCACAACCTCGTTGCTGATGTGTGTACGTTACCCACGCAGCTCAAAGGCGGCGACTCGATGTTGTATCACGCGCTGAAGCTCTACAAGCTCGCGCCGGCGCTGCACTGGACCGCGGGCGGCTACATTTGGCCCATCGACCGCGCGGTCGAGATCTTCAACGACGAACCCACCCCCGCTTCCCGCGGGCACGGCTCGCCACCGCGGCGTGCGCCTCCGATGCGCGGCGCGTTCAACAACTCGCCGAAGCTGGGCGGTTTCAGCCATTCACCGAACATGGGCGGAATGCCGATCGACACGCTGCGCGCGCGGGTGCAGGAGAGCGGCGCGGTACCGCTGGCGGACGCGGAGGTGATGCTGCTGAGCGACTGGCGCGCGCCCGAAAACGCGCCGGTGGGGAAGGCACGCGTGCATTTCGTGTCGGAGGGCTTGCTGGAGAAGCTGGTTGTGAACGTTATTCTGGTCGCGTTCGTTCTGTGATGAGACTGTTCTCGAGCATAGTCTTGCTTCCTCCTTTCCTGTAGTACTGCTTTGCTGTTTTTCATCTGGAAATTTATTGCAATAATTGAACGTACATCCGCATAAAATCGTCATAGCGTTCGGCGGGCTCGCAATACCACCCACGACATTGAGGTTCTGCAAGCAGAAGAACGAGTATCTCTTGAACTCGTGGCACGCCGCCACCATTTTCTCAGGCCCAAGAACTCGACTAATAATTTCCAAACGTAAATCCCTGACCGACGTTGAAAACTCACCGATACTCTGCCCCCACCCACCAATGAACAATTGATACAGCGCGCGCGGCACACCCCCGATCGTCCCATTGAACGGCACGCTCTCGAACATGGGGTTGTCGCTCCCCACCAGCGAGAGCTTGTTCGCCCAGAGCCAACGCGGCGTCGCGTCGGATGCCTCCACGGCGAGCCACTGCGCATCTGTGTCTGCGCGGTACGGGAGGACCGCCTGCTCGTGAGGCGAGAGCGCGAGGTACTATTTCGTGAAGCCCGTACGCACGACGAGGAAGTCGCCCGGCTGAGCGAAGGATTCGGGGTCGAGGCTCTGCCATTTTGCGACGGCGGCGAGGTCAGTGGTGGGGATTGCGACGGCCTGGGGGGTTGTAAGGGCAAGTTTAATATGTTGTAAAGAAAAAATAATACGGTGAAGGCATCGTAGCTGGTGTTCTTGGAGTCCATCCATGCTCCCCAATCGAGGAGTACTCCCCGACCAGCGATGCCCTTTTGTGCCGAGTCTGAGCATCGTCGGTGGGTGCAAGTCACAGCAAGACGCACTTTGAATCCGCAATGTAGATGACCCAACAGGCGCCATAATGTCGTCAAACGTCGTTATAGAATCAGTGGTTCAAATAAATAATTGCGCGTGCGTCAATGGTATTTTGAGGCAGAAACGCACTGGAAAGTCGACTGCTCAGCGTTCGTCGAATACGGAAAATGTCTCAAGCCATCGTACTGGGTCGAGATCTGGGTGTTGAGCGTGGGTTCAGTGGCGGGTCCGGCATGCTGAGCTCCAAATTGAGGTTGAATGCGCGCCAGCCTACCGAACAATAATCAGAAACTCACCAAAGCCGGTGATCGAGTTGCTGACCGCTTGAATGATTGAACACTTTGAGAATGGTTGAAAATAACTGTTGAACATGATAGATACTTGCCCCCGTGTCTTCAAGGCAATGTGCTCTTGATGTAGACCTAGGCCTGTGGAAAAAACTACGCAAAAGTCAGTCGCCCCGCTCGACTGTATTGTACTTTTCATTTCTGCTTCATTCCTTCTTGTCTCGATAAAAGAAACCGCCCAGGGCGCAAAATTCAGAGTGAAAATGGCGAGGGTGACGATTCTGGCGTCCAGGACATCTGTCAAATGCTCAGCGTAAGGAAGATGCTTTGAGGCTGAAATGCGCCCAAATTTCCGATCCCAGCTCGATGAGGCGATAAATCGAGGTGGAAACCTATAGCCTTCAGTTCCAGTTGGAGGTTGATCGAGGGAGCGACGGACCGTAAGCTCATGCCGTATATCATGTTTGAGACGCTCGTTGGGTGTCACACCAGTCTTGGAAACTACCACTCGGGATGACCTTTGCTATGAATGAGAGAGAATAGGGGAAGAGATGGTTTGAACGAAGATGTCAGCCAGTATAACATCACTCGCCTCATGATATTATTGCGATTGGACTAACTCTTTTCATGATCTCGAATCTCGATTGAGTCGATTGAAGATTCTCTGAACCTCGCTACGCCTGCCACCACCAAACTGATTGTGATAAACGACTGCAAAAAATTCCAAGAATCAACAGGACATACTTTGTCTCGGAGCCGAAAAAGAATCGAACGACCTCGAGTGGTCATGGAACTGCGGAGAAGAGCGACCTGTATTTGGTCATCTTTGTTCTCATCCTGATCCCATCAGATGCGGCTAATTTTGCCTTCCATTTTTCTTAGCACTTGACCAAGTGTACGGCTGGAGTGAACAGCGCAGCGTGCGGAGGGAATTTCTAAATAAAAAGAAGAACAAATAGACGTCTCGTCGACACCAGGTTGGTTAAGAAGATGGCGCCAAACCTAAGAACGCGCGCGCCCGAAAAAAACCGCCTCGCGAGCACACCAGGCGCGCACCAACACACAAGGACGAGAAAAAGTCAAGCCCAATTGCAGAATACGAATTAAAAACGTTTTAAAATACAAGGGTGTACACATGAGGACGAAAAAAAGCCAGGCCCAGTTACAGAATACAGATTAAAAACGTTTTAGAATACAAGCGTGTACGAATCGTTTATGAAGTCCCGTCGCCTAAGTACGCGAAGAACCCTCCAACCAGGATGCTCACCGCGATCGAAAATATGAACCCGCCGATCCAAATGCCCCCAGCCGTCACCCTGAGATCGGCTGTCCCTTTGAACACGGGTGTCCAGCCATTCGCGCCATATTGAAAGGCGTCGGTCTGGCACCAGCAGGTTTGGAACGTCTCAATGTCCTCCAGGACGCTGGACACGATGAGCCACAAGGCATTACTGATAGCGATAGCCTTGCCAGTGAACCGCGTGATGACTGCCAGACCGGCGAGTGCGTTCATCACGGCCGTGCGTGGTCGTTCAGGATCTTGCTCGAATCGCTGCATGAATACATGCGAAACGAGATGGGAGAAGACGAGCATGGCCCAGGAGAGGGTCGCGGCAATGCCATAGATGAGATAGCTGCCGGAACGACAGCCAAGCCCAACAGCGGGCGTGTTGTACGCCACGTATATGGCAGCCCCGGTGGTGCCCCATTGGAGGAACAGGGCGACAATAGCGGCCCCGATCATGTGTTGAATCGCGGGGGTAGGAATTTTAGACCAGGCTGTGAACGCTACGAGATCTCGTGATTCAAACCTGCAGGACTCCGCCGCCTCCTCTGCTCCCTCCGGAATCGCTGCGTGAGCCTGGAAATTTTTGATCGACTCCTCGAACCCGCGCCCCACATGTTCAACACAAGCGAACGAGGTAAAGATGCGCGCGTAAGTGAAGATCGGTCCCTCCCTCCTTTCATCGCCGCGCACATCAAAGCCCCACCAGGTGGGAGGACGAAACGGCGCCAGAGGTGTTGAACACGCCAAAAGCGGCTGGGTACTGTCGTCGTCGTGATCGATGGTCATGGAGAGTGTGTGTAGTTCCAGTTCGCTGGTCGATGCGTAATTGTTGGATAGCGGAACCCCCAATCCGTCTAGACGTGGTACTTCCATCCTCGAAGTGCCATGACGCCGATTCGGAGTTCCCGCCCCGGGACCCGTGTCATTCGCCGCCGCCACAGGAGTTGTCGGTGGGGGCGGATCCAGAGGCGTCAAAGGCACGTGCACATCGGCATTCGCACACAAGCCTTTTTGAGACACGTATTGAACTTTCCCGGCAGCGTCGTGGTCGGGAATTATCTTGTTGTCCGTCAGAGCAGCCTTGATGCACCCAGCCTTATATTGTGAGCCTACACAAATATAACTGGAAGATATGAGCCCACGGACAGAGAGAGATATGAGAACGGAAGGATGCTCACCCAAAGACGATTGGGAACCTGTGGCAGGCGCTGGGTTATTCACGAATCCAACGTGCTAACAGGAAAGGCTTACATCCAGCTCCAGACAGTGCTGGAAGCAAATTGAAGGCCAACGTCAGGGCTGCCAAGAGAGTCATGGACAGCCGCGATAAATGAGATCAAGTAGGTCAAAATGCCAGGAGAACTGTAGACGGTCCTCAGTATCAGAATTGGCATTCGTATAGATCGATCTTACCTTGAGCAAGGAAAGAGTATGTGAAGCCGCGGCGTGTGTTTTCGAGATCTTTGGCGGCAGTCTTCCAAAAGTTGGCTATACGATCGTCATTCAGGACGATGAGACTGGCGAGTTCTCCGTTCCTCTGATTGGCACGCATAGGACATTGCTGTGCCTCCTGAAGAATCAATGCGGCTGCGTCTACCCGTTGAACCATGTAATGGTACTGGTCGCGCGTTTCTTGCGCATGCTTTCTGAGTTGTTCGAATTTGTGGGAGATGTATCGTCGGTTGAACGCAGTTAGCGCCAGAGAGTACGCGGCCAGGGCCGGGCTGCCGACAGACAAGAAGCTGCTCAGGAGGTCCATCCAACCACTCGCTTCGAAGGGTAGCTGGGCGATCAGGGCGATCCACGGTAGCAACCACGTCGCAATAGCGATAGCGGATGATGAAAATTCTACACTCTTGCTCCGGTTGGGTGAGTGGTCATCATGAGAGTGGGTGAACGCACTTGTCTGAGGATTCCAATCCCGCAGTTCTCCTGGCAAGCTTTAAACGTTATGCCCCAGACATCGGGTGACACGCTGCCATTGGTAAGACACGCAGCGGGAGCGGCAATGGCCTCCCCAAGTTTATTGACGAGGCCCTCGGAGGTGCAATTGAAGGTGGCGGCACATGAGTCCTGCCAACTCGGCACATACTGGGTGCTCAAGGAAATACCCATAACCCGTGTGATCGGCAGAGCAGAGGAATGCTAGTAGAAGACAAGAAACGAGGGGGAAAGGAAGTGGCTTTTCTATGGCAGGCGGAGCAGCGCATAGGATAAGACCTAATAAGACTCAGGATAAGGGTAATAGGTGTGACAGTGATAGTGATCACATTTTTGGTATTGTGATGAGAGATGTGCACTAACCTGAGCGGCAGCGCTCCGCAGCGCCCGGGAGCGATGTGCACGCGGCCGCCGGTGGGCGTCTCCTCTGCCCTCCATATAATACCATACTCATATTTCGACGTGTGTCTTGTTGCTTCTTGTGTGGCCTGGCCTTCGGTATTCCCGTTTCAGATATTTCCACCGCTCCGCCGGCGCTGGGGCCGCCCTCGCGCAAGCTTGGCGGGGTGGCAGAAGTCGATTAGGTACATCTCCCCCCTTCGCCAAGCCTGAAATCTCGTCCATCGGTCTTATCGTCATTGCGCGCGGACATAGAAGACAAGAAAAGAGGGGGAAAGGAAGTGGTTTTTCTGTTGGTGTTAATAGCCCCTGTGTCGAGAATAACTTGATTGGTCATTTTAATGGACGGCGGCCCTCGCGCTCCACGTCAGCCGTCAGCCGTCTGTACAGTGCATTCAACGTAAATAACGAACCGCTGACTCTAGAGTAAATGGCGCGCATTTCAAGAGTACTGTGGGTGCCTGCACAGGGCGGTCAAGACTGAAGAAAGAAACCTGCAAGCAAAACGCTGATTTCGGGGACGATGAGACCGTCCAGCATCATTAGTACTTATGCAGAAAAATGCAGAAGTTGACAAGACTCGCTCATTATCTCTAAGTTCTACATTTTATCAAGGAAATGCCCGATCGCGATTCGCCAAATGGAGAAGACACCGACACCGCTCTCGACGGCACGTCAACAGGATAGGTTCCGGTACGCCGTCATTTGTAATGACTCGGGGTAAAAGTTCAAATCAAATCAACGGGAAATTCCTGGTACCGACTAAGTACCTACATTCAAAAAAACTGATGGCGCGGAATGATCCCGTCTAGGCCTTTCCCTTTCTGGCCTCTCAGAATCGTGAATTTAAAAAGTTTGATGCGGGTAGTTCCGAGATCCTCGGTCTAGGCCTTTCCTATTCTGGCGGCTCCCTTGCGGCTCCCAAACATTTAATTTCTGAGGTCTGAACATGCGGATAGTTCCAAGACCCCCAGTAGTTGCTGAATCGTTAAGTCGAAAACCACATTCATTGATCCATAATACAGGGAACATCACAACCATTCAATCATACTTACCGTAAGTACCTTCGTGTGAATCAGAGCTTGCTCCCCACACAATGTGAACATCTGTAAATCTTTAGCACTCCGAAATTTTATTATCCTGATACACCTGATTCCAGCATATTGCGGGCGAGCGAGGCGAGTCGGCCGAGACTCGTGAGCGAGTTATCCAGCGCCTTCTGAATTTTGAAACAGTGGCAGGTAGCACTGTATAGATTGAGACAAGAAAGTAAATGAACAGGGTAATGTATAAGGAGGTGCCAGGGATGCCTGGAGGGCCTTATGACGCAGCTGGTGTAAAACACACCGACATGTTTACCGGGCTGACCACCGAAGGCCGTGTCATCCCCCCGGGTTGTAGTGTCATCCCGCCGGGTTGTAGTGTCATCCCGCTGAGTTGTAAGAGGTTGCAAGTTGGCCGACGGGTGCATACCCGAAATCACGCATTATTGATATATATCCCGGCGCTGTCGGGATGATGCATGCACTTGCTGACTTTACCGATTACTGAGGAAGGTCTCGAAGGGAATAATCCCGTGTTACGATGACAAGTTGCAGTTCCAAGTCATCTGACCGCACGCGGAGCATTTATACGTGAAGAAAGAATTATTTCGCAGGCTTTGAGGTAGTTTCAACATTGTATCGCCACTTTTACTTGGAAATAATATCAGAATTGTTGTGAAAACACCAAGAAACAGATAAGATGCTGAGAGCTCGGTCTCAGACTTCATATACAGAGTTGCAGGACCTCTTTCGACCTCTCTCTCTGCACCTCTCCGTCCCGATTGGGGATCGTGGGAGTGATGGGAGGCCAACTCTCAACTCAACCAAAACTCGCATCACATCGCTTAATCGAGTTGAGATGAGTTGAGCTTGCCTCGCTCCGCGGCAACACTGCCAAGTCCACACGTCATCCATCTGTAGATTGGCGCCCGACGGAAATAACCTTGACTCCAAAGCGCGAGAAGAGTATCGTGGTGCTATCAGAGGTATCGATCTAAAATAGATTCAGATATGCGCTATAATAAAATAAGTACAGGTCAAATATAAGTAAGTAAGAACGTACCTCAGCCGGGTGAGAGTGAAACGACTGAGGAACGGGATAAGTAAATAAAAAGATGGGCGGAACTGTAGCACATAAGCAAGATGAGATAGGGCGCTTAAACCGGGCGCTAGAACGAGCCGGCGGAGCGGTGGAAATATCTGAAACGGGAAGACCGAGCCTAATAAAAGGCACGCGAGAAGCAACAAGACACACGTCAAAATATGAGTATCATTATGAAGGGCACGCCCACCGGCGGCCGCGGGAACGAGTGCACATCGCTAGCGGGCGTCGCCAACTTCCAACTTGAAGGCGTCGCAGAGCGCTGTCACAATACCAAAACGGCCCTACAATATTATCACTATCACTGTTATCACTACCACACTTATCCTGAGTCTTATTCTATGCGCTGCTCCGCCTGCCACAGAAAAGCCACTTCCTTTCCCCCTCGTTTCTTCAGGCGTATGTGCAACGTATGCGAAGTTATGATTGATCACGGAGTTGGTGGGGTCCAATGCGTCGCGATTAATCAAGACCTACAATTGTAACAGTGCACACATGCCTACGCATGCACATCAACTCGGCTGCTCTCTCATTCAATGTGCCGCTCCCATCAATGCGCGCCCCATCGCGATCAAGTCGCGATCCAACGCCAGTCCCTTTACCTACCTACCTACCTACCTACCTACCTACCTCGGTTCTTGTCCCCGTACAGTATCGCCGCCCCGCTCCGTGCTATGCCCTGAATACTGGTACACGGCATTGCTGTCACGCAGGGCTACCCGCTCATGCTCTGTTTGCCCCGGACGTCCCTCCCGCGACTGGGACACTAGGCCGCCTTGCAGCCCGGCCCCCCGCATTTCCGCAGGCCGAGCGTCCCTTGCTTCCTCGATGCGTACGATATACGCGTCATTTGTTGGCATAATCCCGACCTATCCGTTTCCGGATCCTCAACGCGCCCCCACCGAGCTAGCGCTGCTTCCTCGCAGCGCTTGATACACGTGTAACTCCCCCTCCAATATCTCGCCATCAGTTCTTCCAGGCCACAACGCGCCCACCTCCCGCCGGCCGATCCTCCCCCCGCCCTGCTCCGCACTCCTTCCGTGCGCACGCCATGCTCTACGGGTCGTTTCCTGTGTTCCACATGCTGTAAAGCATCAGTTCAGGTCGCTCCTTATCCATACGCGCCGCCGTCCCCGCTCCCCGTTGTCCCTGCCCGCCGTTCCCGCCCGCCGCTCCCACCGCTCCCTCCTGCCCGCCCGCCTCCTTCCGTGCACCCCCGCCGCACGCTTTCTGCACCTCACATTCCGCTTCATAACCGAATCCCCGCTCGCTACACGCCGTTGACCCACCACTGATCAAAAGCTGCTTCCAGTACTCGATACATATGCTTACTCTGTATTTTTTTGATATAGTATATCATAATGATCATGGTAGATAGTTATATACTCAACGGAACGTTCTAAGGTCTTGAGGCTGACAGTTCAGGATTTGAGTACCGGACGAAGATCGCGGTCTATCTCCGTATAAGGTTTAGGCTTGTGAACAAGCACTGTCGGTACAAATTTTCAACCATACCTTCGAATACATGAAGTCTTATATTTTCATCAATGGTTAGTCTCCGTGAGGCTATTTATCCTGTCAGACCACAAATATATACAATTCTTGGGTCCATGCGCACCAATTTTCTGTTACCCAGATATTAGGCACTTTACAATTTTAAGTTTCACCAAATATTTGGTTACCAGTCGATCTGGTTCAATATTATAAAGTGAACCGGCTGCTCAGATTTCTTTCAAGGCGTCTCCGAGTGAAGATCAAGCACAACTTTCTTGTTACCCAGATCCTTATGCCACAATGTGACATGTGTGACTTTCTCGCTTCCACTCCACCAGACGACATGGATTAAGGATCTCGCTGAACTTGTTTTCTGTCAGTCTATATTCAATCCGTACACTCCACCTCGCACCCTGGACTGTCTTTCGGCTTCTCCGCACCCTCCTTTTACAGAGAACGAGAGGAGGGTCGCTCTCATCTTTCCCGCATCTTTTCTCTCCTTCTCTCTGTGCAAAATGTCAGCAGGATGCACTATTCCGACCCCCATTGGCTTGGTCAATGGAGGAACTTCAAAAGTTTTCCATGCAGGTTGCGAAAGGAAAATAGCGGATTAATTCAGGTATGTGACAGTAGAATTGGTGATATACCACTTTATTGGTTCAAACGTGGCCATCGACCACCGTCCCGCCCTTAGCGTCTCTATCTCGTGCTCCTCCCCCACCTAATATATAAACACTGATGCTCCCTGAATTGTGGGTACGGAAGGATGTGCAAAGATGTCGAAAACGCATTTTGCACCGCCCGCTCCCGCTATTAACCTTCGCTCCACGAAATCTGTGATCTTCGTAACCTAGCCCACAATCAATATTTTTGCCGCGCTTTTTTGCAGAACTTTTTCGTGCTCGTGGTCGCGGCGACGTCGAGAGTGGTTTGATGGCTGTTCGCCAAATGTGGAAAGCATCAAGCCGAAAATGCGGTACAACCAAGGTACATGGCCCGCCCTGATGGTTTCAGCTGACATTAGTCGAGGCTGGGGAACCCTTGGCAAGTGCAAGCGAGTGTCTGCGAGCACATTGATGAAAGCTGAGGTGATTAAACAAAACGCATCGACAACTGCCGAACTTAATTGAACACGGTTTTTAGGCCATTGTCGATAGGTGATTGATCACCCCCCAGTCTATGGTGCTTGACCAAGTGTGCAGTCCGACTGAACAGCGCCGGTGCGGTGGAAATTTTTAGAAGAAACAGAAGAAAAAATTGACGTATTATACGTTGACACCAGCTTGGTTAAGATGATGACGCCAAACCTACGAATGCGCGCATCCGGGCAAACCGCCTCGCGAGCACACCGGTACCAGGCGCGCACACCCACACGAGGACGAGCAAAAGCCAGGCCCAATTACAGAATACAGATTAAAAATGTTTTTAAAATACAAGGGTGTACGAATCGTTTACGAAGTCCCGTCGCCTAAGTACGCGAAGAACCCTCCAACCAGGACGCTCACCGCGATCGAAAATATGAACCTGCCTATCCAAACGCCCCCGGCCGTCGCCCTGAGATCGACTGCCCCCTTGAACACGGGTGTCCAGCCATTCGCACCGTATTGAATGGCGTCGGTCTGGCACCAGCAGGTTTGGAACGTTCCGATGTCCTCCAGGACGCTGGACACGACGAGCCACACGGCGTTGCTGATAGCGATAGCCTTGCCAGTGAACCGCGTGATGACTGCCAGACCGGCGAGTGCGTTCATCACGGCCGTGCGTGGTCGTTCAGGATCTTGCTCGAATCGCTGCATGAATGCATGCGAGACAAGATGGGAGAAGACAAGCATGGCCCAGGAGAGGGTCGCGGCGATGCCATAGATGAGATAGCTGCCGGAACGACAGCCAAGCCCAACAGCGGGCGTGTTGTACGCCACATATATAGCAGCCCCGGTGGTACCCCATTGGAGGAACAGGGCGACAATAGCGGCCCCGATCATGTGTTGAATTGCGGAGGTAGGAATTTCAGACCACGCTGTGAACGCTACGAGATTTTGACGCGCGTGAAAGCCGCAGGACTTCGCAGCCTCCTTCGGTTCCTCTGGAATCGGTTCGTGATCCCGGAACTTTTGGATCGACGCTGCGAACCCGCGCCGCACATATTCAGTGCACGCGAACGAGGTAAAGATGCGCGCGTAAGTGAAGATCGGTCCCTCCCTCCTTTCATCGCCGCGCACATCAAAGCCCCACCAGGTGGGAGGGCGCGACGCGGGCGCCAGAGGGGCTGGCAAAAGCGGCTGGGTGATGTCGTCGTGATCACTAGTCAGGGAGGTCCGGCGTGCATGTGGGTTCACTTGACTGGTCGACGCTTGATTGATTGGTACCAGAGGAGTGGCGTCTACCATGCTCGGAAACCTTGCAGGCAGCGTATGGGAGCGATTTAGCCCAAAAGAAGCATCTTTTCTGTCCACCCTTCTCGCCCCGGACCTCGTGTCACTCGCCGCCGCCGCAGGCGTTAAAGGCGCATACACATCGGCATTTGCACACAGGCCTTTTTGATACACATATTGAACTTCCCCGGCAGTGTCGCGGTCGGGCATGATTCTGTTGTCCGTCAGAGCAGCCTTGATGCACCCAGCCTTATATTGTGAGCCTACACCAATATAGCTGAAAGATATGAGCCCACGGACAGAGAGATATGAGAACGGAAGGATGCTCACCCAAAGACGATTGGGAACCTGTGGCAGGCGCTGGGTTATTCACGAATCCAACGTGCTAGCAGGAAAGGCTTACATCCAGCTCCAGACAGTGCTGGAAGCAAATTGAAGGCCAACGTCAGGGCTGCCAAGAGAGTCATGGACAGCCGCGATAAATGAGATCAAGCAGGTCAAAAATGCCAGGAGAACTGTAGACGGTCCTCAGTATCAGAATTGGCATTCGTATAGATCGATCTTACCTTGAGCAAGGAAAGAGTATGTGAAACCGCGGCGTGTGTTTTTGAGATCTTTTGCGGCAATCTTCCAAAAGTTGTCTATACGCTCGTCATTCAGGACGATGAGACTGGCGATTTCTCCGTTCCTCTGATTGGCACGCATAGGGCATTGCTGCGCCTCCTGCAGTATGAACGCGGCAGCGTCTATCCGTTCAAAAATGCGATGGTACTGCTTGTGCATTTCTTGCTCTGCCCGGTCTCTGAGTTTTCGGAATTTGCGGGAGATGTATTGTCGGTTGAATGTAGTTAGCGCCAGAGAATACGCGGCCAGGGCCGGGCTGCCGACAGACAAGAAGCCGCTTAGGAGGTCCATCCAACCACTTGCTTCGAATGGTAGCTGGGCGATCAGGGCGATCCACGGTAGCAACCACGTCGCAATAGTGATGGCGGATGATGAAAATTCTACACTCTTGCTCCGGTTGGGTGAGTGGTCATCATGAGGAGAGTGGGTGAACGCACTTGTCTGAGGATTCCAATCCCGCAGTTCTCCTGGCAAGCTTTGAACGTTATGCCCCAGACATCGGGTGACACGCTGCCATTGGTAACGCACGCAGCGGGGGCGGCAATGGCCTCGCCAAGCTTATTGACGAGGCCCTCGGAGGTGCAATTGAAGGTGGCGGCACATGAGTCCTGCCAACTCGGCACATACTGGGTGCTCAAGGAAACACCCATAATATGTGTGATCGGCAGAGCAGAGGAGTGTAGAAGACAAGAAACGAGGTGGAAAGGAAGTGGCTTTTCTGTGGCAGGCGGAGATAGTGCTTTGTAAGATTGATATCAGGAATGGCGGGACGTGTAAGAGGGGATGGCGGGGTGTATGGGATTAATCGAGTCAATAACCCTGTGTCGAGAACAATGTCAATAGTGTAATGGACGTGCCACACGTCAGCCGTCAGCCGCCTGTATTCGACGGAAATCAAACCTTCGACTCGAGACACGGCGGACAATCATCTGTCATATGCGGTTCCGGTTGCACCTGTCATGGAACTGTCACTTGAGCTGTCATTTGCTTAAATCCGGCCGCCTACCCCTTTAGGCGAGTTTTCGGATTTTTCCGCGGCCACAACGAGCCACGATGCTGCCTCGTGTTTTTGGTGTATTTCGTTTTTGAATACAGATTGGGAAAATAAAACAGATTTGAGACCTCTTTCTCAATTTGCCCGGATTGTCCGCATAAACAGTTAACTGGAATACAAAAGATTGAAAGAAATATTTGAGAAATATACTGGTTAACATAATTAGATGATCTAATCATATCTAATCGTATCTATGATTTGGGTAATCTTCTTTGTCTTCGCACCAGTGGCGAACTTTGTTTCTACTGTTCAGCTACATGGAGGAACATCCACAGGGCAAGCCCAACTATATATTGTGTCATTGCCGCTCGCATGACTGCAGGGAGCAAACCTGGGAGGCGAAGGACGGGACGACAAAGAAGGGCAAGTGGTGCCATAAGTCCACAGCATCGAGACACCGCACAGAGGATAAGGAGCTTGTATCAGCAAAGATATTGCCTCCAGTAAGATTCTGCACAGAAATCAGAAGGCAACTGGTATACTAATTCATAACAGGCTCACAATGCAGTGGTGGAGAAACCGCTAGTGGCGGAATATAGGCCGCCAACGGCTCTTGCAGTCGTTGGAAATGAAGATAATATATTTGAGGAGGGACTAGGTTGGATCCGTTTATTTTGTGTTTGAGTGCAAGCCGTTGATTTATTTCTTTCAGGACTCGCTGCAGCCCGTCGACGTCTCATTTTTCTTGCATGCACGCTCGTGGCTTGGCTGCATCTTGTATGCGGTCTCAGCCGAGATGCGAGCCACCGAGTTCTCAAGGTCCTTGGTCTCATCATAGCGATAGTATCCGCGCCAGACACCAATTATAAAATTCCCAAGGACGTCCGCACAGCTGTGAAACACCTTTCCATTGAGCCAGTAATCAAGTGGTCTATTTGCTGCCCTACCTGTTATCGAGTGTATTCCTTCGACGACCTTCCACAAATTTGCCTTGCTCGAGAAACAGGTGGATCGCGCCCATGCAACACCCCACTCTGGGTGGAACGGCAAACTCGTGCAGGCCCGAAAATTGTCCCCCGGCGTCTGTATTCCACCCAGAATTTCCACAGTTGGCTGGCACATTTTCTATCCCGGCCCGGGATGGAGGAGTTGCTTCGAAAGTCCCACCTCCATCATCCAAATCCAGACAGAATGTCTTCCATTTGGGATAGCCCAGCCTGGCAAAGTCTAGGATCATTTACCTCCGAGCCCAATAATCTTGTATTCAGCTACTTCATCGACTGGTTCAATCCCTTTATGAACAAAATTGCTGGAAAGTCAGCATCCTGCGGGGCGATCATGGTGGTTTGTCTCAATCTTCCCTACGAGATGTGGCATTTCCCGGAGAACACATACTTTGTCGGAATAACACCCCCTCCCAAAGAGCCCATGGTCACGACAATAACCGCACTCTCCGACCCAGTTGTGGACCAGTTCCAGGAAATGTGGCATGGAAAGATGGTGCCGACACATAATCACCCCAATGGCGACTTCTACCGGGCTGCCATTATTGCTGCGATTGGCGATCTCCTGGCTCTCAAAAAAGCACTAGGCTTCGCCGGCCACAGCTCCCATAATTTTTGCTCCTTTTGCAAACTCCAGCGTAACGACATTGATCGGCTCGATTACAAGAGCTTCGAGCCACGATTTGGGTGGGAGATCCTCCGCTGGGCTAAAGCCTGGCTTGTTGCAGAAACAAAAGTTGCTCGCAAAGCTATATTCAAGCAGCACGGATGTCGCTGGTCGTCCCTTAACAAACTTACGTACCGTGACCCAGTTAAGCACACAGTGCTCGGAGTCATGCACAACTGGCTTGAAGGTGTCCTTCAGCATCACTGCCGTCTTAAATGGGGCATTGGTTCCGATGCTTCGAAGGCTGGTAGCACCAGCGCCTTTGACATGGTATCCTCCTCCTCCAATTCCGATGTGGAGATGATGGACATAGACGACAACGCCATCACAGCCGAGCTTGAGGAGCTCCATCAGGACAGTTTTATCCAGCATGACGCACCAGCCTCCCTCATCCGCCGTCCATCATTCTTGTTCATCCGTGAGTCTGATGATAATGCGACAACGGAGCAAGAGGATGACGATGGCGAGGAGGAGGAGGATGACGGTGAGGAGGATGAAGATGCAATCTATGACAGCGAGAAGCCATTGCTGAGGGTGTTCGACAGCGAGTCCATGGCAATTATTCATGCAGGGCTAGCCGATGTTGTGATTCCTGCCTGGATTGATCGGCCACCCGTCAACCTAGGAGAGAAGGCACATGGAAAGCTGAAGGCCGATAATTGGCTTGTTTTATTCACCATCTTTTTCCCCTTGATTATCCCCGAGCTTTGGCACCATCCTTCGTCGTCGAGAAGAGACCTCAAATTACTTGAAAACTTTCACGATCTCATTGCTGCGACAAACATCCTCTGTTCTTACACAGCGAGCCCACCGGAGGCTGATCGATACGTCGAGATCTATCTAAGATACCTCCAGTCCTCCCAGTCGCTCTTTCCGGGTCTCACAACTCGTCCTAACCATCATTACGCCATGCATAACGGTGATCAGATGAAGTGGTGGGGTCCGCTGATGAAGCTCAGCGAATTTATGTACGAACACCATAACGGAAGCCTGCAGAAGATCAAAACGAATAACCACATGTGTAAGCGGGAGTTGAACACATTAAAACACTTGACTTACATGAAATAGGGGAACTTGACTTAACAATGCTTCGCCAAATATGTCGACGGGGGAGGTTGTTTGCGTCAATCAGCGATAGCGCCCAGCCAGCAGACTCAAAGTCTCCCGTTGCTGAGGCAATGCGAGTCCTATCTCCCCGAGACCCATTGGAAAGCCCTCAACAGCTCTCACCTGCACAAGAAACCGCCTACAACGGCTCCGGAGTCTTACTCGATTTGTTGATGTATGAGCTGATTTTGGGCTACTGGAATCACACGCATTCGCCTCCCTATATCCATGCGGCAGAGCTCACATACGACCTCCTGGACGCAGGCGTTAACGTGCTTCCAACTCGAGCGGTACAACTTACCGAATTCAAGCATAAAACACGGCTGTTCTCCACCTTCAAAAAACATCATGGCGGTAGTTCTGTTTCTTTCCGTCACCCCCTGACGGGACAGAAAGACTTTGGGTTCATCCAATGTATATGGACACAGGCCCTTCAAGGACAGAAGCAGACGTTCGTAGTTGTCCAGCCCCATACAGATGTCAGCCCGATGGATGCTGCGAAAACACCATACCCCATGCGTCCAGGGTTCGCATGCATGGTGCGGTACTCGGAGCCAATACGTCCGCAACCTCAGCTCATTGTCGAGCCTCGCCACATTATCTCCCATGTTGCATACTATCGGCGGCCGCAGGGGACGTATGGCATTAAGCAGGCTATCACAATTTTTGTAGATTCGTTACATCGGAACCGAGATTAATACAACACGAAGTTGCAGATACACCCGACGCGAAGTCGAATGAGGTAGCACCAACGCGAAGTTGGTGGAGGAAGGTGAGATGGTGTAGACATCGTATCTTAACAAACCAAAACATACCTCACTGCCACATCAATCCCCTTCTCTGCTGACCAGTGCCGACTATATGTCCGCGCCAGGCCGCAAGTTTGGGCAGACTGCGTTCTGACCCCACCCCATCCGGTGGTGGCCGCACAGTATCTCACCATCCCTCTTCCTTCTTCTCATCGCCCTTGGCTGACACACGTCCAGGTCGTGATTACGACGTACCAAACCCTCAGCATGGACTTTCAAATCCCCAAGGACGTAGACCCATCCGAGAAGGCTCAGTGGCTCTCGCGATACGGGTATGTCTTCACGGCTCCATGCTGGTTGATGCACTGACAGCAGCGCACTCCAAGCATGCTCGATACCGCTTGGGCGACAACGTGAAGGTGCACGCGCGCGGTGGCCCCGAAGCCGTTCGAGGACCGCCTGCTTGACTCGGACTCGGACGACGACCTCCCGGATGCCCCGCTGCTCGGTGCACTCATCAAAAAAGACAAAGCCGCGCAGGACTCGATCTCCGCACACAAGGGCAAGGGGAACGCTGGATCGCCCCGGGGGAAAGGGAAGGGCAAGACTGGGAACGACGAGGTCGACATGCCGTCCGCTGCGGTGATCTCAAATTGGGGCCGCAGCGACCGTCTTCGGGGTTTGAGGCCGAACACGCTGTCGTCGTTGCTGGGAGCGATGTCCCATCAGTGCTCTCCCACACAAAAGTAAGTCTATCTCACTCATTTCTTGTCCGATTTTCTTGAACTAACAAGAATCCTGCAGCGCCACGAGTTTCCCGAGACGATGGTGGGGTCGTATTTGGGGTTTGAGGCCGAACGCGCCGTCGTCGTCGCTGGGAGCGATGATCCCATCAGTGCTCCCCCAGACAAAAGTAAGTCTATCTCATTCCTTTCTTGTCCGATTTCCTTGAACTAACAAAAATCCCGCAGTGTTACGAGTCTCCCAAGACGATGGTGGGGTCGTCTTTGGGGTTTGAGGCCGAACGCGCCGTCGTCGTCGCTGGGAGCGATGATCCCATCAGTGCTCCCCCAGACAAAAGTAAGTCTATCTCATTCATTTCTTGTCCGATTTCCTTGAACTAACAAGAATCCTGCAGTGTTACGAGTCTCCCGAGACGATGGTGGGGCCGTCTTTGGGGTTTGAGGCTGAATGCGCCGTCGTCGTCGCTGGGAGTGATGATCCCATCAGTGCTCCCCCAGACAAAAGTAAGTTTATCTCATTCATTTCTTGTCCGATTTCCTTGAACTAACAAGAATCCCGCAGCGTTATGGGCCTCTTGAGACGATGGTCAGGTCATCTTGGGGGTTTGAGGCCGAACGCGCCATCGTCGTCGCCGGGATGATTTGCAAGGGTGTATTGCAGGACCCTCTGTAGGCAGCGAGTTATGTATATATATTTAAATGTAATTTATATCCTGGGAGGTTGAAACGAGTATTTTGTATGTACATGAACCTGAGTGTCTGGGCGCCGCCCGTAGGGCACTTACAACCGAATTGGTGATGGAGGAGAGGTTGTTTGGCTGTGCCTTGTTTGGCAACAACCTCTCCTCCTCAAACCTAGACGCGTCGCGTCCCTCGGTCACTCTCCACGCTCCTCTGTCACACCGCGTCCATTTTCACTCCCTGGAGGGTGAAAACCGGCACCTCGGCAGGCTGGCCATCTCCGGCCTCGCGTTTCACCTCATCTGGGCTATCTTCTCTGGCCTCCCTTTGTTGTCCGTCCTTGCTATGCTCATTGAGATCTCGAAAAAGACCGAGAGATTATGTTATTCATCAATATATACAGTACATGTAGCGTCGATATGATACATTAGTATGTATTTTCTTTGTGAATACATTGTATGCAATGTCCAGTAAAATTTCAAGACCCGATCTCGTGCTCCAGGCGCATGGGGACGACTGCGGCTCGCCCAAAGAGATCGTAAAAACTTTGGGTGTAGTACAGGGCAACCTTCTGCTCCAGGAGGCGGACAGCATCGGAATCCCACTCTGTTCGCCCCTTTGCGGTGTCGATTTCCTTGGGTCGCTCGCAAGGAACTGACCAGTCGCGCATGATACGCGCTGTGCAGAGGAGATACGGCAAGCGGTTCATTGCTCCAAGTGCTGCCAGTCCTCTTTGGCTTTCGCGAAAATCCAGCCCAATCAGTCCCTCCCCTGCGAAACACCTGCGACACTCGTCAGGTCGATCCAGCCCAGAAGCGCGCACATCCAAGGCAAGGAACTCGTAGCGAAAATTCATTTCAGCGAGCTCCCACAAGAGCTCCTTCACGCTGTGTACATGCATTGGAGGAACAGCTTCTGGCGGTACTGGGAATTCTGTCAACGCGTTGATACCGCAGGCCTTGAAGGCAGGCAGCAACAGCTCCTCCAGACTCGCGCTGCGTGCTTGTGCACGAGTACCTGCCCTGCCCTGTTTCGTAACTTTGCCCTGCAGCACATCTCGCCACTCTTGCGTGGACAGCAGCGCGCAGGGCAGATCGGGATCCGCAAGGCGAAATATAAGTGCGTCACACACCAGCCTGTAGTGGTGGTAGAGCATGCGGCGGCGAGGTTCGTCCTCGGGAGAAGCAAGCAAGGCAGGCTCTGGTAAAACGTAGCGTTGCGGTACGTCAATACCACAGGCTGGGGGGCGACTTCTGTCAATTGCTGCAAGTGCAGTGGCCCAGGAAGTGATTGTTGTCGGCATTTCTAGGCGTTCGATCGGCAAAAATTTGTCGCGGGGCACCTTGGCATTAGGGTTCGGCCCCTTTGCCTCCTTCTGCGCCTTGGCCTGCGCTCGGGCTGCAGCATCTGTAACGCGATTAATTAGTTCTTCAAGCCAGCTCAAAAATGAAAAGACTCACATGGTGATCCCTTCCCGCTTGGCGGTGCAGATACTTTCTGCTCTACTCGTCCAACCCGAGAAGTTTCGGCAACAGAAGTGCTAGCGACGCTTGGGCTGGCTGCTTCAAACGGATTCCGGTACCACGGCATATTCTGCGTGCAGCGGTGCAGCAGGCGCAGGCGGTCGTCAAGTCGATCCGTTGCTGCCACCGGGGAGAACCCAGCAGCTGGATTCATCTCCAGGAAATCGGTCGCTGCAAAGGGCACGACCACCCGCAAGATGATCTCATCTGAGAACACTTTGAGGGGCCGGATTAACCAGCACGGTAGGCATGCCTTCCAGAAGAGTTGGGCAAGGTGGGGATCGTCTGTGAAGCAGCCCATGGAGTTGTCAGGATGGGCGGTGTTTGCGTTGGGGTCCTCGATGCCTTCCATGCGCGGCTTGTACTTCGTCATGTATCGCAGCATCCCCGTGAGCTCAAGAAATTCACGCTGTACAGCAACGACACCAAGCTGCATTCGGGTGTAGGTTGCGGGGATTCTCAAATGCTCCAAACTCAGGTGAAGAGTCTGAACCAGTTGAGGGAAGAGCGGGATAGGTGTTGTGCCAGTGGGGAGGGATCTCACGTACTGCTCATACTCGTCGATGAGCGCGTGGACATGAATTGAGAAATTTGAAAACCGGGCGTGACTGAGTCTGCCCAGCCCACGGGTGAGGGTCAATCCCGACGCAGGGCAGACAAAGTCGTCGCGGGTTGGGTTCCACCACATCACTCCAAGTTCCTGCTGACCCCGAACAGACGTAGGTGCCTTGGGAATGGCAGCCAGATGGCAGAAGTTCTCGACGTAGCGGTGGGGCCACAGGACAGGATCGTCAGGCCCGTAGCGCATATCCCTTCGTACAATAATTTGTTTAGGGTCGATCTGGGGCATGAGAGGGACATAGCGTGTGTTTGTAGTGACGAAATACGATGTACGCCCCATCTCGAAATGTGCAGCAACCTGTCCGTCCAATGGGCCAATAGCTTCTACTATTACTTGTTGATTTTTGAGAAGATTGACACCTTCAATGACAGAGGGGGCGTCCTTGACTTTCCAGGCATCTATCTTGGGCCACATTAGACTCGCTCTCCAGCTCATGATGATACTACGCACCATGGTCCATTAGTCTCATGGTGAGTATCTCCGTCTGCGAATCCATTTTGTTGACAGTCCACAGTCACAATCTCTGGCGCGAAGCCACAGAGGGAACTCACTGGCGCAAAGCCAATGGGGATGAATACACTGGCGCGAAGCCAATGAAGGTAAGAGGATGAATGATGTTTGGCGAAATTTGCCAAGTCCATGGCGACGTGACCAGTGACATCATCACGCACCGGACTTCATTCCCTCTTCCCGCCTCAGCGAGCTTCGCGCTCGCTTTGCATTTCTGTGCCAACTTCGCGTTGGTACATGCCAACTTCGTGTTGGTATACTTTTGGATTCCAGATCCCTTGACTCAACACTGTGTCTATACAACAACTTCATACGAGCAACTTCACACAAAACAAGTACGCTCTCTGCCTCCACTCGCAATCCTCAGTGCCCACTGACTGTCAACCTCAGCTTGATCAGACAGTTGGATTCATCCCCCACCCCCACCCCTCTGATTCAAGCCATACGCACCTGCCCATAGCCAACGCTACGCCTTCAAAATACCCTATGCACTCAGCTTCGTCAAGCCGGTCTCCCCCGTTCAAACATGTGTCTTGCAATCGGCTGGGGATCAATGCCAGATTGTCAAGAAGGAGCGAGGCTTTGTACTTAGCTGCATTTAGAACGCACAAAGAGACCTAGAGGTATTCTTTGTCCACGACATCTTTAAAAGCAGCACTAATCTTTGACTCTTGGCAGTTTACTTTCTTCTCGCACCTCGCACCATCTACCATCTACCGAACCCAACTGCATCACTGCAATATGGATCCGAATAATCCATCTCTCGGTGTCGATGCCTCCGTTGTTGCTGTCAATGAATCCTACGACAACTCTGTCACTTCGAGTGGCTATCATCTTCCCAACTCAGTCACTCCGAGTGGCTATCCCGACAACGGCTATCCCGACAATGCGGCCGCTGCCGCTGGCTATCTTGAGAACTCAGTCACTGCCAGTGGCTATCCCGACCACCCAGTCGCTGATGGTGGACACCCTGAACACCAACCTGTGGACGTTGCAGCCTTGATGGCCGCCAATAACGAGCTCACCGCAATGGTCAACCGAATGCAGATTGGGTATAACACCGAGGTGCAGACGGAGATGCAGGCATTCCGGGAATCAGTCAAGGACGACTTTCTCGCTGTGCAGGCTCAAAGAGACGCTGCGCGTGCTCATAACAAAGCACTTGCTGCGCAGTTTGCCGCTACAGTCGCTCGGCTTGAGCGTCTTGAAGGGTGCATTGTATTCATCCTTAACTTTCTTTGTTCTTCAATTCATGTCCTATCAGTACACCCGCACCGAGCTCAGCGCACAAACACACTCCCGAACGTACTCGCGACCCCCGCGTCAGGGCCACTCCATCCAAGGCTCATCCCGCGAAGGCCAAGTCCACCGTCAAGCCCAGTGCAGCAAAGCAACCCCCAGCTACACCAGAGCCGGCCCAGAAGTCTCAGCCATCACGTCGTTCTGGAACCTCCAAAGACTCTGGGCCTCACCCATCGCCTAAGCCGCCCCGCTCATCGCCCAACCCGTCTCGTGCATCTCCCAACCCGCCTCGTTCGTCCCCCAACCCGTCTCGTGCGTCTGCCAATTCGCCTGCCTCATCCTCGAACACAGCGCGTAGCTTGTCGAGTTCCGCTTCTTCATCCAAAGACAAGAGTGGAACCAAAGCCACGAGCAAGAATGCAACCACAAAAGGCACTCCAAGAAAGCTTGCCGAGCATCAGATGCTGAAAGGCGATATCGCTATCGAGGCTCAATCTTTCAAGGTATGGTTCCTTCTCTAATCCTTCTGGTAGTAGCTTATCTCTCGGCGGCCAGTCTACCTTCCAAACGCACATCCGTTTTCTGTGGGGTTGCTTGAACTCTGCCAGTGCTCCTTCATCGGCGACGCCAGGGGTTGTCCAGCAATTTGAACGCCGGTTCCAAGGCCTTACTGTTACCGAACTGAAGAGAAAGGGAGAAATTGGTATCCCCATTATTGACCCCAGCCAGGTCAAGGTTAGTCCGATATCGCGACTTGTGTGATCCGTTATTAATCTTCTTTGTCAAGGTTGGCGTCTCTGTCGAAGACTCTATTCGCTCCAAAAACCGGATAGTACGTGCATTCTTTCAACTGGAAGAGAGCGCCATTCTCCACGTCAAGGCTTACCTTGCTAAACTCGGCATCATTACCTGGGCAATCGACTTCAGTCAAAGCCCTTATTCTATGTACAATGCGGCCATGCGCATGTGCGCCATCGACACATTTCGCTTCTTGATTGCAGGCACATATTACGACTTCCTTCATCCAGACACCAGCTTTATCAAAGATTCTGCCCTCCTCGTTCGCTTGTATGACCACTTCGTCCACCGCTACATGTTCGACAAATGGAAGGTGGAAATACGGATGCCAGGTAGCAACGAAATCAATGCTGAGCGAAATAAAATCTCTCAGGCTCGTCTCCGTGTATGTTTTCAGCTATGTTTCCATAATCTTTGACTGATTTTTTCCCAGCTCCACGCGTCACGAGCAGCGTACCTGAAAGACTCGAAGGTCCCCAAAGGAGTCCAGCACATGTTCTCCCTCAAGGCCACCTCTGACGATGAAATCACCCCGAACGGCTCTCAGGCCTTTGCACGCGAGGAGAGGTCTCAAGCTGCGGATCAAGTTATTCGGGCGGTGGAAGGTCTCATGATGCAAGAACTCATTCAGGACGGCAAGACGCGTACCGCTAACATTCGTGGTCGACGCCAGGTCGCAGCCTTTGGTAACCGTCAACCTGGCTACTTTCGAGAGGTGAGATCTTCCCTCTTTTCATCGCCTCCCATTTTCTAATAATAATCTCTTTAGATACATAAAGGAATGCCGATCCAGTATTACGATCCTGACTGGTTCAACAATCGACCTCCCACGGCTCGGGCAAAAATTGCGCCGAAACTCATTGTCGCTATTGCCCCCGGCTCGACCAACTTCTTTTCCCGCCGTAGCGAGAATGCCTTGCCTATCGAGCAATTGACCGAGAAGTACGGTGCCGCCGTCTTCAGTCACTACGATCTTGATTTTGGGGAAGCCGACGGCGAGCCTTCGAGCAAGGGTGGCGATGGGTCTGCTGACGCTGATGACGAAGGCGAGGGTGACGATATTGGCAGCGAGGACAGCGAAGAAGACGCTGAACTGTCCGACGCAACCAGCATGAAGTCTTTCATTCATGACGACCAGGGTGGCTCGGACGAGCAGGATGATGAGATGTATGAGGAGGAAGGTACTTCGGGCGAAGAGCAGGACAGCGAGCAGGATGATATCATGCGCGGCGAGCCGGACACTACTTCGGGCAACGAGCAGGATGGCAAGGCGCAATTTGCTGCGGCGTATGACGTTGATATGGGTGCGATTGACCTTGAACGACAGATCTTCGATGCTAGCGACTCCGAGTAATTTCTTAATGTGATTTCTTTTTGACGTTCCAATACTTTACTTAGCAATCCTTTAATTCTCTCATTTATATATTTTTCCTACAGCTATGTAGCTAACCCTTGATACATTTCTTTTTTGGACGATCCGGGTGAATTGAGAAAGCCTTGATTTTATTATGTCGAAAAGGAAATACACCAAAAACACGAGGCAGCATCGTGGCTCGTTGTGGCCGCGGAAAAATCCGAAAACTCGCCTAAAGGGGTAGGCGGCCGGATTTAAGCAAATGACAGCTCAAGTGACAGTTCCATGACAGGTGCAACCGGAACTGCATATGACAGATGATTGTCCGCCGTGAGAGTAAATGGCGCCCGAGAAGAGTACTGTTGGTGCCTGCACAGGGCAATGGTCAAGACTGAAAAAGAAACCTGCAAAGCAAAACACTGATTTCGCGGACGATGAAACCGTCCATCATCATTAGTACTTAAGCGCGCCGAGGCGCTTCGTGCCCCGACACTTCTCCTCCGTGACACTGACTGAGTCTGACTCACTAAGCAGAGCCTAAGTTGGGAGCCATCGGAGATATTACAGTCCGAGCGGACTTTGAAGGCTTTGGACAACGCGATTTTATAAAGAGAGATGCAGGATTGACATCCGAGTGCTGCTACTGAAAGAAGAATAGTACGTTATAACGTTACCTTCCAATGTCCATGCACTTTCGTCTTTCTAAAGGTTTGTCAACTTTGGAGCGAAGGATGGAGAGCCATTCACATTTTTCCGGGAACGACACGAGTCTCGACACAACCAAGCAAACTTTTTCCAAACGTAAAATCGGAAGTAGCGTTTTGCCATCGCTTGCTCCCGCCGCGGCAGTGTGTAATTCATTGGACGCAGCGGCCCTGCGGTAGCGCCCCCAGTCCAACAGCGCCCACCTGCATTCAGAACGAGGAACGAGCGAGGGAGGCTGTCAAGCAACTGTCAAGAGAGACTACACACGTCAGCCACCGATTGGCGCCCGACGGAAAGCTTGGTAAGATTGACCTTTGTTGACATCAGATTGGTTGAAAGGGTGACGCCAAACCTGCGTACAGTCCACGCGTTTGCCGCGCGTAACCTCAACACAAACCCTGACGGAAGATATGGACCACCCCCCAAGATGCTCCATGAACATGCTCTGGTGCGTTAATCCCTCGTGTCTTGACGTGAACGGTAATGCTAAGAGTTTAACGGACCAGGAATACGCAGATTGTCGATACCTGCATCGTGTTCCGCTCATGGCATGTCCACTCCATGACCACTTTCATTGCATCCTGTATCGTTATCATGGCACTAGGAGTCTTCTACGAGGGACTCCGCGTATTCCAGAGGAAATTTGACGCCCGGATAGCGCTCGAACTGGTCAACGCTCCCGGGAATATCAGCTTGCCTCGCGACGACGCTGACGATTCAGGGAGCACCCATAGGACTGCGCCTCCAAGGTAAGTTTTTCACCAGTGGATTCTTGCATAACCTCGCTTGAAACTGAATGGTGCTGCCAGAACCAGGGTGCCGCTCCTGCTCCGCGGGCTGAGGGCAGCGCTGTATGGCACCTCAGTCTTCCTCTCGTTCTTCCTCATGCTTGTCTTCATGACTTACAATGTGTGTTCTCTCCTATATTAATTGGTGGAATCCCAGAATGACTGGACACGCCCACTAGGCGTACCTGATCCTCGCCACCGTCCTCGGCGCGGCCTTGGGCCACTTTTTGTTCTCGGGCACCGTCGATGTGGAGGCACTGCTCCGCGAGGAGGGCAAGGGAATTCCATGCCATTGATTTCATCCGATTTCAAAGGCTTCAATTGACAACCATCTTACGAACTTCATGTCTACCTTTGTGCCTCACGATCCTCTTTGTATGCTAGTTTTCCTCCTTTTCCACAATTCCCTTGAAAACGACTACAAATGACCGCATCAGTGAAACAACCAGGTTTTAAGATTGTCTTTCTGCGGCGAACATTGGTCTGGCGAATATGGGTGTGATTGCCATAACGAACATCTAACTTTTTTTTGGCCGAGCGTCAAGTGCAGTACCAGGTCCAAATCTTGTCATGGATCCTTGATCATCCTTCTGCGCTGAAAGGTTATTTGATCGGGTGTTGAGGATACTTTGGTTATGGAACTTCCATATTCTCAGCACCGACCTCTTGCGCATCCTCGAGTTGTATTGGAATTGTGCGCTCTGCCTTCAGAACGAGGAGGGTGCGGAAAAACTAAATTGTGCCACTGCGACTTTCTGCCACTCCATTATGATTGAGAATCTTCGCTGACCTTCGTCTCCAGTGAGCTCAGCTCTGAAAACTACGCATTACATGTCCATCGCCGTAAGTTGTCGCATCAGGTTTGTAAATGTGATGACATCCCCCGTTACTTTTCGGACCCAGGATTTCAGTTCGAGTTGTCGTAGCGGTTTGGTAATGGTAATGGTCCGATTTGGGTCCAGTCTCTCGAGTTGTTGACTTCTTTTGAACCCTCCGCAAAACATTGTCCGCAATAAAGTGGTCATCTCGACTAAATCTCGACTAGCAGTGAAAGGCAGTCAGCGGCTTCGTCTAAATATAAAATACACCCTGACAAGTAACTGACATGCGCAGTTTGATTTCCCTACGGAATTCCACATAAATTGTTCAGTCATCGATCTGAAAAAGCACAATTTTGACCACGACTTGTCCAGCATGCCCACCTACTCACGAAATGGTTCGCAGAGATCCTTTAGTATTTCCAACAATTTTACTCACAAAATCTCAGTATCATCCAACCTCCACCTGCGCTCTGGGCCAACGGACGTAGCAGACTCACCCTACGGTTACATCCCACACGAATACGTCGGCATCATTTTTCTCGTTTTATTCGGGCTCAGCACTCGTATGTGGGCCGGCTCGAGACAATTCGGTCCTCCGCTAACTCTAGTGTCTTTCTTCTAGTACTGCATATCGGCCAGGCAATTTATTACCGAATGTGGTGGCTTCTGCCTACCGCAGCCTTCTGCGGCGTGATCGAACTCATAGGCTGGGCAGGTCGGACGTGGTCAAGCATCTCGCCTAGTTTCGGAGACCCATACATGATGCAGTGCGTTCAATGTTGATCCTGTGTCTGGCTCATTCACCCTCCTCCGATTAGGATTGTGTGCACCATCGTCGGGCCTACTCCCCTTGTCGCCGTTCTCTTTACCCTCTTTGCGCGCGTAGTTGAACGCCTCGGGCAGGAATATTCTTTCATCACGGCTAAATGGTGTATGTGTCGTATTCGAACTGCATAGTGCTCGCTCGCTGATCAACGCGACCTACAGATATCATCATTTTCATCTCATGTGTTCGTACCCTCTTGTCTTCGCGTATAACAGTGGATTAATCTAGCCAGCTCCTCAGGATTTCGTCGCACTCGTGGTCCAGGGCCTCGGCGGAGGGCTACTGTCGAGCGAATCAACATCAACCAACGGGAACGCGATCATTGTAAGTCCCATCCCATTTGTGGTCTTTTCTTTGTGACTGATCATCGTATCTGCACAGGGAGCGAGTGTTATTTTGGCTGGAATCGTCGTTCAAACCATCGCCCTCTGCGCCTATTGTCTCTCAGCTGCGATTTACTTCAGGAGATACAGTTCCATCCGGGTAGTTGATTCTAGGAGTACACACATGGATAACCATCTCAAAATCATGATATACGGCATGAGCTTCTGCACCCTGACTCTTTTTATACGGTACGTCCCTCAACATTCGTCTGGAACCGAAGGCTGACGGTGCCTAGATCGATTTATCGCCTCATCGAACTCGGGCAGGAGATTTCGACGGATTTCAGGGGGAAAGTCATCACGACTGAAGTTTATTTCAGTCAGTTCTGAACAACAAAACGAAGCATATTCTTACACTGAGCAATTGACAGACGTTCTGGACGGCGGGATGGTCACTCTCGCGATTTTTACTCTGAACTTTGTGCACCCTGGGCGATTTCTTGGATCGGTGGGACAAGGAGGGATGAAGTGGAAATTAAAATTCCATTACAGCTGAGCGGGGCGACCTTTGCTTAATTTCTTCCATAGTTCAGTCAATAAAGTGATGTTCACTGTTAGAGTGCTCTTATCTTATCTTATCGACATCAAGATGATGGCTGTGCACTTGCTCCGTTTCGACCTCCGATTTCCGGGCTTCTCTCACCCTCCCTCGACGCCAATCTTTCATTCGCGTCTGCCCCCAATGAACGGGTCCAGCCAAAGGTCGGTTTCCGAGATCCTATGATGTGCCTGGCATTTGGAGTGGCGGTTCCCAAGTTCAAACATAGTTCGCAGGGACGATGGGGCCGAGACTTCCGTTCCCCAAGTGTAAGTCCGGATCCTTAACTCGGTGGAATTTCGCGCGTTTTATAGCTTAACAGGGTGGATTTTTCAAAACTTTCAACTCTCATGGAGGAACAGGTTGCCGTTCTGCGGCGGATGGACGAGAGGCAAAGCACGGGAGGTGGAATTATGCTCAAGCTCGTTTCCCCAGTGGCTAATATGCCTCGTAGACCTCTGGAAGCAGCCGATGCCGGAAGTACCGGCTACAAGCAGCAGCGCCTGGACTGCGCTGTTGAGATCCGCTCTCACGGACACGATTCAGCCCAAGGTGGATCGATGGCGTAGTGGCCTCGACGCGCTTCTGGTGTTTGTGCGCGTCCCGCAGCTTTCTTTTTGACAACCGCTACTAATCTCTTCCCTGTGAAGTTGGGTCTCTTCTCAGCCATAGTGACTTCGTTTTTCGTACAGTCCCTGACAACACTGCAGGAAGATCAGACGGTGCGGATGAACGAGCTCTTGGCTAATTTAACAGATATTATCATTGTTATAAGCGGTATCCCGCCCGAAAACCTGCATGTCTCTCAGCCCACTACTTTCCATCCAGACTCGACGGATGTGCGACTGAATTCATTATGGTCGCTTTCTCTTATTCTCAGTGTACGTGCACGCGATTGTGCATATGGGCAGGATGTCACTAACTGTATTTCTCCAGTTATCCATCGCCGCCCTGGCCGTCGCGTGTCGTGGCTTCTTGAACATGGTCGGCTGGTCGCGCTTCACCAAAGCGTCAGAGAAACTGATCGACATTCGCACGCGCTGGGCCTCATCCGAGCGATTTCTAGGTCCTACAATCGAGCTCCTTCCGCAGCTTCTCGTGATCCCTGTCCTCCTCTTCATCGCAGGCCTTCTCGACACCCTTTTCTCCAGTGTTCTCCAGCTTTCGCCAGCACCTATGCCCATCCTCTTCACATCCGGCATCTCATTGCTCTTCATCTCGGGAGTAGCTGTCCTGTTGTGTTACACCCTTGCCCAACAAAGTATCAATCCCTCGGGTTCGCCCTTTCGGTCGACTCTCAGCCACCTTGCGCACCGCTCACATTGCAGGCCAATCCGCGATGAGTTCCCCGACACGCTCTCGGAGAAGGCTCCATCTATCTATCATGAGGTTGTTCAGGCGACTCACGATGACGACACTCTTAATCAAGCATCTGCAGCGCTGTATAATATCATGCAGTCCCTCGCTGCCTGGCCCCGATACGGTGGTCCCGATCCGGGTCTTTTAGATCAGGAGCGCGCCACCTTTCTGCATCTCCTTTCTCCGGAAGCCAGTACACGCAGTAATCGGACGGCTGTTCAGGTAATTTCCCGCATCCAGGAATGTAAGTATCCATCTGAAACTCCTCGTTCAACTCATGACTTAACAGCGCGCTTTAATAGCAAACCGTATTCGATATTCCCCGACGGACATGTCCGAACTCGTTCCTGCGCTCCTGCAGGCAGCCATGCGCCCTCCCAATGCCAGTGGTTCCATCGTTGATCTATGGGATTCTCCGTTTATCCGCGCTATGGCGATTGTGGCCAACGCAGGCGCCATATGCAATCATCATCCACCCGTCATGTCCTTCCTGAGCTCTGAATATGTGGATAATCGGCATTTACCCTCGGACAGTGATCCTTCTGCAGAGTATGGCGTTCGGACCAAAACTCTCTCGTCCATCGTCGAGATCCTTTTCACCAAGCTCAATAAATCGCTTATCGACCTCCCGAAATCGATGTCAGAGGACGAGCTCATGGACTCCATCCTCTCACGGCCGCAGCAGAACATGTCCAAGACCGCCGCCAGTCCCGCCACGACCTCCGTCATCAGTGGAGTAAATCCAGGGAAGATCATCGCCGCGCTGATCTACCTCCCCCTGCCCCAGAACGTGCCCATCCTCACTCTGATAATCCGCTGGCTTGTCCGCACGACGTCCCCGCTCGGCGTGATACGCGCAACACAGGCGCATGTCGCTGCAACTACGGGACACGACGTTTGGCCGACGATCCTCTTCTTCATCGCGTCCATCGCAGGCAGGGTGTGTCTCGCGACCGAGGGCTTCCATGCCCACGCCGCGCTCGCGGAGCTGTGCATCAGCGCCCTCGTCAAGATCGCGTACTTCCACCAGTTCCACCCACAACTCCCTGCGCTGGTTACCACAGCGGTGGACGCGCTGAAAAGGGTCGGCATGGATGGAATTGAACCGACTCTGAGGCACGATCTGTTTCTCGTGCGTAAATTTATAGAGGACGATACCTGGCGGTGGAGCAGTAAACAGCGACGTGCCGTTTTAACGGAGTTGGAAGCTCTGGAGGAGAACGGTACGCGTTACTACATTATATCGTGCGGTGCGCTGAATCGTAGTCGGCAGAAAAACCAGGAGGATTTTCAAAGGAAGACCCGCCAAGTAGTAGCGATGATGTTCAAAGGTTGGTGTCGCTGGATGTGGCGGAGGTGGGGACTGTAGAAGAGATAAAGGACTCGACGGAAGGGAAAGTCACGCAGGCCACACAAGGTCCGAAGAAGATGTTCACTCAGCTTGCGGAGGAAGTATCCGAGTCATCGTCGCTCGCTCCCTCACTCCTCCCGCCAAGTAGTAGCGATGATGTTCAATATTTGGTGCCGCCGGATGCGGCGGGGGCGGGGACTGTGGAAATTGCGGCGGAGGTGCAAATAACGCAGGCCGCACAGTGTGCGGAGGCGGCTGCCATGCAGGGTGAGGAGTTTAAAATCATTAAGCATCCCCAACTCCTGGATACAGGTGTTGAGCCCTGAACGCTGATAGCCTAGAAGTGCAAGACATTTGTAATGGTACCTTTTTGGGCTTCAGCAAACACGATGTTGGCTTCGATTTCTACGGTCAGTATCTCCAACGCAAGGAAATAAACAATCCAGGTTGGCTTAGTTTGTGAGGCCGAATTGACAGGGAAGTTACCGAAGTACAGCCTCGTCCTAATTGGGAATTTTACGCAGAAGTATAAAATGCCACTGTCGATTTTTTTTCTGGCCTCAAATCCTCTGTGGCTATTTGAAATAGTATCCAGGTACCAGTGGCACTCCCATAGAACTGTCCTCCTTTTTTTCACGACTGGATTGAACCAGAAATTAAGGTCAGCACAACAATCACCATCATCTTTCACTTCTAGGCGATCATCTTATAATTTTTTCAACCTCGCCCGACAAGTCCTCGTGACTCTCGACGTCCGAAGCTTAATAGATGGCAGATTATCAATGTTGTTTGGAAGTGAGGCTTGAGAGCTGGATCAAGACGAGACGCGGGGATGTACGGGATGGGTATTCTTATCCAAAATTGTATTGGTTGTGGGTATACCTTAATCCTTCTCCGGGGGCTTTTGAACCTGATGGGGGAAGGATAGTCTTCTCTGCTGTCGTTCGGAGACGTTTCCAATGGAATCCCTCAAGCACTCGGGCCGCTAAGGAATAGCTATCATGTTCAACATTTCTTATGATTTTGTCTTTCAACCATGCATTCAAGTTTCAACCATACGGATCATCAGCAATTTTCACAACAAATATTCCTGTCTCAAAGTTCAATGATCACAAGATGGCAAATTATTGTCCGAAGTGGTAGAAAATAATGCCCCGGTCCGCTGTGTTGCGACGTTGGACCACGAGACGTGGGGTGTACGGGAGGGCCATTTTTGGTCAAATGTGGAGTTGGGGTTTAAAAGCCCATCTTCTTCTACAGTATTTCGAGAGATCTCTAATGGCATCCCTCACCGCGCTCGGAGTCCTCTTTGTGGCTATCCTCGCGAATGCCGGACCCATCCCTCATCCGCGCACGCTTGTCGGGCGAATCTTTAATGACTCCAACATCTACGCTAACTGGCCGACCTACGATCAACTTCCGCTGAACCCTTCCTTTCCCACGAAGGCGGCATGGGGTGTATGGGTGCGCTTCATCACTATCGTTTGGGAATTATGTGCATTTATTTACTATGATTCAGGGCGACAGCGACGAATTAGGCGCCCTGAACCACATCACGAACGCCACGACTCTGGCCGCGAAGAGCGAGATCCAAACCGGTCGCGCATTCAATCTAAATTTAGAGCTCAGCATGCCGGACCCGCCACTGAACCCCGACCGTCGTCCCCTCATCCACTCGATCCAGCCCTTCGCCGGGTACCAGGACGACATTATCACTCTCAACACGCAGATTTCCACCCAGTACGACGGCTTGAGGCATTTTCCATATTCCACGAACGCCGAGCAGTCGACTTACCAGTGCGTTTCCGCTTTAAACGTGCGTTTACGCACGCGTGCTTATTTATTTGAACGACAGGTTTTATAACCAACTGATCACTTTTGATGACATCATGGCGCCTGGTGGGTCATCTACGTTGGGCATCCAAAGTACGTATCGTAGTCGATTTCTGGAACATCCCAACTTGAACTCACCGACGACATTCAGACGCAGCCCAAAAAGGCGTCGCTGGGCGGGGAGTACTTCTCGACTGGGGAGGATGGATGGAGTCCAAGAACGCCAGCTTTAACGCCTTCACCGTAATTTTCCACAACATGTATAAACGCCGTCCTCACCTTAATTCCCCCAGACCATCCGAATCCCCACTACCGAGCTCGACTCCGTCGCAGAGTGGCAGGGCCTGAACCCCGCGTCCTTCGCCAAGCCAGGCGATTTTCTGGTCGTGCGCACGGGCTGGACGAAGCAGTATGTCGCACTTTCGGTCCACGATCAAGACGTTCTCCCGTTCGCAGAAGCGGAGTGGGTCGGCATAGAAGCATCGGACGCTACGCTGCGCTGGCTCTGGGACAAGAAGCTCTCGATAGTGGGGAGCGACAACCCCACGTTTGAGAGCGCACCGCTAAATACGACGATCGACGGTGTGCCGCGCTCGTTGCATCAGGTGTTTCTTGGCGGTTGGGGGCAGAGTATCGGTGCGTTTTTATCCGGAATCTCGATTTCGCGACCAGTGATTGACATTCTGAAATTACTGTCAGTCGAGTTCTTGAACCTGGAGGATTTGGCAGTGGCATGCCACGAGCTCAAGCGATACTCGTTCTTCTTCACCTTGCAGAACCTCAATATTGTTGGTGGCATTGCGAGCCCGCCGAATGCCATGGCCATTATGTGAACGCAACATGGCATGGATTAATGTAGAGTTGAAATGTAAACTGCTGTCCATTACCAGTGTAAAATAGTTTCCAAATGAAAAACAGGAATGAATACTATCGTTAGCCTACTTGTACAAAATGGCAAAGTTTTGATCCAGTGAGCTCAATTCGACCTCAACTAAAATTGGGAGATGCATGCAGTATACATGACGCGTCCCAGGATGATTCTAGCAGACACGGGAAGCATTCGAGTCCAGTATAAAATCGATCGTCAGTTTTTTTTGATCAAATTGATCGCCCGCCAAATTCTCATATTTTTTGCATAAGTATGGAAAGCCCCGTTCAGTAATGGAGACGCATCAGATTAGCCATCTGCATATCTTATACTTCATGAAAACTCCTAACCCTATCTGCGAAGAGGCACAGACGTAGGGCCAACGATAGTACTTGGATTCCACTTCGGGCATATCGGCCTTGTTGGAACCCATCGCCCATCTCATGCAAATTATTGACCATCGTATAAGTCATTCTCCGGCAAGTATAATGATTGCACGCTGCGTGTATTCGTAAACCATAAGCCAGGCTTCAAACTTCCGTAATTATCTAACCCTCGGGTTCTTCGTGGCCGCGGCGAGATGATCGAAAATCCCTGAAGACATGGCACCAACGTCGCTCGTGACGTTGACCTGCATATTCAGAATTCAAGTCAAGCGAATATCATTTCGACGACTTGTGCTGCTAACCATGTCGAACCCTTGGGCAGCGCGCTGTGCCGCCTGAAAGCCAGCGATACAATATATGCCGCTGTATTTTGACACTAAGCTCGACTTTTCCACAGGCACAAAAAATCTCACCATTTCTTTCCGGCCTTTTGTACCACTTGTCGAATATTTTGTAGTCTTTTCAACCTCAAGATGGGGATCCGGCGATCGCGCTGGGTAACCCAACGCCATGGAAAGATCGCAGGGTCCGATAAAGATGACATCTGTTGTCAATTAGCATTCCGCAATACGTCGGGGCAGCCGGCAGCCCACCAAGTCCGTCCACTTCGGCGATTTCCTTGACGTTGGCAAGCCCTTCCGTCGTTTCGATTTGAGTCATTACAACGACAGTATCGTTGGCGTCCGCTAGGTAGTGTAGTGCGGTCCCCCTGGATCTGTGCATCAACGAGCTATTTGGCCCACCCCGGCCCAGAGGAAGAAATCGGACGTATGCCACCAAATCTTGTGCCTGCGCTGCCGTAGAGATCTGCAAAAAATGCGGTTAGATACCGAGAAAATGTGAACGGTCGACGATACCATTGGAACGAGCACTCCGCGCGCACCCGCGTCCAAAGCATGCATGATCTCCCGCCTTGTATTGGAGCTTCCTCCAGCCGCTTGGATCCGTACGAGCGCGCTTGGTCCGTTGGCGGAATGGATAGCGGCGATACTTTCGGACAGCACGGGGATGCCGGACGCCAGGCCTTGGTCGCAGTCGATGAGGATCCATGACACTTTGGAGCTCGCCTGTGCGACTGTGCGCGCGTGAAAAAATCCGGGGCTGGTTAGCCACACGCCGAAGGCGGGTTTATGGGTCTTGAATGCCTTCGAGAGGGAACTGAGGGCCACGGGTGAATGCTATGCGTGCGTGTGGATTTTAGATACGCCGTGTTTATAAGAACCCTAAAATTTAGTTACAGCAATTTTGTAAAAGGAATGGGATTCTCCTGACGATGCTCGGCACATTTTTGACAGATATCTGCGGCGTTGAGATCCGCTGCATGCTGTAGTTCGTACGCGTTCGAGGCCCAGAGGTCGGGCGTATCGGTGTCATCTTTCCCGTCTCATATTGCGGAACATCTGTGTCCAGCTCCGTGATCGGCGCATGGCTAGCCAGGTTCAAGGCGTCGGAAGTTTTATTCGAGCTCTATGTTGGCATGGGCGTACGGGAAGTAGCTGAGGATAAAAACAAGAGTAGCATTACCAGCGCCTATCAGCTTGATAGGCGCTTACGGCGAACGATCCTCAGATTGAGCTTGGATTTGAGTGCGTTTTCGCGGGCATTTAAATCAGGACCAGGCGAGATTTTGTATGAAAAGCAGAGCACGGAACTGTAAATTATGGGGTGCGATTGTTCCATTTGAGAAAATAAAACATGCATCATAACTTTAGCGCAGCCGCATCCGCCGCCATCTCGCTGGAAACTTGCCCAGGGCTTGCATAGACGCAACGGCGGCCACGTCAGTGTTATATGCAGCTGATGTACCACAGCTAGCCCGCCTCCACCCGCGGCGGCTCTATTGGCAAGCCCCGCAATGTGCATGTGGCTGGCGCACTGCGATGCACACCGCAGTGCGTTCCAGGGACGCGGCTCGAGTAACCCCCCGAGCTCCGCCACTGGGAGGAGCGCGAAGCAGGGGGCATCTGTTATGCCTTTCTCCCCGGCGCGCGCAAGCTCGTCATCTGCGCGCACGAGCTCCAGCGCCGTCTCCATCATCTCGTATGCATGCGGCATCTTGGCCTCAAGCCCCTCGCTGGCCGCCGGCATCGTGGTGATGAGGCCTCCACTGGCGTCCTCATGCGCCTCCTGCCCGTCAGGAGTGCCCGAAGTTCTTCCTGCACGCGATCGCCGCCGATGTCGTGAACCGTCGCCCGTTCATCAAACGCCGGGAGCAGCACGGGCAGAACTGCTGCAGATGGTCAATACACACGGGATACACGAGGAGCGACAGAGTGGCATACTTTTGTGCACGATAACGACCTCTGCGTCTTCAAGAGGTTTGCGACGGTCTTCATGAAAACGGGCGCAGGAATCTCGTTGCGCGCCGCGTCGTTTTTGCCCGCTAACCTGAATGGGTGGGGCGACGGCGGTCTTCCCTATAGCCGGTTAGCGCGAGCATCAAGGGCGCAGGGCGGACACGTACCGCACGCGGAACAGTCGTTGTCTCCGGTTTCCGCTCGTCGGGTGTTTCCCGATCCCACTCCGGATCCAGGCACATCGCCGTTTTCCCCTTGTCGGTCTCGAGGGACCTTTCAAGGGCGAAACGTCGTTGTCGCTCTTCTCCCTGGATCGGACCTGATCTCCTCGACCATCCGGTGTGCGTACAGCGGCGCTTCTTGCTTCTGCGAGCAGCGCCTGGGTGACCTGGTGCACGCCGCGGTACACCATGCAAGGCGCGTAGAGCTGGGCCTTAAGGAGAAAGTAGGGAGTGGGATCATGCCCGGGCTGGAGGGAGCCTGATTTTGGTATCCGCGGAAACCCTCAAACCCCATTCACGCTAGCTGGTCGAAGTCCCAGCGGTGATGTTCACGAACGTCCTTCGTGGTCTCGTCCATTGAGGTCGTGGAGGTGCAGCTGCCCCGTGAAGTTGGTGGGGGTGAAGACAGGCGAGGTCATGCTCCTCAGAGTGCCTGGGGATCTATCAGTGACGGACTCGGCCCACGAATGTGGCCTACATACCTGCGCGACGTCGACTTGTCTACACAGCGCGCCCAGATCCGCCTAGATGCTGTACGGTGCTTCGGCGAGGTCCACCTGTTCGAGGCAGTCATTACCCCTCCTCGTTGGGTGTAGCCCATGCTTGGAAGGCATCAGGACCTTCTCCGGCGTCAACCCGCAACAATGACGATGCACCCGTCATCTTCAACGAGCGTGTAAGGCGGGACAAGGTGGGGCCGTGTCCTTCCAGCGAAACGCTCTTTATCGAGCGAGGAACGAGCTACAATCGATAAAGTGTCTGTCAAGAGAGACTAGCGACGCCCACTGCATCCACGTCGATCGGACTTTCAGCAGTAGCAGAGAAGGAATACGCACGGTTTGTCACTCAAACTCCCCGTTGCGTGAGCAATGAGGTAGTTTTGTGCTTTGATGTCCTCCAACTCCTGGAAGTGTCTGTGGCCGCCGCGGACCGGTACTTAAACCAGAGCGCACAAACTGTGCAATGGGCATGCTAGAATGACAGTAGACGTTCCAGAAGCGTAGGAGGGTGGCCAGAGACTCCGCAAAAGTCGCAGATGTAAGGGCACAGACTCCAAACTGAGTCAGACAATCATGGTGGTAAACCACGGCAGGCATTATGGATCGAGAACACGCCCCAGAGGGTCGAAGGCGACCTGGAGGATGAGCCGCGTTAAAATTTTCTTGGTGGTGGCATGGGAGGAAGCCATAGGCGTTTATTATCATCAAGGACAAGCAACCGCTTCTGGAACGAAAAAGGAAATCGCGAATGAAAGACATAAATTTTTCCCTTGCTGGAGCTTCGACAGTAAGATTGACTTTTTTTCAGAAAAGTACTGCAAGTTGAAGTGGAGTTCGATTTTTGTTCAGGGTTGAAAGACGTCTTCCAGAAAAAATATTGAGCAATGGTGCTACCCGAGTTTAAATTCTACACCATCCAATCCACTGTGAAAAATACGTAGGCACTACAAAACTAGGCCAGCGATCTTCACCGCCTGGTGTAAAATGGTTGACGCCTCCTCCTTTTGTTGAGCCATGTCACGCAGTCGAGCAGTGCAATCCGCCATGCTACGGTGTACACCCATCTCTGTGAATCCATGGAGGGCGGCAGTGAATAGATTCCGCGCCGTGTCCACGTCCCCCTGGGACTGTAATATATCCCCAAGACAGCGCAACGCGTGGTGAGCCTGAAGCGGGCTCTTCCCATTGCGTGTGTATGCCAAAAGGACCATTGCGTAGCCCAACGTCGACTCCATGTCGGACATCGCGTGCACCGGGTCCGCGAGCTGGTGAAGACATTCGATGGCAACACCCGCACTGTTGCGATTTCCAGCCAGGCGAATCTCGTAGAAACGCCGGGGCTCGGCTTTACAGCCCTGGCGCAACTGGAGATGCGCAAGTATCATGTCGCACTGGGAGATAGGGTCGGAGAAATTTACACCTAGGGAGGTGAAACTCTCTCGAGCGGCATCCAAACTTCCCCGCACTGTTTGATCATCGGCACCCAGGGCAAGGTCAACCGTGGCGAGATTCAGCTGCATAAGGGCGTAGTCAAACGGTTCCTCTTTCTTTGGCAGCGCGTCTAAAATTTCGGCATAAATGGCTCGAGCCTCCGCATATTCCGTCTTGAGAAAGTGGATTTCGCCTTTGGAATTCTTGAACTTATTGTCCAGGGGCGTCTGTTGCATTCTGCAGACAGCTAAGATCTGCCGAGCGTCGTCGCAAAGTTCGAGGCTGGGCTTGAAGTTGCCCATCGGGTACAAGCATCGGACCTCTTGGTTGATGGCGTAGGCTGCAGCCAACATATGACCCGTCGGTTTCATGACGCGCCGCGCCTCTTCGGCGTATTTCTGACCAGCGCTGTAGTTCCCTTTTTCCCATTCTAGATCAGAAAAGTGGATCAGCGCTTTTCCTTGCCCGATAAGGTCCCCGGACTCCTTGGCTATCAGAAAGGCGCGATTGAAATATTCCAGGCCCTTCTTGAGATCATTATGCATCGCATACCATGAACCTAAGACGTTGTAAAATTGAACTAGAAAATAAATTGGAAACGGATCTTGATTCCGACAAGTAGTCAGCGCACCTTCTCCGACGGCATCATGCGCTAGTTGAAACTCTTGAATGCCCTTTGCTTCAAGCGCAGCGGCCTCTGACATGTCCATGTTTGAGGACTCGAAATCGTCAAACCGAGCGTTTATGTATTCGCCATGAAGCTGGTGGTCGCCGCACTGCTCAAGCAGACCCGGCACGAGTCGCATCAAGTCTTCTATGCGTCTGCCAGTGGTTCGCACGAAGGATTCCAACGTCAGTACGCTGCAAACAAGCGCAAGTCAGCACGTCTGAGGTATTTTACGATAAAGATGTGGTGTACCTGCGTATTGTAGCGGATAGATCATCTCCGTCCCCTTTACACAAATCCCAGAGAAGAACGCTGCGGAAGTTCGCCAGATTCTGGGTAATTTGCGGGATGCAGTCTGGTGCGGACACTTGGCGAAATGTTTTCCAGAGCATGAGAATATCGTTAAGGTGGATCCGTACGGGGCGCATCAGGGCCGGTGAGGGCGGTTGAGAATTGCGGACGAATTCTCGGATGGGACTCAACACTTTGAGGCGCCCATCGTGGTCAACATATGCCAAGGATGTCCGTATAAGAGCCTCCCTGCACTTTGCGGTATTGGAGATGGGAAGTACAATTTGCATGAGGTCGGGATAGGACATCCCGTCCGGCAGAAGCGACATAACACTAAGTAAATCTTGGGCGCCTGGCACAGAGAGAATACGGGGACTTGAAAGCGACATCATGATAGACCTGTCGAGATTGGATCGCTTGTCGTGGCCTTCCGAAAGGAGTGTCGTGCTTTCTTCCTTCCAGCGACGGAGTGTAGCGTAAACACCTTCGAAGGAGGCAATGTGCGCTATCAGACTGATGGCGAGTGGCAGAAGGTCCGTCAAATGGAGTAGTTCACCCACAGCCTCCTCGTCGTGTGCATCTTCAGCGATGTCAAAGAAAGTTTGGCGGGCGGCAGCTTCAGTCAGTGGTCTCAGTGGAGGTAGAAACGGGCGACTCCAGAGGACTTTCCCTGGGCGCTCGATTCCCCGCATGGTAATCTGTGCCAATGGGTCAGTGATTTAGATGCAACAGCAAAATGGACTGACGAGAAGACTCAGATGCGGGATACCCGTTAAAACGGATAGAAATTCTTCAACATGGCCACGCGAAGTGGTCGGCTCCCAAGGGGTCTCTAGGTTGTCAAGCACCAACAAAGTAGGTGCGGCAGCGGAAAGATGACGACAAATGTCCTTGGGCGAATTTTGAAATGGTTCCAATTGTAGGTAAGACGCAACGATGGAGCAGAGGTCGTCGTGGCTCGGCGCAGAATCACAAGGGACGAAATGCCGATTTGTAAATTTGCTTACAACGTCGGAATGGTGTATGGCTGCTGTTGCGAGACTAGTCTTTCCTATCCCACCGCTTCCTAATATGGCTACCCGAGCCGAGTCGCCAAGCACTGCATGAACAATGGCTTGCAACTCAGCGTCGCGACCATGGAAGATTTTCGGTTGTCCCGGTAGTAGAACCAGAGAGCTCGAGCTGGATAGAAACGGTAAATGAAGCAGCCGACGAGGGTAAACTTATAGTCCGATTACCTCCCTCCGAAACGCGAAATCCCTCCCCCGAGCTACGTGCATAGAAAATCAGTTAATTGTGGGTCTTGTGGAACGGAACTGTACCGAAGACCCGTTGTCCGAAGAGACTGTCATGGAAATACGGTCAGAGAACAAAGCGAGGAGCTCCGCATGTCTGGCGGCGTCATTCCTCCGGAGCTCGGACCACCCCACCATTTTGGATACATCATTTTGCACCTGAGACAATATATGAGACGGGAAGGAATAAAAGTGAGCGCCACTTGCAGAAAAAACCTGGAGCGCTTGTTCAAGACCGGTTTTGCAGTCATTTAGTAGTTGTGAATTTTCTCCGTGCCGCAAAAGACGTTTTATTTTCCCCATTTTCAGCTGATCGGTCATGAAAGTGTGGATTTTTTGAAGAGTGCTGTGGACTTCGCTGTTAGAAACAGTGGTGACCAGACAAGAGAAATCGGACGAACCGAGCGAAATTGCCAACATTGGTTAAGGTTGCAGGCGGAAGCACACCTGTATCCGAATCGAGGCACACTTTTGCAATGGCCCAGAGGAGCTGCTGGATATGATCCACCATTTGCAAACACTCCTGCTTGTTCGATCTGACAGACTACCAGCGCGTCAGAACACATATATACTAGTTAAACTAGCGGGTACATACTTGCGACAGATTCAGAATGTTGAGCGCCAGGACAGAAACAGAGGAGATGAAAGGGATTTGGGATGAATCGGCGACGTCGCCAAGAATGCCAACCGCGGCCGTGGCATTTTGAAGAATAGTGTCGGTCTTGGACCTGTGGAGGAAATCCGATTCGGGAGCCATGACGAACGATAAAGAATCCTCGAGTTTGTTAGGACTGCTTATATAGGCAGCGTGCCCGATGTCCCCGGCCGAGGTTTCTGTCGCGAGCAAGACGTACCACGCGGTATGTATATACCAATTAGGCTGAGCGCGTCCCGAGCCCGAGGGCGAAGCGAGTCTGACGAGATCTTAAGCTGTTGATTTTCGGTCAACTTCAAAAAGTGTAGGAAAGTGTCCCGTCTATAGCTCGTAAATCGGAATACGGCCTTGATTAGTGGCTTCGTCGCAACCGAGTCGACGACCACGACCAGTAGTAGCCAGTAGTGCAGGGTCTAAAATGATAACCATTGCAGTGCAACTGATAGTGCCTTTCGGTTAGCCTCGGCGTCCTATCTCGGTTTGAGCGATGGATTGGCGATGGAGCTTGGATGGAGCCCTCGTCTAACCTTCAAGCAGAACTTGAGAGAATTCGAACCCCAGGAAGGTCATACAGATGCACGAAAGCACCAAATACTACCGTGGAAACGGTTTATAGAAGGGACAGAACAATGAGAAGGGTGAAAGGCTGGAGTTCAGACTGTCCGGTGGTGGTGCGTAACAAACGGAGCTACGACCGACGAGAGCGGAGATTGAAACATGATGGCCGAGCTCTCGGCTTGACCTTCTGGGCTTAAAAGTCAACTTGCGGCGCTTGAATGGAATCATACATCGGCATTTAGTTTGGAGCTCTCCGAGAATCTGGGGGTAACTGGGTCAATTGAACTCAGTTCAACAAAGCTCCGGCACGCTGTTGCTTAGAAGTTGAACTTCAACTTGCGAGGTTTATCCAGAGTCACTGCCGCGTCCAAGCCGCGCCTCTCTGCCTTACCTGAAATAAATTAACCTTCTCGAGTCCATCCATTCAAATGATATTGATTGTATAAGGGGAGGACCAGTATCAGAAGAGCGGTGTGGATGAAGATATCGGATATGCGTAACTACCTCCGGATACGTATGTGATGGGGTTTACGAACTTAACAGGGACAGGGTAGGGAGATTGAGGTGGAGCTGAAGGTCCACCCACCGAATCATGGGTGCGCTGGTGCCGTTTCGCGTTTGAATTGGTGTTAAACGTCAGTTTGCAGCCGGGAACAGTACAGGCATATGCTGTAATGTTCAGGACCTGGAAACTCTTAAAAAATCAAAGTTACGCACGCCTGGCATTGGTGTGGATGTTCGAATGTGTCTTCAATGTGCTGGGACTATTTGACAAGCGATTAGTCGACTAGCGTGTCGAACCTAGCTGTGCGTACCGATCAAACTCCTTTCCGCAGATGTCGCACAGATGTTTTTTGAGCTTCCTTTGCACGCCGCCGGATGAAGCTGCACACGAGACGTGTGAACTTGAACCCTTGGCAGGGGAGCGGGTGAGCTCTAGGGATTGAGTGGAGGTCAACGGCGACACTCTGTTGATCAGGGATTGGAATCATAATGGAGCTGGAAGCGTATGAAGGACACGCACGTGGAGACGAAATCAGCGAAGTAGTAGGAGACATCGTTGGACGGGGACGTAGGTTGAGATGCGGGAATGGAAGATCGAGTACAGGATTGAATTGATGCAAGGGTCGCGCGAGAGATGGGTGCAACTGGTCCACCATACGGATGTGGAGGAGGGGCCGGAGGGGAGGTCTCAGAAAATCTGGTTGAAGCTGTGTGTCTGCAGATCAGTCAAGGCTGATAAGGATGCTCACTCAAATTTCGTTTCAATGGGTGGGTAGTCTAAAGTCTCGTTGAAAGAGAAACGAACTGGATTGGGCTCTGCTTTCATGTCTGCTTGAGATGAAGGTTCAGAACAAAGTTCCCCGTAATTGCAGAATTATTCACTATACCTAGGTGTGGTTTTGCTGATGGTGGTCTGTCGCTGGTGTGTTGCAGACACTCTCATATATAAGCATTGGCGGTCCCGAAATACGTCTTCTATCGACGGGGAGGAAGCATCGTACGACGTAGCACAGAAGCCTTTCTACCGACCATGATGCAATGAAAACTGGAAGAAGGGTGTTGTGTCAAAATATCTCCGCACCACCCACGGCTAAGCTTCCTGCCCCATTCTTGAATAGAACAGAGGCTAAACTTAATAGATCCCGGGGGCCGAAAAAGCTGGCCAGACGCAGTAATTTAAAAAAAATTCCCTGCTCTCCGCATGTTTCTCTATGACTTCCGGTGCGCTATTGTCGTATATTTCGTCTCGGCCTCCCTAGCACCTATGTGGGAATGGAGTGGTAGGTGTCCAATATCACTTCCGTTTTGAGTGATCTGCATTACAGTCGTCCAATTATATATGCCGGTACCCACACGAAAAGTCAGCTTAACCCCATGAAATATGAGATTCTCTCACCATGGTATGATCCATCAAGATGGTTCATTATCTAAAAACCTTCCACAGAATGTGTTCAACGCTAACTCTAAGCCTCCTCTAAGTGGCGCTTTTACTTTGAGCTCATTTTCAATCGTTCTGGGCAACCGCACGGCGAAACGTGGAAGCTTGCTTTAGCAGACCAACCCCGTAAAAGATTGGTGTCCGTACTTTTTGGAACTTTTGATGTGACGCTGCGAGGGTCCTTACTGTAGCATCTAGGGTGTGCATTGGAAGCGCCTCAAGGTATGGAATTCGCCATTACACCGGTCCATGGCTATGAGATGTAGGAGTTCTCCGGCCATGCCGAGCGCCGAGACACCGCCGACCTTCGATGTCTTGAAATGGAGGATTCGCAGTGCTAGCCGAGTTGTCGGGCAGATGAACTTCTCACGGCGGACATTCAGCTGTCACTTGCGCTTTGTCGCGCAACAGTCACTTGAACCTCACTTGCCGAGCTCTTTGTACTGAACAAAGGTACAAAGGAAACTGTGTAAATGACAGTACCAATGAATGTTGCATGCACATCGCAAATGACAGGTTAATGTCCGCCGTGTCTTTTATGGATCCGAGACAAATTGTTCACTGCACAAGTTGAGATGTGTTGAATCTGCACCGAAAATCGTCCATCCGTTGAAGAGCTCAAAATTGGTTCAACCGTGGAGCTAGGAATGTTAGTTTGCTATGATATATATATAGAACAAAGAAACCTTATGCAGCAATCAAGCGCACGGTTCCCACTATGCCCCAGAGACCGGCGCCTCACCGCGATTTACATAGAAACCCAAGCTCATGTTCTGTCACCTTTGCACGGGCCTTTCTTAATAGCAAAGGTCCTTGGTTTACAGGATGATTTAAACCCGACCTGGTAGGTATCAAACCGCTGACTCGTCAGCAGATCGGGAATGGCGCGGAAGTTCAAAAATACTCCTTCATAGCGGGGAACAGTAGATTTATGTAAGGAGTTTCGTTAACGGTAGAGTCTGTGAATCTCAACTGGCAGCCGATTCGATGCGCCGGGCCGCTTTGCCACCGCCTCGCTCAACTTTTGCCACGTGGCAGCGACGCCCTGCCCGTACGCTGCTCGCGACGCCCGGTTCTTTGGTGCAAGAACTACTCTTGCACGGACGACGCCACTCTTTCTATCGCAATGGGAGCGGCACGCACTGGTCATTCTGCAAACGTCGCCGACCGTCTTGCGCCAGCCTCTCGCGCGCAGCTCATCCACACTCGGCTACGCGAGCTTGCCATCCCCATAACTTGACTCGGAGCATCCCCGCGCCTTCGCGTTTCAATGGTCTCCTCGCGCTCCAATCCCTGCATGGAGTATTCGCGTGTCGCCGTATTCTGGATCGCCGCGTCTCCCAGGCCCGCGCTGCGATCCCTTTGTCATCTCGCTCGGTCCATCGCCGCCGTGGCCTGCAATTCGCGTCGCGACCCCCCCGATGCCCTGCGCAGCCGTCCCGCCGCCGAAAGTGATTAAAAAGCGCTGCTTGCATCATCCCTTCCCCAGACCAAAATGGGTATATCTCTTGCAATTCTTATCGGATTCACTTGAACTAAAGCAAACCGAGCAGCGTTATTGACCTTCCGAGACGGTGGTTGGATCGTTGCGGGGCTCCGAGCCCTAGCGCGTCGTCGTCGTCGCCGGGAGCGCTGATCTCATCACTCATCCCCGCCCCACACTAAAGTAGGTACATCTCTTTCAATTCTTATCCAATCTCCTGGAACTAAAGCAAACCGAGCAGTGTTGTTGACCTTCCGAGACGGTTGTGGGGTCATTGCGGGGCTCCGAGTCCGAACGCGCCGTCGTTGTCGCCGGGAGTGCTGATCACATCACTCATCCCCGCCCCAGACCAAAATAAGTATATCTCTTGCAATTCTTATCGGATTCACTTGAACTAAAGCAAACCGAGCAGCGTTATTGACCTTCCGAGACGGTGGTGGGGTCGTTGCGGGCTCCGAACCCGTCGATACTGGATTGTGCGGCCGGGCCCCAGTTCGTCGGCACTGATGTGGAAGGGGACGCCTAGGCCGAGACCAACGCGGTTCCAGAATTTATAGAAACCCTAAATAAATGAGAGAATCACCATTGACGTCCTCGACCATCCTCCAAGACACTTCCCGAATTTTACGTCTTAGAATAGCAGATCATTATTATGTGGACGATCTCGGACGAACGTACTTACCTGGGCATGGTTTGCTAGAAGTTCGACGATGACATGTGAACTCGAGGACCGTCAAAATCGTAGCCATATAGCGCTCGCATAACCTCGGCATATCGGATTTTCCTTGGATCTCGTGACACTGTTGTGACCAGACGCGACATAATCGAATGATCAAACACACACAAACTATCGCTCTTTCTTTAGGTATTCTCAGCACAAACATGCACCGGCCAAGGCGATTGATGACAAATGGGTGGTGCGCGGGGATGCAGGGACGAGGTAAAGTGGGCAGTCAGCGGATTACTCTATCCAGAGTCTAAGCTGCCCAAGAACTCAAAAATGAATGGTACTTAGGTCGCGACCGGCTGCCAGGCGTATTTGAACAACATTGCTTGTCAAGGAAGAGAACTGTAAAGCTACGGAATGGTGAGAAAAATAAGGTGAAGCACCCCATTCAATGCACAACTCGACGCCCGTCAATACGCTTATATCCAAAAAAAAAAAAAAAAAGGTTGCGGGCATATCGAGTGCATTAGATAAGCCATCGGCGATCAAGCTTCGGTAACGGCCGACGCGTGCCGTAATAGCATTTTTTTTTGGAGTTGAATCTGCGAGAATAATCCCAAGCAAATGAGGAGACACCAGCAAAATCTGGGAAAAACCAGAAACATAATAAATTTACTATGTACGTGTATTACGCAGCGAGATGCTAGTGTACATACGGGAAAAGGCGAAAAAAGTCCGGTGACATTCATACAGACAAATTATACCCCGGGGGTGGGTCATTCGTGGGGCGGAGAACCCATTCCATCTGCTGGCCAGGCATAGCGGTTTCAGGAGAGATAAGACTTGAATCCCCCCGGAGCCTCGGTAAGGTGCCGACCGAGTTTGTCGAACCTTTTCTACTGGTCGGGCTGCCCAGTAGACTGACTGAACTTCTGGTCGAGTCGCTCGATCTACTGGTGTAAGATCCCATCGATTTCTCATTCACTTGGGCGGAAAAGGAGAGGAATGGGTCGACCGTCGAGGGAGAATTTGACACAAGGTCCTCGGGTCTGGGTCTCTGTCGTCTTCTGCCCCGCCGAACAAGGAAAAAGATGATTATGGCGAGTGCGACTGCCCCAATGGCTGCCCCAATAATTGTGGAAAGGCTGATAGATTTGTTTTTGGCTGGGGAACTGGTGAGAACATGGTGTTGAATTAGTTCAAGTTGATGGTGGATGAAAAAGAGAACGCACGAAACGCTAGATGACGACGAACTGGTAGACGCGGCAGTTCCCGAAGGCGCACTTTGCACACCTCCTTCCACTGTAATTGTGGCGCCGAGAACAGAATCATACATTGTGATCGCCGATTGTGCTTCAAGCTCAACTGAGTTCGTACTTGGACTAACAATAAACACAGATTCGAATCTAGAAGTCAAATGAGACAATGAACATCGCGCAAAGGAAAAAGGTGCAGACGGAGTAGACGAAGGGCTGGATGTGGACGGAGTATCCTGCGTGGGGGTGTTTTGTGTTGGCGTAATATGAGTAGCGACTGTCGGTGATGAGGTACTTGTTGGGGTGAACACGTTTGTAGGTGTAGATGTAGATGTAGATGTAGATGTAGTGGTTGAACTGCTGAAAATTCAGGCCTCCATAAATATTGCTCCTCATATAACCATACCTAGGTGGGAGGACTGTATAAGTCGCACCGGCTGCAAATGGTGGGTCTTTCCCGCTGTATTTCAACTGATCAGGATTCTTCGAGGGGTAAATGCGCGGTACTGACACAACAGCTGTGGAATTGTATGCTTCGATGAAGTGAGGCCTGGGTGAAATTCAGGCCGAAATCGTACAGCGGAATTTGAGTGCATACCCAAGATCGCCAGGGACCGTGGGGAACGTCCCGCTTCCTGTGAAGAACAGTTGCTTATCTAACACATCCAATCTTCTCCCATTATCCACCACCTCGAAAAAAACTTCGCGGGATCGCCTGCCTCAGTGGTGTATGTAATCACAGCGGTGGTGTCTGCGGGCAACACTGAGGGGCCGGTGATTTTCATCGAGGGCGCGGTGGAGGGGAGGGGAGAATAACTGTCGTGGTGAGGAAGGGAAATACCTGTCGCAGTACCGCATTCATGAAGGCTTTATGACACCCAGAGACAAGAGAAGCCAGATGCTAATCAGATAATTGGCAGCAGCGAAACGCAGTATCAACCTAGAGATCATACCGCGCTTATGCCAGCAAAGCAAAAAATAGCACTGTTCTGCGTACCACAGAATATTTGAACCGTAAATCTGAGGCCCATTCTTCGTCGGTAAAGACATACACATCTGAGACCGACGAGAGAGCTCCATGAACATGGCATGTTCCTGCGCCCCCATCACGAAGACATCTCTCGTCCGCTGATATATTACCGGCCAGCGTTATTCGGTTTAAAATGATGGGCGTCAAATTGTATCAGACGAAGTCCGGATAATGATCTTCTTTCATTTTTGGACGCAGTCGTCCACCAGGAGGAGCTTAATTAATGCACAAGAATGGAAATGCGGAAAGTTGGGGCAATCTCCCATAGAATTGCGGACTCGGAGCGTGGAGCAGACTGAGTTATTTGTCTTATGCATAGGGAATTTTCGGCCGTATCAGGTCTCCAGCCGTCGAACAAAGAGCGTCAAAATCCATACGATATCTAGATTTCGAATCCATTGAAGCTGTCCTATGAGTTGACTGTTTATCACGTACCTGACAAGCTTATCCCACGACTCCTGCGTGAGTAGAACGGCATCGATGATCGGCATCCAGTCGGTGTGCTGCCGTAATGGGCGGGGAGAAGAACTTCTTTGAATTCGGTTTGTTGGCAAGAACATCCTGAGAGATTGCCGAAGATAGATCTGATTTGATAAATTCAACGACAATTGAGGTGAATTTCCGACACGAACTGCTTTCCCGCGTTACGCCGCAAGTTTTCAGGTATTGCATTTGCTTGCTCTACCAGGTCGGCTTCGCAATCAAGGAAGCTGAATCGGCGCTTCGGCAATTGTGGTATGATCTGCGGTCGCGGATAGAGGCATGGGCCCATGCCATGCGATTCTGTGGAGGGATTTAACAACTTGAATGTGAATCCTGCGCAAGCCAGCAGACGCGTCGGCATTTGTTTTACCAGTGGGGTCTGTCCAGGTCACCAATTGTCTCGACCAAGTCACAAGTTATGACAATTCGGAGAGGTTGTGTTATCAGCTGAAGTCTGACACTTGCCAGATGAGCAGGCGAAGCTTGAATCTATCTATGTAACGCGACCCACAAGATTTGAATTCGTCATCATCATGGCAGCTCCAAGAAGACGCAATGACTTGCGGTCAGAAATTGAGGGAGGCTGGAGGGCAAAACGAAAACTTGCAGGAAGCAGTCATCAAACCATGGCCGGCGCAAGCACGAACATACACACACTCCGACGATCTACGTCTATGGGATGCGTTGCTCATCGACGCATGCTGGCACCGTATACCAGCATGTCTCCAGCAAGTCCACTCGCGCCTTCTTCTGGTCAAGCTAGCGCCGTCTCCGCCAGATTCTCTTGTCGGTACCCATGATCCTGAGGCTTCTGCCGGTTTTGAATTTTCAAGCTCCACGTCGCTTTCGGTTTGCTCTCTGGGCCTACAGCATTTTCCTGACCTTGATCTGTCTCCCGGTTAGCCATTAGACTGGCCAGGGCCATCCTGCGAAACCAGCAATTCGCCTGGCATCTTCCTACGACGCTCCTTACTACGACGGTCAAGTCTACGACTGGTCCGAATTCCCTGTGAAAGATACTTTGTTGGCTCAAGCTGTCGTTCAATCACCGGGCCTTCCTCCACGTCGAAATTCCCCTGGCTCCTTCGCTGTTGACACCTAGAAACACGGGGTGAGAGGGCCTGGCAAAACTGAATATTTCCTGACATGAAATACCGACTGTTTTCCCAGTGCTGCGTATGCAGCCAGCTACAGCCACCATATATCTCGAATCCGGGGATCCCCTGCAGGGCTTCGTCAGAAAAAGTGGCGGGAGAGGGGAATATCTCGCTCAAACCCTCAGCGCATATACCGGGCGTCATATTCACTGGTCTGCGAGGGGTCATCTTGGAGGGTGTTGGGCATAAACTCAAAGCGGCTGTGCTGGCGGTTACATCAGTGACTCACGCCTCACTCTTCCTTGCCATTATATTTGGTTGTCCGGACCTGCACCTCTCGGTCTTCGCGGCACCAAAGCTTATGTTGAATTTGGGAGATCCGCAGGGAATGAGAACCACCTTTAAATAAGCTTCGTCGAGCTGGCTGGCACATGGCGTGGCGATTAATACAGGTGTGTAATCGGTACACTGTATCCTTCTCTCAAATTAATTTTTGGGTTTAGTTGTCGGCTCGATTTTGCTCTATCCCATAGCTCAAACGAGTGCGTCGCGTCGGCTTCCCCTGCTTGGAGGTCTCACGATTTGTAGCAGCTCACCGGCAGCGATATGGCCCACTTGGTTCCCACTCCCCCAAGAATTGCAGACGAGGGTCGTCGGTTTCCTTCGCAATAGCAGGAAGGATTTGATCTCCTGTGCGTCTACGACGCGCTCGTTACTTCTGGCCGCCCAGTCCCATCTGTTTCGCGATAGCACGGTCTTCCATCCCAGGAGCGACACCGACGACCCTCCCTCGAAGGATGAAGACCGGGATTTCGCGCGTGCCACCTTCAGTCGTCTCGCTGAGGTGCTTAGGGAATCTCCACGCCTTATCCCATACATCCGGTCGGCGTCGATTACGATGGAGTTGGACATCCTCGTCCATCTCGCCAACGTCGGTTTTTCGCACATCAACGAACTCGAGTTGGTTAACGACAACGACGGCTTGGATGGGGCACTTATTGAGCCTCTCCAGCGTCTCATTGGCCTCGAGTCTCTCAGACGGCTCAACATCTGCGGTGATTTCTCACCCCAGATTTTCCGCGGTTGCACGCCCCGTTTCACGGAGTTGACGTTCCACCGCGCTACGCCCACTGGCCTCGACATTGACAAGTACAGCTCCGATACTCCTCGCCCAAAGATTGCGTACCTGAGGCTCATCAACTCCCCCGATGTCGCGGACTGGCTCGTCGGCGCGAATTGTCCATTCGATTTTACGAGCCTCCTGGACATCGCGATAAGGGGGTCCATGAACGCCAGCGCTCGCAGACTCCTCACGTTCGTGCGGCAGACGGTGAAGACAATTGGATTAGCAACAGGTGCGCCGCCCCTTCTAGAGTGCGTACTTGGATCTAATAATATATACTGCAGAGGATATCGCACAGGAATGGCTTGACCTCGCACAGTTCCCGGGGTTGACGTGCATACATGTTCGGGTGCCTTACATCTGCCACATCGTCGGCATCATCCCTTCTCTTGCGAATCTCACTCCCTCGAATTTAATCGACACCATTATATTCAAGCTCGACAATTTCTACTATCACCAGCGCTGGGCTGCAGACCTCGCGGTGCACATGAACGAACTCGACACTTCGCTCGCTCAGCTCCCTCTCCCTGCTCTACAGCAGGTCGCCGTCACCCTGCCGCCTGCAGACCAGCCGGTCAACTTTAGTGCAGCAGAGCCAATCTTGAGGGGCGCGTTGCCCTTCTTCGGCATGCGCCACGTCCTTCACGTTCAGATGGGATGAGCAAGAATCAGCTTTCACTATACTCCAAAATGGAGTTGTACCACCGACATCGAAGATTTGTCGCGCGGGTATGCACCAAGTTTAATTCACAGGGTAGCAGGAGGTTGGTTCTATGAGGGTCTCTTCATCGGGTTCTTTTCGCCAGTCTACCTATTTCGTAACCGAGTTCTCATGCAAATGTTAAAATAAAGTCATCTTCGGCGCCGTCTCAAGTCCCTGTACTTCCAACGGAAAGGGGACAACTGCTATTCGGCTTATGAGTAGTGAATGGCAGCTGCCCAGCAAATTTTATCACAGCGCTGTCAAGCTCCGACAATGAAACAACGGCTGCACAAGACGATGCCGAATTGCGTTGGAGTGAGTGCAGACGACAGTCAAAAATGTGATATCATTCACCACGACGCCAACATGAGAATGGAGACGAAAAAATAACCTTGAGCGTCGGGGTACAGGTACCCCTGATGTCGCGTATTCTGGGGTGCAACATTTTTGACAATTATAAGTGCGTTTCGGCGGTGCATGCGAACCTTTGCATCGAGTTTTTTTTGGACATGGTAGTCCAGGATAGCGGCACCCACCCAGAAGGTTAATCCCCAGAGAGGAAACGTCGCGATAAACATAGCAGCCAATTCGCGTCAGGCAGGGAGGCACGGCCGCAGACCAAACCAAAACGGGTGAAGGTCGCGATTCCCTCCATTCCATTTCATTTCGCATCCTTTGATTACATTGGACTAGGCACCGATGGATATATGCATCGCGAGGGAACAGGACAAGGAGCCGTTCGAGTCGAGAACAAGGGCGGGGTGGCATCGTCCAAAAGTGGAAGCGGACCCAAAGCGGACCAGTGACAAAGTACAAGGATGTCTATTTGAGTTCTATCGGCTCGCCGGTACTGATGCTCGCAATGAAGGGATTGCCTGCCGAACGCGACCCCTACGGGGATCGCCAGCGCTCGTCAGGGCTCGCGCTAATCGCCTCCCCCACCCACCATCCCCGGACCCAAAGCGGAGTAGTGACAAAGACAAGGATGTCTATATTTGGTATCGGCTCTCCGCACGCGGGGCGGTGAAGTCGGATTCGGAAAGACCGCCGCCCACCAGGACCCACGACGGGGACTCTCTTGAGGCGATTTATATTCACGAACGGGTAGTTCAGTTGGGAGAGTAATGCGATTGAGAGATTCAAAAATACAGTTTCTACGATAATGATATAATATGATCTCGTCAAGAGGCAGGCAGGCAGGCAGGCGGAGGGATGGAGGGGTGAGAGAGGCGGGGAGGAGGTGGGAGGTATGTAACACTATAGATACAGATAATTACGGACGGGGTATGATCTGCGAATGCACGGTCGTGGGCTACAGCTAAAGCTACAAGTGGAGGCAGGTGGAGGATCCAAGAAGGGGAACGTGAACGTAAACGTAACGACAACAGAAGAGCAAAGCAAGAGGAGGACGTGAAGGGGGATGGTCGTGAATAGTGAGTAAAGCGTAAGGCAAACAAAGGGGGGGGAGGTGCAAGGCGCAAGGCCTTAGACAAACTCGTTGGCGTAGTTGTCGTACGCGGACATCTCCATATCGAATGACGAGGACGACTCGGTCATGTCGATGGAGCGCAGCTCGGACCCGAAGCCGAGTTGGTGATTCTCGGACGGGAACTCGAAGGGCGGGTACTCGTGCGAGTGCTCCTCGTGCGCAGGCTGCTGGTGCTGCTCACCGCCAGCGACGTCGTCCGCATACGACGTGGCCGCGGCAGGGTCCCCCTCCGCGTAAGACGAGGTGGGCGTCGAGTGGTGAGACGCGTATGCGTCCTCGGAGGGGTACGAGTGATCGGCGGGGTACGACTGCATCTGCTGCTCCTGCTCGTACGCTGCCTCTGCCTGCTGCTGCTGCTGCTGCTCGGCGAACTCGACGCCGAGCGGGGACACCGCGTGCATGGGCTGCGGCGCATGCACGACCTGCTGCGCGGGGTCGAAGGGGCTCACTCCGTCGCTGGAGGGCGACCCCGACGCCGACGCGCCGAACGAGTTGAGGAAGCCCGCCTCGAAGAGCGACGTGTCCGCGTCAGGAAGCTCCTCCTCCGTGGCCTGCTGCTGCGAGTCCGACGACGTCGAGTAGTTGGCGAAGGACGACGGCGAGAAGAACGCCTGTGCGCTGCTTGCGCGGCGCCCGACGGGGCCGTTGTTGTTTCCACCCCAGGTGCCGCCGAACGCGCCCGCAAAGGAGAACGAGCCACGGGCGCCTGCACCGGCGCCGAAGCTGAAGCTTGGGCGCGGGTAGGAGAAGCTGCTCCCGGTGCCGGCGCCTGCCCACGAGAAGGACATGCGGCCGGGGCCGCTGATGGACGGTGGCATGCCTGCGAGGGAGTCGTCGGAAGAGCTCGGCGGCGGCGGCGGGAGGGTGAAGTTTGACGGCGAAGGGAAGCCCAGCGCCGGGAGCGTGATGCCCATCCCGTTGCCCTCCCCGTACATGAACGGCGGGAAGGTATATGAGTAGTCGTTGGGAAGGGGGACACTCGAGCTGCGACGGTGGCGCCAGGCTTGGCTGTCGTGTTCGAGGGGCATGGGAAGAGAATACGGGGAGCCGGCGCTAGAGCCCGAGGTATGCGAGCTAGTGAGCGTAGAGGACGGTGGCGAGGAGGCACTTTGGGGGTAGTACATGGGGTCGAGGTTCAGCGGGTGCGGGAACTTGGAGTTCGGGTGGTACGGGATGGGAACCGGAGACGGCGACGAGTGGGAAAGCTCCGCCTTGCGACGCGAGTCGAGGTTACGAACGGCCCATGCGAGCTCCTCGCCCTTCTTCCCCTGCAGCAGAAGCGCAGCAACCTCCTCGCAGCGGCGTTCGTCTTCTTGTGGCGACAGCTGGCCTTTTATGGTGCTTCCGCTGGTGCTCCTCGACGCTTGGGCGGGTGGCGGGGGATTGGACGTGGAGGAAGCTGCGGCGGCACCCCGCTTGTTGTGCACCGGACGGAACTTGTAATCAGGGTACTTGAGCTTGTGTTCCGCCTTTGCATGCTTGGCTTTTGTTTCCCAGATGTGTTTCTCTGGGAGGGGCAGGGCGCGCCAGCAGTTGCCTGGATAAGAGATCAGGCATCTGGAGGACCTTGACAGACAGCAATACCTACCGATGATCTTGCTCAGGCTGCCGTGGTTGGTCTCGATGCTCCCTGGGACGTGCTTTTGCCGGACGAAGTCTGCACGGAAGAGCATGAACGCATTGGGCGGTCTGGGAACATATCCCTGGCTGCGTCTCTTGCCAGGAGGGACCCTTCTCCGTGTTGGCGGCGGCGCAGGAGTGGCGCTGGGCGGGAAGAGTGGCAGCGGCATATCGGTGGTGAGCGAAGGCGAGCCATAGGGAGACGGCGTTGGTGAAGGGGCCGAGTATGATATGGGGGTGACGTTGGGCGCAAACGTTACTGGGGCGTGGGGCGACGTCGGAGGGGTGTAGCCATACGTTCCTGGCTTTGCGAACGCTATCTCTCTGTCAGCCTAGCACATCAACATGAACAGGAACACGTACAGGTCGCTGCGAGCGAGCTTCTCCGTCTACCCACTGCACTACCGCGACGCGAACTGAGTCGTACTGCAGGCATCCTTGTTCGTCGTGGAGTATTGTGAGGAGAAGGCAATCCCGAAAGAGCGAGACAATGGACAATGGGAAATATAACGCCCATTGTTAGCCCTTATATGACTTGCATCCGTGGCCACACGCAGGGACCCCGGATACCGCTGACCATAGCCGAACTAACCCCGTTCACCCCGCACGCGCGCGTTCGACGCGCAGTCCCTCCAGGCAACCCGACGCGACCTTGATGCCCGCCCTCCGTCTAGCCCTGCCCCCTCCCCGAGCAGCCAGACACGCACAGAGGACGCTCGACGCGCCGGAGCAGCAGCGCGCGCCGAGACCCAAATAGATGCATATCTGAACACGCGGCCCCCTGATGAGCCGGATCCGGAATAACATGATGTTCTTCCAAATTCAGCCGTTAGCTTGTTCGCTCAAAGGTAGTGACCGGGGGCCTGCCTCGCGTCCCTGGCCTTCTGGCGTTGATACGCGGCGAAGACGAAGGTGCTCATTGGAGTACGGGCATTGTTGGCGCCGTGTCCCTCCGTGCTCGGTAGCCCTGGAAAATAATATATGGCGTTGGCAAGCCTCGTTAGCAAATCGTTCGTGCAAGCTGCCAGACCTGCCAGTGGTGGGAGCTCCCAGACTCCCAAGACTCATGCTCATACCTTCTATGTATATCACATCCCCGAATTCGCGTTCACATTTTCCCCCGTGACCGTCGCAAAGCGCACCCGCGCCCTTGTTCCGAAAATATTGGATCTGGCCTCTCTCGGGATCAGCGACTCTTTGCAGCTCTTTGCCCTTGTACCCATTTTCTCCACATCCGAGCCCCGCCGGTCAACGCCGCTTGTCATTCAATAATTTTCAATTAACGCACCTTCAGAATCGTAAGCCACGGTTGTCGAAGATCCATAATCCTTACGGCTGACTGTGGGTACCTGCGGCAGAATCTTCCCACCGAAATTCAATATATTCCTCCATGAGTGATTTTCCGCCGCGCATCCCGGCGATGCTGTGAAAATCAATAAATGCCTGTCGCGCCTAGTCGCGCTCACCGAACGCAGCTCACCGGCGCCGCCTTGCTCGTTACTTCACTTCCGAATCGTGAGTTGTCGACGGCGCTCCGTCGTCGAAAAGGTTCTCAAGGCGCCGTTCTGATCTTCGAATTCGCACCACGCGCGTGTGATCTTGAAGCCGCTTCGAGCCACAGGCGTAGAAATCCTGCTCGCAGGCGCGTCAAACGGCGCACATCGGGGCTTAGATGGCAAGTTTTTTCCTCGCTCGGTATTGCGTGAGTTGCTTCAAGATATCATAAATAACGCGACCGTGCAAGACGGGAGGAAGCGCAGGCTTGCACGAGAAACGACTTCCATAGATGGGCTGGATATTCAGACGATAAACGGATGCTGTCCGTGCGCCTACGCGTAGAGGTGCGGCGAACATGGAAGATGACGTGGGGAGCGCATACATCGAGCTTTCCCGTCGCGTATTTGGAGAATAGCATAATACGAACGCCAGGAAAGGAGGATATATCGGAATGGCTTATCGCGCTGCATCGGAGCCAAATCGTGCAAGTCAGCGTGGAATTAGGCTACAAGGTGGCCGAGCACGCACCGGAAGTGTGAGCGAATGGCGTCAAAGCGAACGGAATTATCCAGCCAAGGTTTCGGAACCCTAGATCGTGTAATCTGCGAGGAGAATCGTCCGTACGCGACGCGTTTAGAAGATTTGCCGCATGGCCTTTGTGCGTCTTTGTCGTCCTTCACGTCCTTCTTACAGCCTAGAAGTGGCCACAAAGAACTATCTTGTGAACGGCGGACACGAACAGAAGAAAATAAGGTGGGGAGATGTGTACAGAGCACTGGAAAAACGACTGGTGATGATGAAGGAAAAGCAAGAGCGAAAATAAGGAGGCATAACATGCGCAAAGTTTCTGACCAAGAACCTGCATTGGGACATAACCGCAACGCTAAGTGTGAACAATATTCCTTTATTCATTCCAATTTTTACCTGGTACACGGGATATACTACTATTTCTTCAGTAAAAAATCCTTTCAAGCTCCGCCGAAGCGCGCTGAATAGTATTCCTTTGCCTCTTTTATAGCGTCGTAGTCCAAAACAGCCTTTCGCATTTCTGGGGCTGGAAATCGATGGTCAGCATCCGGGCAGTGGGTAACATATTCAAAGATACATTTCGCAAAAAGCTCCCGCTTTTCAGGAATAATAATTTGCTCGAGGGATTCTCGGTTGATAAACTCGCCTCTCGACTTGCGCAGTTGCTGGTACGCCTCCAGCCTAGCGCCCACCTCTTCGCGTTTGGTACCTGCAGAAAACAGGCAGCCGAGCGCACCGGCATCCTCGAGCGCCATCGCCGTACCTTGGCCCAGAGTCGGAAACGTCGCGTGCGCGGCGTCACCGAGGAGTGCGGTGCGCCCCTTAATCCAAGTGGGCAGCAGAGGGAGAGCACGCAGCTGCCAGCGCAGGATTGGTTCCTCCGCTAATCCCAGAAAATTGAGGTATTTCGGATGAAAGTCCTTGAATTCGGAGAGGACATCTTCGACGGTGGCCGGTGAGCTCCAGGCTGCGAAAGTCAGAAATAATGGATGCAGAAAAAAATCGCAATACTGACCAAAGGAATCCTGATTTTTTTTTCCGGGAACTGGATAGCGACGTTCACGGTAGTACCGTTTCTGCAGAGGCAAAGAAACATCCTGCGATCAGGATCGTCCTGGCAAGTCACGATGCGCCCGCCAGATACGCCGTGGGTGAACCAGTCGAACTCGCTATTTCCCTCGAGCTTGGACGCGGGAAAGAAGAAACGGAAGGCAGATATTCCAGTGGCGGGAGCAGTTTCCACGTATCCGAGGACGTGGGTACGAATAGTTGACTGCAATGAGAAAGATTAAGATCGTCTCAGTAATGAGCACTCATACAAACGTGAATTCCGTCTGCGCCAAGAACGAGATCTGCGTGGACAATCTGGCTGTCCTCCAGCGTGATCGTTCCCTCAACAGGATCGCATCCGATCACATGGGCTCCAAGTATCAGTTTTGCGGGTTCACCCACGCCTTCTGGGCCAGTCGCAAGCCGCTTGAGCTCCTCGTGGACATCCACTCTGTGGCAGAAGTACCCGCCCTATTACATCGTCATATCAAGACGGTTTTCAAAGAAGTCCGGACTAACTTACCTGGGGTGTGCGAAATGAACGAGCAGAAGGCTGGCCGTCTGACTCGAAGTGAATTATCTTGACAAAAATACGGTGAGCGAGAGGAAGTCCGAAGTTTAAATTTGTTCAACCCCTTCCTGATCCACTCCTTTAAAGTTTTCTTTCCGATACCCGAGATATTCGAGGACGCGAACTGCATTAGCCTGGACGCCGATGGCAGCCCCGATTTCCTTGTTCATGGTCGATGTCTCGAATATCTACGCGAGTGTCAATTGGCGAATTTAGTCGAACATAGATCAGAGCTAACCTTGATTCGGTGCCCGTGCGGCCGCAGGGCGGCTGCAGCAGCAAGTCCTCCGAGGCCCGCACCGACGATAGAGATGTCGAGGAACGATGATGACATCGAGATGCCCAATAAGCCGTGCGAGAAGAAGACGCACATTTAATATGACCTGCGTCGGAGATAGCAGTAAAATACGATGCATCAAGTCACGGCGCACTCTGTGCCGCGATAAGCTGGTGTCAATGTAGTTACGACAATACTCGGTAGATGGTACGTTACCGCTGAGTCAAGTCTGGCACGAGTTCGAAGGCACTGATAGGATTAATATTTCACTTTCAATAAAGATACATTGGAGAGACACAATCATCGACTGACGATAATAAATGAAACGCTGCCTAATTTGAGGTCCCGGACGAGGTGATAGTAGAAGATGATCTAAACCTATCGTGATGGCGGTGAGAAAATGAGGTTGGGGTTTTTAAAAATGGTTCTGCGAAAATTGAGGAGGAAAACTCTAGTGTGCGCAGTGACTTTCCATACAGTCGTGGCGCAGCGGTGGTATAGCCTAAAAGAAGCTAATTGATCATTGCACCTAGTCTCTTATAAACAGACGCTACAACAATTCTCGCTCGTACCTCGCGTACCTTGTGCCCGGTATTCAAGTTGCGGGTTCCAATTTAATATGCGGACCTAGACACTGCTATCAACCCAGGGATGCCAACGTTCAACCGAGGCGGGCGTCCAATGCAACAGGCAGATATAAATATTCCTATGCAAAAAACAGATGGTAAAAATAATATGGGCAAGAAACCAAGCATCACCGGCGTTGCTCCAGGTTAGCTAACTGACGGCGTTTTGCCTCCATCAACGACCTGACCCCATCCAAGATGATCAGCGTGAGCTCGGGGTTCACTTCCTTGAATTACAAAGCGTATCGAAATCCTGTGCCGGCCGATTGGGGGCGACGACCGTGTCGCGCTTACGGAGCATCCAGCTGTCCCAGTCGGAGATATTCTCTAGCTGTAAGACTCCACAAAGTGAATGAATCCAGCCACAAAAGTCCCTGTGTAGGAGGTGGGAAGCACGCCATGCGGGTCTTTGACACTAAATGTTGCATTAGAAAGGTGGCGGGAGAGATGCGAGGACGCACCTCGGCGCTGCAATAGCGTATGATGCCGCATCAGACGCACATCGCAGTCTTGACGCCTAGAAACTTTTCACATTCGAGATGCATGCATTGATTGATGTTCCGTATGTGGATTAGTTGGCTGAACATGACAGGATAATTGGACGAAGTGAATGGGGAAAGAGCTTCGGAAGTGGCATAACGCGTCGGCGAGGCTATATCCTGCATCTTGACGAACCACGCCTCAGCCCGGCCGATCGATGGGCCTATCGCCTTCAAAATCGGCAGGATTTTCACAGTATCTGTCCCATCTGAGTGAATATCGGATTCAGGGCAACAAGCGTTGCCTGAGAGTCCCTCGCCAACAGCGTGAAGAGCCCCTCGGCGCATGTCCTCACAGGCACCTGGAAATTCTCTACCCCAACGAGATATGGCGCTTGTGGATCGTAGTGGTCGAGCGCGAATTGGATGTGATCCGTAGCGAGTGAAAATGCGCGCGGCGTGCAGAAAATCTCCCGCGCGAATGGCTCCCAAAAGCGTGTCATGGTACCGATCGCTCCAAAGACAGCACCCACTGAGCGCGACGGATGTCCAATGGAGCAGGGTGTTCAGAGTAGCTTTGGCCCCTCCAGGACTCGGGATGATGTCCTTCTGGCTGTTTGGTCAAGGCTGGATGTCCACGGCCGTATGCTTCCGTATGTTTCCCTACAGGTAGCGTGTCCAGTCCATGGGAAAGGACCGAGCACAACAACAACATATTGTAGAAGTCTGGCGGCGATGTGGCATTGAAGTGGAGGCGTGCGCCCGTTGCGTCCCCAAGGTCACAGCGGCATGTAGTGAGGTGCGTTTTGAGTGCTTTGAGGTCTTTTTCCGATCGCTCGCAGGTTAGGAAGTACATTATCGCCCTGAGTATTTGGGTTTGGCGGGGATCCTTGACCATTTCTTTCGGCTGGTCCGTCGTCAACGTAGCTGTTTGTATGAAAAGCGCACAACACGACTTTACGTGCATCGGTTCACGCAAACTGGTGCGGAGAAGTGTGAGGATTTTGACCTCCGTAGGGGTGGTCTCGAACTGTGTGCGCGGCATGCCTTCAGCTGCAGTCAAGTCGACGAGGAGCTGGAAGCAGACTGGTAGTTAGCTCGATAGCGAGATGTGGACCGAAGTTCACACACGGGAGAAAGAGTCTTGAAACCCGCAATACACGCGAGAGGGAGGATGGCGAAAGAAAAAACTAGACAGGATTACCATGACACCGAAGACGCATCACGAGGAGGGATTACGGCCCGAAGGACCGAAGAATCAATCACAAGCTGTGCCGTATTACTGTAGCATTGGCTATTACAATAAACTTGAGGTTTCTTTTTGCGAAGGCGGTGGAAAAACTTGGTATCAGAACACTCTCCGCCCAAAATGAACGATCCATTAAAGTTTTAGAAGGCTTCTACTGTCGTTTTGAAGGCAGGTAAGGGTCAGAGTACATCGTGCATACTAGTATACTCACGTAATCGACAGCCTGAACTGAGAGTTTTAAACGAAGACAACATGTCCACGGAGCACACACCATTCGAGGGGGATCACACAAGATGCAGACTGTGAAGGCATATAATGCATTCAAGCTGTGTTTTATAAATACGCATTGCGATATAAAAAATGCATTATGGTATTATGAAAGGAGAAACTTAAGCTTTGATTGTCGGTGTTTGATCTTTCGCGCGCGCTGCGGGGAGCACGTGCTCTGCTCGTGAAGTGCCGGGCACCACCACACGGAAGCTAGTGCAAAGTTGAACAAACACGACCAACTTGCCATCCGTTCACCGATGTCAAGTATTCAAGCTATTCTTCAGCGCTTCCCACATCGCAGAGCAACTACATATCGGCCTCGATCAATTAGAAAAGTTGTAACGAGAACTCGAAGACTCGGAGCTATCGGAAATTTTCTGCTGCTGAGCTCAACTCAGGCTCAACTCAGGCCCACGGTTTCCGGCCGTCATGCGCCACTAGGCATTCAATGGCTTGGCGCTGGCAGCACCACCGATCCCACTGGCACCCAACGATTCTTGAAAAAGATCTGTCAATGCATCGACGAGTGCCACATAGGTGCGCTAGATGATTCTTCAGAGATTGGAAAAGAGTGCGATGGTGGAACTTGACAGCATCACCAACTCCTATTTCCTTCATAAATTAATGAATGAGATGGTATTGGTTGGGTTTTATCGCTAGTCGGATTCTGTTACCTCTCCTGCAATCCCACGCTAATCTGTTCCGTTCCGTGAGAAGCTAATCCGTTCCGTGGAGGTGAACGGAATATCATGCACTATATTCCTGGTTCGAAGTCTTCGTTTTTCAGTGACTTTTGTCTTGTGATCACGCTGGTCCTTCGTCGGCGGAGGTGATTAACATCTTCGGATAATCTCGCCACACAGGATACCCGAATAAACCCACACGGAACGTCAAAAGCAAAGGTACGAAGAACCTCCGTGTGAGATTTCACGTCTTAGACTTCATTTCTAGCAATTAGGTTTAAGGTTTTCGGATCCTCAATACATAAGTACCATCTTTTCAAATTACCGTATACGGTCGGTTTCTTTCTTTCGCTGTTTTGAATGCTCAAACTCTGGGCCCACATTCAGCACTCAACTTGTTTGCTCTTGACCAAACCGGGGCCCGGAGGTGTCCGGACCATTGCTTCGAATGTCTTGCGAGGGCTCGCACAACCTAAACCCTTTGTGAGGAAGGTCGCTGACCAGGACTCGTCAGTCAATTTTATTCCCTTCGAGCATATCGGTGTTTGCCGAATAATGACTTCCAATCGGAGGGATGGGCCGATTCATGAGCCGGAATGATGTTCCGAAGTTTGCTCGACTTCTTTCGAGAGCCTCACTTTTGCAATCAATGTCGGGAAACCAGATTTGAAGGTTAAAATTGACCGCATAGGCAATCCTCCTCCTCCTCCTCCTGTGCATCAAAGATCAATTGCAAATCATATTTACTGCAACAGTCTTGAAATTCATCGGAAGTTCAATTATAGCCTGTCAAAGGTACGCATCAGCCGACCTATTCATCAGGATGCCTCTACTGGCGGCCTATGTAAGCAACTTCTTTTGTTGTTCTCGCACCCAGACACTGGCTATTACCGTCGCTTATAATCCGTGGCCGGCTTCTTTCTAACCGCAATCCATGTAATGCCCCCCAGCCTCCACCACACGCACACCAGCTCGAACACTGATAGTTTCTTAGCGGACAATTTTAATGTCCCGCCACCATACATTCCATCCTACTCGCGTGTTTCAAGCTTCCGGTAAAATCTAGACTTGTACAAGTTGATGAATCGCTCAAAAAATGGAATAGTTCTCCGCAACTAGAAGTGCTGCTTTACTCTCCATCTGTCAAAACAGTATCTACCGCCTGGACTACCCACCGCACGATTCCCGTATATGGAGACCACGACGTCGTTGGCGGCAAGATAATGGTTGACCCGAGCTGCCGGTCGGGTCGCGTTATTTTAACTGCAAGTAACTTCCACGCAAGCCTACTTTCCGTGAATAATGAATGGTGTTATTTTAGATCTCGGGAACCTTTGTTCGCAACACCATGCCGAAAGATACCGACAAGCTTCCGTATGAACGTCCGGAACAGCAGAGACATATTTTCTTCTTCGAATCGAGCATCATCAATGTTAGTTCTCCGGATCCTGCCCCTTCCCGGTCCGTCTTTCGTCGAGTATTCAGGCGTAATCGACGAAACGGCCTGTCTATCAACTCACTGGATTCCGCAACACGTACATTTCCCTTTGCGTTCGATCTAGCGCTCAGCCAGCGATCGGGGGAGGTAATACCTAGTACATGTTGCTCTTCGGACTCCACAGCTATGCCTTTCGAGATAACTTACCAAGTCGCGGCAACCTGGGAGCCCTCAAAGATCACCGAGAAGTCGTCCTTGCAAGTATAAATCATCTACTCGTAGCTTCACGTTTAACATATCATTTTTCATAGATTAACAATTCCCATCGTCATCGAACCCGATCCCGACTTCCGCTCGCAGGATGATATTCCTGAGAGCCAGATTTCGTGGGTTGAAATACCCCTCAAGGCTCATCGCCCCCTCCCCTTCCAGTGTGCAGTCAGTGCTTCATAAGCGTCGAAACTATGGGACTATAATATGCTTACTAGGTTACGCTCCCCGGTTCCTTATCATTCTCCCGAACATCCTCTATTCCATTTTTCGTGGTATTCACGACAATACCCCGTTCAACGAGCCTCACACGGGAAATTGCTACCGACGCCACGATATCCGTGGTTGTTTCCAGTGAAATGACAGTCACAGAAGATGATTCGTGTACTTCTACTCCTTCTACTCTGGAAAGCCCTGTAAGCGACGACTCGTCCAAATCGCGCTTCAAAACCAAAGTCCTCAAGAGAATAAAGTCGAGCACCTCCCTCTTTTCTTCTCAGTCCTCCGAATCGGGATATCCGTCCCAAAAAGCCCTACCTCCACTGCCTATGGCGCCCGTGTTTGCAACTACAAAACTGGTTTACAGCGGAATCAGCCTCGGATTTCCGAAACGACCGCGACATCGGCTGCATGACCAGAAATCGCATCCGTCATTAGATGCCCATCACTCACTTCCGGACGGCCTTCATAAAGGTAAAATCCCGCTAAAGCGCAATATGCATGCCACATTCGATTGGAGCGGAATATCTTTGAAGGTACGTATGCGTCGTTCTTTCTAGCGGCATACGGGCTGATGTTGATCTTAGTATTTTTTGGAAGTCTCTGTTCTGGTCGGTCAAGACGAGCTGCGAACGAAGATCATGTTACGAATAACGTAGTCCATCGTTCAATCGGCATCCATTTTCTGCGACTCGGGTGCGCGCGGCAGGAAACGAAATCTATAATTTAACCATGTATCAATTATGTCCGTTGTACTTCATGTCCGAAGCTGCTATGTATGGCCTGTATGTCATATTGTGCGAGGAAATCTTATCGTCTCTTCATACATCTTTTCTGGAATTCTTCCCGCTCTTCAGGGAGGTTTCTTTTTGCGCAATCGATGTATTTCCTGTTGAATAATTGTGCCGGGAGGATTTGAAAATTGAAAAAATAGAACCGGAGCATCCATCCGGCAGCCAAGCGCAGCTACTCGCTGTATTCTGTGAATGGATTGTATTATTTAAGCTGTATGGAGGGTACAATCAAGCCCAACGATCCCCTCAGCATAAATAGCAAAACCCTTGGTCGAGTACAATTTCAACGTCCGGGAAGGAAAACGCGGCTAATGTTCATAAACAGTCAACACAAGCACGCAACGAGGAGATTGCTGCACATACTCGGCGTCCATGAATGGGAATTCATCATGCCATAAATCCACCGGGCCGCAATTGCCATAACTCGAACGGGAGACCAGAGGACCGCTGGTAGAATTGGGAGGCGGATAGAATGTAGATGGCGAGTTTTTCAACACGTGGGAAGGGTGCTGTAAAGAATCGTCGACATGTAAAGGATAGGTTGGATATTGCGCCAAGTGGAAATGCTGGGTTGTGTTGTGGAGCTGGGAAGGACAGTGTTGTCCATATGTTTGAACCACGCGTGGCACATGCATATGAACCTTGTTCCGTTGAGTCGGGCCCTCCTGCGAGCAGAAGTATGAGTCTGGAGCGAGACTAGGCGTCTTCGCTGGGAGGGCCCGACGTGGAAGAACTCGTGGTTGCGAGTCCTCCTCGTTCACTATCTCTGGCCGCGGATTTTTTCGAATGAAAGGATCATCTTGCTCAGAAACTGTGATGTATTCGCAATTAAGGCCTCTCTTCGTACATCGTTCGCATGGATTCATAGCACAGTCACTATCGCTGATGCACTAAGGTGGAACATTCGTTATTACAACCAAGACAGGGAAAGTCAGACTTAAAACCTTGCCTTGATTTTCCGTCTGCGGCAGTTAGAGCAGGCTATGCTTGCTCTTTTACGTTGGAGGGTGAACAACGAGGGCAGAGGAGAATCAGACATGGAAGCAACGGCGTTTGAAAGCGAGGTGCCTATGTGTTTTATAATGTAAGTGCCGTACTCAACCGGGCCGCGAAATGAAGAAAGTCTATATTAATCTGTTCACCGAAGGAATGTCACACAAAATGCTGTAGACTACCAAGGATACATTGCAATCTCGAGATCGACGATGAAACATCGGAGGTCAGTTGTCTCCTCACCAGCGCTACGCTTGTCAAGCCGTAATGGAGACAGGGAGCATCAGAATCTTCAGCCAAAGAATACATTTTTTGAATGCAATTGTCTTGGGTACTATGTTCCAGTCTTACCTTTTCAATAGGTCAGGCAAATCGAGGGAAATTCTCCAAAACACATAAGACGGAATTCATAAAGGGCTCACATATGACCCTCGTCCTCAATAATAGACACGAATGTGCCAACGTCAGCCTTCGGAAAGAGGTCACCATCATGCCAAACATAAACTTGGTTCGTCAGCTAGGCAAGTTCGTTTCCCCGAATGGAAGCATATCATATGGATATGTCGGAGCCAAATGGCCTCGTGTCCCGAAGACCAAGGAGTCTAGGAAGGTATGTACGACGTAACTTCCCCGAAATTTAGAACGGGATCTCACGCTGCCGCGATCTGAGTTGATTGATACCCGCCTCCGGACCTACAGCGCCCGGTAGCATAATCCTACCCTCCGGTTCCACCTCTCATCACTAAGTTCGCGAGAAGTCGACAGGGATGAACGTCTTCAACAGCGGTGCTGCTGCCGTTGTTAGACAAGTTCGTAGATGAAAGGGAAAACCGATGGATTCAGCCACTGACTCCAATACGCTGAGATGTTTTAAAATAGTGGCAGAGCTATTCGAAACGGCGTCTACGAATGTCATAAGTGTGTAATTGAATCAGACTGTATTCAAATTGATTCGCTCACATGCGATGTGAAGAAGAGAGCTTCTTCCTGACTTCAAGCTTCGAAGACTTTGAAGGGAGCGTTGGTGTCTGTATCCGCCCTTGATAAATTAGACGATTTAGCAAATGTGAACATTTCGCGGGATACGTAAGAATGTTTGGTCATGGAAAAGTGAACCATGTCGTGTTGCCGCGCTCGTTGAGCAGTGGGGGCCAGCGATTAACGGAGCGCTCACAAGAACTCGTGGCTGATTGTGGAGGAATTGCGGCGAAAGATGTCACAAGTTAAGACACACAAACTCTCGTGCTGACTATTGGAAACTTACCAAAATTGGAAGGCGTGGGGCTAAGACCCACCGGTCATCATCCTCGAGCGTTCGAGGATTAAGAAGCACGCCTTGTGGGCGCCAATAAGAGGGCATGCCGGTTACAATCAAAATAGATATAACCCTGCAGTATTTTTGGGCGTGGTCGCATGCGGATAGATTCGGATATTGACCAATAACACAGAATGGAATGCAGAGAAGATGACACGCCAAGACGTGTTCGAATAATAATCTGGACATCTGTCGCTTCCCGGCCTAAACCTGTGTCCGTTCCCAGTAAGAGGCTAAGACAGCTGGATAAGATTGTAAACGTCGCACACCAATAAAGGACCACACGACACAAGATAATTCTAATGAGAAACCTGGTTTCTCAGAGAAACCCCTCCCTAATAGGAAGTGTTATTGAGAACCCCGGAAACCCTCCCCGACACAGTCGCCGGTGGCCGCCGGGGACGGATGACCGTTGGCCCCAGGTGGTTTGGCATGCCTCTCCAAATTACTCGTAGCCAGTTTGCTCCGGAGTCACCGACCTGAGTGCCGGCGGGGTTTCCCATTAGAATTTGAAGAGTTCTCTGATGGCCGGGGTTTCTCTGCCCACGACACAAGTTCATGGTGGGCAGCCGGCGGGCGAGTAATATTCGCCTACGAACGAGAAGAAAAAGTACCTCAGGCTGGATCCAGTGCAAAGTAATACCCTGATATGCTGGAGACGTCGGGTCATTCACCTTGTTGAAGCAAAAAATAATTGCAGAAGAATTTGGGACGATGGTCGCGGCTGAAATCGGGAAGTGCAGACTTTCGGATCAAATCGGACGATCTCTTCCGGTTGCCACCGCTGATTTCCTCTGCCCAGCCTTCGCCTACCGCACACTTACCAGAAACAACCAACAACCTCGTCGAACTACTGATGTTTTACTCCTGCAGGCTTGCACCGGCAACCGGACTCCCCCCATAGTAGTATTTCCATTGTCAAGCAAATAAATTGTTTAATTGGGTCTTTTCAACAACGAGCAGTTGTTTGTGAGTACGCTACTGTGCCTATTATTCTCATTCAAGCAGCTGACTGCGTGAGGGATTCAATAGCCTCCTTCGCTAACCTCTGCCAATTAACGATTGCTTAATTCGTGATTATCAAGCCCAACGGTGAACCGCTCTGAGCTTCTGATTTATCCCGGGCCTAAAGAAAGCTTTCCAAATGATTCAGCTGACAACTCATTCGAGGCAGTCTTTAGTATCCTTTCTATCACACATTCATTGATCATCTCATTCAGATATCCCCAGAGATAATCAGGAACCCATGGCCTTCACAATGTGTCTGCTAAACAATTATCTGAGATGAATTGTGAGTTTCGCGGGGGACATTGTGGTACCAGTGGGCAGGATTCGATTATTGTTGATGCCCGAAGGGAGACGCGGGATGCGAGCCTTTCCTTGGTCTTTTTGCTGACGAAAGATACAGGCTAAAGAGGACAAACAACAAGCAATGTGGTCGCAAGTGCTACGACATTCACACAAAAAAGCATTTTTTGAGAGAGTTTCTGCTCCATGATCTGGCTCATACATCGGTACCTTGAACCCACTCCAATACATTGGACGTAACCTTTTGTTACAGTCTAATATCACATTGTCTACTAGCATTACACGCTTCTCCAAAAGTTCAGCCCTTCATGGTCTTGGCCCTCTGTCCATGGTTACTGCCTTCGGCCTTGCGCACGGTACCCTTGTGTGTGTGGAGGTGACAATGCTGGTCTCATCAACTTCTGGGCTGAGCCTTCGGGCCTTGGGCACATCGGGAAGAGCGACGGGGTTGTGCTGATCACAGGTAAATATAAGTGGCATAAAATGGCGAGGAATGCACAGCGATATCTTCCTGAACACGAACATTGGAATTTCCTGAATCAAATGTCTTCTGCCCAATTCTGTTTTGACGGCGTTGAATTCCTATGTATGGGGTGCAGTGAATGAATGTTAAAGCAAAAGGAAAGACGGTGTGAATGCTATACCTCTTTCCAATGCTGCTGAATCTTCTCTTTTGTGAGCTGCTCTTTCAGGTGCTGTACGATACGGCCATGCATTGAATCAGGGATGAACATCGCAGATGATGCGGTACACACCTTTTCAACCTCTCGCTTTGCGGTTCTTTCTTTCTCAAACCACAGTTGTATTTCCTCCAGTGCCAAGTTGGTGACCCATGCTCCCAACATCCTGTCACCTTCATCTTCATCTTCTGAACCGGCCTGCTTGACCAAGTTGGCAATCTGGGAAGAATGTGGTAGGTGCCAGGAAGGATTGATGAAGAGAAATACCACGCACCTCTCCTTTTGCGTGTCTGAGCTCCTTCTTGAGGTGTTCGTTGTCGTTCTTCAGAATCGTGATTTCGCGCTTGATTTTTGTGTTCTGGTCCAACACACCTGAGAAATCAGACTGGAAGTCTAGGAGAGTAGTGTTAGCGATCTCGACGGCCTCTTGCATGGCTTGCATTGGAAAGATGCAACTTTAAGGGGATCAAGGTGTAACACGAATTCGAAGTTTACATACCAATGACACGGTACCGTGACTTAGACGTTGATCCACCCATCATCCGTAGGCTGCACAGGCTGCCATACTGTGTGTGGATGGAACACCTGGGCATGAACAGGAAACACATGAACGCGAAACTGACCATGAAACAGCTGTATTACGAACAATGGTTCGAATGAACCTTTCCAAACTCATGTATTTCCCGTTTATTGAGTGCTTCCAAAGGTCTGGACTGAGCGCTTCCAAAGCCTTGGACCTGATCTCCCAAAAGCAGAGTTTAAAAAGCGGAAATCGAAATTTGACAGCGGAGATTGAAAAGGCTTCTGACAAACAGACAGACATAATTTTATAAAGCGAGAAAAGAGAGAGAAGCCACCCATGTTGCCTTGCAGATGGATAAGTATGACCAAGTCCCACGGCTGAATGATGCAGGCACTATGGTGGCTGAACTCAGGGAATTTCCAGAGAGCGCAAGTGAATCCACATGTGCACGACTCTCTCCAATAGAGAGTTGTTAGAGCAAACAAAGACAGCAGAGCAAAGCAGGATTCAGGAACGACTTTTCCGGATGACGGATGATAAGAAAGTGTCGTGGGCCTGGCTGAAATCTGGAGCTAGTGTGATAATGAGAAAGGAAGTATCATTGGTTGTCTGATATACACCGCCAAAGTGCCCACACCTGGAGCTGTCAGGTGGAGGCCACAATTTTTGAAACCTGGCTCCAGCCTCCATCCAGCTTGCCACCACCTGAACATCACAGCCTGAATTTCCACCTGGTCACTGGCTGGGCAGCCACATAACACCCATATTTTCAACAACCTGGACCCAGAATATGTGTCAATATTGATAATAATTCTGGCAGGGCGACAGTGCGGCCAAATTTGTGCTCCTTCAGGTGAGGGGCACATTTGGAGCTTCAGTCGTATCCCAGACTCAAGTGCAGACAGTTTACGGTCTCAAGTGGCAAATACACACTCTGGCAGTACTTGAATTTCATGGATCATCTTGTCCAGTGAAGTCAGGGATTAGATAACACTGGATTAAATCAGCGAAAGACAAATAATAAATGAGAAAGGAGTCTAAAATTGTGTCTCCTTGCTGCGGATGAAAGTTCGTCCCAAAGGAGCCAAAGTTCCGTGCACGATGTTTGTTCATGTGTCTCATCACGTGCATGTTGATCGCTCTCCGTCGCTTTCCTCCCATGTCTTATCTGGGTGAAGCTATCATACTACCACCCCAATTGGTCGCCTTGTGCTTGCATCCTTTCTCTATACATAGTGGATGCTTGCACTGTTTTTGTCGGTTCGTTCTCGTTTCAAGGTCTTTTCGAGCCCCATACATCCTTTGAGACAACATAGTCAAGCTGCTCGCAACTTCTAACGGATTCAAAACTCAAGCCATTCGTCAAACAACTCAGAGTAGCTTGAAGACATCAAGATATTCCGATTACTTGAAGTCCTCAATGTGTGCCGCTCAAGCAAATCAATGGACCTGCAATGCCGCCGCACTCCAAACCCGCTCAAACCCACATTCACACCAAATCTAGCTCACCTTTCAAGACAATTTGGGACTTCGTCCAAATTAAGGTAGCCCCCATCCATCCTCAACAAACATCACATGTCATGACGGTCACATTTCCTTCTTGGGCGGCTAAGAAGAAAACAATTATTATTGGAACAACGAGGAGCCAGAGGCTAAATCTGTTCGACCATATTATGTATCTATGTACAAAGTAGTTATAGACAAAAGCTTAGGGTAATTAGACCTTGTTAGTGTGAGGAGATACAGATTTACTATGAAATATGCTCTTAATTGATGCCGGCCGCCTTGAGATCTTCCAAAATGGACGTTGGGTACGTCCTATGGCCAGGGAATCTTCTGGCAATCCATGCTGCCTGTGGTCCCGAAAGGTTGTGGGTGAAGTATGCGTCTGCAAACCTATGTGAACGATTGACAAATCTGCGGAGGTTTGAGATATCATTGAAACCAAGTCAAACACAACTTACCGTTGCATACATACAATAGGAACTGCATCCAAGCATTCCATTGTGTTCCTTTCAAGGACATCTTCTCGGGAAAACTTGGGCTTCAACCAATAAAGCCGCTTGGCATAACCCCACACCATCTCGATGGGGTTGAGCTCACAGTGGAATTTTGGCAAGAATAAAACCTTGATGCCCTCATGTTCGCAATCCTCTTCCAGAAGGGACTTCGTGGCTGCAAAGTCGGGAAGATGGAATACCACGCGACGGCAGCAACATTTTGATTCATCACCGGGATCCGCGCACTTGAAACCGGGACATTCAGTTCGCAAATCAGCATATTGTATCATCCCGCGTTCCTCCAAGATCTGTTTCATCCCTTTGAACTTGCCAGGATGATGGGAGTGGTTATTGGGGAAATATAGGTCCTGTGGTGTGCCGTTGTCAAATTGTGCCCCAGTCATCTTGATCTTCTCCTTGACAAGATTACCCTTGGTATCATGAACAAACTTCCCCTCCACGTCATGCTTATTAACCTTGACCATGAAATTTGCTGACTCGCTTCCCTTTCAAGTCCTGGAAGGACCTTTGGGCATGGCACGGGCAGAGAGGGAGCCCTCGGAACGTTTCTTGTGAGTGGTGGCGTTGTTGTAAACGAAGACATGGTCAAAATTGGGATAAAGCTCCTTGACAAGAGCCCGGGCAGCGGCAGCCTGTTCTCAGACCTCAGTGGAGGTGAAGTATCTGTCGCAACCTTTTCCTGGGTGCATTGACCGGCAGGTGTTTCGTTTGGGGCTATTCAGATCGCGTAGCCAGCCAAAATCCGAGGAAAAATAGTCCGCAACCATGAATGAATATCCTTCTCCCTTCTGGTATGGCTTTTCCAGCGAGTCCTTGTGATACCAAGTCTTGTGTCGCCGATCGTGTGCATAAAATATGCTCTCATCATGGTACCAAATGATCACACACCGCCCCATCTCGCTAAAGGTGTTGTTGATGGGGTTACCGTCCTTGTCAAAGATGGCTACGCGTTCCTGGAGCTTGAAGTACCGAGGCAAATAAACATTGTCGCGATAGTAGACAACGTCAGGGCGTTCATGCCCATCCACATATTGGCCTTTCTTTGGACATTTGAATCTAAGATGAATTCAGTGTCGGGAGGCAAACAAGCGACGGCAATCACTAACCTATAACCAAGCTCGTCGAGATACCAGCACACCGTAGTTAATGATACTGGCTTGTCAATGCTGTGTTCAGCGTGCACGACAGGATCATTCAAGTAATCGGCGAGCTTGTCAGCAGTAATTTATTTTCCGAGGGATTGTAAGTGAAGCCGAATGTCGTTTGCAAGATCTTCATCAGCCAACATGCTGTCATTCCAATCTCCATAAGGGTTTACATCCAGAACTTCGCGGGTGAGAATGAATTGCCACGAGAGAGCAGCCAAGACACCCACACAGTGTTTGCTGCGTCCAAGACCGTGCGCCGCCAAGCGTGCAGAGGCACCCCATTGATGGTAGGTCCCGCCCTCCAGCAGGGTCACATAGAAATTGAGCATTGCCCAGATGCCCATCGGGCAGTTCTGGGTGAAGGTGTTGACATCGGGGTCTTTATAGCCGACACCATCTAGCCCAAAGATGTCGGTACCCGCAATTCCCCGTGCAAAAAGCGCTGGACACACTAGAGCTGCCTTTGCCTCGCCGAGATTGGGAGCCCGATGACGTGTTCCCACACGTGTAGCCTGTTCATTCATATGCTCGAGGAAGGGGCGCGGCGCAAGTGGTCTCGGGTAATCATCATCGTGAGATGGTGATGCCGCCAAGAGTTCATCCTCGGCCTCCGGAATGTCAAGTGTGTCCCGGGGATCATTGAAATTGGCTGCCAAGCGAGGCAATGAGCAGAAGGGTTGGGTGGGCTTTGGAGCAGGAAATGTATGGGTAGAAATGTCACCTTCATCCTCCACCTCCTCTACGGTGGCCTTTGGGAGTTTCAGGAGTTTCCAAGTAAAAGAACGGGCTGCAGGCATGCCTGATGGGGACTCCGACATTACTCCTGGCATGGGAAATGATTGGATCAACGCGCCAAATGGATCTTTCATGGCAGACGTGTCCATGTGAATAAACACGTCAGACACGCTGTGATGCGGACTGCGGTACTGCGAAGCGAGTTATTTTTCACTTGCAAACAGCTTGATCATCCTCTGAGGGGCTTGTATCGTCGAATTCAAGTGTGAGGTATAGGGGGAGAAAGACGTGTTTGTTGTGTAATGATAGTGTGTTCAAACGTGAGGTTCGAGGTTAGCGAAAGAGAGGTTTAAAGAAAGTACTTGCGTGAGCTGGCAATTCCACTAATCTGCCACTTGCCTAATCCAAAGGGGCTTCTGTCGTTCCTCTACTGTGTTCCCCTCGATGCTCTGACCGCAGTTTCGGGAGCGTGAAGATATCCTTCGACGTCGACTATATCCTGTGTTCGGTGCATAGCTCGTGTGCGATCGCCGCCAGGGTCTATTGTAGAGGCTTTGCTAGTGCTTTATCGTCGTTCCCACTTCTACAGGGTGCTGGGACTCATGAAGGAAGGTCTGCTGGCGATAAAGCCGGAGTGTGTGTATGTGTGCTGGCTCGGGGTGAGACAACGGCGAGGGAGGGCAATGAAACGTCCGAAGGACAAGTGTGTGTGTGTGTGTGTGTGTGGTCAATTAGATTGAGTGAGGATTTTACAAGAGTATGTGTGAAGAGTGGGGTGGGGTGTAAATCCGCTATTGACTGACTACTGCCCAAAACTACGTCTCCCTTTTATACCTTGAAAATGTCCGATACATTGGGCCTCGTGCCCAAGGATCCTTGCATTTCATCCCCTGTGGCTGCAACATGAGGCGGTGAATGGTACGTTTGCAGGTGTGAACGAGGTCTTCTGGTGAGCAAAAGTGATCGTTCGCTGGTGAACGGTATGTTCGCTGGTGTAAATGAGAAGAGCCGGTGAGCGATGGTGGTTGTTCACCGGTGAGGGGTATGTGCAAGAGGTGTAAATGGGAGATTCCGGTGGTGAAGGAGATACATGACGGGTGTGGAGGTGATTCCACCGGAGCTGTAGTTTTAGCAAAAATGATTAATGTCAGATTCGATCACATTACTGTCCCCAGAATAGCCATCCGGTCTGGTGGATGGCCGTCTGGTCAGGGTTTTTGCCCCAGCATCCTGGGCCCTACCAATCGATCCGGGGCTTCATCTCTACCTTCCTTGTACTTGTTAAAGACCCAGAAAAATCCGAACCCGTTTCTCCCTCCCCAAATGTGACTATGCCACCCGATATAACCTGTGTTTTACTTCATTTAGGGGATCCACAGCATGCACATGTGCTTAGCTACCAAGCAAATAAGTGTTTACATGGCCTTCAAATTTCGGATGTGTCAAACCAGCTTGAATGTCTTGTTTTCAAGGGAAGGAGACCATTTAAGCACCGACATGTATGCGGTCACGTGATGTCGGCACGCATGCTGACAAATTTGGTTCATCTTGATCAACGACTGTGATCGTCTTTCCACACCGACCCGCTGTGGCCTCCTCACCCTCATAACATGCCCGAAAAAGGAGTCCTTCGCCTCTACGAAAGAGAAGTGGGCTGGGAGGAGAGGCAGGTGCCCAGCAGAATCAGCAAAGATGATGATGAGGCTTTCTTTGGTGTGTCTGCTTGCACCGGCCTCAGCCATGTCCATCCTCCTATTGAAGCTTCTCTTTTCAGGTCATTTCGTAACACATCCTGAATGCTGTGCTCGCATCGATGGCACTCACCAGACCTTTTCAGTCCATGTTTCCGACCCTGCTGATAAAAGCTTTGTGCCACTGGCAGTACCACCTACAACTCCGCCGAAAAAGGATCCGAAAAAGGATCCACCCCCTCTTCCACCGTATTACTGTCGGTCTTGCACACGCCCAGACCAGCTCCCAGATAGTTCTGAAACCCCAAAATTGGTGAGTGGACCTCACATTTGTCTTTTAATTTCAATAACAGTATGACCCAGTCTCCTCCCGATATTGCTGTCCTTTCCATCCCTCCTGCAAATTTTGTCAACGATCTGGAGATCAAGGGTTGAATCTCTGCCAAGGCTCGTGGTAAAGAGCTTGTAATTGTGATTTGCAAGTCAAACACCCGGAAAAATGTGAGCGATATGCTTTTTCAAGATCCCGGGTTGCAGCTGACATGAATCTAGTTCGTCTTCCGAGTGGGCTTTGGCCTCGAAGGTCACTGCTTTTGGATGCCTACCGCTTGGTACAACATAATTGTGTCAGCACCTACGGTCCCCAGGGGCTGCAAGAGCCGGGCATTTGCTATTCCCAATGAATTCATCGATGGACCGGTCAACACAAAGCCGGGTAGCGACCTGAAGATATCCATCCAAGCGGCATTCATCCGTCCGAATTGGACCCTAGTCTTTGTGGACCACAACGTGATGATCTCCTTTCATCTTATGCAGATGTCAGACTCGTTTTCCCGAGAAGACCTCAATCCAGCTTCCTTTGTAGGCTTTCTACTTGCAGCATTCAATTTTCTGATTCCCCTCTCAGATTTGGTCCTCCCTCTGGAGCCGCAGCCATGGGCCGGTGTACAATCTGGAGCCAGCTGCGACCCTTAGGGCTCTGGACGACTGGCGTACTCAGATTCTTACTGGTTCCCCCGGCGATAACACTCCGATTTTACATTGATCAAGGCGGACCAGACTGTTTTCAATGGCAGTGGTGTACAAGAGACTACAGACCTGCTTCTCCTGGCATTAATTCATCCGCTGATGCCCGCCATCGATATCTGCAGTCATGACAAGCCTTGGAACCGTTTCTGTCGTGCTCTCATCGATTATGATACAATGCGGATAGGACTTGCTATGCCAGGCTCCCCTCTCCCCTACGTTTCGGGTCCGAGGCCATTGCGAATGAACACTGACGGCCACAAAAAATACCTGAGCACAATCTCCTCTTACAGGCGCAGTCTTGTTATCTTCAGTGCCGAAACCCTTGCGACAGCTCACAAACTTGGGCTGTTCGTGCCTAATGCAGTTATCCAGCCGGACGGACGGGCAGCTGGTGCGGATATGTTCCTTACTTCCTTCCCTATTTTTGGTCGGCCTGATATTTCACTCACGGTGCCGCTCGATACACTACCCGCTCCTCCGTCGGTCACCACCAAGCTCCGCCTGGATCGAAATCAGGCCAAGGTTCAGATTCCGAATTTCGTCATCGCACCCCTCCATGGCAAGGTCACATTTCCCCCCTTCACTGCCCAGGCACCCAAGAACTGGGTGAAATCAGTGAGCCAGTTTCTTTCTTTCAAGGCATGCAGACATTAAATTGATAATTTGTAGGAACGTGAAACCGTGGGATCAGATGTCCGGGAGGAAGTGAACAAGACAACTCTAGGTTTATATAGCTTCCGCCTCTTTGTGGACTGCGTCTGGTCCGCAAAGACTGTCGCATCGGTCCAACTCCCTTCCGGGCCACGCCTTCTGTTGACCGCTGGCCACTCAAATCGCAAATGTCCGCTTTCGATTGCAATCCAATGCACTGGTGCACCAAAGAAACCGAGGATTCATATTGCAGACCAGGACGAGAATGCAGTGGAGGAGTGTATTATGACCCGGAATAGGTGCAAGTTTAACAAGTAGTATAAGTCCTGTTTTCGATTCCAGCTTTTTAAGTTGTAGGGCACTCTCTCAGTTCTCTATTCAGACAGCAGAGATCATGAGTAGATGCAGTTTCAAACGCAGTCCCAAAGATGTGCATTGGGTGATAAATTTAACATAAAAGAACTAGCTACTCCTCCACCACACGGCACCTAAAGTTGAGAGCACATCCATCAAACAAAAAGAAATGGCTGATTCTCTCAGCTGCAGGTTTCTTGAGCTCGGCGTTAAACTTTGAGACAAGCTTCTTGTTGTTCCGCTTCAAAGCAAGCCTGATGTTTTCAACAAGGTCCGTCAATGTAAAGGTTTGGAATATGAAGGCCTCTGGTGCAGATGTGATCTGTCTTGTGTGGTAATTCACCAGAACAATCGCAAGGTGGAGCAATACTGGCTACAATGACCTACCGTCAGTCCAGGAATTAATGATGCTTATTGTATGCACTCACCTCAAATATCTTAGTATCCATGTCCACCTCAATGCCATCTTTCTCGCACACATATTGCGCTTTGAACCAGTCCTGCTGCCGCTGATACATTCACTGAGTTTCCTCTCTTTCCTGGCGCTCTTCATCCTTGGCCGGAGCGTTGTTGTAATGCCTGAGATCAAGTGCCGGCAGCAACTCGACAATAGAGGCGAGGTAGATGATTTCGATCCATCCTGATGCTGCTGGGCCCATTAAATCAGGGAGATAGGCCTCAAGCACCCGGAGTTCCTCTGCTTTGCCTTCTATAACCATGGATATAGTATCAGATTGTATCCATTCAAGTAATAAACATACGTACCACAGGTCACGTTCAACCAGAAGGCTGTGATGTGCACAAAGACCTCCCACAACCCGATGTGGTCCGCATTTGTCAGGATGTGTTGGAGCATAACCAGATGAAGAAGGATGCACATTGCACTGTGCATGGTACGTGCACAGAAGAAATGCCCACCTGTGGTCAAAGTACCAGTCATACCTGTATTCAGCTCGGATGGCCCGGACAGAACTGGAGGAGCACCGATGACCAGATGGTTGCGAATTCTAAATCATTATTCAGTGGAAAGTAAAAATAAAAATAAATGCCACAAGTGTGACACGCAGGGTCCCATGTCCAGCTGCTAACACAACTCCTTCATATTCACAGCCCTGCAGATTAGCATCATCCGGCTCCCAGTCCTCAAATGCGAATGAGTCCTGAAGGTCATGGAACCGGGTGTCGACTCCCTGGTCCGCCATTGATCCACGATCCCGACTTCTTCCCCGGACCCAGAATTTCTCGCCGGGCCCCTCAACAAACACCCACTTTGCTGCAACATCGAAATGCACGATACTGAGGGTGTGTACGGTCCCGAACAGTTGCCAATGCAACTCGGAATAGGTAGGGTATCGCCGCACAAAGCCAGGAAGGCCATTTGTGTGGCGGTATGCCATGTACTCCAGGTAGAGTCCACTGGAACAATATCACAGTGTCGATGAGAAAAAAAAAGATGCCAATTAGAAGCCTTCATACCTGTCAATCAACGGATTTGAATGAACCATATGGCCGCTGGGAAGCTGGAGTGCATTGAGTACGAGTCCGTCGGGGTTCTGAGCATTCTCCAACACAGTTTCAAGTGTCGTTGTGCGAATGGTGGTTGTGTAATCATATTCCACATCAGCAGCCGAGCTTTGCCGTAGACCTTGCACTGGTCCAGATTTTTGAGTCATTTTGATTGAGCGGAGCATTATAATACGCACCTTGTACCTCGACCGGTGCATCGCTGCGATGCAAACGTCTTAGCTTGTCAGCTACATTTTCCCTTTGCCAGTTTGCTGTTGTCATGCCCAGAATATATAGGTCATGTCCCGTTCCGAAGAGCTGTGCGCGCGCGATCGAAGTCATTTTTTGCCAGTTGGCAAGACTCAAAATACAGAGATGAAAGCCATCATCTGCCGGTGGTTCCGTTGGCAGCTTGGCCGGGGGCTGCCTGAATTTGAGACCATCTTTAGCACATCGGCTATTGACTGCATTCATGGAGTGCTGGACATCATATAACAGCTTATATTTGATGGTCTGCTGTTTGCAGCGTCCATTAGTGATTTGTGAAGCCAACAACTGTACTTACAGACACTTCATGGCCAATATAATCCATTGTTCTCAACATAGAACCGTCCGGGTGATAGCATGCTAGTAAGAAAGGTTCGGTGGAACGCTGGTGTTGTCGAGGTGAGGCGGAGCATTCAGGTGGAGGACATAACTGCCTACCTTTGGACCTCGTAAATTGTTTTGCCAAAACTATGTGGGACATCAATAAGAAGTTCTCCAAGGGTGATTAAGAATGCTTGCCCCGAGGTGTTCTTCATCTTGCCAAGCAGCCTGGAATATAATCGGTCATTGTTTAACAAATAGCAGGAGGGACAAACATACATCCAAACCGAGTGTTCAATCTTCCTCGATCTGATAACAATTGAGCATTAGTGCGAATAAGAGAGAGTGTTCAACTTACTGCTCTGGAATAACGGGGTTTGAGTGAGCGATGTGAGTTCCATGGCGGTCAAGAGTGAAGATTGATGTGTAATGCAGTGCAGCCTGAGGCTATACAGCCACACATCATGTAATACAACATACAAACAAAAGGCTCAGTGATCCCCCCTGTGCCACCGCCTGCTGGAACACCTCAGTATTTTTTCAGAGATGTCCTATGGACCTCCTGAAACCATGCCTACTGTTTTACAAGTCCAGAAATAAAAATCCAGGGTTTGGTGCGCAAGTTTCAATAGTGCCGCAAACAACGTACAAACAAACAGCTCAGTGACCCCCCCTGTGCCACCGCCTGCCAGATCTCCGCAGAATTTTTTCAGAGATGTCCTATAGACCTCCTGATACTATGCCTATTGTTTTACGAGTCCAGAAATAAAAATCCAGGGTTTGGTGCACAAGTTTCAATAGTGCCGCAAACAACGTACAGAAAAACAACAGCAGCTAAATTGTACATGGTAAAGAGATTTCGAGCCCTGGAGTCACCACCAGGAGTGAATCACGGACGTGCCAGGCAGCTCTGATGTCCCATTCTCTGATAGCATGGGTATATGCTTCGAGAACACACTGGTGTGGGCCAAGTGGGCGATGAACCCAGCGAGCCTCCAGACGTTTCGGAGCGGTTGACAGATCAACACCCAGGTAATGGGCAGTGGCTGCAGTTGCAAGCATGGCTCATGCGGCCCCATCAATCCAGGCCTGCAACTCCATCCTGGCTCGTTGCTGCTAGGATCCTTCGGGAGGCAAAATAGGGACCATCTGTTGAATCTGCGAGCCCAATGATGTGAAATAAGCTTCTTCAGCGGCACAGAATGGTTCCTGTCCTGGTGCGGCACCTAGCAGCTGTCGATAAAAATGTTCGGGTGCGGAACTTCTGGAGAATCGGTTGTCAATCCATGTAAAAACATCTGTGGGGGCTCGATCTTTGGGTTGCCCATAAATGCCGGCGATGACGGAAACCAAGGGTTGCAGAGTATCAACCAGAGCTTGTTGATGTGGGTGAAGTGGAGAGGGGAAGAACATAGGAGCTTTCCTTAACTGGGCTGGCCATTCAATGCGGGCGAGCTGCAAGTTAATATGTAAGTCACGTGGACAGAGCAGGATTCTATCAAACGCACCTGATCCCAGCTGTATGTCATATTCATGTAGTCCGTCCATCCAGCTATAGCCATGCTACCGTCCGAGCTGGGGAGTCTATCAAGGGTATACCCCGGCGGGAAGTACTCTGGGCACTTGTCGTAGATTCCAGTAAACCAGTCAACAATGGCGTGCGAGTCGGTGATCTCCCGTATGAAGGCAGGCCATGCCTTGCCCATGCGCTTATCAAAGATTAACAGGCACGAACCTTCGGCAGGACTGTTGGATTTGCTTTGTTCAGGTATTCTTGAGCAACTGCATAGCCACCCACCTGTTCAGTCGCTCATCCCACTCTGCGCGCTACTCATTCACAGAGGGGACCCGTGCGATGTCTGTCGATAAGAGGACTGGATGCACCTCCACTGAAATCCTCTGGTGCACTTCTGCATCGTCTAGCGTGATGCCCGGCTCTCCAGTTGCCGCACATTGTGTTCCTGAGTATCGGCGTGGATGGCAACTGAAAGTTGATTAGCGATCACGACCCGCTCAACTTGGCTATTGGCAATGGAGAAACTCCATGAAGCGATGTCGGTGTTCCCTAGGATGAGTTGCTTTGCAAACCAGATGGTGTACACAGCACAATGCACAGTCTCCCCTTGTTGCGGCACGCCAAGCTGCAGCACCAAACCGGTGAGCAATATCTCCCAGGCTGCTCTTGGAACCAAAACTTACGAGTCTTACTTAATCAGTCCAGGTGCGACCAAGGACCCGATCCTTCTGACGTGCTTTGTGCTCCCATCTCAACATCTCAAGAGTACGCTACGACTGTGGTCAGTGAACACCCGATATCCAGCACATTCACTCACCCCTGTCGCAGCCTTGGCCCGTGTTTTACCCCCCCGTTTTCGCTGGCTATCGTAAACGTAGATGTGGCACTGTTTGAAGTCCAAGCCAACCAAGATCCAGTTTGATGTCCAGAACCAAGGAATGATAAGCCAGTCAAGAAGAAATATGTTCTGGGGTAGATGGCAATGTTAAACGGAGAACACGAGACACACTCTCACATACCTCTTCCTCAAACCAATACTTGCGGTCGCGCTTGGGTGCCATCCCATCCTCATTCCTCTTCCCTTCCTGCATGTCTCGAGCGACCAGGGAGTCCACCACCAGGAATTTTGAGGGAGGAAGGCCCGCAGACACTGTGTCTTGCACGTGGAGATCCAGATAAGCGTCCAGTATGATCGACCACCTCTTTTCCAGCTAGAAGCTCGCGGAAATCATCGGAGCTAGACTGGTGCCTTCCAATGAACCAAATGGCATCTCCGAGAGCCGGGTCGGTGAGATGAGCAAGTCCCGCATCTGCAGTGAGGGCTGGGGCCGCAGAATTGTCCGCCGCAGAATTGTCCACTGCAGGCAACTCTATGGTATGTGAAATGTCTTCGGGATGCACAGAAAACTTGTGAAGCACGGGAATTAAAGTGGCACTTCGACGCAGAAACCAAGGACTTACTCGAGTGTTCACAAGAGCAGAATAGTCACATGATGGGTTGAACTTTGAAAACAACTGCTGGACCAGCTCACAGGGGACACCGAGCGTGTCTGCCCTGAAAGCAGTGAAGATGGGCGCCAGAAGCTCTTTCAGATCGGCGGGATTTCTGTCCATGTCCCGCACAATACTCTTCTACAAGTCGAATTCGAGGAGCATAGAGAAGGCCACAAAGACGGACCAGAAGCCACAGGCTAGCGTATGTTGGAAATGGACCTACATGGCCATTGCAACAATTGGTCACATTGGGGTTGAGACATGCCAAGAACCCCGATTAAGCTGAGTTGATTCCCGATTAGGAAACGTGGGAAGATTCGATGAATATTGGTGTGAATAGTGGGCGGCAGGTCGAAGTTGTATTTTTCCTGGACTTGCACTGTCAAACCAGTCATAATACATACCAGGATCATCGCAATCGACCCAGTGGCTGATGAGCTATGAGAAAGCCTGACCAGAAGGGAATTATATCCTGGCCGGATTGCCATGGTGCGGGGACCAAAAGGTTTATGTCCGATGACCGGATTATATGAGTCTGGTGACCTAATTGCTTTCTCAGGATGACCCAATACCTTCCTTTCGCACGACAAGATCAGCAATTCAATATGACGAGAAATCCTGTGATAAACGACAGGAGTCCTTAAGTAGATAACAAGGTCCATGTCTATGTTTCGTGTCCAGAGAATGTAGTCACTGGCAAAACAAAGACTCATCACACCCAGGAGGGTTACTGGCATCACTATTTTGACGTGGGAACATGAAACAGACCTCATCAAAGAGCATTTTGGCTATATCAATCCAGAGACCTTGTGGAGGACCCAGCTGGTATTTTTCCCGCATTCGCACTAAAAAAGCGGTCCAGATGCATATAGGGATCATGCAAATCGGCCCAGAGGCAGATGAGCTACAAGAAAACCTGACAGGAAGGCTATCAATTCCTGGCCGAACGGTGAACAGATGGCGGCCAGAACCTTATCTGATCCTGACAGGATGTTTGATCCACGGTGACAGGAAGGTCACATGGGCCTGACCATAACCGGTTGATGTCCGGACGGAAAGCCCAAAAAACTATGACAGAATCGTTTCTACACTCTGACGGGAAGGCTTGAAAACCGTGGCCAAAATAGGTTAAATCCCATACCAAATATGTTGGATAACCGGACGTAATATGTATAATGGGGGGACATATTAAGGTATTTTCAAGGACCGGAAGGGTAGGAAAAGGATACCAAATTCCGAAAAGGTTGCTACCATATGGCCATTAGAAGACAACATAATAGCCATCCTGGGGGGACAGAAAGCCCTGTTTGCGGTGACACGGGGGCCATCTCTGGCCTGACCAGAATCCAATCCTCAGGACCGGAATGTCATTTCATATGACATAAAATGTTCATGCGTAGTTTTAGTGGTGAATGGAATGTGCAAGAGGTGGAGTCATGTAGAGCGTGCTGGGTTGGTGGTGGACAAGGTTGTAGACAACGTGAACAGGACATGCGAAGCGCAAGTCTAGTGAGACTCCCAATCCGGTAAGGTGGTATCCGAATATGGATGACACAGATATCGTTCGGTGTGTAGATTCCGTGCGTCTCTTGTCACATTCGCTGGGCCAGGTGTAGGGCATTCACAATGTCCACAATGTGAATAGACACATCCCTAATTGAACGCGTCTCCAAATCTACTGTGTTTTTGATCTGGAACACATTTCACTGTAAGTGCATACAAGTACAGTGTTTTTACCCACTGTGAAATTTTCCTTGTGCTTTTTGCGTGGAGAGAGCCATTTTGTGAGCTTTTTAGGACTAAGCTCATCCCATACACACTTCATCTTAGTCCTGATATTACTCAAGCTCTTCAGTAAGTTGGCTGACTGTGTCTGCTTCCTCTTCGAGTCTTTTGGCATGGACTGTGTGTAGCGCGGCAGGAAAATAGGCTAAGATTTGATAGATTTGCTAACTCTTCGACCAAATCAGCTTTCAGTACGTATTTTCGTGGCTCAGAACCAAGATTGACACCAAAACCACATAATGGTCAAGGGAATTGGCCGTATTAGTGCTACAGAATTATTGAGTCGCATCGTCTCAAATAGGAAGTTGTCATAATGGACCACGTGATGTTTGTTGAGGATGGGGGCTACCTTATATCAAAATCCATCGGGCACGAAGTTCGCATCTTGCGGAGCTCCAGTGCGTGCCTTCATCTATGATCTTTTTCCTTTGAAAATAAATGTGACTTTTTTTTTGAAGGCAGAATTTCTCTACCGGAATTGCTTACATAAGGCTGTGCAACACCCTTGATTTCCTTCCATCGCCGACAACATCATCATTGTACATATGCGTGGTCACTCCAGTGGAGTATGGCCTTCGTGCATTCTTTTATCTTAATCCTGTGATACTTGTAACTTGTAGTCACTAGTTGTTCCCGATCCCATTTGTGCAATTGCAAGCGAGAACAACAAAAACAACATATTATATTCACCTGTAAGATCCGCTACACACCAGGTTTGCGAACAGCTGGTGGTCAGTTAGACCTGGATCCATGCTGGACCCATAGGAGATTTATCCTGGAATCCAGTCCAATGTCGGCTGGTCCGCAGTCTCGATTTACATGTGGCACACATGTCGCGTCCAGCCCATGGCCATGTGTGGAACCATTGGCGGTGTACCGAGGAAGCTTCAGGATTCCTTGTACTTGCCACGACGGGCTGGGAGCGTGGGTTGGAGAGAGGTATTGCATAGATAAGATTAGATAGCAGAAGTTTGTGCTCAGAATTGATCCGACGTCATTCGGAGTTTGAATTCCTCCATGCCATCCAAATGCCGCAGCGCCTCGCCAAAAACAACATTCATGGCCCTTCCTAGGCTTGCTTGATTCACATCCTTACGTGGAAAGCATAATTTACTCTTGGGATTGATGAATCTTCATACAGGACCTTGCAACAACGACACTATCTATGCACCAAATCATTATCTACTGTATTTTTTCGTTCAATTCGATAGGGGGTGTGACACGTGACACCTGGAACATATTTGACACTTCGACACGGCCCAGGTTTGACTGTGACACACCCGAAAATTTCGACATCATCCCAAAAGGATGCAAGACATCATACAGTCAACTAGGGCTTTTTTCCGGAAGCATGGTGAGCCAAGCAGATTCATGTTTGAATTAATTGCTTTACCCAGTGACTTTATTGAGTTCAGCCTGATATTTGCCTGATATGCAGCTAGAAATTGATACAGAACAATGAATGTGGCCAATATTGATACAGTGGAACCACAAGAGATTCAATGGGATTTTTGGGCCTCAAAACACACTTTGTACAATTTTCTGAACCGTCCGACCAATTCGACAACCCTCACTGTGACGTGTGACAACGAACCAAAGTTCGTATTCGACAACCCCCCTGTGACGCGTGACTGTCGAACTGAACGAAAAAAAAACAGTAATCCGATCTTCCTACGTCTTGTACCCCCGAGACATTATCTGTGAGCACAGATATAAACTTTCATTTCCTCTTTTTTCTTCCATCCTGCATATCACCGAGACTCGGGGTAGTTTCCGGATTCACCACTCTAAAACCACGGGCATTACCGTTCACGCTGCGCAGAAGCGCTCTCCCTAGTGCTCGGCGTGGGACAGATCCTACCAGATCCATCAATCGTCACAGCTCAAAATCCGATCGATCCCATCCTATGACTCCCTCCTCCTTGCCCGGATCGCATTTTAGCTCGTTGTCATGATGAAGCCTGTCTATCTGCTGCCTCGGGCGAGGCTGACGGCGATGTATTGTATTCCAGTCTTGGCAGGGACGTGCATTGCAGCCCATTTGAACAGCTGATATACGGTGCGTCCTCGGCTCTCCAACTACAGCGACACGGCCCTAGATGCAATTTCGGGACGTCGGTGATTCGGCTCAAGACAGAAGGGAGTAATCGACGGCCTAGGGATCTCAATTTCGCGCTATGGAGAGATATAAGTTCGGCGTGGCGGCGGCTTCCTGGTGGTCAACATCTGTGTGACCGACTCGGCGGAGCGGCGGAGGCGAATGAGGTGCAATATTCGTAGTTTCCTGCTATCCGGCCATCGTGGACGCCGACTCGTCGCTGCGTCTCTCATGAACAGACGGCGAGGCTGGGATCTGTCGTAAAACATACAGGCAAGTGCACATGAGCGGACTTCGAACAGTTTCGGCCTCCTTTCGGCCGACAGTTGACCCATCAACTGACGGGTTGTGCCGGCATTTTTTATCACCTGAACGCCTGGCGGCCACCACCGAATCCTGGGCCTGAAAACCCGTCAGCTTTAAAGGTGCCGTACTTCACTGACATCCGCGGCTCCCCGCCCGCCGCGGCGAGTTTCTCCTAATACTAGGAGCGAACCACGGATAGGAAAGAGGCCGAGCCAATTTGACAGTTCAACAACTCAACGAGATCACGGACAAAAGGCGCAAGAAGCGGCGGACGAACCCAGTGATGTTAATCAGTCACTCGCTTGCGACTCTTAATGAAGACCACCGTCACTGAACGCACTACAACCCAAAAGCTACTGCATTGACTCCATTGACTTTACACAGGCATGTACTCAGCTCGTTCCTCTCCCTCACTTGTCTAGAAGCAAAACAAGACAGAGCCGACTAAAAAGTTAGTCATGACACGGGCTATCATTGCGGACGCTTTTACGTCTTAGTCGCATTATTACATCATGAAACTGGATATCGCTTCCACGCACACGACCAGCATATTTATAGCCTGGGTGGACGATTAGCAGACCCACAACTCTTCTAGCGCTCCTTTCACCATGCACGGACTCGGAGGCAGCCAAAATTGCAGCCCTTCCCCTCACCCCCACAAGCCCAAGGTACGTCCACCACTCGCTGAATGATACACGGCCACCCGTCTGAGAATCTCCCCCCCCCCCCCCCCCCCCCCCCCACCTGCAGCACCGCCGCCGGCGCACAATGTCCATCGTGTCCACGGCCGACAACGAATCCAAAATCGCGCTCCTGACGGGCGCGACGCCGCTCGAGCCGCGCAGCACGGACTCGGACCTCCACATCGCCGTCGGCGCGTTCACACTCACTGGGTGTGCCCGTACGTCCCTGCGCTGTTTCACTCCCGGGCCCCTCACGCTGGCCCCGGTCCCTTACGTGGACTACATGTACCACGACCCCGCCGCGCGCCCCCCGATGCCGGGCGACTCGCCCCCGCAGTCGCCCGCGTGCTCGTTCGCGTCCATCCCGTCAATCAGCCGCACGGCGTCGCCATTTTCTGAGAACGAACCTTTGATACCCCCTGGCTGGGGCGGCAGGGGGAAGGGGAAGGGGAAGGGAAGGGAGCGTATTCGCGCGCAGACGCTACCTGGTCCACGGATACACCCCGTGCTGGACTCGCTGGAGCGGGACTCCCTCGTAGGGACAGGATGGGTCGTATGCGGAGCGTGCAATAAGCAGGGGACCAACTTCCCCCGCTGCAGGCGGTGCTCAAAAATGTGGTGCTCGCGCGAATGCAGACTGGATTCCGTCCATCGATGTGTTGGGATTGGAGCGCAGAAAAAGTAGTTTCGGCATCCGCGTTAAGGAAATTCCTTTTTGTGGATCCGGATCGCGTTCATTGGGCGATTGTGACAGACCTATATTGGGAGAGTGGGGTCCTGTGGGAATGTATTTTGGCGTCGTGAGATCTAACGTGGAACCTACGCCGTCACCATGAAATCCAGACTTCGCTGATTTACTGAGACCGAGGACGTTCACGTTCGTGGCTATTGTTGTATCGAACACGCTCCCATTTACTTAAGCATTAGATACCCCGCTCACTCAATCAGGACGAAATTATACGGACCTGCATCGCTCAAATGGGAAATCCAGCAGTGAGAACCCGCAACAAGTACTAAGCGCGTAAAGAAGCGAGGAACGAGTGTCGTCTTTTTTTCGTAGTCTTAATACTAATTTGACCCCGACTTAGCAGATCCGATAGCTAGTCTCGTAGCTACGTAGACAGATGCCGTGAAGAACGGAACTACCTCGCTTGTGAAAGCGCGCGCCGCTATCGAGATAGACATATTCGAAGAGCCTCCGACGAGAGACCTCAGATTATCCGATGTCGGCTTGGAACTCTGCAAACAGAGCGATAATATCTCTCAGATTTGTTGCAATTCAGTAACTTTTTCCCTCGCTGACAACGTCGTCCTCCGGGCAACCCTCACGATTACCTTCTATCGACGCAATTCGGCACCGTAAGTTGCGACCCATTTTAATTTGACCTTGACTCGCGAGGACTCGTACATCTCGATTCCCCCGCTTTTTCAAATTCTAGTAGATTGTTGGCACCCCCTAACAAGAATTGAAGGAAAGTTGAACCGAGAGAACTTTTCCTGTCCAAGACGTGTGTTCAATTTCGATCGTCGGCTCACTAACAGTGCTAGTATCCTTCAAAGTGTCCCTTCAAACGAATATCAACCAAATGCCCAATTACAGCCATGTGCTAATCAAACGTCATTTTTCATGTCGCCGAGCTTCCCGATAACCCAACCGAAAGTCCCTCCCGCAAGCTCCCCGATTTCGTCTAAACCCAAAGGATGAAAAAGAGCCTCGCCAACGGACCCCGCCGCAGCTTGCCCCAATTGCGCATCAGTCTCGGTGGAAGTGGCAGTATTCAGAGTCGCTGGGGCATCAGTTGAGTCTTCCATGTCCCCCAGCTCGCCGATCATCCCAGCAAGAGCCCCAAGAGCAGTCCCCAACGCCGGGTCAGCAATATCATCGCCAATCTTTTCCGCAGCCTTTGTGGCTATCTCCTCGTGGGATACACCCTTGGCTTGCAAGCTGGTATCGGCACCCTTCATCGATGTCAATAGGAGTCATGGAGCTTGTGGGGATTCATACGGCGCGACGATTTCCCATTGCACCTGCCGCATCGAATGGTTCTCCTGCACCTCGCATCTGTAATAATAGGTAGCATCAGATTTATCCTCGTGTCTGGGAAGCACCTCGCACTTCAGAATCCGAGGTGGTAGGTAGCGCATGGACCAAGTGGAGGCTTAAAAGCAATTGCAGGAAAAGTGCCGCGAGGTGCATAACTGAGAAAACGGGGCTTCGAGGTATTTACGATGGTCCACTGGTATATATGGCCTCGAAGGACCATGAGTTCTAACTAAATACAATGCAAGTTAGGCTGGTGAGAATGGAGTCCAGATTAGTAGCCCCCCGTGCATCAATTTACTTACGCGATTTCGAGATGTGGAACCGATTTTGCAGGGAGACGAAAGACTCGGGGTGGATATATTATATATATATCCGCTCCACAGGTTAACCATAGCCTGAGTTGATCAGGGATTTTCCGCGTCTGTCCGAGTCGGAATTGAAAACACCTCTTTGATCTCGCACCAGCACCATCTCCCTCCCTTCCTTCCCTCCTCTGCCAAGTAACTCTCCTCTATGTGCCATGCTACAGTCTTCATCGGCTTCTGGGCTCTTCTGGAACGCAGATAGAACCGCACCGGCGCGACAATGAACCGCTGAACCCATGAAATCCTGCGCGGTACGTGTCTCTCCACATCAACTGCCAACTTGAGCATTGAACGTTGAAAGATATTGAGTGAGCAGCGCTGGGAAGAAATACCCGACCAAGAGAGATCAAAATCTTTTTTAAAACATTTTGAATTCGCTGAGCAACAGATGTCAGCATATGGAACACAGTTGCGTACATCTGAGACACCGGAATTCTCACTAGACGAAGTGCTGAGAGGAAACGAGGATGGTAAAAGCATGAATTGCTGATGCAACTTTGATGTTCAAAAGTTCAATTCAATGGCAGTGCATCGGATCAATTCGGACGTCAAGCCGGAGTTGGGCGCTAATAGGAAGGTGTGCCACTGCCTTGCGTCTACCATGAGCCAATACCCAGTTCCCCCGCCATCCTACGGCACGTATGCTAAAGGCTCCCCAGAATCTACACCCTTGTTGGATGCGTCCGGCAGAAACGAAACAGACCCCCTCCTTGTCGGTAGCAGCCATATTTCCGATCAGTCCGACGTGAACGATGTGCCCGACGATTTCAAGGTAGGTTTCGTATTCGTTTGAGTCCAATATGTGGTTGACGATCCTCAGTATGGTACAACGGTGTCAGACAGCGCCCCCCAAATCCGGAAGGCTTTTATCCGCAAAGTGTACACCATTTTACTCTCCCAGATCGTAAGCTATGACCTCAGATATCACTGGGTTTGTCTAACATACGTGGGTAGCTTGCGACAGCGCTCGTCGCTGGATTCCTCTCTCAGTCAGCGCCCGCTCTTGATTGGGTGAAGAACCAGTACGTGTCTTCAATGTCCAGATGAGGTGTATTTGACCGTCTTTTCAGTCTTTGGGCGTTTTACGTTCCTCTCGCGGGTACCTTAGTGAACTTGGGTGTACTGTACTGGAAGCGCCACACCCATCCATGGAATCTGGTCTTGCTATCGACCTTCACCCTTGCAGAAGGTACTTCAATTTATAATCATCCGCAACGGTTCTTAACGAGTCAACAGCCTTCACGCTCGGCATTGCGGTCGCATTTTATGATAACATGGTTGTTCTGCAAGCCTTGTAAGCCTCCCTGTGTTCATTCTTCTGGCTTTAATTTATTCTGTAGACTGATCACTCTGGCTGTCTTTATCGGCCTGACAATGTTCACCTTGCAATCCAAGGTGCGTTGTTGGTTATTCCAGAAACACCTACTGACATTGCGTTCAAAGTATGATTTCAGCGGAATGGGTGCGTGATTTTCCTCTTTGCAGCAGTTCAATCATTTCATTCGCGCAGGACCATTCCTCTTCGCCGCATTGATCGTCCTCTGTGCGTTCCTCCTATATCCTACCCCCATCCTATTATGCTGACTGAAGCTCAGGCATGACATCCTTCGTCCATTTCCTCGTCGCGCCCTTTGGCAGGGCACTCGATGCCCTCCTCACCGTGGGCGGCTGCATTGTCTTCAGTGGGTGCGTTGTGTACGATACATACCGCATCAACGCCAGGCTCTCCCCGGACGAGTACATCGTGGGCGCTATCAGCTTGTATCTCGAGTAAGCCTTTTATTTACTCGATTCGGCATTCTAACTCGGTTCCGCAGCTTCATCAATCTGTGTACGGCGTGATTTTTTGGATCTCTCTGTGAAACTGATTTCTTTTTGCTCTAGTCCTCCGGATTCTTCGTCTCGCCTGATATTTGAATGATTGTGGTCGTGATTCTCAGATTGTTTGAATTTTGTCTTTTCTTTTTTTCCCGTAGTATTTATTCGTGGTTGTAACTTAATTTGGTTTGTTCTCCCATCGCGGTGATATAAGTAGTTCGGCAGCTCGGCGACCACAATATGATTGCAACATTACCTCAAAATGACATCGCTACTCCATCATCCATGTATATATCTGAAGCTGGCAGTCCGATTTCATCTTTGCCTTGAACTCATAGGATTCCATCCTTCCACCTGATAATATCCACAACTTTTTAAACTCAACCTTTCCTCCGTCATGGTCGCAACGGATGACTTTCATGCCGGGAAGCTTTTTGACGTGCGGGGCACGGTCGCGCTCGTAACGGGTGGCGGGACTGGCATAGGCTTGATGGCTGCCCAAGCTCTGGCTGCAAACGGTACGTCTCTACCACGGACCCCTCGAGTTACACAGCTTATAATAATGTGTCGAGGCGCCCGCGTATACATCACTGGACGACGCATGGACGCGCTCGAGAACGCTGCTGCGACGCACAGTCCCTCGCATGCCACAGGCGGAGAGATCATTCCGTTGGGCCCTTGCGACGTGACATCCAAGGACAATCTCGAGCAACTGGTCAACGCGTTCTCTGAGCGCGAAGCGCACCTCGATTTCCTTATCACCAATGCAGGTATCTCCGGGACCAAGGCGGAGCCCAGTGCATCTGACGCCTCCAAGCTGCGGGAGAATCTGTGGGCGCAGGAGCAATTTACCGCGTGGGACGAGGTCTTTCGCACTCTCTCTTGACAGACTCGGTATTAACAAATCTGTTTGTTACTATACAGGTTTTCCGAACCAACGTGGCCGGCGTGTATTTCACCACAGTTGCGTTTCTGCCGTTGTTGCAAGCAGCGTCAGCCGCGCGGGGTCGGTTCAGCGCCGCCGTCCTCGTGGTGTCGTCGATGTCCGGTCTGATGAGCGAGTCGCAGGGCCACTTCAGCTACAACACTGCGAAGGGCGCGACGGTACACCTCGGGAAGATGATGAGCGCCGAGTTCGAGAAGCTTGGCGTGCGCGTCAACCAGATCGCACCAGGGTACTTTCCAACCGAGATGACCATGGGTGGGAGTGACGAGAACCAGAAAACGAGCATGCCGCATGAGAAGGTGCAGGAGAAAGGCCATGTCCCTATCGAGCGCCCCGGGAGCGAGGAGGAGATGGCTCAAGCGGTTTTGCTGTTGGCACGGAATCGTTATGTGAACGGCGAATGCTTGGTTGTCGACGGAGGGACCTTGCTTAAAGCAGGGAGACGATGATTATCTAGTATCTTGTGCAACTAAAAAATGGCAGAAACAAAACACGAGCCTTGGTTGCGATAAACCCATATTGTCGCTTTCCAAATGAATACGTATGAATATCGGAATCGAGGGATGGTTTAAGTGTTCAGTGGTAGTGAGAACACCACTTGAAATCTCTCCATGCGTACGATTATGATTGACCTTCAGCTTGGAATTACTTAACTGCGCGATTCATAGCATCCGAACTTGCCTTTTTCCCAACTTTCCTAGGCCTCCGATTCCAATTAGTCCTTCCTGCAACCAAGCCAATCTTCCATGCCGTTAAAAATGAGTACAACACTTCGATCCAGAGTCACAACTCCCATTCGCCTGAATTCTATTCAGGCCGCCCACTGATCGTCTTCCCACAGAATCATATTGATATAGTCCGTCCTGGCAAGGTGTGCGCGCTCCGGCAGAATGGTCACAACGCGCACGGACATCCCCTTGGTCCGACACCGGTCTATGCCCGCTGCCCTCTTCGCGCTCAACGCTGCCTGCGAGCCGAAGCTGAAACGCTCGAGCCCGCTACGCCCCGCGTCGACGTCGTCCTGCGCGCGGCAGCGCGAGCGCGCCATCTCGACGACGGCCTTGGTTGCGCGAGCCCATGCGGCTGGTGGAGTCTCCTCAGCCCAGCGATCAGCCAGCGTGAGAGCGCGCAGGTGCGGGAGGACTGCGGGCTCGCCGCCAGCAGCACTGTGTGTTAAAGCGGCGGTGAGGGGAGCGAGTTTGAGCCCGCAGAAGACGAGCTGCAGGCGCGAGAGGAGGGGGTTGTTCTGGAGGAATGGGACGAGGCTGTCGCCCACGCGACTGGCGAGCACGAACCGTTTGAGCGAGAACGAGGAGCGGGTTTGGAGGTCGAGGAGCGCTGCGCACGGCAGGGTCCCTTTATCCTTGTACTTGATCGATAATTCCTCCAGGGAGGGGAGGATCATTCTGTCGAAGAAATCGGCGGGGGCGCTGTCCCACCCGCTTATCGCCAGCTCGAGGACGAGGAGAGCGGGTATGGTTATGGGTTTTTGAGGCTTTGGGGTCGATTCGGCAGGAGGGGTTGCTGTCTGGACGGTTGTAAATGCGATGACGGGTGCTAATGGCTCGAACATTCGGAGTTCGAGCGAACACTGCACCAGGCTAGTTGTCATCTCCAGCGCATAGATTGCATCGTCGCATCGAAGTTCGAGATCCTGAAGAGTAAGATCCGTAAGCTGGCCCCAAGGCAAGCCAGCTAGGTACGGATCGAATCTCAAGTCCCGCGTTCGCCACCGCACGCGGGATTCCCGATCATGGATACAACTCAATTTGACGCTGTCCAAGAGGGGTGCACCTTCCAAGGCAGACATGGCGCGAAACCAGGGTCCTTCATCAAAAGAAATCAACGCATGGATGCTGATAGATTTCAAGGCCTTTAGTGAATTTTTTGGGAGCTTGAAGATGGACTCCGTGAAAACCACAGGAAGTTTGAGTTCAAGATGCCGTATCCGATGACGGACAGGAAGGACCAGATCCATGGAGAGGTTCGGAATAGTCGAGGCTTTCCTAACAGAGGATGTGATGATAAGTGTGAGTGGAAGCTCGTAGGAACGCTCAAAGCAGGTTTTTGCGAGACTTTTTATCCCGCCAAACCCTGTCGTACGGTCACCGAGGTGCAGGACGACACGACACCACAGCGATGGCGTGTGGAGTGTCACTGCTCGCCAAAGACCGCACACTTGCGACAGGACGAAATGAAAATGCATGGGAATACGGAGGGCCGATGCATCCTGGTCGTCTGCTGTCGCCTGGAGAAATGTTTCTGCCAGCATTTCTGCCGGAAGACGGAAGATCAGGCTGGGTGGCTGTTGTCTCGGGCGCGTTACAGTAAGCGCACGATCTGCGAGGAGATTCTTGATAGTCACAAGGGACTTTGGGGCGACATAGCCTGGTGTATCGACGGCCATTCGCGTTGAAGGGCCACAAAAATCCGGATTTGACAGAAGAGGTATGTCCATCCTGGACGATGAATGAGCTTCCGGTGCCTTTCAATAATATGGTTTAGAACATACGTAGCCGGAGGCTCCTATACACAGTAATGTTGTGCGCAAGGTGGTGCAAACCAAAGGCCTACTTGCTGAGTCAACATCTGCGGCTGTGCAGTGGTGGAGCGGCCCGGCGACTACACGGCTATCCCGGCTTTCATCGAAATCCAACGGTTTGCGTGGCCGTTGGAATCCAATGGTTTTGATTGCCGACAATTTTGATGCCGACGGTTTCTGGTATATCTGAAACGCGGGTTGACCGAGGACTCTGGCCTTCACTAAATTTCATAATTTTTGAACCCAAGTAGCAGGCTCGAAGTAAAAAAAAACAAAATTGTCGGCAATCAAAACCATTGGATTCCAACGGCCACGCAAACCGTTGGATTTCGATGAAAGCCGGGATAGCCGTGTAGGGCTCAGCGCTCATCCGTTCCCGTTCCCGGCCGTGAGCAGGTCTACGGCTCGATGTCAAATCTGGGGTCCAAGGACCAAAGGCGTCGGCAACGGCTCGGTTGTGTCCGGTGAGGTTACTGTACCATTTCGACCGTAGGTTCATCAATTTCCGAAAATTTTCGTCCGAGAAGACCGATAAATTTTGTTTCGATTTTAAGGCGATTTTTACACACATCAAAAAAAATCGAATGTCACCACCTACGGTCGAAATAGTACAGTAAGCGATCCAGTTTGGGGATGAAAACCGCGGAAATCATTTCTTTTCTCACTGATTTACTGGCTCCGCAATAATCGGCAATCTCCGAGATATTGATGGCCGCCCGTTTAGACCATCCACAGTGAAGCTTCTCGTGGCACGTGGAAAATGCCAACGGTAAATGTATGGGTCAGCAATGGGTCAGGGTAATTTAAGGAGGTTTATATACAGAAATGGAGATTTTTAGACTGACATCATTGTGCAACATAAGCCCCTTCCCCCCCGGACTCGTAAAAACGGCCGTCACCTGTCCGTAGAACCCTCTGGAACTCGGCTCTACGGGACGGGTACGGAACGGGTCGCCCAAAAAACGGCCGTAAAGGCCCATCCCGTCTTACTGGACGGACGGATTAGAGCCCTACCGGCGACCCCTTTTTGGGTTCTTCATGAAACATCAGACGGATACATCTCCAAGGCCTAATGGTACTTCGACAGTTTTCTGTATTTGACACCGGACACTGATGCTGAATTACCCATTGCACAGGAAATTAGTCATCTAATTAAAGTAGTAACAGGGTGTATTATTCACGTTACACGACGCTCTCGATATGGAGAGGAAGACGCTGAACTCCATCGGCAGTCTTGGGTACCAGAGTAATAGCGATGCACGGTCTAACAGAATTGCCTTCTGGGATGGTCACCACGAAATTCCTGAGTAGTTCAACCACAAAAACTTGGAGCTCCAAAAGTCTGCGAATATACGTAGGTCAGGCAAATTATGGTTCAACCAACAGAGGAGAAAATATACGCGAAACGCCAGCTATATGAGCGGTTAGACCTTCGTAACGGATGAAACAGATGAGGTACTCACCCTAAACAGACACCTGGACCACCGAGGAAGGCCAGTAGAGATGCATGCGGTCCAAGGGCTGGACCTTTGCAAGTATCCTTCTTGAGCCATCGCGCTGGTCGGAACTCATGGGCGTCAGCTCCCCAGAGTGAAGGAAGCCTTGATGAATTTAGCCGGAGATCCCGGAGAGGGTGCGATTGACGTACCTGTGGTAGGACGCGATCGCAACATAGACGTATTGCCCTTTCTTTATCGGGATTTGCGTAATTTCCTCGCCTGCCGTCGTAATTATAGGTTGACTCAGAGGAATCACGCAGTCCGCCACAGCCACACGCTCGGCAAGAGGAAGCGGCGAATAGAGTCTTAAAACCTCCTAAAAAAGAATTCAAAATACGACTTTGAGCAAGAAAGGAAGGTGGCTTACGTTGATGATGGCGTTCAGAAGTGGCATTCTGTCGTAGTCGGGTTCGTCTATGTGATTGGCGCAGGCAGCACTAATTTCCTCGCGCAAGTCTTTCTGGAAGTCGCCCATCTGTGCGAGCTTGTACAGAATCCATCCAAGTGTGCCTCCCTAAATTGTAGGTAGACCATCAAATTATAAGCTCTTCTGTCCGCAATTGAAGTCTTACCGAGGTGTCTTCTCCCGCAATGAAAACAGCGCGGAGCTGCGCCGCAATTTCGGAGTCAGGAATTTTGGACATCGCATCAGACGTGCAGTTCCATTTCACTGATTGAATTGTCAACCACGTGAGCATGGAAGAAAAAAAAATGAACTCTTACCGAAATGGCTCATGAAACTCTGGTCGAGTTCAACCCCCTTTGCCAAGTCGTCGGATTTCTGCCACATCAGATGCTCATTGAGTGTATCTGTAATAGTTCTGAAATTTTGTATCGCTCGAACTCCAGCTATCGGGAGACGCAGAGCCAAATGGAAAATGGGTCCAGGAACGTATGGGAGAAACGCGTCAGCAATCAACCCGAGCTTCGTCGCGCCCGTAACAGAGTCACTGAAACGCAGAGTTAATATAAACGAGACTCAGGAATATGAAGAATGGCTAACATGATGGTTCGTTGAGTTTTCACCAGTTCGTTGTCCCCCGATAGCACATGGAAAGGATGCTCTAGAATTGCTGGATGTAAAACATGAATTAACTCCGATATTCCGTGTGATGGAGACACAAATTACCGTCGCCCATAGCATCGAATGCAGCGTCGTGCATTGAGGGAGCAATATCTACTGTATTACCGGGGAACCCCAAGAATTCCCATCGCTCTACGAGCTGTAGATGCCGTTACAGTGGAGATGAACAGTAGTTTCCGTCGTCAGCTAACCTTTCTGGAAACTTCCTTGATGATGGGGAGCATCGCACGGACACTCCCAGACGAAAATGCGGGGTTCATGATATTGCGAAGGCGCCGATGATTTTCGCCTGTTAAAATTTCGTGTTCGATGTTGATTTACATAGATGGTAAGAACTTAAGTGAATACCTCGAGCAAGGAAGACGTTGCCGTATCCAAACAGAATATCCGCCGCCTTGTCTTGAGTAGCTCCATGAACAAAAACAGGGTTGTTCAAAATAGTTTTCGCTGCGACGGGATCAGACACCATTAACCGGGTTTGCTATATTTTTTCAACGGTGAGGAGTGATATGTGATTTGAAAAAGAGAACTTACCCCAAAGCAACCCTTAATCGCGTATACACTCCCATACTTCTCTTGCCACTGGAATTCATGTGCACCGTACTCTTCGGAAAGAAGTAACTCCGCCATGTTTCCTGGAAGGCCGGAAGATTGAATAACTGGCTTTTGGACGAGAGAGTCGGCACGTACCATAGATCCAAGATGGGGCACTGGGTCCCGGAATATGAATATCGGTTCTCCGGGAAGAGCGCAGACGCCACACATTCCAGAGAACGAAGCCGAAAGTCAGGGTGCCCACGAGGAGAGTTTCACTGGTCGACATAGCGAATGACGAAGGTCGATGAACCCTTAAGTCGAGTCAACGAGAGTTGCCCGAATATATACGGAAACAGGAGGCCGATTCTCATGGAAGGGGAGTAAGAGGATGAAGAAGGATTGGAAGAGGAAATGTCACACTTGCCCGCTTAGAATGCCGTATGCACAGCATACTGTACGTCTGAATCTAACCGGGGCTCAGATCAGGGTAGGACCTATTCCAGCTAAGTGAAAAACGATAGAGCGTCGCCATCAATTGTCCTGAACTTTGCACGAAAATGCAAAGTGTGCGGTCTGCTGCGGTTGGATGAAAAATGCAGAGTTACCACGGTGGAGCTTTGGTGGAGCTCAAGTTTCATGTGACAAAGTCGCAGGAACCACGCTCGGCCCGAATATTGCTCTAGAATTGAGGATGTCTATCGTTTTTCACTTAGCTGTCAACTGGAGGAGAATTGGCAGTTTGACAGGCAGTTGCCAGGCAGGTAAAAATGTACAATAGCTCTTTGTAACGATTCACCTGCCCCGCAACTGCCTGTCAACTGCCTCCGAGGCAGTTAACATGCACCTGCCCTGGCCTTTGTCCCCTGCCAGGCGAGCTCGGTTATTGGAACTTGGAAAATCCAAATTCAGGACAGCGGGAAGGGAAACCAACCCGTCCAGTGAGAATGCTTGATAGACAACTGATAGATAATATCAGTGATTTATCTGAGACTTCTCCGGAGGTTGGCGCTATTTTCTGTCTGGTTTCAGCCCGGCAAATTTTACATAACATTCACTCTCGATTTGTCTTTGATTGGTCACTTTTGGATCATGGCAATGATCGCGTGATTCACGCGTTGTTTGGCTCTGAAGGCGATGGTTTGTTGACCTTTGTTGACGCGTTCTGATTTCTACGTGTCTCCACGTATTTGCCCATTATCACTTCTGTCCCGCTCTGTAGATACTGGTGTCTCGACGCGACATTGCCGTCCTTGGCTCCTGATGAAGCGACGAACGAGAACAATACTTGCTACCTGCTGCCTTGCAGGCGCAGTGAGCGCTGCAAGTCCACCAGTCAAAGTCACCTTACAATCTTCCTGGCCCGCACCTCCACTGCTACTGGAGATCATGTACGTCTCACGCCCCCTTTTTGAAGTATACCTACTCATCTGTTCCAAAGCGAGACGATCTCGCTTGAAAATCCAGATGCATTCTTCCCTTTCGTGGATCGTATTACGGACCCCGACAACCTTCCGGCTTCACAACAGATGAATAATGAGGCCGTTCATCAGTTTGCCATTCAAGTTGCGGCCACCCATGGGTTTCTGTCGGAGCCGGGATCCATGGCGGCGGTGGAAATGAACCTTGGCCTCCACGCGGCGACACCGAAAATTGAGGCCTTCTACCACCATTACTTCACGCATACGGAGGACCCAAAGTGCGGGTCTTGGGTCGATTGGTACGGGGAGGCCGTTTGCGATGTGGAGAAATTATCCCATCTGGCGGGAATAGAGACTATAGATCCCACCAACCGTTCTTTCGACAATTCGTGAGCTAACACATTTCACCACCGTTATTCTCCAGTCTGACGTCTGATACTGACAGGACATCCTTCGAGCGGCCGAAACTCCTCACGTTTGATCACATATACCCACCTCCAGCTCGGACTCTGGACCGGCCGTCACGGACCGCTATACTATACGCATCGCTCGCTTCCCCCAACTTCCGCGAGCTCCATTCCTATCTCCTCGCCCTGGCAGAGAAACCCGGAGCTTCGGTGGAATACGTATTTCGACCTATCCCGGACTCCGCAGCCACGGACTCGCGCAACTTTTTATCGGGCTATGGCGTGTCTCTCGATCTCAAGAAGATGGATTACCTGGCACTTGACGATAGAAACGCTGGACCGCGAGGCGTCTCCGCGCAGGACGCCATGGCAGACGCGGAGATCTCAGACGTCGACCCGATCTTGGCGCTCATCGACGCCTATCCGGCACCAGAGCCATCTGCGACCCCGGACTCCATTCTGTCTGAACAGGCGATTTCAAGTTTGTTTTCCTCGTTTCATTTCGCCATTCGCTGACGACTTGCTGCAGTCCTCGGATTTCAGGCGACGCAGCTCATCGCAGATTCCTCTGAACCACTGGCCACGCTCGCCCGGCTCTCCCAGAACTTCCCGAAATACATGGCGGCGCTGTCCCGGAGCGTCATCGTCAACGCGAGTCTCCAAGAGGAGGTGCATGTGAATCAATTGAAAGCGCAGGCAGGCATCAACGTGTTCTGGTTAAATGGGGCGACACTGTCGGAGAAGGATATCAATCCTCTGGGTCTGCTCCGCCTAGTGCGCAAGGAGCGCACGGTGATGACGTCCCTCACGTCTCTCGGGCTCTCTCGCGAGGAAGCCGTGGATCTGTTAACGCATCCCGCTGTCAGTGCCGCGCAGGGCGACGGAGGTGCGCTGGACAATGTCTTTGATGCGAGCGACCGGCCAGAGGACGGCGGCGTCATCGCGTGGTGGAACGATTTCGAGAAGGACAGCCGGTAAGAGTCACACTGTTCGTCATTCACGCAATTCCTAATGGACCATTCATTCAGATACTCTACGTGGTCTCCGTCGATCCACTCTGTGCGTCCCAGCTCCTGGTATTTCTTCCGACGTCTCACTAACCTACCATAAGTAGATCCTTCGCCCGCTGTATCCTGGCCAATTCCACAATATCAAACTCAATATGTTCAATGTCGTGCTTGTGCTCGACCTGTCACAGCCCAGTAGCTTGCAGACAATCACCGGCGCCGTCGCTAGCATCATTAGCCGGAACTTCCCCTTCAGGTTTGGGATTGTACCGCTCGCTGAGACGGAAGACGGTGAGCTATTCTTCATCTTCTCATGCGTCCACCACCAAGGCTCATCATGCTTATCGCCCAGGCGCGAAGATGGCGCGGCTTTTCTATCACTCAGTGCGGACCTATGGCCGGAGGCGGACTATGGGGTTCTTAAAGAAGGTAGCGTCCTTCTTTGCTCCTTATCCTTCGTCGCCGACGTCTTTGGCAGGTTGTAGGTGCCTTCGTGGGCGAAGCCCCAATGCAGATGATCGACTGGGACGCCGTCAAGGTGGAATTCGCCGAACTTGTGGCGGAGGCCCCCGCGACAGATGACGAATCGGAGTCCTCGACTCTGGACTTCGACGCGATCGTGCGCGGGGACGGCCCGGAGTCTTCGTCTTTAGAGAAAGGCCGCAGCTACGCGGAACGACTGGGCGCTACCTTGACCGAGTCTTCGCGAGGGCACGGTTTTGTCAATGGGAAGCACTTAGATATGGACGATGTGTGTTTCGTTCTCCGCCTTTGATTGATTTTGTCTGACGTCACACCTTAGACTTTCTGGCGCGCAATGCAAGGCGAGATTGCGCAGCAGCTGCAGCACTTTCAGGAACTAGTGCGGGCTCTCCATTTTCAATTTCTCACCACCGCAACTGACTAATTCCCGTCGTTCAGATCTATGGTGGCAAGCTCTCGGACGAGTCGACGGAGGGGATTAGCACGTACTTCTACGACCTCCCCACGAGCAGCCTGCGCCGAAATCGCTACATCTTCCCGGCGTCTGGGGACCTGCGCGTCGTCAATGTGCTGGATCTCTTTGGGCGCACGGGTTTCCGTGTAACGCCATCAACGTTTATCTATCCTCGTAAGTCGCTGTCCGATAGAGCCCGTGGCTTGGCTGACGACTTTGTAGCGGAGACTGAGCAGATCGCGCTGACCGTGTACGTCGTCGCCGATTTCGATACAGAAGGCGGGCTGGGGCTGTTGAAGGAGGCCCTTACCTCCATAGTACGTGCTTCGCCCGTCATTGCCTTGTACGGGACTGACGTACAATGCAGGACGACGGATCCATGACCCGCGTGTCATTCATGCACAACCCGGGCAGCGTAGATTCCGCAGATCCCAGTTCACGTCCCCCGGTGTCTTGGCTCCTCTCGCATCTCGTCGCCAAGAACCTGCTGTCGAAAGCATCGTCGAGTCGGCTGCTCCGGGCGCTGGGACTCGAAGCGCCCGTATCTCCAAGCGACGGCACGCAAATCCCGTTGTCGAAGGACGACCTGACCGATGGTGTCGGGATTTCGGGATACAGCGCGGAAGATTACGCCCGGTTTGTTAAGAGCAGCCGGTTGGTCGCGCGCGACCTGCAGCTCGCACCCGGAGAGCAAGCTCTGATCGTCAATGGTCGAGTAAGTGATCTTACTTGCTGCACCATGGGCCGTAATAATGCGCTCTTCTCCCGGGCAGGTCATCGGTCCGATTCAAGCGGGCGACTTTCTTTATGCGGATTTCAAGACGCTCGAGAGTTACGAGCTGCGTAGAAGAGCTGAGCCGGTCATTAAGGCGCTCGAGAGCGTCAAGCCGGAGTTCATGCAGTCCGATCGGTGTGTCTTTCTGGCCCTCGACTCCCAAGCACTGCTGACATTCGCGTACGTCCCAGTGCGACGTCCGCGAATCTCATCTCGATGTGCACGTCCGTACTTGCTGCGATGCAGGCACCTGAGGCGAACGGCGGTGGCATTTTCGACGCGCCCAAACGCCCGCGGCAGCGAAACTACCAGTTATTGGAGGATCAATACTCGTAGGTGCTATGCGCTGCGTCTCGTTTACCATGCTCATGCATGATTAGGTCTTTCCAATATGGCGACAATTCGACCGCACTCTACCAAATCGCCGTCCTCATCGACCCCGTAAGCGAGATGGCGCAAAAGTGGTCGAGCCTCTTGGAAGTACGTCTTCCGTCAGCTTCTGGATTGGAGGGAACGCCGTGTTAACGGAGAGCACAGTGGTTATCGCACATTCCAGACATATACATCAAGGTGTACACTAATCCGGCTTCGCACCAGGAGGTCCGATATGCTCTCATTCTCTACCTATACACTCCAGCCTCATACGTTCCCAGATCCCGCTCAAGCGCTTCTACCGATACTCCCTCCTGCCGTCTTTGGCTTTTGATGCCGACGGGTAAGTTGCTGCTCTGCCTGACTGGGTCGCATCGTTCTCACTGATTGCAGAGCGGAGATCCCAGCCCAAACGATCTTCGAGGGTTTACCGATCGAGCCCATCTACACGCTCGGCATGGACGTTCCCTCATCGTGGCTAGTCCGCCCGCGAGAAGCCCTGTACGACCTCGACAACATTCAACTCGGCAGTATTTCCCCTCAGGATGCCAGTGTCGACGCCGTATTCGGGCTCGACTACATTGTCGTCGAGGGGCACGCTCGGGACCCGCTGACGAACGCGCCGCCTCGGGGTGTCCAACTGCAGCTGCTGAATGGCGACTCCAGTCCCGTCGACGACACGCAGATCGTGGCAAACCTGGGGTACTTCCAGTTCAAGGCAAAGCCGGGGGTGTTCCAGCTCGAGATTCGCGAGGGCCGTGGGCGCGATATCTTTGGGATGGAGAGCGTTGGCAACGATGGGCTGCAGAGCCGGACGGTCGCGGAAGTGGGGAATGAGATCGCTGTGACGAGCTTTGAGGGCTTGACCCTCTACCCTCGGCTGAATCGATTACCGGGCATGGAGAACGAGGACGTGCTAAATGATCCGATGGAAGAGGAACCTGCGTCGTCCGGTATTCTCGACGATATTGCTTCTCGGTACGGTGTCATCTGGATTCCCTTTTATCTGTGTGTACTAACTGTCGTTAAGTGTCAAGTCGATATTCAGTGTGAAGGAGGATCCTGCCCCTACTGCGTTGGTTCCTGTTTCTGGGCAGGCCGACATCAATATATTTACGGTGGCCTCTGGTCTTCTATACGAGGTACGTCGGCTCTCTGTTCTCGTATCCCAGACATTGAGACTTGAGCTTTCTCTAGCGGTTTGTCTCAATCATGATCCTTAGTGTCCTCCGCAACACAAACAGCACTGTCAAGTTTTGGTTTATCGAAAACTTCCTGTCGCCTTCGTTCCTTGTACGTGTTATCTTACTTCTCGTAGACACTCCGATGCTCAATTATCACCAGGAATTCATCCCGCATCTTGCGGAGGCCTACAACTTCCAATACGAACTGGTAACCTACAAGTGGCCTTCGTGGCTTCGGGCCCAGAAAGAAAAGCAGAGAATCATTTGGGCGTACAAGATCCTCTTCCTCGACGTTTTGTTCCCCATGGATCTGAAAAAAGTCATCTTCGTCGATGCGGATCAGATTGTCCGAGCGGACTTAAAGGAGCTCGTCGACATCGATCTACACGGGGCGCCGTACGGGTACACTCCTATGGGAGACGATAACACAGACATGGAGGGATTCCGCTTCTGGAAGACGGGTTATTGGAAAGATTTCCTGCAAGGTCGACCGTATCACATTAGGTAAGCAACCTTGCCATTTTTGGCGAAAGCATCCTGATTTCGGTTTCTAGTGCGCTATATGTTATCGACCTTGTTCGGTTCCGTCAGGTGTGTATTACGCCTAGGAAATTGGATCCTGCTGACCCTCCCTTTCGTAGCTTGCTGCTGGAGTAATAATCTGATTCTTTGCATAATCTTCAATCTGACTGACATGCGCACAGGATATCTTGCGGGGATCATATCAGCAACTTTCTGCCGACCCTGGCTCACTGGCGAATCTTGACCAAGGTGTGTTGGCATGTCTACCTTTCCTTTACAGTTGTGTTAATGACCGCTTAGATCTTCCCAATAATCTTCAGCGGGAGGTCCCTATCGTAAGCCGTTCCTTTGAGATCGTATTTGTGCGCGGCATTCTCACCCCTCATGAATTCGAAAGTTCTCCTTGCCTGAAGATTGGTTATGGGTCAGTCTTTGAGCTAATTTTTGTAATTGAGGGAGACTTACACTCTTTCGCAGTGCGAGACATGGTGTACGTCTCATCCCCAAGTCTACCTATCCACACATTTACCCCCTCGCAGGTAGCAAGGACCGCCTTCATCGCGCCAAGACGATAGATCTCTGCCAGAACCCTCTCACTGTACGTCTCCGCATCTGCATATCGCAGTATACTTAGACTGTGTATAGAAAGAGCCCAAGCTGGCGCGAGCGCGGCAAATACCGGAATGGGAAGAATATGACGGAGAGATCTCTAGATTTGCTAGCAAACTTGCTGAGGATGGAGTGATACGTTCGCGTATCGTGGCCGCCGATGCAAATGCGTTGGCTGCTAGTGGAGCTGGTGGGGTGAAAGCAGATATCACAGAATCCCCTTCAGAATCACCCGATACTGAGCTTCCACTTGTCGAACGTGATGAGAACCCTCGGGATGAATTGTAACAGTAGCTAGCTAGGCAGATAGCAATCATTATTTTCGCGAAGGACCTAACAGTGAGTGAGGGTGGATGCTGGAGGCATGTGCCCACTTACCGTCACTGATACCAGTCACTGGACCACTTGTGCCAGGACGCTGACGCTTCCCTGGCCCGCATTGTATCCTCGGACGGGAGCATTTCAATTACCTTTTGTTTGTTTTCCAACTAACTGCGTTGCAACTAGGTTCCAACTTGAAACAGTACTTCTATTAAGAGACTCGCTCGTCGGTGCGTCTACCGGGATAGTATCATGGTATGGTCGTCATCGTGATATATGACGTGTCTCCCTCACTGTCCAACGTTCGAAACACCGTTTTAAACCCTTCAGTCGATACCTATAGCTAAAGTTTCGCCGACCGATCCTCATTTGTCAATTTAGTATCAGTGTCACTCCCGGGCAGTCGGAAAAATCCAGATTCGCTGATCAGGCGGTGAATTCAGGTTCTCAGTGATCGGCCTGGTCGACAGCTGATGATTCCGCTATCGGGGTCCGATCAAGACCTGGATAAGGCCGATAACCAGTTCTAACCTCTGATCCGGAATAAATTTCGGTTTTTCCCACAATCACAATCCACCATGACCGGATTATACAACATAGAAAGGTTAAAATTCTCGATTCTCACAATCCAACCACTGAACTCGTTCACAGGATCGTCAATCAGACTTTACGTCGAGCGATTGAGAAGACAGTCGTTTTACTCTGTGCGGAATGTTCCTCTCCGCTTATAGTGCGCTGTGCCACATCCCATTGCAAGCTGGTCACTTGAGCCGAGGCTACGCCGGCATCATATATCTGTTCTGAGCCCTACATGGAAAGACTCACCTCGTGGGACCGAACTTCTGGGTCCTGTTTTCCATTCGAAAGGGTACCTTACCACGCTCTACCTGCCTTTTCCCTCATGTTAGCGATCCGCGTTCTTTCCCGTTATACCCCAGCACCCCCCACTATCCTGCCCTCTCGGCAACCCACTGTCGTCTAAGTGCCTCAGATGGAACCAATCTCCTTGTGGGATCCTGGCCTATCCGGACTGCAGCCGGAATTACATACCCCGCCATTTCAAGGAGAAAATTATCCTCCAGCCAACTTGATCGGCCTTCCCATCCATTTTTCTCAAGGCCGATTTTCTGGACAGACAATCCGCGCCGAGTTGCGCGAGATTCAAAGGCCCCCGTTTGGACGCAGGTGAGTTATTGTTACTTTAAGAAGATTGAGCTCAACCTCGTCCAGGTTTGGTTCAGCTGATAGACGGGTTCTCAATGATCCCCCAGGTAACAAATGAAATCCTGGTCGTATTGATACAGTGTGTCATCCCTGCGCCAGTCGTCTTGCTTCGCCTTTTTTATGTCCACAATTCCGGCACGGACAAGGAATGGTCAGAAGAGATACAAAATTACGAGTATGCATCTTGTGATTGCTACTGCGGCTCGTGGCTCAACTCACTTATCGATCCGCAGCAGCATACCGCTCGACGGCCTGATATGTATGGTGGATCTTTTCGAAGTCCCCGAAAATATAACACTTCATTCGCAACAAAATCCGAGTCCTTGCCTGCGCACGGAAACCGATAGCTTTTACCCAGCTGGAGCAGCAAACGCTGCAGCCTTCATTCCTTTTCCTGGTGTTCAATCTTCCGTGGGTGTCACACCACACGAAGTTCCTTTTGACGCCTTGGTCCTCGTCAACGGCTACGCCGTTACCGAGCGCTCCAAGCGCACAACCTTCTTGTTTGGGACAAAATTCGTCGAACCTCATAAGATCGCATTCCCTGACCAGGGCAACGATCGAAATTTTCTCGTGTTCACATTCAGTGTCAGTGCTTGCTTGCTCGTTCAGCATTACTACCTTATTAAACCTAACCAGGACTTGGCGGTTAGGCTTGATGGGTATTTCATTCTAAGGTGTATCTCATCAATGCCTCGCGTGCACACTGAGCTGAAAAATCATCGCCTGGCAGATACCGCTTCTTTGATCTTTTTTCGAACCCCACTGGTCAGAATGCCTCTTCGACCGTGCAGGCTGAATGTTACGGTGGTCCGTTCAGAGTGTACTCTACAAGGGACGCGCCGGCTCTCCCCGCATCGACGGTGCTTACAAAGGTCAGGTCATGTTTAGGCTTAGTTCGGAATCTTCTGACACGCTACCCAGGATTTGGTGAAACAAGGTGTACGAGTAAATTCTCGTCCAGTTCCAAGACCGTCCAGGAGGCGGACGTCGGACATAAAATATAGTACGCCCTTCTCTGGATCGCAACAAGACGGGTGAAACTATCTGGTTCGAACTGGGAGGAGAGTTCTGATTCCGTGAATGCGGTATTCCAACCAAGTCTCTTAATGCTTGCATCATCTTTTGGGATGTAGTCTGGACAGACGCTTCAACTAACGGAGGTTGTACATCGTGTGTTGGATTTAGGCCACTAACAATACTTGATTCAATGTAACGACAAGTTGGTAAAATAGTTGAACAAAAAACGGAGGATTAGAATGTGTGATTCGAACTTTCACCGTGGGCGATGCGCATTAAAACAAGCATTTACGCGCGGCGCGGCGAACTGGACGACTCGAACGAGTATAGTGAACTCGAAATCTTCACTGACAAACTAAATATAAGGCTACATGCGACTGGCAATTTTGTACTCTGTCCACAGAGGCAGGTCCTGACCACCTAGACTGCACGATCCTGACGAATTCGTCGGAGTCCCGACTTGCACATCGTTCAATACTGGTAATCTGTTATAAGAATAGATAAGATTTAGCGATCGGATTTGATCATGGCGATTAGATAAGGACACGTACCTTTTAGTAACCCTAACCTCTCCAACTCTCCCTAACTCTCCCTCATGTGGCCTGCAAGCGGCCTGTCAATCAAGACTCATACCGTGCGCCCTGTCCATAGGACCCCGGAATGTACTGTCGAAGACTCGAAGGCTAGGTTCCCAAAATCCCCAATCCGGGGATTTTTGTCCGGACAGTTTTTGGCGGAATCTGGGCGCTTTTGTCCGTCCTGGACCTAGCCGAGGGCTGATGGGATCACCCAAAAAGGGCAATTTCCGCTCCCACGATCAAGAAAATGCCAATTTTTTTCATCCGGCCCTATTTTTTGACGTCGTTTTCGCAATTGGAGCGATCGAGGGAGTTTTCGCACCAAAGCAAGTCGAAATAGGTGGTTTTCGCCAAAAAAAAGTTGGACCTAACCTCGGCCAGATCGCAAATTTTGTCCGGACGGGACCTGGCATTTTTGCCTTCGACCCCCAATTTTTGTCCGTCCTGGGCCTAGGTTTGGAGGGCAAATCGTCAAAATTTTGTCCGGCACCGGACCTGGCCTTCTAGGGTATATTCCGGGGTCCTCTGTCCATATGAAGGCGAGTGGATGCCTCTCTCTTTCAACTTTCTATCGTCCTGCGTCAAATCCCCCCCTTCAGCTGCGGGCCGATGATCCGTTTTCTTCGAATACTTTTGAACACTCTGACTCGGCTAGTAGGTTCTCCAGGAAACAAGTTGCGGTGATTCTAATAGCGGATTGGCCGATCAAACTACACCTTTGCAATGGTTACTTATAGAGTCGGTAGACTCAAGAGTCCGTCGAATGGTATGCAGAAATAGAACGATGTCCCAAAATTAGTTGATTATTCACAGACGCTTCTGAATCTGTTTCGCGCAAGATACCAGTAGTCAAGCTTCACTTCCTTCCTACCTCGTGCAATGAGCTTCAGCGCCTCTTTGCTCGCTTGTGAGATGACAATCCCTGCCAACGATGATCTGCAAATAAATAGAGCGGTATTTTAAGCTCAGCCTGACATTGGGCGTTGTTGCGGTGATAAAGTTATACTCATGCACCGCCTCGAGGCGACCTCACACTTCACCCGTTCCTCATGCCTCGCGAAAACAGCTTCAGCGATTCCGATGGACGGTCGTTGACCCCGGACCTGGAAGACGAGGCCAATCCCTTCCCACCGGCTTCGCCTACCTATGCTTCACCGAAGGCCTCCAAATTCCCCGATTTGCACACAGTTCGGACCAGGGAATCTGTCGCATCGAGGACAGCATCGAGGGCAGCTAGGACTCGCCCTATTGCCCCAGCTTTACACCCCAGGGAGCGCTTTCGTCATGTCGTGCGCAAGGTCATAGCAATGCACCGAGGCACGACCATCATGGCTCGTCGAGGAGCGGGCGCCGAACCTGGCGTTGACCCGCGTCGAGCATCGGCAGACGCGGAATATGGGGGCATCAAGCAGCAGTGCGTTATCGAGCTGGTGGACTACTCTGCCGTTCGCACCAGCTTTGGACGCATGACGAATCGTGAGTTCGTCGAATATATGAACGATTCGAAGGCGAGTGCGCGGGAGCCCTGGATCAAGGTGCGGTGGATCAACATTGGAGGGTTGAGCTGGGATGTCCTCAAAGCTTTGTCTATCAAATATGGTGAATAGTGCGAATGAACTTGCGTCCTTCTAATAATCCGCGGTAGACTTGCACCCTCTGGCCTTGGAAGATCTGTTCCACGCGCAGGCGAGAGCGAGGTCGAAGGCCGATTATTACCCTCGGCATTTGTTTCTTCGCATCCTCTGCCACGAACTGGGTGAATCGGACGAGCCTTATCCAGACTCGAATCCGATTCTTGCGGGCCTCCCACGCTCTGAATCTCCCACCGAGTTCGAGACACCTGGCGGCGAAAATCCCAGGCGCACTTCGGGACGTAAGCGTCATTCCGTGCTGCCTGCCACACGCCCCAACTTTCCCCACACGTCGCTCGCCGAAGAACTCACAGCGATGCAGACCGCTGCTGTCCAGGAGGGTGATCAGCGTCGCATCCAGGACGCTGCCCTAACTGCGCTGAAGAGTGAAGAGCGAGTCAACGTTACGGTGTCGCCCATGTTTATATTCCTCTTCCGTGATGGTGCGTTTTGAATTTATTTTTTACCACCTTGCACTGACGAATTGCAGGGACTGTGATCTCGATACACTCGACTCCGAGCCTTGAAATGACGGAGCCCATTAAGAGTCGCCTGCGCCAGTTTGATACGGGGCTGAGGACGTCCGCGGACCCATCGTTGCTGGTGCAGAGTCTGCTCAGCCTTGTCACGGACAAGGCCCTCGAGGTTCGAAGGTCCTCGCTGGTTTTGGTTTCGTCATTCCGTATCACTTGCACAACAGGTAATCGAGGCATATAAAGACAAGATCAAGAAGTTTGAGCGCCAGATCATGCTAAAGTCCACAATCCAGACTGTTCGCAACCTGCATATTCTGTCGGGCGACCTCATCCTACACCGGCGCACGCTGTCCCCATTGAAGACAGTGATCTATGGGCTGCGGCGGTACGATGTGGACCGCGTGGCTGCGCTCATCGATTCGTCCGCGGAAGAGAACAAGGACGTCAAGGTGGTTGGCTTCATGAGCCACAACAGCAAAACATACCTCGTATGCCACATTCCTTTTTTCTCTTCCGATTTAACTCGATGTATTAGGCGGACGTCAATGACCACATAGATTATGTGCTGAGCCAACTGGACGTGATCGCAAACATAGGACAAAATCTGGTCGATTATTCGTTCAACGTAAGCTCCGTCGTCCTCATACCCGCACAATCGGACCTTACATGTTGTCACAGATGACCTCATATGAAATGAATGAAGTCATGTCCGCATTTCTTTCGCCCTTCCCTCCTACAACATATGCTCACACGCACACAGGCGTCGACTCATGATTGTCACAGTTATATTCCTACCCTTGACTCTCCTCACAGGTTCGAAAAGTCCCTCCTTCCTCGTCTCTTTATTTATCGCTTGTAACAACCGCAGGATACTTTGGGATGAACTTTACCTTCATGTGGTCCGTACACGACGACAACCATTCGGACTTAGTGTACGTTCCCTTCGTTCTCGCTCGAACATCATTCATACCTGCCTGCACAGATTTTGGATCATCGCGCTTCCGATTATGGCCATCATTATCCCACTATTCACCGCCCCCGATATCAAACGCGTCGTCCATTATGCCAAGAAACGGCATCTTACGAAACAGGTGGTTGAGGTAGGCGTTGGACCTCGTCCAAGCTAACCTACGCAACTTACGATTTTACCAGTCGGCCAAATCCACATAATATGTACATATGTATACCCATTGTTCAGGTTGGAAATTAATATTGTGTTGCTCCTTTTCTGGGTTTTTTTTCGTCTCAGGTTCCGATCAGATATTGTTGATGGCAATCACAGAAAAATGATCCTCCATCCCCGGAAATTCAATCGTTCAACTTTAGCACAGAAAGCGGCGACCAAGCTACATACGATCTTAGCGGTGTGCCAGACCGCAGCATACCTGGCCATGTTTTTTCCCACTCAAGGTCGGTGTCACGGCCGGGGAAGGAGGAGGTATTGATTGGTCGGCGATGAACAGTATTCGAAAGGAGCGAGCGGGTCTCGACTCTCGTGGGGTCACCTGGGTTGGTCTTTTTCTCTTGATCTTTGCATTCCGCAACATTAACGCGACCGAATAAGCCGTACGTTCGGACATACCGCGCGTTCAAGCCCTGATCTGATCGACGGGGGGTTTTTTTTTTCATTTACATTAGTGCTTCCGCAATTGGTGTCAGAAGGTTTTATTACAGCGATGACCATCGTTGAACTGTGTCGTAACGGTAACACTCAGCCTACTTGCCTAGTCATCTGTCTACTAATATTCCCGCAATATTTTCTTTGGTTCAAAGTTGGACTTGGGCTCAACTTGGCTTTCGAATTCTCACTATGGACTCTGGAGGAGGAGGAGGAGTGCATTAACTGTGGTGGTCCCATTGAGGAACATATGGCTGCTGTACCTACATACATCAACCTAATGTATGCTACAGCCATCTACCGCTCAAACGATACAACAGAAATACAAAGAAATCTTCTCACGAAACGAGTAAATGTAGGCGGGAAGGGAACATCAAACCAAATGGTAAGGAACATGGCCGGCCGAAGTGCTGAAACTTGTCGAAGAGATTAAAACCCTGCAGATGTGTTTTGTGGCCCAAGTGACTGTGCCCCCGCATAGAAGACACAACGGCGTCGTTCGACAAATGTTGTGATCTGAGATGTGCAGTCAGTGGTACCAATAATCATTATCGAGTTGTGATCGAGGGAAAATGTCTCAACAACAGCTTGCAGGGGGCCGAGTCCACTCTCAGGTTCTAACCCGTTAGAACCCGAGGTTGCGGAGCCGCAGGACATGCAAGATGTGAATATCATTTGGGCTGAATGCACGTGCTGAGCATCATGGAGACCTTGCAAAATTCCACCACCTGAAAAGTTCAGGTCCTGCCCTCTCCCGCATTTTATAGACCAGAGACGGGAGCGGCCTGCTTTAAGAAGCTCGTCGGAGTCGGAGTTATCCATATCGGTAGAAGCCTCTAGATCCGTGACGGCACCAGGTGTGTAGAGCGGGAGTTACGAGGCAGACACCGAGATTGGTGTTTTCCATCTGTTTCCAGTGGCAATAAGTATTGAAGAACAGAGCCTGAGCGAGAGGCTGACGCACGTTGCGCCGGACGGAGGCAAAAAGGCTTTGACAGCTAGGCAAGGTAGTGATCTCTTCGTGTGAGACGCGGGTGATGAGAGGGAAGGAAGACGGTGCTTCGCACCTGGCCGTGCTTCGCACGGAAGTGAGAGAAAGAGAGGAGGAGATGTGTGTGGTGTGTTTGCGGGGGGATCGGCCATCCCGGCCGATGGGGGCTTCACGACACAGCGGGCAAAGGCTGCGGGGAAGTCCGGGTCGGAGGGAGACGGGACGCGGGCACGGCCGAACCCGTACGCAAAGGTCACCGAGGGTCTGTGAGGAACGAGACCCAAAGCGACCACCTGGAGCGGAGCTCCGAGAGCGACAGGCTCGTGCGAGGGCGAGTGGAGCGGGCCCGAGGGCCCCACACAAAGCGTAGCGACAGGGAATCAATTAAAATGACATAAGTACAAAAGGGGAGAGAGAGAAAGAGTAGCGACAGGATGACCATGCGCGCGCGTGAACTCCGCGATGCGCGCGTCCCAAGCACGAGTGATTGCCAGAGGCAGGATCTGCTCCAGCCGGCGCCAGTAGATCAGGAAGCAAAGGGACATCCAGCCCCCAAGCTTCATGATGACTTCTGGGGCGACGCCGGTGGAAAGCAGCTCGAGGGAGCCCCCGATGCGATAGCTGTGACCAAAGACGAGGTCCAGCCGCGAGGATTTGAAGACGGCTGAGGAGGAGCGAAGGAAGGTGTCCTTGGTGAGGTGCTCCCAACCCCCAGGGGAGCGGAACGCGAAGAGCGGCGTGTGATTGACGCGCTCGTGGTTGTCAAAAGCCCATACGGGACACAAGTCGGCGTCAGGACCGAGGACAGCGGTAAGAAAACACTCCCCGCCCGCGGTCTGCGTGGTCTTTATCCAGGCGAGGTGAATGGCGCAGACCGCGCGTCCATTGGCGGAGGAGCGCGAAATGCGCGTGCTGCGGCAAGTGTCCCGCAGAGTGGTGAACTTCGCAGCGCTGCGGATGAGAAGTTCTCCCAGACGGTGACAGCCCCAGTACCCCCGTGAGCGCTGCCGACCATTTCACCACGCCCAAAGGGGAGTTGAGATCGAGCGTGACACGGTACGCGCGAAGATGAGGGCGGGTAATGGGACCACGAGGGGGACGCTTGAACGAAACGCCCGCCTTATCTGCGGATTTCTTGAGCGCGGGCAACCAGCCCTCGTTGCCGTGCCACGGAGCATCGTTGTACATATGCCACAGATGGAGGCCATTGAGCCAATTCCGTATGCATTTGCTGGTGCATGAACCGACGGCGTCGGCGACGAAAGCAGCGAGAAGGAATTGGTCCGCTGGCATATGCGCGGACTCCCCGATGCCCTCCCTGTCACAGAATTGATGGAACCAGAGGAGGCCCGCACCATAGGACTCACGCGTCTCGGACACATGGGACTGCAGCAGTGCTTCGAAAATACGGCGCTGCAAATTGAGGGAGAGTCCCGCTTCTTGCAAAGCAGAATGCGCAGTGAGTGAATGCGGCGCGGTCCAAAGAAGAACGTGGCGGTCTGCCGGTACGTGAGGTCGGAACATGCTTGGTCCGAGCACGTTGTTCTTGGCCAATTTCCGAGCAGTCTTCCGCGGGAGCGATTGGGCTGCGGCGCGGCGGACGTCGAGCAGGGAGGCGTGGGGATCCGCGGTGCGTAACGAGGACGAAACTCGTTCGTCTGCAAATGGAGGCGACGGAGGGGAAGCAGAGGTGTTGGATGTGTCGCTGAGTGCAGGACGCGGTGCTGACGAGGAATGCGGGAAAGTGACGACAGGGTCAAGCCTGAAAACCGTCAGCAGGAGCGTGAGAACGAGGTTAGCGTGCGACGCACGAGAATGAGTGTGAGTTGTGAGGCTGGTAGTGAGCCAGGCGCAACAGGGGCGCTGGAATTGCAAGAGGAGGAGGCGAGGCTGAGGTGTGACCACTACGTCACAGATTAGTAAGCGGAAGCCTCCGACAAGAGACGACCTACATGGTGAGAAGAGTTGAGGAATCGTCGCAGAGCGACATCAAGAAGGCGTCGCGAAAGGCGAGCGGAGGGCCAAGTGCCCGAGGTGAGGCAGAGCGAGGGAGAGACGGCGAAGCGGGACTAGTGAAGGGGGGCGAGCCATGCAAAGAAGACGAGCCAATCGGTGAGACGAAGGAGGCGGGCGGAAACGGTAGCAGCATGTCGCGGAACGCAAACACGAACACAATTTCATCGGCGCATGCTGGGCGAGTCGTCGATGAAGACGTCCCGGAGCTCGGACGGAAGCTCAAAACGTCGCGGTAAGAGGTCGCAAACGTGGAGATGGGGAGCAGCGAGGCCGCGAGAGGGAGCATCGGCGAGGTTGTCGGCGGAGGGTACGTAGACAATGTTAGGAGTAATAAGGAGACCCGCCGTGATCGCAAAAGATCGACGCACGCACAAATTGATGCCGGCGTTGGGTGAATGCCCCTTTTTGTGCGTGCCGATCGCGCCCTCGTTGTCAGAGCGGACAAGTACATGGATGTCATGGTACTGCAACTGTTCCAGAAACATGAACAGTAGCTCGATGGCCACAGCCTCGAGCCAGCAGATATTGACGCCGGGCTGTTTCCAGTCCGGCACGAGCTGCATTGCATACCACGACTTCCCGATGATGACGGCGATGCCCCAGGACGTGCTGGCATCGACGTAGATGCTGATGTCCTGCAGTGCCCCAAGCGGACGCAGCTGGCGAAAGAAGAAGGGGTCGGAGAGTTTTTCCTCCCACCAGAGCAACATCTTGTTTGTGGCTTTAGGGGGGTAACAACGCGAGAAGTTGTTGCCTTTGAAGGCGGCCATCGCGTTCGAGAACACGGCGAGGCGAGAGGCGCCCTCGGAATACACGAAGCAGAGGTGGCAAAGAGATCCATGGATCTCTTGCAGCTCGAGGAGGGAGAGGCGAGCCTTGGACGAGCTCAAGTGGGCGAGCATTTCACGAACGCGCGCGAGGTGTTTGAGGCGCTTCTCCTCCGGGAGCGAGACGCGCCTCCGAAGGAGATCCCAGTGGAAGCCGAGGAAAGTGACAAAGTCACGGAATTCCATCCCGGTCTTCACCAAGTTCCACGGCGTGCCCAGAAGGTTGATGGGGACGAGAATAGATTCGCGGTCGAACCGGAATGCCGGGGGAATGAGTGGGGGTGCGAGGGATGAAAAGGAGGAGGACGAGGACAGTGTAAGCGCGCGCGAAGGCGGAGTGATCGAGAGAGAGAGCGAGTCGGGAGTAAGAGGAAACTGAACAACAGGGAGGCTGTCCTCGTACTTGAGAACCTCTGCATCTGCACCCAGTTCTGCCTGCCAGATATCGGCCAGCGCGTTACAGATCTGCCCTGCGTTGCTGCTAGCGGATGCGGCGCCGAACGGATGGCAGTGGTCGAGGTAAAAACCTCCCTCAAAATGAGCAACGAGGAAGGGCTTATGCGAAGGGTGTACGGGACATGTCCTGTGGAAGGACTTAATGTCGAAAGCGCACGCTTGTGAACCCGTGGGTGCAGTCGCGACCTAGGAGGAGAGGCGGAATCAGCACCGTATGCGGACGGGCGACCCGATAAGAGGGGAGGAGAGGCAGAGCGGGAAGGCTGCAAAAGCAGGTGGGCAAGAAGAAAGGGGCGCCATCGCGCGAGGGGAGAAAGAAAGCCGTCGCGTGGAGGAGGAGGAGCGCTATCACGCGGAGTAGGAGGTGCGCCGTAGCGCAGAGGAGAGGAGCGCCATCACGCAGAGGAGAGGAGCGTCGTCACGCAGAGGAGGAGGGATGCCGTCGCACCAGAGGAGGAGGAGCGTCGTCACGCAGAGGGGGAGGAGCGCCGTCGCGCGGAGGAGAAGGGCGTCGTCATGCATGAGGAAGAGGTACTGCAGCCGAAACCTTGGCATAAGGAGCGCGAATGCGCGTGCGAAAATGGAAAAGGGGAAAAATTAAGATAAAATAAAGAAAAGGACTCACCAATTCAGCCATCTTCCAAGGCATGTCGAAACAGGTGGGAAAATTCTCCTTAGCGATGAAATCATTCACCGCCAGCGTCCCTGCCAGCTTGTCACCCTTAGAGAGGTTTCGACAAACCCTCTTCTTGGGATCCAAGCCCGGCCCCTGGTCATTGGACGAGACGATGAGGGGGGACGCGTAGAAATATCCGCGGCACACCCTCTCCATGTCCGCTTGCGAAAACGGCCCGGCCATCCTACCGGCGTCAAGCTCGGTACGCAGATAGTTGAGTGTCGCCTCACGTTCAATTAGGGCCGATGGGTGATTTGGGAGGACGATGGTGGAGGAGAGGATGGGCATACGGCCGAGAGGAAAACCTTGACACAGATTACGAACCAGATGAGGATAGGCTGTGGTTAGGTTGTGCTTGTTGAGTAAAATTTCGAAGGCGTCAGCGTCATATGGCTGGATGATGAGATCGAGGAGTGAGGATAGCTCGTCACGCGGCCCTGCGGGCAGCGCGCGAATGTGCACAAAAGGCAGCAGGTCAGTGTAAATCAGAGTAGATTGTCGTGATAGAGTGTGCTCAAGAATTGAAGGCGGCGACAGGGCGAGATCAGGGCACGAAGGCCCCAGCTCGGACCCGCTTGCAGGAGGGATCACGGGAGAGGGCGCCGTGGTTACCACCGCAGAGGGAGCAGATATGGAGTCTCTCTTCCGGGTGTTGCCCCGTGCACGCCTTCCTGATGTTGAACGCGATACAGACGCGCTTCCGCTCGGAGCCCCGAAAAGGCTTGATGGTACGTATGTCCCATCCCTCGATGGTGCAGAAATGGTCTGCACTGTCCTCCACGAATTTCGTTTCCGAGGTGTCGTGAGAGTGTGCATTGTGCGGGCCCGTGCATATCAAGCACGCAGGGACACGGTCGGTGGAGGCGGAATCTACGCACAAAGGAGGAGGTCCTCCACGCGGTCCACGGCTGCCATCGTAACCGTTGTTGCGCGAAAACTTGGAAGGAGCGTTGTTGTTATCATCGGGAGGGGGCCGCTTGTGGTTGGAAGAGGAGGAGGGAGGGGCGCCAGAGCGGCCAAGCACGTGCATCTCGTGGTACGTGGAAATGGCGATCTCAACTTTCGTTTCATAAGTCCTCCGGTCAAAAAGACCGTCCTTATAAATAGCATATCGAAGTTTGTATTCCACCCCGTACCAGATGAGAAAGAGATCGAGGTCCTCGAAGCATTCCAGGCTCGCGAAGAACCTGACGTGCTGCGCGTACTCCGTCGCATGCGTATGAGTGGGGGAAGAGGGGTTATTTGGGTTCACCGCCAGGCAGAGGCGGGTGAATGACTCCAACTGATTGATAGAAGCCTGGCGCCAAAGCCCGGGCGTCAAAAGCGAAGCATCCTCGTCACCCAGCTCTTTGATGGCCTTGGCGACGTTGACGACACGGATGGAGATGGGCGCGATCAGTGCAGAAACCTGCATGGCAGTGATGGATTCGGTAGGAATGGAGTGAGGGAAATCATAGGCTTTCCGGAGGATCTTGTCGCTCCAGAAGTGGAGGGGAAAGTAAATCTTGTGGTGAAGAGACATGTGCCAAATGTCGGGGATGGCGACGGCGCCGGTGACGGTGGAAGAAATGGAGCGGGGGTTGGACATGAGCTGGGTACCGAATATGGGCCGTGTCGCCTTCGACTTCTCAAGCTCGCGGTCGGCGCGCTCCTTTTCGCGCTTGGCTTTTTCCGCCGCTTCTGACTTCGCGACCTTGAGACGTTCGCTGGTGACCCAGAGGACCATATAAACGGGGAGGGGCCCAGTGACATCCACTACGTCCTTGGAGCCCACCAACAAGGCCTTTTCTTCGTCAGTATACTGGAAGAAAGCCTTGAGGGGCACCCTGACGTCCAAAACACCGACACCGGCGGTGGAGGCGCGAGCGGCCGCATAGGCGTGGGTGTACGTGATACTGGCCTTGTTCTGCTTTTCCAGGCGCAGATTTTCGGTGTTCTTGTCAACGAGTTCCATATCGTACCCGGGAAGAACATCTGCGGGATGCGTCATGTATGCAGCGGTGTCGAAATCGACATCGAGCGGGAGTGGGAGTCCACAACGAGAGATGGTGATGGTGGCCATGGTGGATGGTGCGCTGAGAGCAAAAACAGAGAGGATGCGTGCGAGGAAAAACTTTTCGGAGGCTTGAAGACCTCAGCGTCGACGGTGCAAGGCGAAGTCTGTGACAGGTGGCAGTGTAGATTAGATTCATAATCTAATCTACACAAGGAGGTGGAGGCACGTCTCATATCATCTATCACTACCTTGCCTTCCACTCAGCCCAGCTCGCAAGCTCGCCAACCTGAGCTCGCACGATGCTAATAGCATACCTATTAATAGCATGCTATTAGCATGCTACTAGCATTTCTAGCTGGAGACCCTCCCAAGAGGCATGCTATTTACTGCTATAAATCCGGGGAACCTGCAAATCCTTCGTACGCTGGTGTATCTATTTCTCACTTGACAAGAGCGCTCGAAATAATCTAAATAAGTCAATATTCACTCGGATCAATGAGCCGAGTGTGTGACCGTGAGACATCAAATTTTGCCCTTCCTTCCTCAGACGCATCACAGAAGAAGCTCTCGGAGCGCTGATCGCGCGCTCGGCATACATCGACCAGCCAGAGTACAGCATTCCGGACTGGCACAATGTCATTGAAGCACACACGGCGGAAGACAGCCCGGAGCGTGCTGCGTGGATGGCTCATCTCGATTCGTTGACAAGCGTGATGAGGCATGGAAAAGAATTACCTGGGGTGCGTGACCGTGACCAGTTCTAAATTAACGTTTCCTGACCGTACGGCAGCCTCCCGGTATTATTCCGAGCGCGTCGCAAACGCAAACAGAAAAACATGGATGTTACTCTAGCCAGTACTCTCTCGGAGATGGGTCAGCGCCACGGATGTTATAAAGCAGCTATTAGCATCTGCTAGCTATGGACGACAGGAGATGAATGATTCTAGCATAGCATAACAGCTGCTATAAACTTTCCAACACAGCGCTATTGACAGCTCTGGTGGGAACCTCCACTTGATGTGATGCGCGTGTCCGCTCCGATCCCGCTCCGATATCCCCGCTAGTGTGGAGCATAGTCAGGGGAAAACTAGGGGCAGTTCCGAGAGGTCCCGAGCGCTTGAGACAGCGTTGCTCATCTGATACAGCTCGAAGCCAGCCCCTTACATCCAGAAAACTGGACTTCCGGGCTCGCACCAAGATGAGGAAAGGATCATCGGATGGGCATCTCACATGCAGTTTTTCATTTCGGGCGCTGTGCGCTGTGAAATCATTCATGTTAATATGGCGTACATGTCTGGCAACAGTTATGCACAATTTAGACAATTTGCACTGTAATGGTACACGCGGAGTCGAGGAATATCTCTCGCTGTGGTGCCTTGTGGTGCCAATGCCTACCATGCCGTCACTCATCGAGAATCTGGGTCTCGTGTGCGCGACAGAAGCGGGTAGACCCGTTATTTCGGATCCTCCTTTCTTCTGAAGTTCTTAAAAGACTCACGATCTGTCCGTCCGACAACCCGCATGTCCGGGAGTCCGTCCCTTTCTAAACTTATAGCGCACGATCCATACGATTCGGAAGACGCGATCAAAGTGTGGGGAAATAAAAGCTGGAGTTGCGGGGCGTGGATCTCAGAGGTCCACCTCCACATTCTTTCGATTCTTTCGATCTCCATCCCTTGTCATATCTGCAATGGCCGGTGGTGCCCCGATTGGTGATTCTGGTATCCCTCTCAAAGAGATCTTCCGACGTGGACTCTTTCCCCGCCAATACTGTACGCCGTTATGCTTTTTTTTGCTATTCCTCACTCACATCGCTTCAGTCCTGGCATTCACTCTGGTCACTACGCTGTAAGTTGCTTGATCTATTTTCACAGCTTTATTCACCGGTGCACCTTTAGATTTTTCCTTTGGTGAGACCTCCTGAGCACGCCTCCCGACATTTATCTTATTATTGAAACCCAGGGGTTTTTGTTATGGACTTCTCGATGTCTTGAACAAGCACTTTCGTATGTCCTAGAAATGATGCCTGGGGACCAAACTAATATTCAACTCACACAGAAAGTGTGCTCAATATCACGAAGCTACAGTCCACGGGGCTCCAGGTCGCTTACTTTGGCATTGGGTACTTTGCGTACTCCCCCGTTGCCGGCGAGGTGCTTCGGAAGTACGGGTATAAAACGACGATACTCATGGGGCTTTCTCTTTACTCTCTGGGTGTGAGTATTTCCATTTTGTTATCTGGTTCCTCTGATTTAATATTACGGCAGGCTATTCTCTTCTGGCCCTGTGCCCACTTCGCTGCAACATCCAACCCGCATGCCATTTTTGGAGGCTTCGTCATCTGCACGGCCGTCACTGCCTGTGGATTGGCTACTCTGGAAGTTGCCGCCAACTCCTACATCAGCGTGATGCCTCCGGTCGAAGTGGCTGCTTTCCGTTTGAATTTTTCACAAAGCTTCAACGGTGTTGCCAGCTTCGCGGTTCGTATTCTTCCACTCTGATGTGCCCTCACTCAACATGGTTATTACATAGGGCCCGTTCATCGCGTCTAAATATTTTTTCAGCGGAGAAAACAGCTCCAACCTGACCAATGTTCAAGTACGTCAATTCTGGTCTCATACACGACAATTCCGAATCTGATGGGACCCCTGAACAGTATGTCTACATGGCCGTCGCGGGTATGGGCGTCATGGTCGCCCTCGCGTTCGCAGTAACTCGCCTGCCCGAAGTGTCAGAAGCCGAGCTGCAAGCAACTGCTGCTGCTCTTGCCGAACATGCCAATACTGATCCAAAATCGAACGAACCGTTCCATAAACAATACAGAGCCATTTTTGGCTTTGTCGCCCAGTTTGTGAGTTCTTCTTTTGTGTGAATCCGACGTGCATGCCCTAACGGAATCTCGTGGCCAGATGTATGTCGGAGCGCAAGTGACAATTGGTATGTTCCTTTTAATACTTCGGTAGTTGTATATATTAACCGATCGTTCTATCTTTTCAGGTAGTTTCTTCTTGAACTATGTTACCGAGAGCGCAGGACGCACCACTTCCGATGCCGCGAATTTGCTATCTTACTCGCTCATCATATTTACCGGTTAGTACACATCCTACCACTGGTGAACTCGGCACTAATTTTGTCTTCAGCTATGCGCTTTGTAATGACGGCCGTGCTCTCCTTCGTCGCCGCTCCCGTTGTTCTTTTCGTCAACGCGCTCATCGGAACGGTTCTGGTTATACTGGTGTGCGTGCTGCCGGGGACTCCGGGCATGATCTGCCTGATGCTCATCTATGCAACAATGAGTTGTCAGTATCCAGGCAAGTCCATTGTGTATTCAACCTGAGACACGAAACATCCGCTGACCGGGCCTTACAGTAATATTCGTGCTGGGTACCAGCGGGCTGGGGCGCCACACGCGCCGCGCCGCTTCTCTCTTGGTGATGGGCGTTGCAGGAGGGGCTGTATTCCCGTACGCAAACCACTTCGTCTAGATCTCTCCAGATAGCTGACCACAAACCACAGTCCCATCCAAGGCGCCATCGCGGACAAGTACTCGACTCGCGTGTCGTACGGCGTTTCCACGCCGGCATTCGCGTTCGTCGCATTTTTCGCTGCCTACGTCTGGCTGTCCGGCGACCGCCAAATCATGCTGAAGAGGTCGGACGACGTTGTTTATGACAAGGAGAAGAGCGTAGATGAGGAGAAGGGCGCATACAAGTCGAACCCATCACCAGATATCCAAATCGAGGATTCAGCCTCGTACAAGGAGTAAAAAAGCCACTTGAAGCTCGTTTAATGATGACTTGATAATGTTTTTTTTTTGGGATGATGTCTTTTCTACGTATACGTATATCATGAAATGTTTACTTCTACGTCACTTGTATGGGTTCGAGAAGGGCGATTGCCGGCAAATCCATGTGCGGCCGGATTGAGGGAACTCCCGCACCTGCAGTCATCCCGCATCTTCCCGCATATAAGCATCCCGCATGCTGACATCCCGACTTACAGTCATCCCGCGGACCGCTGAATGAATTTCTCCGCTACATCCAGCTCCGCCGACAGCGGCCCGTCGTGGTCTCGCCACGCCAACACATCACCGTGTAGTCACTGCGTTCAGACCCCCCGTAGACAGACCTTGGGCTACCTCGGGCTACCTTGGTCTACCCTCTGTCTACCTGGGTAGACGTACGTGTACCACAACATGTAGACACATGTTGGTCTACCTCAGTGTACCCGGGTCTACCTCCGGCTACCTAAGGTGGACAGCCTCCAGCTACCTCTGTCTACCTCGTCGGTCTCTCTTGGTACACTGACCCCGTCCAAACGTACACTGCTAATTTGGGCTCACCTCGGCCTTTGCTGCGTCTAGGTGTCTCTCCTTTGCTTTGCACTAATTCTGGACGCGCCAGCAGAGTCGAAATCACGGCATCGCCACACGTGTGCGCACACATTGACAGCGGTGGCCATCGGATCAAACAATCACTTGATTTCCCTTCTTCAACATTCGTAACAACTTGCTTACAGTTCAGAGGCGAAACCCGGTATTGATGTCAGCCGGACTATGTCTACCTCGGCCCGGGTCTGTGTACCCCCATCTACAGGGTAGACACACGATAGACTCAGGTGAAGTGGGTATGTGTACTCAACATAGACTTAGGTAGCCAGACAGGTCAGTCTACCCTGTGTCCACCCAGGTAGAGAGACCCTCTGTCTACGGGGGGTCTGAACGCAGTGAGTGTTGCCGCCGGCTAAGCCGATCAATTTCAAAAAAGTGCCCTGCAGCTCCAGGTAAAATAGCAAGAATTCTGAAAGTATTCAGGCAAATGGATCGTCCTGAAAGCCGAGGACTCTCTCGTTGGTGCTAAACAAGGCACCTCATTTTCGTGAAGATATTCGACCAGCAATACCGAGCACTTGGGGCTCACAGAAGACCCTGCGGCTTTTTATGTCCTCTACCTGCCCAAATATTCTCAGAATTTTCCCGCTTTTACTCGCAGCTATATTTCAATTTTTGAAATAGACCGGCTTAGCCGGCGGCAACACTATTACCGTGTCAGTAATTTTTGAGCAAATTTGGCGACTTTGACTTACATATTCCTAAGACTTGCTTGAGAAGCTCCAAATCTCCTGCCATCTTATTTTGACTGCCAGAATCCAGAATCATTATCCTCGAGGAATTGCATGAGCTATCACGCGTTGTAGAGAAAATTGAACCAAAAAATGAATTGCCGAATTGAGTTGATGGCGGAGTTTCGGAGTTTCAAAAGTCGAATGATACCTCCAGCTGTCACTCGACTCGTCCTACCAGGCCGGTTACTTCTTTTCTTTTCGAGACTGCTATGTGTATAACCCATGGTATTACCCGCTATCCATTGTATATGAACCTGTAGCCTATATATTCCACCGCTATTACGGTCTCAAAATTATAGCTTTGGAACCTTGTTTCAAGTTTGGGACACTATAGCGTGCGCTCCTCTACGGTGCTACCAAAAGTATGTGTCCGATGGATTAAGATCAGGATTATGCATCCTCAACAGAACAATGTTCGATGTTAGGCTGGAAAACTGCACATGGTTCGTTTCAGAGTAAAGCAGCAGAAACAACAATAGGACTCACACCGTTCCCAATAAATTTCTCTGCGCGCTGCCCAACATGCATATCCACCGCTTCCGCTACGAACTTTCCCTCCCATGATAACTCCAAGTCGCGGCTCGTGCCAACCCCCTCCGACCAGTGGTGCGCCGTGTTCAGCGCGAGTTTGAGGTCTGACAGCCATGGCCGTGGGGCGTTCGTCATTACATAGACGCGTTTTATGTGTGGCTGGGTGACGGAGAGAACTTTATCTACGATCTCTGAGATTGACGGCAAGCAATGTTTCCGCGTTCTATCCTCGTCTCCCTTCGAACCGGGTCGAGGCGGCGTGTATTTGTCGGGGAGGGATGGGAAGCTGTTAAATCCCGTGAAGGACATACGATTCGCGTATGCGTTGTGACACCACGTCTCGTAGTCCCCGCGCCGTACGTGCACTGCGATCAGGCCTTTGAGCGGGGTGATGTACGTTTCCAACGGCGATAGCGAGTCATATTCCGATGGATGCACAAAGTAGTTGAGGTTGTCGTTGAATCCCTCGAGGATCAGAGCGGACCAGCCGAAGTTCGACAAAATCGGCGACTGGGACAGAGCGGGAAACACGTCCAGTACACGCATCGTGTTTGTGATGCTGGACTCCGGTCAGCACGCAGGATTGTTAACACGGGTACGAGAAGACACACGAGTAACTGAACAACGCTGGGCTGTTTCTCGCAAGCTCGACGCATGGAGATTCGATAGAGTTGAGCTCTCTGACCCATCGTTCGACGATTTGACTGACTGTCGCATCTTGACTGAGGGTGTCTTGTATCGTCCGCGTATCGAGGACGACTCTTTCCGACTCGGGGCATACGCTGAAGAAGTATTCCCTCGACACAGCTCTGGGAACGTCTTTGTTGTGCGTAGACCCGCCAATGATAGGTCCTGTGGAGTATCAGCGGGGGTTCCGGGGAGTGGGTGGACTCTACCTGATAGGAAGACGGATAGCGGGATGCGGGCAGGTATGGGCTTCCCGTTCCAGTCGCTGATCTCTGGCCCCTCCCGCTGCCAGGTGTAGTTGTCGAACACATATCTACGGGAGGGGGATCGGATGGGTACTCGACAACGAAGAACAGCGGGACAGATGCTTACGCGCGGTGAGCGGAGTAGGCGAGGTAGGCATCGAGTATAATCTCTTCCATGTAATTCCCCCACCCAAAACCTGTTGGCAAGTTCGGTCAGTGGCCCAGCCAATAGCGAAGCAAAAAATGCTCGTACCCGACCCATGGTTTGCAGCCCACAGGAATTTAGCATGGGTGCCTTCGGGATAGGGTAGGGATAGATTATGCTGGGGGAGCTTGCGCTCCCGTTCACGGTACTCCTCGTACAATGGCGGGGGGCGAGGAGGAGCCGCTGTATCCTCGTGTGCGGCGGCATGGTCGGGGATCGACGGAGGGAGGACCGGCGGAGGCACCGACTCGGGGTCCTGGGTGTTGAATGAATATTGCGAGTGGCGGGTCCAGAACTTATAAAAGATTAGCAGGACGAGCAGCATGATCAACGACGACGCTATCGACCGGTAGGATAGTCCACAGCGACGTGAGGCCCTCCTCCTACGAATATTTGGGGTGGTATCGTGTTCTGCGATCCCGCCATCAGGCTGCGAGTTGGTAGGGAGCAGCTCATAGGTATTATGGAGGATGCGGCTCGGCCACTGAAATTTAAAGAGGTTCATGGTACGAGGAGAATGAATTATTTGTGGAAAAAAAACAATGCGGGTGTGGATCTCATAATCCCGCAGTCCAGGATCAACCCTTGACGGTATCCGTGAAATGCGGCTCAATCGATGGAGCATATAGCCCGCAACCTGACATATTATTGGCATGATACAGCATGTTGGTGACAGATTTTCTTTTGGGGCTTGGTGGGAGGTCGCAGTCCAAATCTCTAAACAACGAGTCTACTTAGTCTACGAATTTTACATACGAAAATGCTCACCTCGGACGGGAAGAAACTCAAGCGTGGGCGCGAATGGCCGCACTTACGGGAACCACGGAAGAAGGCCCTTGTGAACAGACCAGTACCAAGTCCGAATTGACATGTGGTTTGATTTCGGGTATTCATGCGCATCCCGTTCCCGTTCCACCGGAAGTTGAAGTTCCAAACAAGCGAGGAATTAGTCTGTCCGAATTTCAACTTCGAATTGCTCACGGGAAATTGGAATGATGAAACTTTTGACCATTTGTGAGGTCGAATGGCCCTTCTGTTCTATTTTGGAGATAGTTTTTAAAAAGCGGTATGCGATCATGATTGCAGCGTTGTTGGCAAAGTCAGGCGGGGTAAAATCAGGCACTGTCCCTGAATTTCTTGCTGTATGATTTTACCTGCCTACGTACCTACCGGCAGGAGCTTTAGGAATCTTCCCCGCGTCTATCAACATCTCCTTGACATGCTCCACTGGGAGGCTTCTCCATTTCCTACCTGTGAAGCCCTCAAGCTCCTCGGCTGCAAACAAAGCATTAAGGATCGCCTCTTCTGTCGCATCGGCCGCTGCGCGGAAGATGCAATCCAGCGTTTCATTATTCACCGCCTCGACGTGCTGATCGCGGAATTAGCGCCACATTGTATTAACCGGTTATTACACACATAAGTCGATACTGGCTCAATCCTCTGTTCGTATCGAGGGGGTTGAGGCGGTGTGAGCGGTGCCGCAGTCGAAAAGCAGAGGAAAATGTCTACAGAAATTTCTCAGTACCGTTGATCGAGGGATAGAGGAAAGCGTACCTCCGCTAAAGAAGCCCGTGCCACCGCCGCCTCTCGAGATGCCTACACCTGCTCTCCGAGCTACAGCAGTACACTGCATTCGAAATAAGACTGACATCAGGGGAGAAATAGAAAGTGATTACTTGGTGAGGAAGCAAGGGCGCATCCGTTGCGATCACAACGATTATACTATGGCGGAGAGGGAGTGGGTGAATTTAAAAGCAATGGGTGTAGTATTTACCTGCCATCTCCGTCTTTGGGCTGCTGGATTTTGGCGTCGTGGGTCGGAAACCAAGGTTTGGTGTAACCTTCGTCAGCCAAAACTTTGCCAACTTGAACACCGGCTATGGTGAGATCGTATGGAGAGCCATGATTTGCCTAGGGCCTTATTAGATGTCGAAGGATGAATGGGCTTTGCAATCGAACCTGGACGATAGCGCCAACGACATAATTTTTGTCTTGTGTCGAAGGAACGAGCCGAGAAGAGGTCCCTGTGCCTCCTTTGAGCCCGAATGAAACCATTGCGGCGCCACCTCTGGGCGCTGTCAATTGCGAGCAACCGTGGCCAATTCGAGCACGCGTACCCAACATTCCCCTCCCGCAATTTGCCTGTGGTCATATTCGCCATGGCTTGAGATATATCGTTGGATCCAATAGGATTACGCGCGAGAGGGTGAGTCATGCGATCATATGTCTCACCCACGACGGGAAGGCTGATTATAAAAGGCTGAATCTTATTTACAGCTGGACACGAAATAGATCATAGATCAACAAATTGACACAATGTTGACACGCATACTGACCACCGTATGCCGAGCCTAGTTGACTAGTTCCGGTTATCGCAACATAGCTACTAAGCTGGCCACTCTCGGTGATGAAATGAGCCCTAATATTTTGAGAGGCTTAGGTCCTTGAGAAAAAAGTGGCTGGCAGGTCTTACCCAGTAAGCTCTCCTGCTCCTTGCAAGATTCCTACCCCGGCAAAGAGTGGGACTGTTTCTATGTCGTCTGTTCCAATCAGCGTTACACCGGCCCGGACGATTTTCTTCCTCTCTTCCTCATCTCCTCTCGAGGCTATTCAGTGTTCGGCAACAGGACTCGACATTTCCACAAACTTACGACGTAACATCGCCCAAAAATTTCTCCGTCATCCCAACCTTGATACGTGGAACATCCGTGATAGCATTGTGAGGTCCTGGGGAAAGAAGGACGCCAATTTGAATCCCTATATCGCGAGCTCGAGGGCGAGCCGCTGCCGAGGGCTCATCAGCGCGAGACTGTTGGGACACTAGGGGAACGTGGTTTCCACCTCCCATGGCAGGGTAGCAGGGTATCGATAACGCAGGCTCCTGGCTGCGCAAGAGAGAGGGTCGGGATGTCGGCTGCGATCACTAAGTACTGATGTGTGCTTTGTAATCCTTTGGTCTTGTCGGCAGCTTCCAAGGAACTGCTTGAGCGGCGGAAGTCATGGATCTTGGAGCTCGCATTGGGCGAAGAGAAAAGGAGTCATTTACCAAGAGTTCGAGGCTCCATAGGAATTTTCCCGAAATATTTTGAAAATATATTTACATAAAGCGATAACGCGACTGGGCCAAGTACCGCGATTTAAATGGGACCGCCATGCCTCGGGCCAATAACAGGCAAGGTCATCTAGGGTTGCACCGAGGCACACTTCTGCCAACTCCAAAACATCTCACAGTGAGTCATACTGAGGTTTTCACGCAATTGGCGCGTAGGATCACAAGCATGTGGCGTGACCTGAAAATCGACGGGACTCAAATTTACGACTTTGCGTCTATGAATCAAGAAAAGGTATAAAAGATACATGAATCTTACATTCTTCTACTCATTTACTCCCACAACGAATTCCACGCGAAAACAGCTCAGAACAGCCACACCCAAATCTTGCCCCAGACCGTCGTCGGCTCTGGCTCGTCGAAATCGACGGTCTCGGGCGGGGGGACATTCGAGTGGAAGTCCATCTCGCTTGCCAGGACGAACTTCGGCTTGCGGACCACTTTGTAGACCGCGTAGAGGACCACGAAGATCGGGAGATTGATGTATGCAATGATGAAGTCCGAGACGTCCCACTGGCCCTTGATGAAGACGCTCCACCCGTTGAAGAGGATGATCACGATGCTCCCTGCGCGGCGCACCGTCAGCCGCAACGCGGAGGGCATGGACAAAGTACGACGGACATATGAGAGCCCAATACGCGGGGAACGGCTGGAACCGATTCCAATATACGAATTTCGTGCGGTCAATCCCCTGTGCCTTCAAGCCATGGTAGAACCGGATGTATGTCAAGCTTATGATGCCTGGATTGGACGTTAGCGGTGCGAACGCGAGTAACGACGTACGACACCTACCCCAAGTGCAGAACCCCAAAATGGAAGTTAGATTACTAAACCAATTAAGCACAGTCGATGCGCCCTGCGACAGGGCCATGTAGGAGAGGAGAATCCAGATCGTAGAGAAGGAAAGTGCAACGATGGGGAGGCCGGCCTGTGGGGAAAATGGGTTAGACGAATCACAAGAACGGAGAGCAGCCCGCACCTTCGTGGTTTTTGCAAAGATTCGGGGCGCTTGACCACGGAGCGCCAGACCATATATCTGGCGAGACGAGCCGTACAAGCCAGAGTTCCCCGCAGAAAACGCAGAGGTGAGCACCCCGGCATTGATTACAGCTGCGAGAAGGTACGTCAGCAACCGGAGGTAATAAGGTGTTACTGAATCGAGATGCGTACAAGGCAGGCCCTTGATCCCAACGCGGGTCATCGCGAGGACGAACGGTGAAGACGCTGCCGTACCGGTTGACTGCAACAGATTGCCATCGGTCGACGGTACAAGCATACCTGACCGCGGGGTTAGCTGGCACCATCCAAAAGGAAGTAAAGGGGCGTACCGACGATGAGGATACCAAGGACGTAGAACATCAAGATCCGATAGAAAACGCGGCGCACGGCCTTTGCGAGAGCCTTCCGGGGGTTTTCGACCTCAGCCGCAGTCATGGCAAGTGACTCCATTCCGAGATACGAGTATGCCTAGAAGAGGTCGTTGGGTATCGACCCTTGGGCCATTGCACTTTGGACGCACCGCCTGCAAGAGGGTTTGGAACCATCCCAAGAACTTGCCCGCGTTTCCGGAAATAATATATGGCGCGAAAGCACCGGGCTCCTGGGGGGCATTGGATATCAGGTTAATTCTAGCTTCAGCCGACACGGTGCGACTTGCCTTCCAATAGCGGAAACCAATGCGGTCGTGGCCAGGACCTCCACCGAGATCGATAACTGACGAAACGAGTTAAAATAGAACTAATATTGCGAGAGTGAGTGGCAGACCTAGTCCTCCGATGATGCAGCCAATAACCAAAGCAATTTTAATAACCGCCTAAAAGGGACATGATAACGATAAGCCCGCAGGTAGAGATCGACCTACGAAGCAGAATTCGGACTCTCCGAACCACCGTACGCCGAGGAAATTGACAGCAGCGCATAAAAAGAGCAGTAGCTGGGATGTAATGTGAGAGGTGGGTGGCGGATACGACGAAATTCGACTAACAGTAAGGTATCCAGCCAGATGTGAGTTGCTCATACCGGTACCGTCGGGACCCGTATCCCAGAAGCCGATGATGAGCGTCGCGCTGATGATCTCCGTGGGCAGAGTGACGACCCCGCTGTACCACTGTAGCCAGCCGACGGCAAAGCCCATGGCCGGGTCGAGGAACCGCTCCGCGAAGTGGATATCTGAAGCCTGATGAGATGCTATATGGGCGAGGAGGAAAGAATTACAGCCGCCAGAGATGGGCATGTAGCACATCATCTCGCCGAGCGACATCAGCATGCAGTAGCAGATGGTACCGACGTGCATGTAGGCGAGCCTGCGAGGAAGTCAGGAGAGTGGAAAGAGACGGAGATGGAGGCGGCTTACAGGGCGCCAGCAGGACCCGCATGGGCGATGGCCTTGCCTGATCCAAGAAACAGGCCAGTTCCAAGAGTCTTTACGGCGAGAAAAATCAGCGCTCCACTAGTTGACAGGCAGAGGCGGGGCACCGACCCCGGCGAGAGCGATCATCTGGATGTGACGCTGCTTCATGTTACGCTGAAGCCCGTCGTACAAGCCGGTCTTGACGTCGACTTTGACCGCATCCTGGTCGTAGTCGCCAGCCTTCTCGACGCCTACCGCTTTTTCGGCGGTGTAAGAAAGCTTTTCGTCTGGCTCCGACATTGTGACGGGCGTGCGATTATGGTCCAGGAAAGCATCGAGGCTATATAGCTAGTTCTTATCGGGTTCTTGATGCGTTTAATTCTTCTTAGCTGGGTATTACGTCCAAGTGCCCGCAATGGAGCACCCGACCTTCAGGATCACCAAATCGGGGGTTCCTTTCAGTTTCGACGTTGGAGCTTCTGAGCTTATCGCGGTGTGAGAGAATCGGGACCGCGCAGGCAACCTCGTTCTCCTTGCTGTCTGCAAATAGCTGCTGCAAACTCAGTTAGCAGGAATCACCGACAGCAGGTTTCTGAATACCCAAAGTCATCCTATTCACTCCCCTTGCCGCGTTGCCTTGTTATTATACTGTCAATGACTTGGACGGGTCGGCTAAAAATGGACCCACTGTAGACGAGATAACACGGATGCGTTGCATTTCCAGCAGCGGAAAGAAAGCGCGATAGGGAGGTACAGAAAGGCGGAGAAGGAGTTTTCGTGGCGCAATATAACAGATGCCAAGTGCTGAACGACGTGGTAAATGTATGGTCACTTGAGTCGAGTCGTATAGGTAATGATTGACATACGCCTCGGATTGTGCGATTGAGCTCCAGTTCCATTGTGTAGAGTTCCCTCCTATTGATTTCGGAAGGATGACTCCAAGTTGCAGAGATGGTTGGATCCAAATCGACGGCTAACACTTTTCACGAGAACTTGGCACAACGACTAATCAAAACCAATCCCTAAGTGAACCAAAGCGATAGCGGGGCAGAGCTCTAAGTTCCACAGAGAGGCCGCATGCTTTGAGCGCAAACGCAAGTCGCAGTTTTGCAAGCGAGTTTCTAGTTATTGGTGGTAGAAAAAAGAAAACGAGACTTATGTAATCGATATCATGGCCAGAACATTAGCGCCCAATTAGCGCACGCTCTGAACTCCGGACGCATTGCACTTCGTGTGAGTACCATCTTGATTCTTCACTTTTCTTTCCACTTTGATATCCACAGCTTACTTCTGAATGGATCGTTCAGACGAACCTGATTTTCCAAGGATTCCTTTCGCCGGCGCCCCCGGGCCCCCTCAAAAGTTGCGACATCGTCTTACTGAAGCACAACAGTAGCCTGTTGGCTGGGCACAAGCTGGGCAGCTACTGCAGCTGGATCTTCGTTTCTGGCGCTTTGCTTTGATTTTTATACGCCAAGCGTATCTAATCATCATTTTTGCGATCCGCGGAGGAGTCATCAGGTCAGTCGTCTTCCATCTCCAAAGCGTCACTATAGTCGCTTTGATTATGTCCGTGGAGACATGGCAAATTTGTTCCAGGTATGTAGCGGTTCCCATCTTCCTAACAATGAGCAGCCGTTGGAAGGAAGGGATCACATTTGTGTCCGTCCCACGGCCGACCGCGAGGCGCAAAGAGAACACGGCGATTACCGCTTTAGGTATGTTCATCATGATTTTTGTGACTTATCAAAGGGTGCCTCCACGCTGCGACCACGACGTGCTATTATCGAGGGGTAAATGTCCCACGCCCCTAGGAAAGGAAATCGTTAGCGACACGCAAAGAACTCAAAAGCTTTCGACGATGAGAGACGATGGCAGCACAAGCTATTCGGCACTTTGCTCCAAGGCTTTCCCCCGCACTTCATCTATCATCTCTTGCTTATCATGCCCGTCGTGCGCAGCGCCATCCCCTACCGCAAATCCCGCAGGCTGCGGCAAACCGATCCAAAGTATTATGAAGGTCCGTTTTTTGTCGACGCGTGACATCACGGCCGCTCATGATAAATTCCAGACGAGGATGGCATATGGGAGACGTACGACGAAAGCTTTCTGGCCCCATCCGACGCGTGTCCCGTCACCGTGAAATCCGAGGCCGACGACGATCTCTACACACCCCCGCAGCTCGCCCTCCCCGTCCTCCCAGACTTGGGAGAATCGGCGCACATTCCCCGCCCTCGCAACGCGTTCATTTGCTTCCGCTCCGACTACGTCAAGGCCGAAAAACGCGTCTCTGCGCGACCCGGGTCGCTCGACCAGACCGTCATGAGCCGCGGCGCCGGCGACGTCTGGCGGGGCATGGGCGAGGCCGAGCGCCTCCCGTACATCCGCATGGCGCAGGCAGAGAAGAAGGCGCACACCCTCAAGTACCCCAACTACCGCTATGCCCCGGGGAGTGCCAATGGCGTCGCGCGGAAGAGCCGGAAGCCGAAGCAGGCGGCGGCCCCTTTGCGGGCGTCGACTGCGAAATCTGAGGCGTCTGACGGGACTCTACCGTCGCCGATATCCGAGCGCACGACACGCAAGTACGAGACCAATCCTCCGGCGTCGCGCCGCGCCTCACGGAAGAAGTCCACTTCCGCTGCACCCCGCTCCCGGCGCACATTTTCTACCTCCACCCCATACCTTCCGAGTGCGGAGATTCTTGAGCCGATCGCGACCGAGCCTCTTCCCGAGCGTGCCCCTTCTCCCGCCGTTCAGGACGTTGACAGCAAAAAGGAAGATAAGGTCGAAGTGCGTCATTTATCCTTCCCTTGTTCTCTTCTTCTGTCTAAACCGAGTTCGCAGCCTCAAATCGTCCGATCCTCCATCCGCCCATCCTCCTACGACCGCAGTCCGACCCAGTTCGGATTCAAAGAAAGCATCTCGCCCACGGTCATCGAGTCGCTGAGTTTCGTGTCATTTACGCCCTCTCCCTCGCCCTCCATCGACATGCAGGCGCTTTCACTGGAGGCCTCCCCGTCCCGCTCGCCTTCCCCCGCCTTCTCTGCCCCGAAGGCCTGGGATAGCTGGCGGTACGCCCCGCTCGAGCTGTGCGACGACACGCTCGAGCTGCAGTTCGACGCAGCCCCTGCAGACTTCGGGTTCTTCCACCCGTGGAACATGGACACTGGTTCCAGCGCCCTTCCCACCTTCTCTGACGACCTCTCCTTCACGTCTTGATACCCATTCATGCCCATCAGTCTCCTATCCTCGTTTCTCCAGATTAATTCACTCATCTCCCCCACTCGTCGCTCCGCAACACCATTATGTACACTACGCAATCACCGCACATGCATACATCCTCCTCCGCCACTGTATCTATTATTGTCTTGTATCTATATTTCTTCAGAATCTAAACTACGTACTGACTTGTATCTATATTTCTTTAGAATCTAAACTGGGAGTTTACGTCATGTACCGGTCAAAGCGAGGGGAACGTGTTACATAAAAGGTCTGATATGGCGCTCTGGCATCTCCATCAAAATTGTATCAAGGTATAGTCGGAATCCACATCCACCGGCGAGGCCCGCGTCTACTAGCCAATCTCAGGTTCGGATATAGTACTAGTGTTATATGGATGAATACCAGTCCGGACGGACGTCATCTTCCAGGTTTAAACGGGTTTCGTGTTCAACTCTGAGCCCCTTTAACTTGAATACCAATCTCTCGTTGATAATGTAACCGGTCTGGCACGGCCCAGCTCTTAATTTTTACCTTTTTTGAACGACCAGCCACCGACAGCCAGCGGTCTCCGTCGATTAGAGGAGACCAGTATCTTATCAATTTTCTGGAGCTCCGGGATCCCTCGACTTCCGCCAGAGGCCGTCTTGGAGCCTAACGTACTGGGACTAGGTGGAACTCTAAATTTCAGGAACGTTTTCAGATTTTAAATATTTCTCTGCTTGCGTCCACTCGCTTGTCGGGGCGGGGGGATGGACGGCGAAAATGAAATCAGTGCTTGAACCGCTATTTGGGGCACAATGATATTCATATTCCATCTCAGCCTCGCGTCGTGTCGCGCGATCACTCAAAGAGAAAAGAAGAGCACGTGATCGTGAATACCTGGGTTTGAACGTTTGAACATCTGTGTTTTTGCTTACCCTCCACATATGCTTAAGGATGCAGCGGCAGCGGGCTCGGAAAGGGCTGGTTCAATCTGCCTCGGAATAAATATTAAAAGGCCGCTCGATAATCACATCTATTGCAAAGGTTCACTATTTTTAGAAAAAATTCAGCTGAGAAGACCAATAAATTTTGTTTCGATTTTCAAGGCGATTTTTGCACAAAAATGATACAGTAATCGCTTGCTTAGTCGCTTGTGAATCGCGTCTTACGTACTCTGACTGTCCCTAATAAAAAGGCGCTCGAAGGTAATAAGTATGACCATCTCATAGACTCCTAGACGTTTCAATTCGAATCTCGTACCTCGCTTCTTGGACTCATAAACGACTAAAAACCCAGTAAATAAATCCCCCTTGAACTCAACATGGTGGCCGGAAAAATCGTCTTGGAAGAAGCTTTCGTATGGCTGTCCGTATCGTACTACGCATACCAGCCCTGATATTCTACAGAACCTACCTCAATGGGCCGACATGTCTGCATATCAAGCGCGTCTGTTCACCGACGCCCAGGCACACGCAGACAAGCTCGCGGATATCCACGCGGCACGGCTCGCAAAGATGGACGCACACGGCGTGCAATTTTGCGTGCTCTCCCTGACGGCCCCCGGGATCCAGGATTTCGTCGGGCCCACCGAGGCGGCGCGGCACGCGGTGCGGGCGAACAACTGGGTCGCGGAAGAGGTGAAGAAGAACCCCGCGCGCTTCGGCGGTAAGGCTTGCTGCCCCTCCGTCGTTATAACATCGTGTTTATTTTTGTGGCCAGCTTTTGCGGCCCTCGCGATGCACGACCCGCAGGTCGCGGCTAACGAGCTTAAGCGCTGTATCACAGAACTCGGATTCCTCGGGGCGCTGGTCAACGACACGCAGCGGGGCGGCCCAGATGGCGAGACGCCCATTTTCTACGACGGTGGATTTTAAATTTTCTCCATTTCTCAGGAAAATATCTACTGACTCGATTACGCAGGACCGGAATGGGACGTCTTCTGGCAGACCGTCACGGAGCTCGATGTGCCATTCTACTTGCACCCCATTGCCCCCAAGGGCACGCAGTATGCCAAGTTTTGGGCAGCCCGCCCCGCGCTCGTTGGCCCGTGCATGTCATTTGCCAACGGTGTGTCGACGCACCTCATGGGCATGATCGTCAACGGTGTATTCGACCGGCACCCAACGCTCAAGATCATCATCGGACACATGGTATACAGGGCACCTTCCACGTTGAATCTTACATTAATTCAACTTGAACATCAGGGCGAAAAGCTCCCGATCGACCTCTGGCGAATGTCCCACTGGCTCGAGGACGTGCATGTGCGAGTCGCATACCGTCCAATTCACTCTTGCTAACATATCATCTGCAGAAACCGCGCGGGGCCGTGAAGATGCAGCGCACCCTGCGTGAATATTTCGCCTCCAACATTTGGGTCACGACGTCCGGCGACTTTGACACAAATGTCCTCAAGTACGTGGTGTCGGAGCTCGGCGTCAACCGCGTTATGTTCAGCGTCGATTGTACGTGGCTGCATCTCCATCCCCTTCATTTTCTCATTCCGCAGATCCTTACGAGACGTTCGAGCGCGCTTGCGGGTGGTTCGATACGATTGAGCCGGACGCCCAGCTCTCGGAGGCTGACCTGAAAAGCATCGCGCGAGAGAAAGCGATGGAGGTTTTGAAGCTGCGCTTGTAAATAAATTTGATGTTATTATCTGCCCCATTTATTCAATATGCCTTCGACATTGTTGTCGTCGAGCCTCATCACATAAGCGGACAATACAAGGCCAATATGCGACATTATCAAGTTATGCAATAGCGTTCTATGGCATTATGACCCGCGCCCGGTCTCGCAGCAAGCGGCCAGACCTTGCTGTTGGGAGGAATTTTGACGCGACAGTAGACGAGCTGTTCAGGTGCCGAGGTCCAGAGCCTTTGTGCACACTTTATCTCTCTTTATAAAATTGGACTCCTGAGCTTTTTTGACCATGTGAGCTTGTCAATGAGCTCAGGACAAGCTCACAAGCCCAACAAGGTCACCAGGGATGTGTCAATTGGCTGATGAAAAGTCAGGCTCGGTTAGGAGTTGGTAATATAGAAGTCGGGCTAAGTCAGCGGTTAAAAATCTAAAAGTCGGGCTCGGTCAGGAGTTAAAAAAACTGGGCTAGATCAGGAACTAAAAGGCGGGCTTGGTCAGTGATTAAAAGTCGGGCTTGGTCAGTGGTTAAATCAGGCTTAGTTCACAGTAGCGTTGGGCTCGGTTAACGGTTGGGTGGGGCTCTGGTAGATGGGTTCTGTCAGCAGTCTTGGCGGGAGAAAAAGGTGGTTAAATCAGGACTTTTGATTTAGGCTCGGTCAGTACTTGATTTGGGGCAAAATCCTGTTTTGCATTAGAATTATCATAACTACTCTGTTGAACTTGAAGGTGAACTTTGAGGCGCACATGACCAAAATAGATTTTTGATCATTGCGTGGGCAGAGTGACGCGCATATACAAGTTCAGTCAGCGAAATTGGTGAGCACGGCAAAAAATGGGTCTGTATGCAGTCAGCATTCCTTCCACTCACTCGACGATACTGCCCGCCAGCAGGCCCTCGAATGGGTTCGCTGCCACAAGGCTCATCTTAAAACCCATCGGGCAAGTTTAACTTTACAAGTTGTGCACTGACCACGTAACGCCGAACAACGCCAAGACTCGGAAACACGGTTAACGACGGAAATGAATGGAAAACCGGTTGATGACTGGAGTAGCCGAGCCAAGGCCGAGCAGCTCCCCTGGAAATCTTTTGTGAATGTCAGGATATAAGACGAGACGATGAGATCCAATTAACAGCGCCACCATGTCTACCCTCTTCACCTCCTTCGAGCTTGGAAGCACGACAATTGCGAACAGGATTGGTAGAATCATTTCTCCACTTTTCAACGAAGTTGCGATCAACTTTAATACGTAGGCATGAGCGCACTCACTCGAAATCGCTCATCGGACACCGTCCCGAATGACATAATGCGGGAATACTACGTCCAACGCGTTGTCGGTGGCGCGGGTCTGATAGTTTCCGAGGGCGCCCTCGTTACGCGTCAAGGGTGCACAAACCCCCAGGCCCCTGGGATATGGGACGAAGCCCAAGTCGCTGGCTGGAAGAAAATCACCGACGCCGTCCATGAGGCAGGTGGAAAAATGTACTGTCAGGTTTGTCTGCAATTAATATTGGGAGCTGTGGCAGAAATTTAATGTGTCTCTTAGCTTTGGCATGGTATGTAAATCTGGTCTTTTCTTCGGAGCTCCTTGTCAGCAGTTTTCAGTGGGCCGTTCTAGTCACCCTGATGCTCCCCAGCAGATCGCTGCAGGAGAGGTAAGTGTTCAGGCCTCAACCATGTATGCGGCTTACCTGCCACCAGCCTGTGTACGCCCCGTCTGCGATCGCTGCCCGCGGTGGAAAGTTCCGTTTCATTCCCGGATCGCCTGGATTCGTGACTGTGAGACCACCATACCGAATTGTTCCAGTTTGATTAACAGCGAACCCTACCTCCCAGCCGACCGCAGTCCCCGACCCAACACTCTTGATCGCGAAATTCAAACAAGCCGCCATCAACGCAAAGAAGGCTGGCTTCGACGGCGTCGAACGTACGTGAACGTGTTTTTTCTTCTCGTGATATCCAACTGAGAATCTCTTCAGTGCATGGTGCGAATGGGTATTTGATCCATCAGTTCCTCGACTCGACGTCCAACATCCGCACCGACAAGTGGGGCGGCAGTATTGAGAACCGTGCACGGTTCGCCCTGGAGATTCTCAAAGAGCTGATCGAAATCTGGGGGCCCGACGTTTCGCTGAAACTCAGCCCTGGTACGTTTTCCCTTGGCTTGCAATCCAATTCGGCGCCTGACACGAGAATTTTGCACAGCGGGTGGGTACAATGACATGGGAATGCCTTTGCCGGAGACGATCGACACCTTCGGGTACCTCCTGCGCGAGGTGGATAAGCTGGGGCTGTCGTACGTCGCACTGATGCGATACAACAGTATTGAGTGGATGGATCCTACCATTGACGGTTTGTCCGATTTCCTTTTCTGTATTTGCTGGTCTTACTGAAGCCTTCTGGTACACAGGCAAGAAGCGCGGCACACCGCACGACGTCGTCGCGACCTTCCGCCCCTTCCTCACCAAAACGCCCCTCTGGGTCAACGGCGAGGTCACACCGGCTGATGCAGAGGAATTGGTCGGGAGCGGGATGGCCGCGGGGGTGTTCATCGGCACTAACTGGGTTTCACACCCGGATGTCGGGCGACGCATCAAGGAGGGGAAGCCGTTGGATAATGCCCTGGATGTCGTTCATGTGTACGGGGCGGAGGGCATCGATCCAGCTCTGGGATATGTGGACTACCCGACGGCGGTATATTAGCCGCGAATTGGCGATGGATTTTGTAAACCGTGCAAGTTCAAACCTTGAAATTGGTCTTGTTTGTTTTTCACGGCTTCGGCCTCGGAATCTAGGCCCCACCGCTTCCACTGCCACTTCCGCCACTACTGTACAATTTTTAAATGCGCTATTTAAGCCTTCGACGACTGGGATCCTCCGATTAGCGAGAAGCGCACAGCCCCCTAAAATTCCAAAGAAACCAGGTTGTCCCGCTCACAATCACCTCACCGACTCCGAGTCGGATATCAGCCTTTCATGGTCGTTCAACGACTGCCAGCCATTTTTGGCGTAGCAGGCTGGGGTGATTATTAATAGATGATTGCCACGAAGTTCTGGCTAGTTCTGGCCAACGCAGGAACCGTAGTTGGTCGCTGTCGCCGGATGTATTGACCCTCACCATCCGGAATTTTGCCAAGGTCCTTTGCCTCTCCCTTGATGTCTGCCTCGCCTCGGCGAGCTGCATGAGAAATCGATAAGAAACAAAACATCCTTGTGAGTCTCTTCCTGCTAGCAAAACAAATCCTTACACGCATCTTTCTACAGTCCTGATCTCGACTCCGGTGGGACACGACACGCAGCAGCCATGTCGATGCACGAAATTGTGGATCTGAAGAACCACGACAATATGGTATCGATGCCATCTGCTACGGCTAGCCATGGAATGCCGCTTCTCGCTGTACTCCTCTTGGCCACAGTTCGCCAGAGCGGGTCCACAATCTTCCATCGGCTCCCTTCAGTGCCTAGTTCTTTACGCGGGCCTCATCATACAGGTGATCCTCGTTCTTGCCCGCGCCGCTCGACGACTCGGCCGTTCGCAAGCGTCGTACAAATTCACGAGCCTCAAATGTCGAGGGTCCGTTTTGTGCCGTCGATCCACTTGATCCGGCTTGGACGACGGTGTTCGCGCGGAGCGCGCTACCCGCCCATTGGAGATGTTGTCGACAGCATGGGCGATCTATTCGGGGCAGGAGGATGAGAGGATGGGAAGGGCCATGGGGAGGTCGTGCGAGAAGACCCACGGTTACGTCGCAACCCCGCCCGCTCGGGCCCCAGCACAAAGAACTAGTACGAATTCGATTGCCCCGTCATCAGGTTCGTCCTTTCTTCTGAATTGGGCCACACTCACCCCTGCGCAGCATTCTGCGTCTGTACGCCAAATATACTAAGATGGTCGCCATTTCCCGTCATCGTACTCTCCGCGTCTGTCCGGTCCGCCAGCCCTCATCTCGGCCGGCCCCACCCATCTGAGATGTGCGGAGGCTGGGGTCGAGGAGCACAGATAGCCTTACAGTCGACCTCCGTGCCGCTGACCACGCACGAACCTCCTTGGAGGCGCGGGCCGCCTTCCTCGCGCCCAGTATGCTCGTCTGATAGTGGCGCGCGCACGGCCAATGCAGATTGTGTAGCGTGTGGTGGAGGGCTCTGCGATCCCCTGCTGCTGGGGTGGAAGCGAGGGGAATAAGCGTGAGACGTGCATAGACTCGGGAGGCAGCAGCCGAGGCAGCGGATTTCACATTGGAAGCGCATGTAATGGTTCGACACCTCCGCCTGCAGGCAGAGTTCTCTCAGCCATGGATTCCGTGCGCGAACCGGAGTAGCAGCCCAGCGGCGGGACACCTCGCTGCCGATGTGGAGGAGTCCATCTGCACGCGTCTTTGCGCGACGATGTTTAGGGCCGGTTTGGGCCACACCCTTGATGGTGCTCTTCATCGCCCAGTTCTTTCCACTTACGAAGTAGCTCTACTCTATAGCTCTGGTGTTCCTTGCAGACAGACCCCGCAGTTTCCACGAAGTAGCTGTGTTCTGCTACATACAAGTTACTCGTGGTCCATGTAGACAAAATAAATAGATAAAGTGTGTGCTCCTGAATTCTAATGCGACAGCCTACCACTAAGTGCATGATGGTACACGCAAACTTCAAAGATTTATTGTTCTTAATATTAACAAGGGCGCCGGCACTTCGCCTCGGAAGTTCTGTCGTGTCACCTTCGCCACATTCGACTGGAATTCTCCGAAGCGGAGATTCGGAGCTTAAAAGGCAATCTTTTTAGATGCTTCGGTCACGGAGATTTACAATTCAGCCAAAGTCCAACAATTGTTGGACCTTTACTATTCATTCATAAAATCCTCGTTGACTAGGTGCTCCTGACCCTCGCCGTGCCGGATTCTGACATGAAACGGTTCGAACTCTAAAAGATCATGTATCCCTTCTAGAACTTCCCCCCCAAGAGCTTTCCGGTCATCAGGTACCGGACGTACCACATAATGGCTACCGCAACCAGCATAACGCTGCCTGCACCGCAGTTAGCGCGGGGAAGCAACCCATGTGCACAGACACACCTGCATAATAGCCCACTGCCTTGTAATCCCCCGTCCCCGATGCAATGGCGCCCGATATCGGCGGCCCCGCAAGGGCTGAAATGGACAGAGCGAAAAACAACGTCCCAGTCCTTCGCCCCACATCTGACATATCGCCCATGTGGATCAGGGGAACGGCTTGCATGCCCGCGAATATGCCTGATGTGAAGCTTGTTGCGAATATGAGCTGTTGTTCTCGTATTCCTGTAGATGGATACAAACCCGTAGATGATGGAGACGGCGACGAGCGATCCCAAGCTGGTCGCGAACGGCCATGCGTAGGTGATGATTGCTGAGAGGAGAAGACCTGGGACCATTATGGTCATGCAACCTAGATCGCAGTTGGTGGTTCTTGCTAAAATAAATAATGGCGCGGACGAACCTATCCGGTCGGCCAGCAGGCCGCCCACAATTCGGCCACCTCCGGAAGAGGCGTTTGAAATGGCCAGAAGGTAGACATCGAACGATGGGTTGATGCCAGCGTTGGTTGCGCTCACATCGATATACGTTAACACTGAATTCAACATCAGTTGTGTAAATTTGAACTATTACGGGACTTGCAAGTATATAATCCGAAAAAGCACACAAAGACGGCGAGGGTGTAGAGTGCGAATGGTTTGGACTTGAAAGCTCTCCAGTTGAAAATACCTCCACTTGTTTTCACCGGCGGCAGTCGGCGTTTCAAGCACTGCGACTTCGATTAATTGCTGATCGAACCAATGCTATAGAAACCCACCAAAGTCGAAATACCGGTCGTGAACAGGAGTAATAGAGCGAGAACTCGGGTCGTCCAGGGGAATCTAGAAAACATTTATTACACCACGATTATACATGCAGGAATAACGAACCCAATGTGGAGGATGAGCTTCTGCACGAGAATCGGAATGACCAAGCCACCCACGGATGCGCCAGCGGCCGTAATTCCCAACGCAGTGGATCTTCGTCGTTTAACTGGACGGCATTCTAGGTCTCGCCGTATAAGGTCTTTAGCTCACTCACACCAATGTGAAACAATTGCCAGTGTCGGGCCGAAGATAACGCCCGAGGCCATGCCGACAGCAAATCCTTGGCAAAGGAGGAATTCCCAGTATTTAGTGCATTGACCGGTGAGGATGGTAAAGACAACGAGGGCGACGCTCGCGCAGACGGCTGGCAAGGTGAACCACCCGTTGTCAAATAATCTTCCAATTACGATGGATACCGCATACGTCAGAGCGATCTAGCAGAGAAGTTCGACCAGAGTCTGTTATTAGGGAAATATAAGCACCTGAATAGACCCAATCCAAGAACTTTCAGTGCAAGTCAATGAATGAGCTCTAATAAGAATATTATTACGCACATCGCAGAAGGGCTGCTGTCTTTTAACAGATGGAGCTGGTAATATGTCTGAAAGACCTGTAAACACATGTTTTCAACGATGAGACCGGAGTTGAAAGTGGCGCATCTTACCCCCCAAGAGTTAACATATCCGAATGTTGAAAACGTCGAGAAGACAGCCTGTCAGTTTAAATTACTTTGAGTAGACGTTGAAACCTCTGTCGGCGGCACGTACTCCCAGGAGAATGAGCCAAGCTCTGAGACCCCCATCCGGATAGCTTATCGCGTCTGCCAAGGACGCTTCCAGTTTCTTTGCGTTAATGTCATTTCCAGCCGCCTTGCTGTGGTCAGGATGGGTAACCTCGGTCCCTTCGAGTGTGTGGGCTTCCGACATTTCCATTTGTTGATTTGTGGGGCGAGCTGGGGCGAGACAAGCGACGTTGTGATGTGAATAAGATGCTCAACAAATCACAAACGCGGCTTGATGCTATTAGCACCGAAGATCGAAGATTGGGGCATTCATATGAATCCTGATATGTACCGGATCCTGGATTGTCGGGTGTGGGACCGGGGAGAGTGGGGTAACAGCCATTTTACGACACTAGACGGTCGAGCTAGCAGCGACATTAGAAAGTGCTGCAAATCTGTGGTAGTCGAAAGCATGGATCCCTCTTGAACGTTGGCCGAGGAGCTCGAGACTCACGTTGCGACGATGAACTGGTCCGGGCCAGGTGGGCCGAACAACGCCGCGGCGAGAGGAGTGTCAAGAAGCATGAAAGCTAAAAAGATCGGTGTGATTTTAGTCCAGATAACATATGAGTTTTTTGTCCCAGCGCCCAGTCCGTTCTGCCAAATGCTCGGGTCGTACGTTGTCGACTATTGTCGAAGACTCGAAGCCTGAAGGTGAACAAACTTCCTTTTCCGGCTAAAGTTTGGTTCCCAACCCACAGCACAATAGTCACGTCACGCGTCACAATGCCTTCCTCGACCGCCGCGTCCCAAGAGGAGCTCAAAGCACACAGAGTACCCCTGCAGTGGCGAGATGGATGCTCCGCGTGAGTTTGTCCTCAAAATCCATATTCAACTGCTCAAATCTTCCCTGCGTGCCCGAATCTTTCTTCAAATATCTATGCTGTATCTGTGGACTTTTAACCAAATGGACAACGACTTTCCGACCCGAATGGACGTGTAGCCTGTTAATACCCCTCAACGTCTGCCGCCGAAAAACCCTGTACATGCCTTGGGAGTGCGACCACGAACGACACGCGTACGAGAAGTGCGTATTCTATCTGTTATTCTCGATCCATTTGCGGTGACTTATCGCTCTCACTTGGCGCGCAGGTGCCAGTACGACGAGTGAGTAGTCGCGTCTGTCCTTCGGCCAGAAAGGACTCTGTTCTAACTTATTTCGACCCCCAGCTACCTGCGGCGCATGAAGGAGGCGACGAAGCTGAAACAGGCTGCTGCTGAGGAGGCCGCCGCCGACTCGTGATCGTTGTATTTTTGCGTTAGAATTCAAATTCGAAGTGCTTAGAGCATTCCGCAACCCGCGTCAGGCGTTCTATGTAGTCCCGATTCCCGCAGACTCCGGATTGGAAGTACGTGCGAATCGGTCTGCGTGGGGCGCCATTGCCCCGGGACTAAAACGTCCGGTCTTCGCGCGCCCTTCGACAGACAAAAAACTCCCGGTGTCAATAGGCATCTTGCATTCTCGGGAGCGCCACCTAAAAATATGAATGCCGAGGATCCATTTATCTGCGGGGCCAATAAAAATACAAGCGACGCAGATACACTACAGAGTATTACTACGACAGCGGGTAAGAACGGGGGAAGAGGTTGCGTCATAACATACATGGCAGGCCGCAAAGATTTCTATGCGCCGTGTATCGTAGGAGCCGGTCAGAATATCGTTAAACATATCTACATACACGCCCTACGACGCGGTCGACGCTTTCTCGTTCATCTCGTCGCCCAGCTTCTCGTCGGTGCCGAGATCGTGTGTGACGCCTGCTTGCACCGCAGCGGAGGTGACGATCTGGTCGGTGGCCTCGACGCCATCGAAGATCGCCGCGGTCTCCTCGAGGGTGCGGTTCTTTGTCTCGATGACGACTGTGGGTGTGCAGGTGAGATAGTGCGAGGCAGGGAAGGCAGGAGGGACGCACAGAAGTAGAGGAACACGCCCTCGAAGACGAGCCACACGCAGTACACAACGTAGTATTTCCAGCCGATGGTGTCTGCGGGAATCATAGTCAGTCAGTCGTGTAAGGATGTAAGGGCGAGCCGTGCGCACCCAATGCGATGGGGTTGACGTATTGATTGAAGATGAGCGCGAGCGAGATCGTGAAATTGAAGATATTGAAGCCCTTTGCACGGATGTTATACGGCAGGATCTCGAGCGTGTAGGTCACGATGAGAGGCGTGAAGGCAAGGCTGGGCGCACGTCGTTAGCTCCCATCTTTATAAGAGAAGGGCTAGGACTCACTCGTAAGAGGCGTAGTACAAGAAGATGAAGGCGATGACGGCATGGCCCGCCTGCGCGTTGCCGTCAATCTGGAATCTTGCAGTGCAGATAGTTTGGAACGTGAAAAATAGGAGCATGAGGGAGACCGAGGACAAGAACAGCAGGCGTCGGCCCAAACGCTCGACGAGGGATGAGGCGAGGAGCGCCCAGGCGAGATTCCAGATTTGCAGGATGCCGTTAATGAGCAGCTACAATGGACAGTTAGTGAATCGCGAAAGAGGTGTCAATGGGATAGTACCTGGATGGTAGGGTCGGTGATGCCGATGGAGTCGAGGACTTTATTGAGGTAGTACGAGACCAGACCGTTGGCGGACCATTGGGAGAAAAAGGCAATGGCGACGATAATCCGGACACGCCTGCGGTTCCCTGGGGTGGCGAAGAAAGATTTCCACCCGATATTGGCAGCGACTGGAGGATGCATAAGTATCCGGGTATATTTCTATTTTAACAGACGGGCGAGAGCCTTACCAGTGCGGTCAAACTCGATAGCGGCCTTGATTTCCTCAAACTCGTACTTGACAAGTGGGTCATCCCTGTAGACGTTGTTTTAAGTATTATGCTGCGATGGCAGGAACGGCGAGTCTCACTCATTGCCATCGGCATGGTAGTACGCCAGAGTATGCAGAGCTTCCGCCTCCTTTCCCTTGCTGACCAAGTAACGCGGCGACTCGGGGGCGAACAAGATGAAGATGACTTGGAGGATAGAAGGGAGGGCCTGCAGAAGAGAAGGTACTCGCCACGCCCATGTGTTGTGGATCTTGAAAGTTCCGAAGGTGGCCCATGCAGCGCTAAGTCAAATCGTCAGATGAGGCGTAAAATTGAAGCCGAGAAAATACTGACACGATCGCTCCGGAGTACCAGAGGGAGTTGTACGCCGATGTAAGAGGCGCACGGTATTTGGGGTATGAAAGCTCGGTTACCAACATCGGTGCGGCATTAGCTGAATAACATACGACGGTCAGTGCGAGGAAGCTATATATAACCATGTCCTAAACTTACCAGCAAAGGTAAGACCAAAACCGATGAGGAAGCTAAATTAAAGTGTATTAGTGAGTAAGCTGATGGTAGAGACAGCAGATGACAGTTACCGAGCGCCAATAAACATCCCGACGGATTGGGAGGCAGTTTGCACTGCAGTCGCGAGACACATGATCAAGGCGCCGACGAAAACCGTCGGCCGGCGTCCAATACCGTCGGAAAGGTAGGGCGCGAACGGGTATCCGGCGAGAGCGCCGATATTCTAATCCAGTCGGTAAGACGGTCGCAAGTAAATGGTGGAGTAGCTTACTTGGATGGCATTGAGCAGACCAAGTTTCCCCTTGGTAGGATGATCGAAGTAATTCTCCCACTGGGTCAAGGACTGCAGCCCATTCATCATACTTCCATCGTATCCGTTGGTAGACGAAGTGATAAGCCTTGAAGAGGGACGGTAAATAAAATGTTGTTGGCCGGCCGGAACTTTGCTTACAGCAAGACGATCCAGGCATTGAGAACAATGAGTCTGAGGGGTGCATACTCGTAAGTTCCACGGCTCCTACAAACATAGAAAACAAACGCGCCGTCTGTTGTTGTACCACTTCCGGTTCGGGTCCATGAGATGAGTGTAGGCATTGGTGCCACTCGCAGTTGCTACAGCTCCGCCGGCCATTGTGGAGAGGACTGACTGCTCAAGGATCTGGGGGCAAGGAAGATGCCTGGAGATCCATTCTTGGGCGGGGGAGTTTATGTATACCGGCTCAGGTGACCTAAGTTGGAGTTTTTCCTAAGGTACGCCGGCGAATCCATTTCGGTCGACGCATATGTCTTTCTTAAGGAGCTAGTCATTTGACCGGTGGCAGCGTGTGATCGAGTGGCCATGCACGGAAGAAACTATGATAGCATCGGTTGGCATCTGGACACGAACCCTGGGTTCGGGAGATCCGGTATGTCGAATGAGCAGGCTCTTGACTCTTGAAGGGGTGCTATGGGGCGTTCTAGGTGTTTTTCCTCGGTAAATTCCTCCGCAATACCCCACAAATCCGGGGAAATCATATGTGTTGCGGGAAGTGGACAATCGCCTCCATCAAATAAATATTTCCGTGTGACCAAAAATGGCGACCACTTTCCGAAGTTTGCCCGCCAATTCAGTGGATTGACGGGCCCGGGTGTGGCGGGTCGCGCCCAAGTCGCGCCATATATTTCTCCGACGGTAAAGCTTGTGGGCCAGATCTGGAATTGGATGAGACACGAAGAATGTATCGTGTATGCGGTCTTGATGGTGAGTATCTGACAGTAACCTTCTTAGAACCCGACATTCGAGGAGAAGTGGCACATGTGCTCGAACCCAAGATACGAGATAGTAAATTTGCACTGCGGACAGAGAGCGGCGGGGCCTACATTAAGATAAATCAAAATATCAAAATCGTTTGAGCAGCTCCGACGCCGACTCCTGGGATCGTTCCCCTTCTATTCTATAGTGCTCGTCCGCATTTGGCTCTGATTCTGCTGTCGAAGCCAATGTAGCAGCACTGATTTCGGCCTTCTTCTTTCGCCCGAACGAAACACCCCAGCTGCTAGCCAAGTTGGCGAGCGTGTTGCTAGCCGTTATGGTCGGCCGTGCAGGCCCCGCAGTAGCAGTGCTTGTGCTCGTGCTCTCCGAGATCGAGGTCGGTGCCAATGGGGACGTGCGCGGAACGTGATACGACGATGTCCGTCGGCGACTGTGCCGCAAGATATTCGAAACGCCTTCGGACATTGAGTCGTCCGGGGAAGGTGTAGATGGGCTTCGGAAGGGGTTCGCTTCGGCAGAAGAGGGGGATGATGAAAGTATAAGCTGCTCGGCTAGGGCCGTCGTAGGTGGGGCCTTTGCACCCGGGGATCCGGACGAGGCGCTTCCCAAGGCAGGTATGCGGCCCACGGAAAATCGGGATGTGGTGGAGATACGTGAGGCTCTTGAACCCGGACGCAAGGGCGAGCTGAGTACAGGGACATGGTGCGGGGCAGAGCCGGTGTAGTGAGACGGGGACGCGGGAGGGGGAGGTGAGGTGGGAGGAGAAGGTGTCCGATCACGGGATGGGATCGCCTCTAATTGTGATTCTGGTGACGCCTGGGCTAGAAGCCGGGACAAGGAAGAGGGCCGCACTGGAGGAGATGAACCAGAGCGAGAACGGACTGGGAAGAGGTGCAGGTTTGGTGGGTGAGCGGTCGTCAAGAACGAATCTTCCACCTCTGCCTCTGGAGGCCCAGGCGGAAGGCTGGGTGTGCTATCTACGAGTGGTGACTGTGGGTGCTCCTTGGAGACTTTGCGCGATGAAAGCCTCCGCTTGTTCTGTTGACTCGGCTGCGTCCAATCCTCGACTTCTAACATGTAGTATTTCACTCCGTCCCCAAGTCCATATGGGTTACTGGTCGGGTCCTAAGCGTTTTGATGAGTAAGAAGCTTGATATTTAATTTTCGAGCTCACGTTATGATCGACGACACGTTCCGTTATCGAGGTAATCCGTGCAACGATCCATTCCCGCGTCTTGAGCTGCTCTGCGAGATGGCCCGTCGCTTGCAGGAAGTAGTGCGGGAAAGAGACTAGCGGAAGGGAAAACCTCGGAACAGTCGTGCAACGGGGAAAGAAGAAACTCACCATTAAACGCCGCCCACGGTTTGGAGACCGAGTTCCGGGTAGGCAGGAACAGAGCTAAATCCCCCTTGGCGAAATTTCGGAATGATATCTTGCCCTTGGCTCGTTCGCGGTACTCCTTGCATTGCTTCTGCCACTTTCTGATCGTGGACCCCGTCTTCGTGATGGCTTCCAAGAAGTGGTCGTGGTCAAAGGCCCGGAGAGCTTCTAGAGCAGCCGGCGGGTCTGAAGGATCGATCGGAGACGGTTCATCGAGCTGGCTGATTATGCTATGTCTCATCGAAGACGAAAAGCCAGATTCTGCCAGGCCCGAGTTAGATCGCGGCCCTGTGCCAGGATGAGACGCCATCAGTTGCGCCGCATTTAGAGCCTTGACATGCGCGCTTCGGAATCCCATCGCAACGTCGAGGATCTGGGCGATGAGCCTGCCACTGTTCTCCAGCCGCTGCTCGAAATCGGACTGCGATGCGCGCCCCGCCCGCAAGTCTTCGCGCAGCACGCGCTCCGCGTGCCTTGCCTCCCGCAGCTCGCGCTCGACGCGCTTCAGCTCCTCGCGCAAGCTGAGCAAGTCCGCGTTCGCGACCTCCAGCTCAGACCGCGCGCCGTCGAGTAGCCGCACGGTGTGCTCCTGCACGGCCTTGAGCTCGTGGAACTGCCGCTCTAGCACAGCGCGGTCCCCATCCGCCTCGGCGATGTGATCCCGAATAATGCGATCATGCTCCGACGCCTGGGCACGGAGCAAGCGGTCCTTCTCGCGGCTTGCCTCCTTCAACGCCTGGTCCACCTTCTCGCTCTCCGCACGCGCAGCCTGGATCTGCACCTCCAGGTTCTCCCCCCGTGCACGCGCCTCCTCCAGGATTCGCAGGTTGGTCGCCTGGTCCTCGAGCAGGTGCGCGACTTTCTGTGCATTCCGCGCCTCGAGCGTCTTGACATCTTCAAAGTCCGTCCGCACCTGCGCGAGCTCCTGGCGCAGCGCGTCCGCGATCTTGCTCTGCTCGGTCGCATCTGCCAGCGCAACAGCCAGCTCGCGCCGCTGGCTGTCCACATCTCCAGACAATTGTGCGTTCCGGTCCTCCATGATCCGGCGTGCGCTCAGCTCGCTTTCGACCTGCGACCGCACCTGCTGCAGTTCCCGCTCCAGTCGGTCGGCGCGCTCGCGGTCATTCGCGCCGTTGGAGTCGGCGTCGCGCAGGTCGGCTTGCAGGCGATGAATCTGCCCCTGGAGCGCGTACCGCTCCTCTTGATACAGTGAATCCTGATGGGTCCGCGATTCCTGTGCTTCGCGAAGCTGCTGGGATAGCTCTTGGTACGCCTGTTCGTCCGCCTCCGTTGCTGCTCTTCATGTCAATACATCATTAGAGCAATGGAGGGCGCTGCTTACAGCGTCGGCGGGACAACGACAACCGGGAGGCGGAGAGCACTACGGGTATGGGTTGAGAATGGGGACACAGAAGACATACATTGACCTACGTGAGCGCTCTGCGATGCGGTCGAATCCCGACTCCAGACTGTCCATTTTGACCACGAGCTTTTCTAGGGCGGCGCGACACTCCCGTACAGCAGCTAGGGCCACGAGATCGTTGGCCGTGCGCGAAGCATTCTCCAGGTCATCGAGGACGCGAAGCAGTCCTAGAACGACGTCAGATACAGTGAACGCGGACTCAAGAACATGTGAGTCATTACCGTCGACGTCTTCTCGCTCGAGTGAATATGGGGCATCCAGATTGCCTGACGGCGAAAAGTCGATGGTCGGGACGGGGTCATCCATGCCGCGTGTCTCAAACGGGAGCTGCCCGTGGACTTCGCCTCTGTGTACCTGGCGGCGCTTGCGTTCGCTGGCACTGGAGTAATCGCAAACGGTTATATGGCTGCGAGGATTACGCAATTGATAATACGCACGACAGTTTGGCCATAACCTCCAGGATGCTTTGTGCCCGCTGGTAGAAGAATCGCGCTACTATGCTTAGAATAAAGCGACGTTATGAAATGGGTGACTCACAGAATTCTTTCCGGCGTACAATTTCAATGACAGTGGCGCCGTAGGCGTAGAGCATATTGTGCAGGCGCTGGATGTGCGAGAAACTGTTTTTTCCCGCGGAAGCTCGATTGCAGGTTGGCCAGCGTCGGCGGAATCTGCACCATGTCGTTGTTCAGGACACTGATGTGTCTTAATGCATTGATACATTGCTGTGTATAGGCGTTCTGCGCTGTAAACGTGAATGAAACGCATCGCCACGGAAGACGGATGGACCCCTACCTTCACATTGGTTATATACTGAAGCTCTTGGCGCAGGCCGAAATCGTGCTGGCGGAGCTCTAGTGACAGGAGGTCAGCCTCCACAGCAACACCTGGACGACGCAATATTCACCCTGCAGGACACCGTCGGGATCAGGGACATGACCTGAGAAGAGTTAGCGGAAAGTGAGACAGGCATGGATTCAGGACTACCTTCAAGGGCGGCTGCACCATTCGAAATCTTCTCTAAAGTCTCCTGGGATCGTCTTGAAGATGCCTCTGCGTCGTCCAGAAGACTAAAGGTACCATGAAATGAGGTCTGCAGTGATCCACATCGGCACCAACCTTGTCGCAATGATTGTAGACCGGACCGAATCCGTGCCCTGCTGCAGCTGGGAAACGGCTTGCTCCGTCTGAATGAATCGTGCCCGTAGGTCGTCTGCGCATCGGTCAGCATAACACAACGAGCGAGAAGAAGAAACAGACCATGTGTCCGAGAACAAGTGTCTGCCACCTGCTTCATCTTTACGTTTGACACATAATCGCCCAGCGTGCGCGGTTTGTCACCGGATTCGATGGCCTTGCGCACAGCAGGCGACACAAATTCGGTGTGTATCCGAACTCGGCTGATGATGTCCAAATCGGACTCCAAGCCCGCGAGCAGCGCAGCCTGCTTCTCTAGTTCTCTGCGAGATCCCGAGGCGACGCTCTCGAACGTGTCGACAATGGCGAGAACATGGAGGTCCAGACTGGTCGACGCTATACGCAAGGCTTCATGCTGGCAATGGAGGCTGGCGAGAATATGGGCGATGTGCTCCTTGTGGATGAGAGCGGTACGCAAATATGAGGCTGCGAGCTGTGACGGCCGGAAAGGCGGGGTAGCGGTGATGCTGTCTGTGGATAGTTAAAGGCATGAGACGGGCACACGGTGACCCTCACACACCTTCTATTGGAGGCTGCAGCGGAGCCTCCACTCGTAGTTCACGCAGAACGTCATCCAAATTGAGATCGAGGTAAAATTTATTGAAGACGAAGATGGACTGCCAATTAAAGCCGTGAGGTTTTGTCGGCAAATGATTTCGCACACGTACCTGGTTCTGGGATCCGGTTAATTCGCGAATATTGCTGTTGGTCAATCTGCGGCCGTCAGGCAAGTACGCAAGCACTGCGTCCTGGTCAATGCCGGTTTCTTGGTGTAGAAAGAGCTCCAAACTCCCAATTCTGTGGCGAATGAGCCCAGCAATGAGGTATCCCCTCAGATACATACCGCTCTATGTCTCTTACACCTGCATTCACCTGGACAAGTCGAATCAGCATTTCCATTGTTTCAGCTGGGTGGCTGAGTGACGGACCTGGAAAACCTGCCCATCTTCCGCGCGGCAAATTTGTAGCATATCTTGCGCCACGCTGTGGGCCTCGGTATAAGGGAAGGTGGCAAGAAACGAGGCTAATGCCGCCGGGATTAGGAAACAGTCCCAAATGGGACGTGGCACACGGTATTATTTATTTATTTATTTTAGATATCCTATCCTTTAGGATAAGTCTCCCACTCCCACTTGCTCTCGTCTCCTATGGCGTTTCACAAAATACATACCTCACTTGTTTCAACTGTGTCTTGACCTTAGATTCAATGAAGCTACATGGATTCTTACCAGACACTCAGTGTCGGTACATCTTGCATGGCTGGTTTCTGGTCGAACAAACAGCAGGACTGGCTTCGGCAACGAGGTTCCATCGTCTATTTGTGTCCTCCCTAGATCCTTATCCTTGGGATGAAAGCCAATTTTCGGCACCATCAATCTGCTCTGAAACCGCAGCATCGGAGTAGGTATTCGATTGTTCGATTTATTCAGTCTACTCACAGTGAGTATCCCGAATTCAAGACTAGTATTCCTAAGGGTTCCTTTAAATGCATGCTCCAATGTAACGATTCAAGTTCATTGACTCTTTTCAAGTACCTCCCACCCCCAGACCTTCGAACTTCGCATATCTGACACTCGGCGACAACTGACATCCGCAGCGAACTTGGCAGCCTGCGCAACGCCACTGCATGGAGTCTCAAGTAGTATAAAGCGCCCTCGAGCTTTCGGGTCATCTCAGCATCAAATGCATACATCACACCTCTTCCTCAATTTCCTACTCGCGACCGCTGCCACGGCCTTGCGGGTCACCCATTCCCCGTCGACAGTGGTGCATGAGAAACGTTCTGCCCATCCCTCGCTGACGCACTCTCGGCGCCTCGAAGGGCACGTCACCGTGCCTCTGAAGATCGGCTTGAAGCAGGAAAACACCGGCAGTATCGCTGAACATCTCATGACTGTTTCCGATCCGCACTCCCCGTCCTTCGGCCAGCACTGGTCCCCGGAAAAGGTTGCTCGGATGTTTGCACCCGCAGACGAGACCAAGGACGCAGTCGCCGCATGGCTCTCGGATTCCGGGTTCGGCGATAGGCTGCGCTTCAGTGACAACAAGGCTTGGATCCACGTCGAGGACGCCACCGTGGACGAAGTCGAAGGGCTGCTTGGAACTGAATACCACGTGTACACACACGAATCCGGCGAAGAGCACGCAGGTGAGTGCTATGCTTTATTAATCATGGTTTAACTCATGGTTCGGGCTCCTCCCCGAAATAGCCTGTGACTCGTACTCGCTCCCAGCCCATGTCGCGAAGCACATAGAAATTATAACGCCAACTGTTCAACCCAACATCAAACTTGGATCTGCCTTTCCCGCCGTTTCAAGATCGCCCAAGGTCAGCAAGCGCACTGCCCCCGTCCTTCCAGCAGGCTGCGATCAAACGTTCACCCCGGCCTGCATCCGCTCGCTGTACAACATGACGTATGTTCCCAAAGCCACAGACAAAAACAGCTTCGGCATAGGTGAACCTAATTTGTCGCCTTTCGAATATAGACGCAAGACTCACATTATTCTGCAGTGAGCCAAACTCCGGCAACATATTTGCAATCGGATCTCGACATTTTCTTCGGAAACTTCTCGCCGAGCCTTGTCGGGAAATCGCCACTGTTCGTTTCTATAGATGGAGGTCCGTCATTCTGTGATCGTGCTAAAAAGAATTGGAGAACTAATCTGGACACACAGGCATCGTGGACGCCGTGGAAGGTGCCGATGTTGGCGAGGATGGCTGGATCCTCCAATACACCATGACGTTGGTGCAACCTCAGCCAGTCACAATGCTGCAAGTCGGTGACATGCTCACAGGTGCGGACGAAAACGCAGGCGGAAAATCATAACTCTTATATACACCTCCAGGGGATTTCCTATCTTTTAACGAATGGCTCGATGCGGTCGACGGCTCGTACTGCACTTCTGACGGCGGGGATGACCTCGCGTTTGATCCGCAGTTCCCTGATCCCACCGTCGTTGGCGGATTCCAAGGGCATTCGTGCGGAACCGTGAAACCTCCGTATGTCATTTCGAACTCGCGCGCGGATTACGAATACCGTCTCTCGCCGTTCTACGCCGAGCGTCAGTGCAACGAGTTTGCGAAACTCGGACTCATGGGCGTGACGGTACTATTTTCTGCGGGAAATGTCGGCGCCGCCGGCACGACGCGAGGGTATTGTCTCGACGATAACGGTGCGTCACGCCTTCGCTTAAACTCGCGTACACTGAATGCTCTGAAATAGGTTCTGTCAACTTGAACGCGACACATTTCAACCCTGGCTGGCCTGGTGCATGTCCTTGGATAACTTCTGTCGGTGGGACACAAGTCAAGGCGAATGCAAGTGCCTCGTCGGGTGGGGTCTTGGAGGAAGTATGGAATCAAGACTTGACGCACGGATTTTTTTTATCAGGGGGAGGAGGGTTCAGCAACTGGTTTCCGATGCCGCAATACCAGCAGGCGGCAGTCAACTCCTTCTTGCAAAGATTGAAGAAGACAAATCCGCAACAGTTGAAACACTTCAACGCCAAAGGGGTAACCTTCTGCGCACCCCTCTGACAAACCGCGACTCACTATTTACAGCGTGCTTACCCGGATCTGAGCGCCAACGCGTAAGTGATGCATAACCAAGTTTCTTCCACTACTCACAGTTCGTAGAAACAATTTTATGGCCGTCGAGGAGGGCGTGTTTTCTGCTAACAGCGGAACCTCTGGAGCAGCACCGACTGTCGCATCCATCATTACGCTTGTCAATGACGCTCGGCTCGCCGCTGGCAAGAGCCCCGTAGGTTAGTAAACGCAGCAAATCAAATGCATACGTGCTAACACTTGAATCAAGGTTTCATTAATCCCACTGTGAGTGACACAAGATTCGCCGAGCCAGCTGCTGAACGAGCGCAACATAGATATATTCGGAACATTTTGCAGGCGCATTCCAGGACATCGTATCCGGAACAAGTCAAGGATGCAAAGGATGTGTGTAATATCTTTACCACGACCTCCAGATAATTAAACAAACTATTCGCAGGGCAAGGCGATAGGGCTGGTGGATTCCAGGCGTGCGTGGTGACAAATACCCGGCTCCGTTCTTGCTAATTTTTTTTTCAGTGTGTCGGGCTGGGATGCTGCATCAGGTACGCTTTTCTGAACAACTACGTTCGCGTCAGGGATATTGAACTTTGCCAGGTGTTGGAACACCCAATTTGGGCGTTCTGATCGATAAATGGTTGGCGCTGCCGTGAGCCGTGGGCACTTTTATTTTTTATTTTCTACTTGCTCGCATGTACTAGCGTAGCTGATCAAAAAAAAAAACCGCTCTGGTCGAGGGACATAAGCAAAGCGAAGAAAGATTAGATGCCCGGAAGTTTCCGAGAGTTTCCCGTAACGGAAAATTAATCAATGTGGCGTTCGGTCTCGCCCGGTTCCGCAAGTCGGTTTTGCCCTGTTTTGCTTGCTGTTTTGCCAAGCTTTTGCTCCAACTTCTCTCACAACTTCTAGTAATATATCCTCCTCCTCCTCCAGCGGACAACGTGCAATCTTCTCTTTTCGCCGGGGATTGGTCGACGTCCAAATCTGGATTCAAATGCGGTCTGAACAGATCTGAACCAGCTAGATTTCTCCCGTCGAAGTCGGACCATTGCAGATCCACCCACATCATTGGGATGTTTCCTCAATCCCGATGCTTCTAATGAACCCGTTATTCTGATGCAAGCGCGTATGTACGTACAATACCCCAAAAAAAAACTAAGGTCAGCCGATTTGACGATGCTTATATCCGCCGTGACTGTATGATAACAACTCCCCCCTCGACAACAATTGGAGCTCCACTCCAGTATGAATATCGCAAGCCGTGGTAAAGGGGACAGTGTTCTCAAGTATGCAACGATCGCTGCTTCGACCCTACGCGACCTTGCAGAGTCGTCCCCGATTCCGTTTCTACGCACAATTGCAGCCGTCAGCCTATCGATATTGACCCTAACTCAGGTACCGGTGACTCAGGCCTTGCCTGTATATTGCATCGCGCTGAAGTGACTTTCTCATAGACAGCCAAAACGAATAAAGAAGTGTGCATGCGTATGGTTTCTCATATCGACGAGCTTCTCTCTATCATTCTACATCTCTGCGTGGAATCCGAGACCGAAAACGAATTTTCACCTACAGTACTTCATAATATCGGAAGATTTGCAGAGTGTGTCTTTTTCTCTTCATGTTCTGTAGTTTTTTTTGTTTTGATTTTGTCTCCAGCACACTCCAAAAAATACATTCGTTTCTCGAAGCGCAGCAGAACACTAGTAGGTTAAAACGTTTATTCCGCCAAAGTGAGAACACAGCACAACTGGAAGCTTGCAATTCTGGCTTGAGGCATGCCCTGGATGTCTTCGGGGTGAGTTGATAGGACAAGCAACACGTCCTAGTTCTTACCACGTATCTCTAGGTCCGAAATTCCCTCGTGTTAACCACTGAAATGGTGGACATTCGCGAGCATGCTGAAAAACGTCACGAGGAATTAGTTCAACTATTCACTGGGCAATCCCAAGTTGCAGAATCCGATACTGTCTCCCTGGTTCGTCTTCAGTTTTGATTAGCCGCCCTGCGAAGTTAATAATAACATGTGGTCTCAGGTCAGCAAAGGTCTGTTTAATTTGGGAAACAGGTGAGCCTGCGCCTTGAATTGTTATCGAACTAGCCCTGAACGTCATAAGCACTACTTCCCTTGCTCTGCTGCCCGCCAACCCCAAAATATTCCATGGCCGTGAAGATGAACTGTACGAATTGGTCCACCTTCTACTTCAGGATCCAGCCCGCGTCGCAATTCTAGGACCTGGCGGAATCGGAAAAACCACTCTAGCCACGGCAGCTTTGCATCATCCCGATGTTAGTGCAAGATACCCTGACCGCCACTTCGTCTCCTGCGAATCCGCCGCGAATCATGATGATCTCGTATCCATTATCATTTCTCACCTCGGGCTCGCGCCCTCTCGAAATCCCTCAAAACATATTTTGCGCCACTTTGTTGGGTGTCCCCCGTCTATCCTTCTGCTCGATAACCTCGAGACTTCTTGGGAACCCCGTGGATCACGGAGTCAAGTTGAAGAATTATTGTCTCTCTTGACTGATGTTCCACATCTCGTTCTTTTGGTTCGTTTTGACTGTCCATGCCTCATTCGGTCTGACTAATTTATTCAATAGATCACCATGCGCGGGGCGGAAAGGCCAGGAAGAGTGCGATGGACTCGCCCTTTCCTTCCTCCCCTTGAGCCCTTAACGGACGCTGCTGCCCGACAAATCTTTGCCGATATCACGGACGAAAAACACGATGATCGAGATATCCAAAATCTTCTCGGCTTGACGGACAATCTGCCGCTAGCAGTTACTCTCGTCGCCAACATAGCTGCCTTTGAAGGCTACGAGACTGTGCTATCACGATGGGCGGAAGAAAAAACAACAGCGTTTTCTGAAGGCCCAGACAAACGGTCGAATCTTGATTTATCGATTAGGCTATCGCTGTCTAGTCCGCGCATGCTCGACTCACCGGGGGCACTTCAGCTGCTCATGCTTTTGTCGCTTTTACCAGACGGAATATCTGATAACGACCTGCTTCAGAGCAACGTTGGAATTTCTGATATGGGGCGGAGCAAGACCACACTCATGCGCACGTCCCTGGTGTCCGTCGATCAGGATAAGCGCCTGCGAGTTCTTGTTCCAGTCCGGGAATACGTCCTAAATCATACCCCACCGTCCCCAGCGTTATGTCGCCCCTTGCGGAAGCATTTTCATGCCCTCATCACGCTCTGGAAGGACTACCAGCATCTTGCTAGTGCCGAAACAACTCGCCGGATAGCAGTGAATATGGGAAACTTCCGGGCTGTGCTTGTACATGGATTGGATTGGGACGAACCCGATCTCGCAGAAACACTGCATAGCATCATCGAATATGATTCCTTCTGTCGTATCTTTGGCAGGCGATCATCGGGGATGCTGGAGTATGTGCCGCGCTATCTAGAGCGTCTGGCAGATCATCACCTGCACACTGTGTATCTAACAGCATTTGTTTTAACGTGGCAGTACCATCCCATTCCAGACGCAAAAGCTCTGGAGGAAATAGCTATCCAGCATTTCAGAGCGGCGGGAGATATATCAGGAGAAGGTGAGCTCAAACGAACTGGATAGATTATCGTCTAATATATTGAGCAGCCAAATTTCTCTGTGCGCTTGGTTCATATTACCGCAGTCACGACAACAACATTCCCAAAGCACTTGAGTACTACGAAGCAGCGATGGGTCTGTCCATGCAAGTACGCGACGCGAAGACCCAGTGTGTTGCCTTGAGAGAGTCGGCCGAGTCGAACTGGCAGCTGGGGAAATATCAGGAAGCACAGATGAAGACATGGGAGATCCGGCGGTTGGCACAACTTCACAGTTTCTTCTATCTTGAGGTGCAAGCCATCAGGGTGGAACTTCTTTGTCGTGTCTCCCTCGGTGATTTAGTGTCCTGTGTGCAGCTAACCACCGAGGCGAGGGCACTTCTCGCCTTCTGCGGCTTGCAGGGGGGTACGTTGGACCTCAGCCTTGTAAATTCCGAGGCCATGGTTCACCACCAGAAAACAGAATACGCAGAGGCGAGAGCCCTGTACTCCAGAACATATGTCGATCAGCCGCCTCTCGCGCGCGCTTACGATCGGTTGAGCATGGTTGATATCGACATAGAAACCGGGATCGAAACTGCCAAAGTTCGACAAGATTTGGAGTCGATTAAATCAAGCTTAGAATCAATCACGAACCCGCCCGGAATCACAATATGTGAAGTCTTTCAGGCATACGTGGACATTCGTGACGGACTTTTATTCAACGCAAGAGTCGGTCTGGAACGATCGTTTGCTCAAACTCGAGGCAATGATCAGGAAATCTCGATTCTTTGTCTGAACAAGCTGGGGGATCCCACTTTGAAGATGGCCGATGTTCAGTCCACCTTTGGCTGGACACTAGTCTTGTTGGCATTCGCACTCAAAGGGAAAAACACCATAGCCATTCATTACGCCCTTCGATGTCTTGGCGATATATTCATTGCCCAGGAAGAAGACGAAACAGCATTTAGCCTCCTCCAGGTTGCTCTTGATAAATTTACTGTTATGGATATCCATCGCAGTAGAGGAGAGTGCGCTCTGCGAATGGGAGATATCTTTCAGCGCCGAGGGAACACAGAAAAAGCCGTCGAGCTTTGTAAGATATCCCGCCCTTGTTTTGTTCGTTCTCTCCAGAGGCAGGAGATTGTGGCCATAGACGAGCGGATACAGGCCTGCTCTTCTTCCTCTAGATAGGTTTAAATAGCCGTTTCAACTATCATCCCCTCCCCCCGCCGCCCCTCCCCCCAAAAAAAATCGTTGGGATGGATTTGGAAATTTTGAACCATTATCACACACTTTAATCTGACCTTGGGCGGTCGGGACGAGACGAAATGCCTTTCAGTATCGATTTAAATAGTTCTGCGAAAAAACCCCGTATGGTTGAAAAACCGGGGAATGCCGTGCGGACCCGAAAAGGTGTCATGGGTTGACTCTGACTCTCGTATTTCCTCTTAAAACGAAAATCATTTCTCTCATCTTCCTTGATCTGTTGATCTTCCGCTCGCCGTTTTTTAGACCAAGTTGAATCATGTCTTCCACCCGCTGTCGCCTTCGGGAGCTTCTCCCTGACATATATCTTGGACGCTTCCAGCCCGGGCCCAAAAACTCGCTTACTGATGTCGACGGTGTGCTCTGCCATACAGAATCTATCATCGAGCCCCCCAATGCGACGCACGGGCCAATCAACACGGGGGTCACCACCATCCTCCCACGCGCTGATTTCTTCAACCAGGCATGCTACGCCGGTATGTTCCGCCTCAACGGATCTGGCGAATTCACCGGCTCGCATTGGATCGAGGAGACGGGCCTGCTGCACACCCCTGTTGTTCTCACGAACTCGTTCTCCGTCGGCGCCGCATACCAGGGCATCTACGAATATTGCATCCCGCGGCACCGCAACGCCCAAGGCGAAGTGGACTGGTTCTTGCTGCCCGTTGTCGGCGAGACGTTCGATGGCATCATGAACGACATCTCAGCGCTCAAGGTGCAGCCGTCGCACGTCGTCCGTGGAATCGAGCGCGCCAGCGCCGACACCGTACCTGAGGGCAACACTGGCGGAGGCACCGGCATGTTGTGCCATGGGCACAAAGGCGGTACCGGAAGCGCGAGCCGCATGGTCCCCGCCTACCCCAGCGCGAAAAAGGATACCTTCACCGTTGCTGCGCTCGTGCAGGCAAATTACGGTCGCATGTGGGACCTCCGCATCGGGGGCGCGCCCATTGGGCGTCTGTTGACCGAGGACGCTCAGAAGGCCGCCGAGGAAAACCCCGACGACGCGTCCCTTCGCGCTAGAGTCGCAACCATGGCGCAGATTGATGCGAAGAAGGACAAGAAAGACGGCAGCATCATCATCGTGCTGGCCACCGACGCACCGCTACACCCGTTGCAGCTCCAGCGCCTCGCGAAGCGCGCGACAATGGGGCTAGCACGCGTGGGCGGAAACGCGCATAATCCGTCCGGTGACATCTTCCTGGCGTTCAGCACCGCGAACGAGATCCCGGTTCAGACGGTGACAGCAAGCGGGTCAAGCGTCGATCCCTGGAAGCCGAAACCGCTGGACGTGCAGGTTTTGGATGACCAAACGATTAACGGCCTCTTCGAGGCAACGGCGGATGCGGTGGAAGAGGCGATTTTGAATGCATTGTGCATGGCGGAGTCGATGGTCGGGCTGGGTGGGTTAAAGGTCGATGCGTTGCCTTTGGAGAGGGTGAAAGACCTGATGCAGAAGTACTTATAGGGGATAACGTCATACATCATACGCCAGATAAAATTCCCTGATCTGCTTTCGTCTTCAACTACGAAATCTGGACCGGGATTCCGATATTCGCGGTTGCGTGCGAATATTTACCAGATGGAACACTTATAAAGCTGGTGGCTGTATCAGAAATATAACAGCAAAGCAAGGAGCGACTTGCTTTTAATCTTGTTTTCGGGCTTCGAGAACCGTTTCCACACCAGATCAAGATACAGCCACCGCGGAAAATAGGCCGCGATACGAAACAGTATCGAGTTACCCCCGGAAAGAACGTAGCGGGGCGGGGGATTCCTTACGGCCTTGGCGATGATGTCGTCCGCAAAGACGTCACCTGGCATCGCCTTTCCGCTGCTCTCAGAGGTGTGCAGGCGCTGGATGATGTTGTGGAAAAAAGAACCATAGATGGAGGCCGCGGGCAGCGAGAACTCGGTGTGTTTACCCATGATGTCGGAGGCGACTGAGGCGGGCGTCACGAGCATGACGTGGATATTGAACGGTTTGCACTCCATCGCGAGGACCTCGGTCAGAATGCGCACAGCGGCCTTGGAGGAGTCGTATATGCCCGTCCACGGGGTCGGGCTAGGTCGTATTAGTTTTTCCAGGGAGGAAAGAAAGTATTTCTGACAATTCGCCGACGATGGAGCCAATGTTCACAATTGTGCCCTTCGACCGCTTGGCCATGTGGGGCACAACGGCACTGGTCAGGCGGACAATCGAAAAGACATTGGTGTCGTAGACCGATTTCATCTTTTCCGCGGTCCAGTCGATGGTGGGTCCTGGGAAGGGTGAGAAAGAGCTCCGAGGAAGAGTTCCTCGACACTGACCGGGAGCAAATACGCCCGCATTGTTAATCAGAAGGTCGATGTGCCCCTCCTCCTCCATGATCGTTGTGACGACTGATTTGACATCAACATCGCTCGTAACATCCAGTGTGAGCCGTTTGATGAGCGGGTGGTCGAGTTTTTCAGTGGAAGATAGCGAGCGAGACGTCGCGTAGACGGTGAATTTCCGTGCCACTAGGCTTTGGCAGCTGGTAACTATAAGCAACTTGATTCCTGGGCATGCGCTGATACATACAGATGAAAGCCAATGCCACCCTCCGAGCAGCCTGTGACGAGTGCAACCTGGTTAAGGGCCATTCAAGGTGAGGGTTCAGGAAAAGATGGACGGATCCGATGCCAATGTGAATTGAATAAACATGCTGATGAGGTATGATTTCAGATTTGCAACCTGGAGATTGCGGCCATCAACATCATGATTCTCGGATAGAAGCCGGCAGCTGAAGCGGGGGCGAGATCTGGTGGGATGTTTTCAGATCTACCAAGCGTAAGTCCAGTTTATCCCGCCCCCGATGTTACTGGTACAAATAACAATTATATCGGGTTCAACAGTTCTGTTAAAACTTGCCGAAAGGTCTACAGGAAATGCCGAAGGAAATCAGGGGGGAATTCAGAGTTCGCCCGCACCGTTGACTACCGCTGACCGTAAGCACACAGATTTGGTTTATCAACGATCCACATGGCGCAATATGGCGGACTGCGGAGAAAAAAAGGAGTGGGCGCGGCGGCTTCAGCCGGCATCACTCTACAGGAAAAGCGGCGAGGAAGGCGAACATAGTCCCCATCATCGTCAAGTTTCGAGCAGGTCCCCGTCCCGAGATGCAAGAAAAGGACAAGATTTCAACTTTCAAGCGCAGGGTTACGATAACATTGATAAGCGCCCATTATGCCCAATTTGGCGATAGGAACTCCATCGACCCAAAGGGGAAGCTGCGATTCTGAACTACGATGTCGATGAAACAACAGGCTAGGTATTATGCTAGGTTCTACTTATCCACCGAACGGGATGGCACCGAGCCAAGGAAAACTGCCCATCAGTACCGGTACCTGGTATGGCTATCGTTCCCTCCTTTTCTTCGCTAGTCTGACAACCTAGCAAAGAGAGGTCCGGGAGGAGCTCGTTAATGCGTTTCGATGACAGATCGTAACCACAGCCCGCGGCACTCATCCCTTTCGCTTCCGTGGGCTTTCTACTATTCGGAACGGGAAAATATCGCCGGACTGACGTATATATTCCAACGCCCGCTCGCGACCCTCATCCGTTCTTTTTTCATGGCCTCTAGCAGGAATCTTCCGCCGCAAGGTTTCAACTTCGAGGACCCCTCCACTTCAGACTCAAACATAGGGGGATCCGCTCCCAAAAGCCGTGCATTCTGGTTGTGTTTTGTCGCGATTATGGTTGCGGTTTTTCTGAGCGCGCTGGACCTGAGCGCCGTTGGGACGGCTCTACCTACCATCGCAAACGGCCTAAACGATACCAGAGGCGACTATATATGGGTACGTGTGGCCCGATTTCAAACACATTGTGATATTTATTCAACTCATATGTAGGTGGGCTCTGCGTATTCAATGTCCAGTACTGCCTTTATTCCCTTGAGCGGAAATCTCGCGGACGTATTCGGAAGGTTTTATTACATCCTTACCACTTTTTACATCGCCGATCTCCTAGTCAAGGAAACCCGTCATCCTCGTTAGTATTACATTCTTTTCTATAGGTAGTGCGTTGGCCGGGGCATCGCAAAATATGGTTCGTTCGTTGAGTCAGCTTCAGCATTTTGTCTCACTTTGCTTCTTCTTTTCAGACGATGATGATTGGGGCCCGTGGTGAGCCCTGCTGTTCCTATACTTACCTCAGTCTGAGCAAGATATTTCCTCAGCGGTGCAGGGTGCATATAATTTTTCTTCGATGGACCCCGGCCCCATTAAATCGCCGATACAGGCATCGGTGGCGGCGGAATCCTTGCCCTGACGGAGATCATTACGACGGATCTCGTCCCTCTCACGGAGCGTGGACGATACCAAGGCCTTCTTGCTATGGTTTGCTGTTTAGCATCCGTACGACCCGATTATATCTCGTTTGTTATTGATTCCAATTTCCTGCCATTTCAGTTTGTGGGACCGCCAATTGTATGGGTTCCTCTCGTTATCCATCAACTCTGACCTCTGGCTCGTAGGGAGGAGCACTGTCGTCCCAGGGCAGCAATGCATGGCGATGGCTCTTTTGTCAATAATTTTATCTGCGTGGCCCTCTTTCAACTCAGTTTGCCTTTCAGACCTCAATCTCCCACTGAGCGCACTCGCTTTTTTCCTGGTCTTCGTATATCTCTCGGTCAATCATCCGGATGGATCCGTTCGTGAAAAGCTCACCAAAGTTGACTGGATGTAGGTTTTTTAATTGAATTAGATGTCAAGACTAATGTAATGCTACATCCCCAGAGGTAACATGATTGCCACTCTAGGTACTGGTCTAGCTGTTATTGGCTTGACGTGGGGAGGAATACGATACCCCTGGGTATCTGTTAAGGTCCTCGCCCCCCTGTTACTCGGTCTGTTCCTCATTGTGGTCTTCGCGATCTACGAGGCCAAGGTAGCCATTCGGCCGACGATTCCCCTCGATGTCGTGAGCAATCGCACATCTTTCAGCGCGTAAGTCTCACATACAACTTTCTTGCTTGCGCACCCACGCCCGTTATACAGAATACTAACAACCGCCGCGCATGGAATTATTAGTATATGTGGGTTGACCTCCTTGCCTGACCACGCAATTTCTCGTCTAACAGATATTTCAGCGGTGATATATTATCTACCAGGTGAAATTAATCTCTGCCCTCCAGCACTCATGTCCCACCTTTCCTAGTTTTCTTCCAAGCCTGCTTCGGTGCGTCACCGATCCAATCCTCGGTCGACTTTCTCCCCGGCGCGCTTATTACTGGACCGTTTGCGCTGTTTGCGGGCCTTCGCATTGCCTCCATTCAAAAGTACCGCACAGTGAACTGGATCGGGTGGGCAATCATGATAATCGGGGGTGGGTTATTCAGCACACTTCGAGAGGACACCCCCGTCGTGAAATGGGTTGGTTACCAAATTATCGGGGCCATGGGTATTGGACTCATTGTGAGGAATTATACTTCTATTTGATTGATTTAATTGCATGCCAAACCAACTAGTTCGCTGCCCCCATATTCCCGCTGCTGGCGCCCCTGCCGAGTTCCCGGGCCGCAAGCGCACTTGCACTGTTCACGTTTACTCGATCCTTCGCGCAGGTGTGTTTCGTTAAAGATCCCTTGAAGTGACGGCTGAGTTTTATATAGACGTGGGGTCTCACGATCTCTGGCACGATATTGCAGGTGTGTCTTGAAAGCCACACCACTCTTCTATCACTCCTTCCTGATGGTGCACATTTTCAGAACGAGCTAAAGAAGAATCTCCCCGCCGCGTTCGTCGCCCAGTTCCCGCCCGGGCTTGATATCGCTTACGCGGCGATTCCGGTTATCCGGACACTGGACGCGCCGCTGCGGCGGCAGGTTCAGGCAGCGTTCGCAGATAGTATGGCGGTCATTTGGCAGACGATGATCGGGATTGCGGGGTTGGGTCTGCTGTTCAGCTTCCTCATGGCGGAGGTGACAATGAATACAGCGGTAGACAAGAACTACACACTCAAGGAGAGCACAGAGAGGTCTGAAGACATCGAGATGCTTTAAAATAGAGTCAGGTATTCGGTTCTATGCTATTTCCCAGATATTGTACAAACATAGCATTTTATTATCAAAACCTCAGTGAAGTGTTTTTATTCAAGTTGCAATAGGGTTGTTCACAGTAGCCCTTTTTGACTCCTTTTTGAGCTCCTTTTTGAGTTCCTCTTTGCTCTCTTTTTTGAAAGAGGAAGCAAAAGAGGAATGCAAAAAGGAATGCAAAAAGGGCTGATTTTCAAAAATGAGTTACTTGCTAAAATGGGCCCTTTTTCCGTTCCCTTTATGTCCCTTTTTTCAGACTTATTCTCCTCCTTGACTTGGTTCTTGTTGGGTTACATAGTCTCTAACCTCTCAAATGCACTCCCAATAGACCATGTACCCTTTCCTGAATGCAAATATTCTATAATATATATATGTTCAGTGAGTTCTCCTTTTTCTCCCCTTTTTGGGTGCTTAAGCGTTCACAGTAGACCTCCTTTTTTTCTGGTTTTTATCGAAAATTGGACCGAGCAAGTCGTTTTTTCATATCTGGGACCTTTTTAGATGTCTAAATGGAAAAGGGAAAAAAAACCCCGACCAAAATCCATGGGAACACAAAAAAGGAGAGAAAAGGGGGAGAAACAGGAGCCAAAAATGGCTACTGTGAACAACCCCTCATGGATATATATTTTGCCGGGCTCACTCCAGCTGTGCAAAGTATGGATACATGCATGGAGCACCGTAGCGCACGATGGTACATCGAGGTTTTCATGACATCCTACTCCCTGACCTTCATCTCTGGTTCAACATGAACTGCAAGCGTCACTGTGACGGACTTATGTTCGGACAGTAATAAATATGGTATACACCTTGTATACACCGGGGATAATAATTGTTGTCACAATGCGGCAACTCTGGTAAAAATAACGCAACTTGACCAGCATAGGATGTTGTTCGTTCGCCCGTCTTCTAAGCTTTTTCGTGAGACATCTCTTTACTTTCACTGAGAAGTAGATAGATCTTCACAGCGACTGGGCCGTTGATGGCTGTAGCATACATTTGACGCGATGTATGTAGGTACAGCACCTGCTTGTTCCTTATAGGGACCACCGCAGTAATACACCTTCCTTCCTTACTGATGGCTTAACAAATTCATATTCCGGTTCATGTTCGAACCACTGTCCACAAGACAACAAACGGTATGTATTCCGTCCTTTTCTTTCTGACCCAATAGCATTCATCATGTATCACGGCCTATACGGTTACCGTTTACGCGCCGCCGGACACCGCCGGATTAAGCACATGTTTCAAAAACTTTTTGGAACACGATTATGTAAACATTTCGTCGATGATGGTTGGAATATTTGAGCGGACGGTTCAATGGATTAATTTCAAATCATCCAATCCTGAGGCCTGAAGGCTAGTTCATTCGAAGGATAGTGAAGTGTGCCGATAATACACTGTTTCCAACAGACGCTGTCGATCTTGATCATCTTCCCGCGAAGCGAATCGTTGACCTAGTTTGCGTTCCGTTCGGGCTGGACGCGCTGGACGGATCATACTGACCGTAGTTTGCCATGAATGATAAGGAGTCCCTAGGATCATCTAGCCGCCCGAAAATAATTCGCACCCGCGTCGGCCTTAAACAAGCTCGGAATCTGGTGGATGAATGCGAAAAATGCATTTCAGTTTTTTTTGGGAATGGGTGGTTAAGGCCGCGAGGGAATGATTTTATTGAATGCGCATACGTTCTTTGGCGTGAAAGAAACTTCCAAGCATTTCAATTTGGCTGACTGCATCCTTTTTTGGGGTTCCTCGGCCATCCCGGCGTTGTTCAAAGTGGCCGCGGTTTGACTGTTCAACTGACCGACTTAAAACCGACCTTCTCAACAACCGCTGGAATTTTTCTTTCCCATGTTTACCCCCGGCATAGTCGCGGAGCGAATGTCCAGACAACCCCGCCCATGGTGGCTGCGAGCGAGGTGAACAATCAACTCCAAGCCGAGAAAAGCGGACGAACCTCTGACCGTGTTTGCATCCATGACGTCCAAAAGGTGGGGATAGGTCGTGCGACGAGTGTGATTCAAAGTCAAGAAACGCCAGAGAATGTACTTCACTGACGGCAGATAGTCGCTGCCACCGGAATAGTCTGGAAACATCGCGCTGAGCGGAGACCTTGGGAGTTTTGTGAGGAAGGAATCAGAATTGTTGAGCACTATGTGCTTGGAGGGAAGTCAGATGTGATTCGGCATACGTACAGAATAAAGAATTTACGATGGCTGTCCGATCAAAGAAGGGCGAACTACAAACGTAGTCGAAGAGGTCCACAGCCTCCCGCATTCGTTCCTATTTAAAAGGCGTTGAAAGTAGATTGGAAGGCGGAGAGCGGACGCTTACCGGCTGGTCGTAGTCATCCAGATTAATTAAGAAAATCAAGCTGGGTATGGAGTCGAAGAAGGAAAGCCATTTATGTTTGGTGTCGAGATTTTGTCTGACGCTAACCAGTGAAAACGTCCATTGGTGGATTTTGACCGAGATCTGATCTAAGGGTGGAGCGGGCTGCACGTTGCATCGCAGGATGTCACTGTCAGTCGGAATGTAATCGGGTGAAGCGATACGATCGATCGAGTTGAGGAAATGGAGTGCTGATGCATCGAGCTGGGATGTGGGGATGGCTTCTCCGACGTCTTCGTCAGTCCAGAGTGTGTGGATCGTGTCTATTAGTTCTACATTGAGAACCCCATTCTCGGGAGGGGAAAATAAGATTCGACGGCATTCTTGAATTTGGGATGTAGGGAAGATTTCGTCCGAAAGCGAAGAAAATATCTGGCTGAACAGTCGTGAATATCAACTGTATTATTCCCTGAAATCGACCTGCCGACAAACAGCAATAATCTTCGCGTATATCAGGTTTTTGAACTCCTGGCGCTCCTGCTCAGTGTAGCCTTCGTAGAGACACTTGACATGTCGCATAAACGTGGCCTAGATAATGTGAATCAGCCCCTGTACCTGCTACAGTATACTTATACGAAGATACCACCTTTCCGGATCCCCGCGCTCCTAATACAAGTATCTTCCTGGTCTTCTCCGCTAATCGGCCATCCTCCTCTAACATCTTGTCCAGAATCTCTGGAGCATGATTAGGACGTTATCTCAACGCAAGCTGGCGACGCACCGTGACGCGTTCCTGCTCCATTAACAGGGGGTCCCATTGTCCGTCTTTCAGACAGGTTATCGGAGAAGGATGGCTGTGGTCGGCAGTATGCTAACCATCACCTGTTAACAGCAATTCTCTATCGTGCTCTCACGCTGTCCTTTGGGCAGTGCCTCGCGGCGGAGGTACGAATCAGCGAGAGCGTACAGATATGGGAGGTGGGGAATATCGGAAACAATTTCATTGTGAATTTGCGTGCAACAGGTGAGGGACTATGTACTAGCAAAGGGAAGAGCAGCAGGGCCCTTGATACTAGACGGGTAATGAATGTGGGACAATGGTCAAAAACGGAGGTAGTGGAAAAGAGAATCAGGATTCGACAAGGCTGGGACATTCGCGGAGGGGCAGCATCCACAGATAAGTATCGCGCAAGACCCTACACTTTCTCAGCCTTGGTTTCATCCTCCAGCGACAGGGTCTCGAATTCCGCTACATGAGGTGTCATCCACGCAGGGACGTCCTTGGCATAGTAATGGTACAACCAAGGCTGCGGGTCGGGCTGCGGCATCAGCACCTTCTCCGTGCCGTGGATCGCGCGTGCGCGCAGACGGAGGAGCTGCGACGCGGCGATACCTAGGTGCACATCGTTCGTAAACTAGTGCAAAGGTGGAGCTAGCGACTCACAAGTGACGCTGAGCACGAAGGGCAGCACAAAACTGATCCTGACCGCAGGGGGGATTTGCTTGCTGCGTGCTAGTATAGAAAGCATTATACCGAAGTAGCCCCAACTTATGCCGTTGTTGAGAAGCCAGTTGTAGTGCTGGTAGACCCGCGAGGAGATGGTCGTGTCGATACGACTGCCACGGCTGTATGGGAGCCTGTGCGCAAAGTTCAGTGTCTTGTCGTGTGCAAGTGTAAACAGGCTTACAACCGGTATATCTTCCACAGGTGTATGACGCCATTGATGATGAAGAAAATCAAGAACGACAGGAAGAGCAAGGCTGGGTTGAAGTGACCAGCGCGGATTAAAACACAACATCGCGTGTATATAGAGATGGATTACCGCGGTCCAAGTCAGAGCCATCGAAGAGGATTGCTAACGCGCCTAGGCTGGAACCGATTTGAAGCAGGCAGAGAGCAGACACCAGGTCTTCATGCAAGTGAGAAAAAGAGGAGGAGAATGAACGGATTAGCACTGACAATATGCATTTGTGAGGAAGACAGGCATGGAAGAAACGAGATGATTATCTTCTGTCATGAGTCCTTTTATACATAATAATACATATCTGTCTGATTGACGCCCGTTCATGCACAGCTCGAATTGGTCAGACCAAGGGATAGCCGAAACAAAACCTCTGCAATCAACTACCTGGGGTCTCCCTGATACCCCTTGGGTCAGACACATTATTTCCTATTCATCCTGCTCTCACGCTGTCCGTTGAGAAGCGCCGAGATGCATATAGAAGCCGAGGCCGTAGAGATATGCCATATGGACTCAGCAAGGGGCATCACATGACGGAAACAATTCCATAGTGAATTTGCGTACGACAGGAACGTGCGAGAGGAAGATGCAAGGAACGTGTAGAAAAGAGCGGCAGGGCAACGGGACCTTCAAGGATACCAGACCCGTACTAGTAGTTAAAGCAGTCCGAAGTGCGTGAAGAGCGGTGGTCAAGAACGGAAGGTAAGGGCAATAAAAATCAGGATTTGACGAAGAGCATCGCAGAGGGTGTTGCATAGGTATCGCGTTTGAATCGCGCAAAGTCTAAGCTTTGTCGGCCTTGGTGTCGGCCTCTTCCAGGGATACTGTCTCGAATTCCGCGACGTGCGGCGTCATCCACGCGGGGACGTCCTTGACATGGTACAGCCAAGGCCGCGGGATGGGCTGCGGCATCAGCACCTTCTCCGTGCCGTGGATCGCGCGTGCGCGCAGACGGAGGAGCTGCGATGCGGCGAAATCTAGGGACACATCGCTCGTAAGGGAGTGCAAGGCAGATACAAGGGGAGCAACGGCTCACATGTGGCACCAATCACGAAGGGTAGGACAAAAGTCATTCCGACCGGCATGCATTTCGCGGTCATGAAGTTCTGGTTATGACACGCCAAGAGCGAAGCGGGGATTAACGGAGACTCGGCCAGCGGCGGGGAGGATGGTAGGAAGGACACGAGCATAGGCATCGAGATGATCAGGCCGCACGTAACCCAAGATATGCCGTTGCAAAGTAGCTGGTTATAGTGTCGGTGGACACGAGAGAAGGTGGTCGTGTCAATACGACTGCCGCGGCTGTATGGGAGCCTGCGTGCGGAGCTCAGTCTGTTGTGTACTAGCGGGTGCGAACAGCCTCACAATCGGTATGTCCCCCACAGAGTGCTGACGCTGGTTATGATGGGCGATATCGGCAAATACTGGAGGGCTGCGTTGGAGGGCCGGCACTGATTAAAACACAGTGTAGCAAGCATATGGAAATGCCTTACCGTTGTCGTCAACACTATCATATAAGGAACATAGTGCAGCTAGGCTAGAGCCGATCTGAAGCAGGCAGAGAGCAGATACCAGGCCTTCATCCAAGTGAGGAAAAACGGGAAAATAAACGGATTAGCACTGACGATATATATTTGTGAGGAAGACAGGCATGGGGCAAGATACGACGATTATCTTCTGTCGTGAGCCTTTTATACTTGCCTAGCTGATTGGCGCCTTAGCTCGGCTTCAAATTGCCGTACCCGTTTTTCCTCCACAAGAAGCGCACGAGCGATAGTCCGTCCCCAGTTTGCACCAAGTTTGCAGCCAAGAAACTCGAATCCTTCACGCCGGGATCTACTAGGCTGTTAGAGGCGATGTCAGGATACTCGTTCGCGGTCCTGGCATGCATGCAGCAGACGGCAAGGTCACGTCACCGTTGACACCCACCGGCATGCATACCTCTACCTACGCTTTCTGATTCCCACTCTGCTCTCGTTTTTGTCCTCTGTTCGACCACTAATATTCCTGGCTTCCAAAACAACGATGTGCGCGTGTCTACGCAGGTTTCCGAACCTTTTCATGATACTTACACACGGTGCCCACAGATTCTCGTCGCGCTTGATCATGAGCAATCATTCTTCGAGGGCTGGCGTCTGTATCGCGCTATTAAACAACTGAAACACGGTCAGAAACCGATGTAGAATTGTGTTTGGGTGTGTTCTGCTTCAGTGGCGCCGGATATTCACTCACAGATCTCAACTACCCAGCGCAAGTTGCTCGGCACTTTTTGCTTGCGATTCACTCTCGCGTCCGCCGTTTTGGAGTCTTCACTATCGATCGCAAGTAGACTGCAGCTTGTCTCTGTGTCCTGCGAACGTACACCGTCGTCTGGACCTCTGGATATGCCAGACACCTCCCCCGAGCCAGGCCACAGTGCTACCCGCGTCGATCGATATCTAGCGTGGTTGTTCGCGCGAGTCCGATATCCCGTCGTCTTCTCGGGTCATGCTCACTGGGACGGTCCTCTGAAATTCCGTACCGGCTGCAAGCTGCATTTCTGGACTCTGGTGGCGAAGATGCAGATCTGTGGGGTGGTGCGGAGCGCCGGGAAGGAATGCCGCTGCGTATCTTTGGAATTGCGCCGGGTCCTCGCGCCGTAGAGCTATCGATGAGGTGGATTATCTAGGTAAGAGAATAGAGCTCCTGAGCTCACGAGCGTGGACTCACATGTTTGCGTTCAGAGTATCTGTTCCTCCTCAATGTTCTTGGGCTGCGCTACCGACCATATTCAAGCTTCTCGCGCATCGTGCGTCGTCCATTTGCCACGCAGCCTTCTGGAGCCAGCCCTCGGAGATCAAGGCAGCCGTCTTCGAGGATACCCCACCGACAACCTACACGTCTTGCAGTTTCCCCCGCCGAAGGTGCTGCCCGCGCGTTTTGGGCCGGCGCACCACCCTTCAAGTTAAGGAGCATTGGCGCGGCACGACACATCTTCGTCTCCACTGCTCCAGCGCCCCATCCTTTCAGTCCCTTCCCGCGGGAGGCGATTCTTGACGCACTTTGTGTGCTTTCTACCGCACGCGCCTGTTCCGTATGCTCATCGCTCGCGACTAGGAAGACTTGCGAATTTTCTTCGGTGGCTGTGCATACGTTCCCCTTTAGGAAACACCAGCTACTACCCGCACGCTCATGGTGAACGCGAGTTGGTGCGAACCTCCAAATCGTAATTGCGTTGCGCCCCTTCCCTCTCGAGGGCAGTTATATCTGCATCGGATCCCGCGTGCGGTGGGCCTCGTTTCTCGTATCGCTTGCGCGTTGGACGGAGAAGTGGCAGGGAGGAAGAATTGCGACTTGCGTGAAGATGACAACCACGTCTCTCGAGGTGCCCCGAGTCCGTCTGGCCTGCGCTGAATGCTCCTTTCTCTTACTAATGCAGCCGTTAGAGATTAATATACATTAGCCCCGTCCTCCCACTCGATATTCTGCCCAATCTTCTCTGTAGGACTCGGTACAGCAAGAATAATGCCATATCTCTCCAATTACAAGGCACGTTGTCCTGGATCTCGCTAGCGAGCACAATATCGCCCGGAAGGCCCTCCACCTGCCGCAGTGCTCAAACGACCTTCCCTACCGAAGCTGTCGATGCGACCGAGCTTTCGGCCACAACACGCGGTTGTTGGCCCGCTTCAACGCTGGATGGACTGGAGAAATCCCGGAAATCATAACGGTGCTTCCTGCAGAACAGAATGAATCACAGCGACTTTATTTGACGAAACTCGTACCTCGTTTGTTGAAATCGCAGCGCCGCGGCCACGAGTGTCAATATTCCTGCCACAATGAGTCCTATTGCAGGAGCTGAGAGAGGAGTCTTTCTCGGAGGCTCTGCATCCGCCGAAGTGCTGCCCCGCTTATTCAGTAAAGCGCACTCTGGCATGATGCAGCGCGCCTACCTTTTTGATGGCGTTTCATCTGGTTCTGTGAAGGAACTGTTTCCTGATTGAGAATTGACCACAGAAAACGTATTGGATGTTCCTATGAAGGTGGTGGAATTGAAGCCCGAGGACTGGGCCTTGATGACCCACCCCCCGCTGTTCGAGAGCCATATAAGCGAAAGCAGGAAGCTGCATGCAACACTCACCCTTCGGGCAGCAAGGGAATCGACAGGGAAATAGTTGAGGTGTCATTGGCTTCGGAGGACAGGTTATACGATGGCCTTGAGGAATTCACGGTATTAACGATTGAATAGAAGCGATCTCCACCGGGGTCCCCGGGTTGACCAAAGGTGTTGATTATGAATGGGCCAGGGGTTTCCACCTGGCTTGGTGCAGTTATGAGTATTGCGGATGTCATGGAAGGGGCCACTAGGGCAAGAGAACTGGAATAGAAATGGTTATATCCAAATACTTCACCAGCGTGAGCGACTAACCAAAGGAGCCAGTCCGTGAAGCGCACCATCTGAAGAAAGGATGGGTCTAAATTCCACCAGTGCCTGCGTGGGTGGATAAGAAGTAGAATAAGCAGGAGTAGATTCTCAGACTCCACAAGTTTTATAGTCGATGAAACTTTGATATGGAGCAGTGCTTGCACGAGAGCGATAAGTACTAAATAGAATTGCACGTCGTGCTGATCACAGCTAAGAGTCAAATCACTGGTCAAGTGTGTGTACTTGATGGTTACTGAACCGGTGTCGAGACTCGACAGATTCGCACAACGGACAGCAAACATGAGAGCCAAAAGAAAAAATTGGCCATCTTGGAGCACGGCCTGAAGTAAGAGAAGCCTAGGATACTTCAAATTAACAGGGAGAAAGTTAACGGTATTTAAAGCGCTTGGCTCGCGTTTCTTTGTCGTTGTTTGTTTGATGCTCCCTTGACGCGTTTGTCACGTGGGAGACTCTACCTCAACTTGCCAGTACCACTGCCACAACGACTTCGACGGCGACAGCGACATCGGTGATGGAGTTCCTCGATTTACCCGAGGACGTGATTCATTATATTCTCTAATTTTGCGGCATATTCTATGTTCTTTCCCTTAGCCAGGTGAACGCTTTCCCCTCATCTAAGTGACTAAGTCCCACCAATTATCTCACTAGTCGCAGACGAATCGGTATTTTCACCATCTTGCATCTGCGCCCGGAGTCTGGATATATCTGATCAAGGACTTGTTGCACAGAGGATTCATTGACCGATTAACGACCACGGATATCGAGCGGCTCTCGACGGTGGACCTAGTGGCCGTGGCGAAGCGGTTGCTGGCTGGGCCTCGCCACCTCCAGTCGACCGTCCATCTGAACACAAATTCCTCTCCAGAATCCTGGGCAGGGTCCTAAATCCATTATCTTCAGGCACAAGCATCCACGCGGTACACCCACGTGGTGGGAACCATCGCTGGAAGACTGATACACAATTGTTAAACGGCGGGAAATATGTTCTCTGTAATAATTCCGGCGTGCTTCAATGCTAGCAGGTGGATGGAGACATCTTGATCTGGACGCATTGCAGCAGCGTTCCTCACGCCGCGGTCAGCGAGTTCAGTGCTGAACTGGCTGACAACGGTGACTCGGTGAGCGAGCCAATATCATGATATCATCCGAACTCGGGAAGCGAATCAGAGGAGCAAGATGCGATACAACAGTACTGAGTGGATGGATCCCACCACTGACGGTTTGTCCGATTTCCGTTTCTGCGTTTGCTGATCTTACTGAAGCCTTCTGGTACACAGGCAAGAAGCGCGGCACACCGCACGGTACGTTCATGGAATCCTCGCACGGCGACCGATTTCATTTCAATTTCTGTTTAACAGCTTTGTGGAGATTGTCAGCTTGAACTTCGAAACTAGGATTGCAGACCCAAGGTTGGTCGTGGAGTATCTCGAATGTTCTTCGAGCAATCCATTCGCGTGGCCCAAAATTTGCAGCGGAATTGCCGTGGTGTGCATGACCCATGATAGCTTAAGCATGCAGATATATATTGTTATTAACTGGCTGGCAGTGTCATGCTGCAAGATCCTGTGCACTTACGTGTTATTCAACAGCCCTGATATCTGAAAACTGAAACCAAGCATTCCTCCTAGACATCACGGTTCTTGATGGCCCTCGTTCCAGGGCGCTTGAAATACAGCCCCTCGCGACTATCAACAAGTTCTCTGATTACAAGTTCGACAACTCGATGAGCTCCTACCGATACAAATGGGTGGTAAAAGTCAGTGACCTATATTATCCGGAATGCCTTTATCGGTGATTTATATCGTACAACAGCCTCCCACCGATGTCACATGCAACATCTTGGTCAAAGACACCAATGGTACCGATTACGGGTATATCAGCCCTGTGTTAAACGCTAGAGGCTTTTACGCCACTCTCCAGTCAGCCCAGGCCGGCGCCCTCACAGTGTCATTCTCGTACTCGCCGAACGCCCTCAGTCGGCTCAACTTGCGCGCATTGAACGATCCCAGCGCCACGTCCGGCTCGATGTTCCCCTTCCTCGGCGGCAGTGAGCACATCTGCCATTAATGTGTCTATTGACGATGACGGCGGCTAGTTGTTTGGGGCAACGAGCGACTGGCGCTGAGCCAGTGGGATTACTCGTGAGTTTCGTGTTTGCTAACTGTCGGAATGATTCGTTGACGGTGGGACAGGTACATCCCCCTCGCTTGAACGTGTGATACCCCGCCATCCGGTTTACCGCGGATCTTCACCAGCAACAATTCATTTAGCGCTGCTGAGGGCAAGCTGACGTTCGTTGAAAGCCCGATCTGGCGTTACGACCCGGCCACGCAGGCCCTGGCTGCGCAGTGGATCAACGCTGATGGCGAAGAGCCCAAAACGACCATCGTCTTCGCGGAGTTCTGGGATTGTATGTCCTCGTATTTTATATTCGGATTGCGCTAAGTAACGGGGATGAAGGGACAGCGGAGGCTAAAGAACCTCCGGTGCTAGTGCTTAGGGGTGATGTTGAAGCTATGCGGTACAATTCGCGGTACCAAGGATGGTTTCCTGTGGTTGTGAGGCTTTAGACTGCATTCGGATATAACCACGGCTGATGCAGATGAAGACGTTCACATGTGCACCCCGCGGTAAAAACAAGGGCTAGGCGTGAGCTTGCGCAGAATATTTCTTTTCATTTGTAGTTCAATCGCGTTGTTCATCTGAATATTTAGCTCGGTTTTTCCGCTTCGGTGAAAAGGAAATCGGCGTAGGCCGTTTTGATTGATACGCATTAATTAAAGTCCGTTTACATACGCCGGAAAATATCCAACGCCTCTTCATGTGTGATTTGACTATCCTCTTCGAGATAGAACTCGCCAGCCACCGACGCATAACGTCCATCCTCGCTAACCGTTATGCAAGATCCGGTATACGAGCCCAAGGCGTCGTCGCCTGTTGAGTCGCTGATGGAAGCCCCGTCCGTCGACGGGGCTGGGTCAGGAGGGTCATCTGCGGGAAGATCTGCAGAGAGCATCGCAGGGATCCAGTGTTCGTCATTCGGGTCCTCCTCATCAAAGAACACATGTATCCTGTTGGGGAGGCTTTCGGGTAACTCCGGAACCAAGCGCAAGGTTTCGTGGAGGACTCGAAAGGTGCGAAGTGCTGGGAACCCGCCGTTGAAAGTTCTAAAATATGTTGAATTGACGCGGCTGGCGACGGCAAAAATATCGATCGTGGTGATTGCTTGATGCTTCAGGGACGACTCGGGTCACCACTTTCGCATGTCTATAATGGCCGAGAGGCCCATGGCCAGGTGTTCTAAAGATGAACACCGCTCCAATAACCCCTGGAGTGAATTGCCCGCATCCAATACGAAATCCGAGAGCCAGAGGAATCTGATGTCGTGTCCATGAACATCGAGGAACGCTTCAGCTTCCCGTTGTCTGTGCGTTTTATCGACGAGGAGCCAGAGCCGCTGGAGGCCGGGCATCAGCCATTTCGACTCCGGGACCGTGCAACGGCCCTTTAGATGCAAATCCTCTAACTTTGGGAATACGAGGGTTGGATGGGCGGCGTCGTATGTGTCTGGGAGGGTTATTTCCAAAGCCCGAAGGCGTTCGGAAAGTTGAACCAGCGATGGGAGTATGAGGCAATACTCAATATTACTGCTGTATTCGAGGGACGTGATGGTGCTGCCGACTGTAGGAATAGATAGCAGAGCGGTGGGAATGATAAAGGGTGGTTTGAACCCAAAATGTGAGAGGTTTGGACAAAGCTCGAATATCGTCTTGATTTTCTGGTCATGCAGCGTTGGAGTGTGCCGCTCCGAGTCACTGGGAGGGCTCTCCAGGGGATCACACAAGGGCCAGGCCAAAGCGTGGATGTGGCGGTCGCTACGACAGGATGATGACCTAATCTACGTGCAAACACGCCCAAAACAGCCTCATCGCCACCACCACTGCTGGGGTGTGGGCGAAGCCCACCACCACAGCGTTGAGTATCTGTAGGGAACGAAACAGCTGATATTCAGATTCCGCACAAGGGCCCCCAGCTCGTGCCGGCCCTCGAGCGCGCACACGAAGGTGGGCATCTGGCCGATCCTTCGCAGCGTGACGCTTTCGTACAGAAATCCGAGCGCAATTCGGTACCAAGTCCTGCAGACGCCGATGATAGAACGCTTCATGCGCAAGTCGACGGACCAGATTGAGTGATGAAATGGAGGCAAGGATTCCTCCCTGGCGGTCATCAGCCAGGAGGGCGGAAGGGCGTAGCACAACACGATCAGCTGAATTTCGGGGGGGAGCCGAGCAAAGTGGCAGGGCTGAAATATTAGATGAGTGCCCGAGGACGCGAACCAAGGATTGGATAGGTCTCACTACCGGATTTGCGTGTTCTTGCGAATGGGTGGCACGCGGCTCAAGATGGCCTTTTTTGAGCTGCACGCGCACAAGTTCCAATTGTGTTTCCACGTGAACTTCCTATATTGTGTGAGCTGCGGTGCAGTCTGGATATATAGATCGTGTAGCCTGACCTGCGACCACTTGTGCACTTTTTCCTGAAACGAGTTCCCAGAATCCTGACGTCCCGAGGCCTTGATGGTTTAAGTCAATACTAGGATCACCAAGAGAATCAACGTACAAGTATTGAAAGATTTTCGGCTTCTTTCGAATGGGCGGCACGCGGATCGAGATGGCTTTTTTCGAGCTGCACACGCGCAAGTTCCAATTGTGTTGCCGCGTGAACTCCCTACATTGTGTGAGATGCGGTGGAGTCTGCACACAGATTGTGTAGCCTGACCTGCAACCAGTTGTGCACATTTGCATCAAACGGCTTCTCAGAGTCCTGACGTCCCGAAGCCTTGATGGTTTGAGTCCAAACTATGAACACCGGGGGAATCAACGTACAAGGATTGGAAGCTTTGAAGGCTTGAGTGGCTTTCGCATTTGGACGTCGTGGTTGCAGAAAAAGAAAAGATGCACGCGATGCCACCGACTGGACCCGAACCGATCCGACCGCCCGTGCCGGCCCGACGCGTTTTCAATTTGAATTCAACTGACAATGAAACTCAGAATCCGTTGAGTTTTGACAGTAAGTCCCTTTGTTTTATCCGGCTCAGACGAATTACAAGAATTCACCCAACCCTAGCCATCATGCCAGTTTGGTTGGATCCTGATCACCGCGGGGTAGTAGGTATGGCACTGTCATGTTCAAGTTCATCCGCCGATGGTTTGCGAAAAAAACCACGGTTCATTCTACTGGCAGCGGGTTCAAATACGTGTAGTCTCGCCCTTCTGAACAGCCTCACGCCCACCGCTGCTTCACTAAATCCGCACCGCGCTCTGCGATAACGTACGTCGCCGCCTGCGTATGCGCTGCCGGAATAATAGGCTGCCATCCATTCGTCCTGGTCAGTTATCGCGGAAAAAATGTGGTGGCAAGCAGCTTACCAGCACAGACGCGTCGATGATGCTCAGCCCCGTCACACCCTTCACGAGCAAGTCTGGGTCAACGACGCCGTAGGGCGCGTCGCGCGCCGACATCCCGGCGGAACCCACGAAGTGGAAGCTCTGTCCCGTGTTTTCACGGATAGTGGCTTGCAGCTCGGCCGGGCTCATTGCTGCGAGGTCTACTGTCGGTGCGCCGAGGTACCCCGTCCAGACAGGCGCGCTGACGAACCGATTGGCGATCGCGACACTGTCCTGCAGCGCGAGAAGGTCGAACTCGCTGGACAGAAAGTTTGGGTCGATCAGGGGCGGTGCGAATGGGTCGCTACTGTTGATCGTCACCGAGCCGCCTGCGCGAATCAATGCTCTGAACACGCAGAATTTTATGGAGTGCTCACGGCTGACGGGGCTGGAGAGTGTGACGCCGATGGTGATGAAGTGCCCATTGCCTCCCGGGGAGGTGGGTCCACCTGCCTGCAACGAGTTAACACGCGAAACACAAATATAAGCACTAAGTGGACGCACGATGCCGCCCCCTGGGATGAAAAGAAACTCGAGATGCGGCGCATCGGGCCCGGACGACGGGTCCGCGTGCGCCGCGAATGCGGGGGAGTCCTCGGCAAGCCGTATCCACGCTATTTGGGTCGCGATCCCCGAGTCGACCAACGGCCCCGTGTGCGACGCGTTCCACTCCGCCATCACGTCCGTGAATTCTGTCGCATTCGCCGTAAAGGACTCGAACGTCTGCGTCGAGTTTACGGCCCAGCTCAAGGCGAAAAAAGGTTGGTCTGTTGCATTCTGCCCGACGCTTGGGAGGTCGACGATGGTCGGGATTCCGAGGGGGCTTAGGGTAGCGTCCGCACCGATTCCGGAGTTCAGGAGGATCTGCGGGGTGCCAACTGGCCCTGCGGAGAGGATAATTTCTTTGGATGCTCGTGCTACATAGAGCGAAGTTCCTATCGAGAGACAGTGAGTAGACATACCACGGTGCTACGCACAGTACGCACCATATTTGAACTGTACTCCGCCAAATGTCGGTTTCCCGCTCCGAGTCTTTTGTGTCGCATTGGCAAGCTTCGACACCTGCGCATGCAGCAGTACATGCAGGTTCGGCCGCTGAATGAACTTGGGCGCCAAATACCCAGTTGCTGACGAGCTGCGTTGTCCACCACCGATTGTGGATTGCAACCACGCTGTTCCCTGTCAGCTATAGCTTCAAAAATATAAGCGAGCCACAAACAGACGCCCAGCGGCTTCCCCGAATTCATGTCCAAGTTGAATGGAAACTCGTCCGGCAGCTCCTTTGTTGTCTGCAAGACGGTTTGCTCGAAGACCGGCCACGGGAAGCCGTTAAGGCTGACGGAGATGGGGCCGTCTGTGCCATGTATAGCAGGATTGTATTGACCGGCCGTATCATGCATATCCACTGGGGCGGTCCAATTTTCGGTCTACGCCGTGAGTTAATTCGAAGAGAAAAGCGGCAGTAATTGGAATTTGATGTGGGCACCTTAAGGAAATATGGAACCAGTCGATCCCAGGACCAGCCCTCGTCGCCCGTCAATTCTGCGTAGCGATTGAAATCATCTGCGGCGCCGCGCGTATACACCATTCCATCTATGTTGGGTCAACACTGGGCTCGCATGCGAGGAGCGAAGAATTTACTGTGGCCGCTGCATCCTCCGAGAAAGTGTGCTTATTCAATATCCAATGTTTAATATTTGCTTGAATATTTTGCGCGAGAAGCTGCACTGACCTCTGGCAAATGGGAGAGTACGACCATCTAATCCGGACTGCGGTGTCGTCGTATAGTCTGCGCTACGCTATGAACTCCAGTGCTATTTTTAGAACTGTTCACGCACTCCAGTCGTAGATGCTGGGGCCGAGGAGTTGGTCCAACAAGAACGGAACTTCTGAGGCCAGAATACCTTCATTTCTGGTCAAATGCATGGATAAGAGATGTGATTCTGAGGACGTCGAGACATACTCACGACACGCCGGCCTCCAACACCAGGACCGACACTTTTGGGTTTTCCGTTAGGCGATTCGCAACAACATTGCCCGCCGTTCCACCTGGAGGTAGGGGTCAATCTTCAGGGACGGAACTGCGACAGAGACATACCGCCGACGATCACGAAGTCGTATTGCAGCCCTGGAAGGTCAGCGACATCCTCGTACACTCTGCACAAGCCCGCGCCGACGAGAGACAAGACAATCAATGTGAGGGTGAACATTGTGGTGGATGCTCCTCCCGAAAGCGCTGGGCGAGATCTTAAGGTCCTGCGAAGTGTTAGGATGACACGATGCCATCGGCGTCGTTCTATCGGGCCCCGAAATCTTGGCCTCAAGCGACTAACCGCAAGTGAGGGAATGACCTCAGAGCTCGGTCACCAATTTGAGGTACGTTGAATAAAAAATGTTCCAAGAAAGGGAAAAGTGGTAAGAGATACGGACGTACCCACTCAGTCGGAGGTCAACAGGTACTAGGGGTATAAATACTAATGGGAAAATCGGTTAAGAAGTGATGAAAGATGAAAAAGAAGCTAGTTACGTATTTGTGATTAGGCATCAGAGCTATTGAGCGCTGAGGAGCGGCTGAGCCTTGGAGCTTGTGGTGAAACGTGCGAAGGTATGTCGCGCGAGTTTGATACTTACGACTTGAAAACTTGAATTATAAGTTCAAATTTTCTGCCAGTATTGCATTTCCCAAAAAAAAATACATTCATGTCGTTCAACACGTCCAGATTTCGTCGGCAACCTGGATAAAATAATCAAGGAGGTCACATTCACATTCACGTCCAGATTTCGTCTGCAACCTGGGTGGAATAATCAACAAGGAGCACACACGTGCAAAGTAATCTAACCTTCTCATTCGAGACCACGACAGCCGTCTCGAGCTGCGATGCGAGATTTGCGAGGTCGTGCAGGGCATGTTGTGCACACGCAGGGCACGCAGCGATGGCGGCACGATCCGCGGCCGAGACGTCGACACCCTCCGCGCGCGCGGTCCTGCCGTTCGGGAGCAGCCGCAGGGAATTTGCGAGCTGCCGGACATGGTTCCGGTACCACAAGGGCGGGACAATATCCTGCGTGCGTACCCCGCCGAAGCGCTCTTCCGTCGGCCCGCATTGCGCTGCATGACCTTCCTCGCGCCACCAGATGAACGGTTGGCTGTTCGCGTCGTGGCGCACTATGACACCGCTGTTGAGGTAATCGTCCCAGCGGTCGAGCATTTCCTCGTGGACAGTTGTCGTTGTGTTCGCAAGCGACTGCGCACGCAAGGCACAGCGCTGGAAGAAGTTGACGAGCTCGATGGCTCTGTTGCCCGTAATCAAGTCGAACTCGGGGATGAACGGGATCAGCGGATCTATAGCGTCATTGAGGGTGCATAACGCTGCCCTGCGGACCAATGCAGTGATGCTGCGGACGGAGCCGATAGCGAAGAAGCGGTGGGGGTGCACTTTGAGGAGAGGCGAGTTGAGGAGCAGGTCCTCAATCAACGCCTGTGTCCGAACCATCTGGTATTTGTTCGCTGCCTCGTGGATGGCACAGATGTCGTTCAGATCGTCAGGTTCTGTGAGCGAAAATAATTTCGCCGAGTGCGCGGGGTAGACGCGGGGAAGGAGCCCGTAGAGAACCGCGCTTGGTTCCACGAGTACAATGACTGCTTTCCCGTCCTTTTGAATATCATCGTCACGGTTACCGGAGACGGCCCCGAACATATCAGAGAAAAACGGTGATGCATGAGCCAATATGCTTTTGTGGCAGTGGAAGTCAACAGAGTCGGAGGAGCGGAGTATGATGTCCGGAGGAGGCTCGAAGTAATCGTCCGGGGCGACAGCCGCTCCAGAGAAGGGTGAAGAGGCGTCGAGAACAAAGGGAAGGTCGGACATGGAGGTCGAGTAAGTCACACGTCACAGATCCCGTAATGCTCGTCACAACGAATTCAACCAAAGATTCAACCAAACAAAACACTTGTAAGTACTGGGTTATCCTTCATAGGTAGGCGGTGGTCCATCACTTATCTCCGTGACTGTATCTACTGTTTCCCCTCCCGCCCGCGGTGTCTCTCCCCGAGACCGCTGAGCCTGTTCCAAGCGCTCAAATCTCGTCTCAATAGCTCGCAACTGTTCCGCCAAATCTTGATGCTCCTTCTGGCCAACAGGAATCACAGAGGCCGTTTCTTCGTCCACCCCAAATGGTGAAATTTGAACTTTTCGAATTAGTCGCTGCCGGAAGACGACTGCACCCAGGAGGACAAAGACTAGGAATATTCCGCCGACGACTCCGCCTGCTATGGCGCCGGCCTGACTCTTTCCGTGAGATGACGAGACGTCTAAGCCAGTAGCCGCGCTGGAACTCGGTGATGGAGATGTTGAACTGCTCAAGGTGCTTGAGCCGATGCTGGAACTCGCCGGGGATGCAGAGGTTGGACGAGGGCTGAGGGAGTCTGATGTTTGAGTGGCAAGGTGGGACGACGCTGAGAGGCTAGACAGCGATGGCTGTGTCAGGCTAGAGAATGTAATGCTTGCACCGGCGCTGCCGGACGACGTATGAAACTCGGTGGTCTCAGTGGACGATGGAGGTAGTGTGGGCGACGACGGTGGTGTGGGTGACGAAGATGGTGTGGGGGAAAATGGTTCAGTCTCTCCGGAACTGCAAATAAAGGTCAGGTCCATCTCCAAAACATGCTCGGAACTCACGTGAAAATGACCTGATTAAATTCAACCTCGTCGTCGGGGCTGATCACAAGGGTATGGAATTCATTGGATAAATCCGTATCACTGAAGCCAAGATCGAAGTTGGGATCATTCGGATCCAAATCGGTTGTTCCAACAAAATTTCCATCAATCCTAAAATTGCATCGACCACTGGGAATGAGGAATACATATATGGCAAAACCTAGGATATAGTTTAGCCGTCGGGAGCCTCCGAACCTCTACCTGAGATGAATTACCGGTGAAAGATATTGTGATATCGTCGCTTGTCTGCGCGAAACAGTCGTTCTCCGATTCAGGGTCGCAAATGAGTTGAAATTGACCAGCGTAATCAACGGCGGAGTCTAACGCCTCTACTGTGTGGTTGGTAGCAGAACTTGAATAGCCCAAAGTGCAAAGCGAAAGCAGGAAAACACCAAGGGAACATAACCCGATTCTCATTTGCGGGGCTGGAGAGGACGACCAGTCAAATGAGAGGGTGAGAGGAAAGCGCAGAAGAGCTATGGAGGCAACCCTTATGGTATGACATGTCAATCACACTTCCAAGGTGGTTGTTGGATATCAGGTTCAGAATTCGTAAGGTGGAGTGATTATCAATGTTTGAAAATAAACCATACGAATACTCTCACGTACCCAGAAATATGATTCAACGTGCTGCAACATACTAGTTGCATATTCCAAGAACAGATACTTCAAGAGCATTGCCTTTACGTCAGGTCCGTTTCTGATGCTAATGGGTTCCGGAAAAAAAAAACCCCACGCGCTGCAGAGGAGAATCTTTACTTGGAACACAAATACAGGAAACCATCGCCGTTTGATCATCGTCCATCTTCCACATAGTCTTGACAGTGCGGTGCAGGTTTCTGGAAGTAAAATCAAAGCTTGCCTAATTTATATGAGTGGATGGCGGACGGTTGCTGAGCGTCTTGTTCAACTTTGCAGCCGTGACAAACTTTACAATAACGGTCCAACCGACCACCGCGAACTACCCACTGTTCGTGAACGGTACTGATGAGAAGGTCGTAGGCGTGATCATTGATCTCTTGTGAGCCAACCGGATTCCCTGCCGATTAGAGATTATATAAGATAGGATAGGATAGGATTGCCGACACCAGGTCCCGAATCGGAACGGCCGGATACCGTACTACATACACAAGGTGTAAATGTATGCTACAGATGTATCTAATCTCCATCATTGTGAACTAGCCCGCCTCGTATGTGTTGTTCTCCCGGCCAATGCAACAATCATCAAACATTAAATAATTGTCATCCACAGGCAGGATGATCAGTGCAAACCTGGCCGTAGTCGGCCAGGAGTCAAGGGCCAGTTCTCCGACCCTAAACAAAAATCACAGACATCCAGAAAGCTACAAACATATGAGTGAACCGTCTCGCGATTTCGACTCGGATACACAAAATATTTATAGAACAACTGGACCATTACATCCTGCCAACCGAGGTTGAAATGCTGTCAGTACTTACATCGTGTGTCAACGTCACGTCGCAACTCATGCAGGCATCGGCGAGGTAGCATGAAGGAACTGCACCCAGCAGTGGGGCGAGTGGATGTGGGTATTAGAGCAGAGCAGCGCATGACTTGCATTCTGTCAGAAAAAGTCATAACACCCGAGGAATGAGATACTTCCAGACAAAACAGTGCTTCATAGCCTCCGGGTAACAGCAAGAGGAATCATCCAATGCAGGAGGTCAGGTGAGTGATAGCATGCTGTTAGTTATCGGAAGTGATCCAGTTTGATAAAAGGGTATGTTCACATGCATTGTGAATTTGCGACAACAGATAAGTTGTAACCCGATGAGAGATGAGGATCAACTTTGAATCCCTTCCTAGATGGCAGAGAGCCCCTTGGTGATCGGTTCCACATCAAAGCTAGTGAACTAACTACCCCTGATTTTTGACGTCTTTACAAGATTTTCATAACGACTCCGTTGAACTGGATGCCAACAACCAAGTATTTTTGCATAAGGGAGACGACGTTCCCATCGACATAGATGCTCAGGGAAGAGACCAAGGATCATCCACTGTCGTGCACACTGATCACCATTGATGTTGACATGCAGTGTTTTCAAAGATTTTTGAGTGATAGTAAGCGGAGGAGAAAGCAAGTAAGGGACATGTCGCATTGGCGGCTGGACTCGGATATGGCATCCAACTCCCAGAGCCAACGAACAGCAACGAACATCCAACGGGCGCTAACAACAGTGTCGTGCACCGGGAGTCTGGATCTCGCACTAGGGACAAGTAAACTGAGTTTCCACAGGCCCGGATCGAACTCCAAGTAGCCTGTTCAATGCCCCGAGTGTAGCCAACCTCCAGAGTAGTCGCACAGTTGAAGGAGACAGTCGTAAAGAAGTTGCCAGACTGTACCATTTCGACCAAAGGTTCACTATTTTTAGAAAGAATTCAGCCGAGAAGACTGATAAATTTTGTTTCGATTTAAGGCGATTTTTGCACACATCAAATAAATGTCGGTGTCAACCGTCACTGAACCTTTGGTCGAAATGGTACAGTAAATACGACATGGTGGTTCGGGTCGAGGGTCGAAGGCACTGGGACAATAATGTCGCTTGTGTGGGATATAGTGGTAAATCACGCACTCATCTCCTCCTGCAGGGTTCCACTCTCTGCTTTTTGGAGCGCAGATCGCTCGGAAGTAGACTAGGTCGTGTTGCACATCTTTGAACAGGGATGTCGACTGTTCCCAACGTAAAAAAAATGAAGGGAAAATTCAAAAGAGTCAGAACCGATATTAATTGCAAAAGACTGCGAAGAAAATTACCACGTGTTTCCCGGCTGCATTCGGCTGCATTGGAAGCCTTGAGGAGGAGGAGGAGGATGTATTATGCTGGCGCGGTCCCAAAATTGGAACAGCCAGTTGAGTAGAATTTCGGCCACGTGACCAAGCGCCATGGTCCGCTAGTGGTGGTGAGAACTCGGAAGAAGCGTGTGGCGGGGATGAGGATCAATACGTATCACAGCTCGGTGGCAGAACGACGGCTAGACAGTTTACCCATAATATAGGACGTGTAGAAAACACGGTCAAAGCGGGGGTAACTATGTTCCACAAAAGGATGAATTTGATTCTTCTGAGGAACTAGAGGTATACATTCTTTCAGTTTCAGCATTGAACGTTGTCGGCATGGCAGAAATTACTCGATTTCTAGTGGAAGAGTGGAGCTGAGGACAAGCAAGACCGTTAGTTGCGTTTTCGGCTGAGTCATAGTAACCAACCTGCCCACCGTACTATGCAAACGTGCTCGCCACATTCAAGCAAGTTGTTGCCAATCGTAGGCAGACTCCGAGTCCTGGTTAGTACGAGTCTATCTTCCTACTGTACTGAACCGTTTTCAAGCAAACGGATAATTGGGACACAGAAAAAACAACTTGAGGACTCTTGAGAGATACGAATCGCAGCAAAATTGCTGTAGGTTTGGTTGTGGTAGGACAAGGTGGCGGTGTTGTATGCTCGTATGTGGCTATAAGCAATCCGATCAACACGGGCCGACCTTCGTTCCTTTAAATTTTTACTTCCTCCGACTCCCTTGCCAATCCTTCCCTCGATTTCCTCAGAATCAATTGACGCCCAAAGTTCAAATATCATCATACTGTCGTCACGATGCCAGCACACTGAACCGAATGGCTTAGATCTTGCATACTAGCTTGGATCCTTTACTGGCCGAGGTTCTTCCATCTTCAGCCATTTCGAAATGGGTGTTGACGCGCTCATTTCGATACATAGATCCCCATGATGACTTCGCTCGCGCGTGCTGTTTCGCACGTACAGATGCGTTTCCGTGGCTCGCGTCGCGAGCCACGGAAACGCATCTGCGCGCATCGCAAGTCCTCACTGCGGAATTGATCTAATGTCAACAACCATTGCAACGTCCGTGGCTTCGTCTGAACAGTAGACCACGAGCTCTTAAAAGTCAGTATCTCGATTAAAAACGAATATTCAGAAGACGATAGGATTCCGCCGTGATACTTAGCTCCTGCATAATTACCGCATAACCAGGCATAACCCTAGAATCGCTCTCGCGACATCCTTTGGTTGTCTGATAACCTCATCGCTGAACTCTTGGCCAACATCAAGCATCTGACGTTCCCAACTAGCACCATTAGAGACTTGACTACACCCTTTTGCTCCGGTCATCGGGCACAAAATCCCTACTCCGCGACACCGTATTATATCCGCCTCTCCGATTACGCACCGCAAGAAAGACGACTCCGATGCATCGCTCGAGGTTTCTTTCACTTGCGTCTGTTATATCCGCGCAAGGACGACTCTTTTAGGTGACAGCGGATTTTTCTCTATCCCTCTACCACATGTTCATTATTGCCCACTTCCTTCGTCCCGAGCAACAGCGAACGGAGGGCACCCAGACCAAAAATCGGGGACGGAACTGCTTTACGGTACCGGACCGCTATTTTATCGCCCGTTGCTACCCTATACCTTTTCTGACAAGACAAGCTGACATCGGGTGAACACCTCGGCGCTCAATTAGGACTTGATTAAGGGTGTCTTCCCAGCTCCCGTTGCTTCCTTGATATTTCCGGTACGTACGGAACTAAACCCGGACCATCGGTCAAGGCAAAAGTGACCCGGAGAAAGATGTGGCAAGGGAGTGGTGACAAGTTCGGATTAGGCGCGCAGAATATCGCCGGTCCGGGTCCGATGAGATAGTCGGAGGTAAGTGCTTCCTCCGATTGCTATATACTGGCCTTACCTGCGCTGATTTGTGCCCAGTATCCTGCCTGGCTTTCTATTTATGAAGAAGCGTAAGATCCTCAATCAGGCTCTCGGAAGTCATCAACGTGACCCACAAACGGCAACTGAAGAAGCATCCAGACGGATGCAAAGTGCCATTTTCGGAACTTTTGAATCAAAACTCACATCCGGCAGCGCGGCGGAATGTGGACATGTAAACCTACAAACCATTCTAGGCATTTCCCTACTTGATCTTTCAGTGTTGCTTATTATCCCTCAAGGGGATTGCTAACCGGTGTTCTCGGTAAAAATATGCGCGACATGGCTCGAGTCCGGTAGTAACGAGGTGCGAAGCAGCTCTGGTCTTGCTAACCATACTGAATCTCAACAGGAAATCAGTTGCCGTTTTCGCTCGGGTACAGTAATGCGGATAGCAAGGCGATAGCAGACTTTCAACAGTATAAAAAGCTCTCAATTACGTCACCGTCGATTCCTTGTCCTCACGACGCCCATCAAGGCCCATCACCGCACCCGGTCAAAGCTAGAGGCAGCCGTGGCGCTCGGATTGTTGCGTTTGTAGCTTGTATACTTTGTTTTTGTCGCAGTGTAGCTAACGAACAGGTCCCGGCTATACATATTTGTTGGTCAAGTGGGCATGTGGCGCCGCCCTTTGGTCAGCAACCGGGAAGGGATCGCTAGACTCACTTGCTCGTCCCACCAGGTCCCACCTCAGTCATGGCCATGAAACAAGATCTGCCCAATGATCCAGGTTAAAATTACCTCGACATCAATGCTACTCCCCCGGGTTTAACGTGTTCGCATCAAGGCCTTCGGCGAACTAGCGTGCATTTGCCATTCCTCTGTTCCCAGAACGACTGGATGGTAATCATATCCGCAGATAGGTCTGGATTAGCGATACTACGGATAGTGCGTTGCTCCACATCCACATTACACGCCTACGTCAGATTCTTTCAGAACTAAACGATTGTAGTCGGAACTCCGGGCCATAACATATTAACAAACATTGCAGGCTGGCGACCATCGAAAAGAAAACAAATCCTGATCAGGATCTGCAGAGCTAACTCTGGAACAAGCTCACGTCCTCGGTCTAATGGACACGCGATGAATCCAGGTGATCACGCAGATGTTGAATCTTGGTACTTATTGCTGTACGTATCAAAGCCATTTTCCGCGATTTATAAGACCCCACAACGGGCCTCATTCATTCTCCCTCCGTCAACGCACATATGGCATTTAATCTTCGCTACGTCGAGTACCCAGCGTCCCCGGATCGAGAGTTCCCCTGCGACTTCTGCCCCCTCTCCTTCGACCGCCAACATGACCTGAAGCGCCATATCGAAACACACAGTGGCGAAAAACCGTATCTCTGTGACCGCGGATGCGGAAAGGCCTTTACGAGGAAAGATGCGCTGAAGCGACACCAGGTATAGTGCACCAAGCTGCCAACTTTCCTTCCCTGAGATATCTGTCTGTCAGACAACATTTCCATTTTGTCCGCCGGTACGGGGACCGCCGCAAACAAGTCCCGTAATCCCGCCACACCTGCCACCACAAATGCACCCGCGACCCATGGGCTTTTCTCAGTCAGTCCCCAGCACAGGCCTCTCTCCGTCCCAGTACAATACTGGACGCCCTCCCGCGCCGCCACATGGATCTCGCTACGCCGCCAGCAGCTCTTCGGCATCGCAATATGCCTCTCCTGGCCCCCCAACCCCGCAATACCCGGGCAGCTCCTCCTACGGGAAATATAACCCAGGCTTGCCCCCACTCTCACAATATGCCCAATCGTTCACACAGGCGCCAGCACCATCATATGGCAGCGAATATCCTGCATCTCCCTCCAGACCATACCCCTGCGACGTTTGCGCGCTGTCGTTTGACCGACACCACGACCTGAAGCGGCACAAGGGTACCCACGTCGGCGAGCGTCCGTACGTCTGCAATGGCGGATGCGAGAAAACGTTCACCCGGAAAGACGCCTTGAAGCGACACCAGGTGCGCTTGACTGTTGGTCCGGTGTACTCGTCTGACACATTAGCAGCTCTCTAAAGAGTGTGGAAGAGAGCTGTAGCTACTCAGCAGTATCGTAAATTCAACCTTCAAATTCTTTTTTATTGTAACCGTAGCTCTGTAAGTCTATGAACAGTGTATGACATGATTTGTACTATCTAGCACTCCAGGCTGTTCGAAATTAAATGATGATCTCAAAGTTGATTGCATCCTCTACTGAAAGTCTGAGTCGACCCAGCTCCTGCTCTTGATTATCCCTGGCTTTGATAAATCCATGTGCAGCCTCGCCACGTTCTGCGTCTCCTAGGACTGGCTGGGAATTTTACACTCGCCTGTGCATACATATTCAGTGTACTCGCACTATTAATGTGGTTCATCGTGTACATATAATAATTGTCTCACCCCTGGCACAGCACACTGTTGCAACTCGAAAACATACAACACCAACTCGACTCGAACTCCACGCCTCAAGCAACACGCACGCCAAGCACGCGTAAGCGGGGAGATCTCCCGCGTCTTAAATGCAACTGAGCTCGATGCGCGAATGCAGTGCCATTTAATTAATTGATGCGCGCTTTGCGTTACTCCTCTCCTCATTTCACACTGGTAGGTAGGAAAATTGGGTCCCAAGGTGAGCTTGGCGGCTGCGCTTCAACCATTCAGTCGATACCGCACGCGTTTAATTTGTTGGAAGCGGCTAACGCCGTTTCCAGAAAAATGATATGTGTCGGATCCAATCTCGTCCCGATTGAACCATTGCGCATTACATATAGATTTAAATCTCCAAAAGGTAAATGTCGTGGTATTATAGTCTGCGCTGAAGATACACAACTCGATAATGGAAGCTACGAAGGCTACGAGAATCAGAAACCAGTACGCCGGAAAAGCAGTATATATTATCCCGTAATAGTGGTGGTGATGAGGCCATTGTCGCCATCGTCAAGTTCCTCGGCGACGTCGGCCTCGCTGAGGGGACGATCAACTAGTGTTCCCTCGGACATTATTTGACAAAATAACGCACCCACGATATGTCTACGATGGAGGCGTCGGCGGTCGAGTCCCTTGACAACGTCCGAAATTCACGAACGTCTGTTTAAACTGGCCTTTCCCTCCCGAATTTTTTGGTGAGTGCGGGTAAGTTATAATCGATGAGGGACAATCTTCTTGGCATACCGGAGAAAGTGAGCATGTCCGCGAACTATTTCAGAATCAGGTCAATTACCCAGTAAGCTCCCGACGTTTAGAACCACCCAGTCGTCAACCCAGAGTGCGTTTGTAACCGGAAGGGAAGCGATATTTGTTTCGGGTGCAGACGATAACTGTGAATGAAACGGAGAAGCGTGCAGAGAATATCAAGTAATGCAATACATGAAAGAGCGGATAAATGCACACTGAAGGCAAAGTTAGTTAACATTGAAAGCCTGAGCAGGAAAGCAGCGCACCCGCCCATCGTCAGAGTCAGTCTTTGTCGCGTCGTGTAAACACCTACATTAAAGGGAATCATTGAATGAAAGTGCGCATTTCCACTTGCCTGCGCGATGAAGTTGTCTGCATACACGAATTACTAGTTGAGCGGGATGGAGTAAAACTTCACCGTAATTCTTGATTTGTTGAACATTGTGTCTGTCCGAGATAGTCTGAGTTCATCGCTTCGAGACGTATATTTCTAAAGTCGAGGCGGTCTGAATTGAGACATGAATCAGTAGTGGAGCAAATTCTACCGTCCTAAATACATTTCTTGATTCGTTGGACGAGGCTGGCTCTGCCAGTCTGAGATAACCTCAATGACAGTGAAGTACATTTCCAAGGAAGAGGCTGTCTAAATCGAGACATAAATTAGTAGTGGAGTGGAACGGAGCAAATTTTCACCGTTCCAAATCCAATCCTTGATTTCTTCAATGAGGCTGCATCTGAGATGACCTACATTTCCAAAGACGACGTTGGCTAAATCGATACATGAATTAGTAGTCGATCGGGACAGGGAAACATTTCACCGTCACAAATCCAATTCTCGTCTGACGAGGTTGTGGCTGTCTGAGGTGACGCGCCAACGTTCGGGACATACATTTCGAAAGACGAGACCGTCTGAATCGAGTAGTCGAGCGATCAGCCAAAACTCATTTCGTTCGATGAGCCTGGGTCTGGCTGAGAGAATAATACGTACATTGCCACGGCTCGGGACGTATATTTCGAGGTTCTCTGAATTGACATGAGTTAGTGGTTGAGTGGCGCGGAGTAAGTTTTCACCCTTGATCCTTCAATGACACTTCGTCCGGAGATAGCCTACATTTCCAAAGACGTCGTTGTCCGAATCGCTCCATGAATTGGCGAGCGGATGCGAAGACAAGTTTGCTTGCATTTGTGGCGGGTCTTGGTCTTGTTTTTTGCGGATACTGTTTACTCGGAGGCCTCCAAGAGACATCAGAGGACTTCCGTCCTTGAGATTCCTTAAGATCCATCAGGCTAAAGTCGCGTTCGCCTCCAGAACCCAGCAAGATTCAGTGCTCATGCCAGTGGATTCACAAGATGTTACTTAGTAAGGGCGGCAGCTCAAGCCCAGCGCGAGACACTGAGTAACAACAGAAAAGAAGTCATAAAGTCATAAACATTTTACATAATCCCAAAAATCGTATCCATCTCTTTTATTTTTACGCAGCAGCAGCAAGCAGCACACAGCACCCAAGTCCTATGTACGATACCCCGCCCGCCGCGTCTTCCGCGAGAGGACCGACGAGCGTGGGCCACGATCTGTACTGTATGTGTTGTATGTGCATATCATTGGAATTCGTGCTGTGCTGTATGCTGTAGTAGATAGCTGGTAGGTAACGTACGTCGTGGCGGGGCGACACTACACAATAAGAATGCCTCGCGGCGAAGGGGAACTTGGATGAATATGTAATAGACAGGAGCTGAAACAGATGCGGCGGGGACCAGGTATAATAGTGTATATGCGTGCAGGGGGGCGGCGCGGCGGCAAGGGAAGGGTGCGGGTCGGTGCAGTCGGAATAGGAGTGGTAGGGAGGGAGGAGCCGGCCATGGGGAAAGCGAAAACAAATACAGGCACGGCGGTCTATGCGGAACGATGAGGAGAGGGGGGGGGGACCGACAAACGCCTAAGCCGCCGTCCGGCTGGGGTTGCGCGCAAGCGTCGCACCGACACGCTGCGCCTGGATCGAGCTGAAGCGCTGCAGCTCCTCGGGCTTCATCGAGATCTTCTGTCCAAACCCGACCTTGCGCGCCGCGCGCTTGATGAAGCTCACACGATTGCTGTACAGGCTCTCGTGGATCGACGCCGCGCGCGACTGGGTGCGCGTGATCGGGACACCGTCGCCCTGCGTCATCGGCGCCGCGGCCTGCTGCGCGAGACGGCGCTCGCGCAGGTACTTGATGACCGTCGCCTTCATCGCAAACTTGATCCAGTCCAGGGGCACGAACCAGACGATGTTCTGCGTTTGAGCCCCAGTCAGCACGCGGTCCGCATCAAATGTGAATATGAAAGAGAAAAACGCACCCAGACCCACACGATACCGATCCATCCGCCGCTGATACCGGCAATCTTGGTGAAGCCCCAGTCGGCGTACTTCGCGATGATGCTGGACACGAGCTGCGCGATGCAGAAGGCACCGAGCAGCGCGGTCGAGGGGCGCTCCATGAAGAAGAAGCCGTGCGACCGAGTGACGAAGATGAGCGCCTGCGAGATGATGGCGACCTGGAGGTAGACGACCATGTGGAGCTGGGGGTCGTTGTGCGACACCGGGTTCGACGCGAGCGACACGCCGAACTTGTCCTGGAAGAACGTCGTCTCAAGGATGATGATAACGAAGGCCACACTGCGATGCGCATCAGCATGTGGAACCGGATAAACTTAAAAAGTGCTTACGTCGACATGGTGAGGTACAGCCCGTACGCAACGGCGTAGCTGAAGATCTCCGCGAGGTCCCAACTGTCGGGCGTGTTGCTGGGCAGGACACGGTCGACAGAGAGCGTCATGATGGTGCCGTCGTTGAGGAGCGCGATGATCAGGATCATGAAAGGCGGGAAGTCGAACTTGTACGCGAATGCGAGGATGGCGAAGCAGACGACGATACGGATGGTGACGGCGCAGGCGTAGATCGAGTAGTTGCGCATACGCTGGAAGATGACACGGGATCCGCGGATGGCGTGGACGATGGTGGACAGACCGGGCTCGGTGAGGACAATGTCGGCGGCGCCACGGGCAGCGTCGGTGGCACCCTCGACGGCGATACCGACGTTGGCGCGGGACAGAGCGGGAGCGTCGTTGGCACCGTCACCTGCGCGACTCATTAGCGCTTGTCCTAAACGAGAAGAATATATACATACCAGTCATAGCGCACAAGTGTCCAAGACCCTGGAGACGCTTGACAATCTCGTACTTGTGCTCGGGGAAGACACTATTAGGGGCATGAGCGAGAGGACCGAAACGGTCGAAACAAGACTGACCCAGCGAAACCATCAGCATCCATGATCATCTCGTCGAGGGTGGCGTGCTTGCCGCCGGGGGCGGGGCCGTCCTTGAGAACCTTTGCCGGGTACATGTGGTCGCCAAGACCAAGACGCCTGCCAGTCTCCTTTGCGATAGCGAGCTGCGGGGCAACGGTAAGCGGCTACGCAGCAATGAAAAACAAGGGACGTCGACAAACCTGATCTCCAGTAACCATCTTGACCTTGACACCGAGCGCAAGCGCATCGTCGATCGTCTGCTTGGTGTCCTCACGGGGCGGGTCGAAGATGGCAAGAAGACCGATGAGCTCAAATCTATAGGCGAGTGTCAGCGAGCCGCAGCGCTACGACAAAGTTAAAAGACTAACCCGTTACCCTCAGCCTCGAAATCGTCGCCGTCAACCTCCTCGTACGCAACAGCGAGCGCGCGCAGACCACGGGTGGCATAGCCCTCGACGTCGTGCTCGAGCTATTAGAAACAAGTTAGGAGCAGTATAAATAAACCGAAGATAAGATAAAAACGCACCTTAGACTCAAGCTCCTCAGTCCGGTTGCGGCTGCAAAGCTCAATAATACTGCCGGTCATGCCCTTGGTCACACGCTTGAGCTTGCCTGCGGGGGACGACGGCGTTAGTGCGGGTGCGGAAGTGTATACACATAACAAGGATAGCGCAGGGGAAAGGACGTAACAGGGATAGCGTGGGGTCCGAGAATAGAATATAGCCACCGCACGCGAAAGAAGGGTGACGACGCGACTTCGTCGCCCAAAGGTGACACGACGTCGGCGGCCGAAGGTGACGATGCCGTCGCCCGTAGTGATAAACGCCCACACGCGCCAAATGCCCACGCGACAAACGCCACCCAAAAACGCCGCTCCCCCCGCTCTCCGAAACTAAAAAAAGAAATCGCAGAAAAAAAAACCCACCAGTCGCCTCCTCCCTGTACGTAATCTCCGTTCGCTTATCCGTCGGGTTAAACGGCTTGAAATCGAGCAGCTTGATGCCCGCGCGCGCACGCGAAACGTCGCCGATGGCCTGCACGACCGACATGTCGATCGCGTCCTGGTTCTCCGTGCGCGAGGCGTAGGCGGCCAGGAGGATGACGTCGTCGGCGGAGAAGGAGCTGCGGGCGGGAGGGGATTAGCGGGCGGTTGGAGGCAGACGGAGGGAGAGCAGCAAAAGTAGGAGGGGAGGTGGAGCGACAAGAGAAAAGAGGAACATAAAAAAACGGAAGGACGAGAAGGGGGGAAGGAAGGAGTAGAAGGAGGGACGGGGGAGGGGAAGAAGAGTAGCAAGGTGTAGAAGGTGGGTAGAAGGAGCAAGGAAGTAGAAACGCGTTAAATAAAAACATGTAAAAAAACTCACGAGTAAGTCAAGATCGTCTCCCGATCAATCGTGAGCTTGTTGGTGGTGAGGGTACCGGTCTTGTCAGAGCACAGGATCGTAACACCCGCGAGCTCCTCAATGGCCGTGATACGCGTAACAATAGCCTGTAATTCAAAAACAGTGGAAATCAGCCATCGTCTTCAAAAAAAAAAAAAAAAGGCGAAGCGAGAGAGAGAGATAGAGATAGACGAACCTTGTGCTTAGCCAACTGCTGCGCGCCAACGGCAAGCGTAACACTGAGCACCGTGGGCATCGCAATCGGGATACCTCCAATGAGCAACACGAGGATGTTGTCGAGACCACGGCGGTACGAGTAGCGGAAGCCGGCGTAGAGGACGAGGATCTCGGCGATGACGAAGATACCGATGGCGACGAGGCAGAAGGACCCGATCTGGGCGAGAATCTTCTGCAAGTGGCCGGTGGTGTCGTCGTCCTGGCCGACCAGAGAGGCGGCGCGTCCGAAGAACGTGTTGGCACCGGTGGAGATGACAACACCCTCGGCTTCACCTTGCTTGCAGGTTGAGCCGCTGCGGAAGGAAAATAAAATTAGGGGTTGGCGCCAAGGAAAAAAAAAGTGGAGACGCACGAGAAGCACTGGTCGCCAAGCTTCTTGGACTGGGGGAGCGACTCGCCGGTAAGCGCGGCCTGGTCGATGGAGACGTTGATGGCCTCGGTGAGACGGCAGTCGGCGGGGACGATATCACCAATCTTGAACGAGACCATGTCGCCGGGGACGAGGCCGGAGGATTCGATTTCGGACCAGGAGCCGGAGCGCTTGACCTTTGCCTTGGGGGCGAGCGAGTCCATGAGCGCCTTGACGGCGTTACCCGCACCGCGTTCCTCGTAGAAGCCAATTGCCGAGTTGATGAAGAGGAGGAGGACGATACCGACGAAATCTTGCCAGTCGGGCGCGCGACCCTCGCCGTTGGAAAGCGCGATTGCGACGAGTGCGGCGGCCTCCATCACCCAGGAGAGGGGGTTCCACATGAAGGACAGGAACTGAGTGGAGCGTCAATACCAGTGTCGGCGATAAAGGGGTAAGCCACTCACCTGGAGGAACGCGTTCTGCTCCTCCTGCTCGAGCTTGTTGGGGCCAAAGAGGCCGAGACGACGCTCTGCCTCCTCGGGCGTGAGCCCGTTCTCGTCGCACTGGAGCAGCTTGAAGACGTCGTCGATGACAATGGTCTCGAGGTCGACCTTCTCCTTGTCGTAGAGGTCCTCTGCCTTGAGCTCGATGGTGCTCATGTCGACGTTGGCGTGGGTGGCCTCCTCCTTGTCGTGGGTGAACTCCTTGTACTCGCGCTTCTTGCGCTCGGGGGGGACGTCGTCGCCTTCGACCTTCTCGACAACATCGGGGGTGGCGGCGGGGGCGGGAGCGGGGGCGTCACCGCCGGGGACCTTTTCTTGGGTGTCGGCCATGATGGTGGGTGGAGGGAGAGAGCAAGGGTGGTGCTACGATCCTTGCCTTTTATTTTATTTCCATCAACAACCAACCAAAACACGCGCAAATATTCTCCCGGCTAAGCCCTCTGCCCGTAAACAACTTCTGCTAAGTCCCTGCTAAGTCCCCCCGCGTCCTGCGCGTCCCTATCCCTCCCTCGCAGAATATCAACAAATATTCTGTCCCCACGTCCCGCCGTCCTCAGTCTGGACCGCGGTGGACTCTGCTGGCATCACGCGAGGATTAGGCATCCAATCACGCGTCGCCATCCATCTCACATCAATCATTTGCATACATTCTTTCCATCCCTTACCGCCGCTTGTCCGACCACCAACAATCATAGACCCAACTATCCACTATTTAGTAATAACTTGTATTGCCCCTCGACGTCGAGCACCCCCAAACGCAGCGACGAAACGCACGGCCCCTGGTATCGAATATTTTCAATTCTCCTGGTGCGTGTGCGATCGCGATCGGAGTACCGCGTAAGCTGCGCTGACGACCCTGCGCTTCCGTCGCCACCAACATATTGCCAACGCATCCGGGTTCTTTTGTCCCGCATGGTCTCACATTTTTCACAGCGAGCTCCCTGAACTTCAAATTCACAGTACCTAATAACGATCCCCCGTGAATCGCCGCGCTTCTGCTCTTCTTCACTCAAATATCCTTCCTCAACTTCCATCCGTCCCTCCCCGACCCCGGCCCATGAGCTGACTCATACCCCTCGTCCTCAGCCTTAATGCAATCCCCTTCAAGCCCGCCCGACGGTTGCCCGGAACACCCAGGTACATTATCATTTCTATCTGAATCAACACAGCTAGCATATGCAGATTCACAGATTCCAACAGCGGCGCGCGAAACGCCATTGGCCCGCCCGCGCCATCAGCCGCATCACCCCATCATCGGCCGACCGGCACGCATAGACTCGACTTATAAATAGCCCGTGACGTCACGTCGTTGTCCGGCTATATTCGTCGCAGCAGTTATCGCCGTTTATCCTTGCGGCTCAAACCCTGTCCGACGAGTGTCCGATGCGGTGTTTACGCTGACCCTTGTCCCTTACGCTCGTCCGCTTCAGCTTTGTGGTCAACCCGACCCGACCCTTTACCCGACCCGAAGCCACCCTCGGTCGACGTTTGACGGTTGCGCTATATTTAGTATTTCCCCAAATGCTGTTAGATGCGTACCCGCGGCTTCTTGGCACGCGAGCAATATTCGTCCAACTTGAAGCTTGAAGTCTTTTCCGAGTTGTTCCTAGGCTTGCCCATCCGCACGCAATACTCAACTGGTCTTATTTTTTTGTCTAACTCGGCCGTTCCTTATTCCTCGTCGCATTAATCTGTGTATAGAGCTCGAGCCTCGGACCACGGCCACGGCCACCAACCCCGCTCGGACCCCGTTTGACGTCATCACTTACACACTCATCACTTACATCCCACCGACGCCGACACCCGCCATCGCGGAACACTGACTCGCATCTACATCCACATCTACATCTGTCTGGACTGGTCAATATAGGAGGTGGCGCTGCCGTCATATTGTTCGCCTCCCCTCGTTCAACGCAATTCTCAAAAGTCAATATCCTGCTGAATCCAGCTTCAGACCTAAGTACCACATGAATATATTAATGTTCCTCCTGTAGCACGAACCAGCCAACGTCATAACTCACCCATACCCACCTACTTACCCACACCAGCCACTATCGCGGAGCACAGCTGACTCGCATCTACATCCACATCTATCCAAACTGATATATATATATAACTCCCTGGCGCGAACGAGGACGCGGAAATAGCACCTACGTCGGATTAGGTAGGTGGTATCCTTCAGCGCTTTAAGTTGGGGTAAGTAATTATAAGTGAATTATATTGACCTTTGGGCCATTGCATCAATCTGATGCTCAGTGAGCGGGTGATTCATTCATTCATCTCTGAATATTAATTAATGCCAAGTGTCTCTGGCAACTCTTTGTTTGTGGACCCACAAACTCAATTTTCAGTGTCATCATATATTATTCGCCTCCTTCCCTCAAAAATCAATTTTCTTCGTTCATGATCGCATTAATCCTGCCTCGCATTCCTCCTGTCGAACGAACGAACCCAACGTCATCCGCTACGCGCCCTCTCATCTACAGCGGCCCATACCCACGCAGCCTCGCAGAACGCTCTCTCACATCTATCCGGACTGATATATATATATATAAGTGGACGCGGAAATAGCACCTAGGATCCGGACGTCGACAGATTTCGGTTTGGTGGGCGTTTCAAGGTAGGCGCGTCAAGTTGGGTGAGACATTGGTGCCAGTGAGCAGGTGACTCGCGGGATTCATCGCTGCATGCCAAGTGCCTCTCCAGCATTTGTGGACCCACAAACTCTCGCTGTTCCTGAGCTGTTTCACTTCAATGTCGTCATCTATTATTCGCCTCCGCCCTTCAAGAGTCAATGCCAACCTTCTTCGGCCCCAGCCGCTCACCCTAGTTTCTCATCGCAATAATCCTCCTGTCTAACGAACGAACCCAACGTCATCCGCTGCGCGCCCTCTCACCCACAACGGCCCATACCCACGCAGCATCGCGGAATGCTCTCTCGCATCTATCCGGACTGATATATATATATATAGGTGGACGCGGAAATAGCACGTAGGACGCATTTAGATTGGGCTTTGCTGCTTCTCATCCCAGCGTGCGCCCATTGATCAATTCGTTCGCCTCCACATTTATATTTACAATTGGCCTCTCCAAGTCGCGCCACTGTTTCTGCCTCCGTTGTTCGTCAAACTCTCCTCTCCTTCCTTCATCCATCCTCGTCGCACGACCGACCCAGCGTCATATCTTATCTTCCACCGGCCCAGTTCTGTCTGGACACACTATACGCTATACGCTATCTCCGCGCCACGGGCATCCGCCACCAAGCATCTATTATTTACAGACCCACAGAAAGGTATCAGGTACGATGTATTCACGGAAACTGCTGGGCAGTCCGCTCCCTCCGCGACTCGGAGTGATTTCAGAGGCGGGTGAGGCATTAACATCAGTGGGCCAGCATCGTCGTTGGTTCCTCTCCTTGTCTATCCCCCCCATCTTAATTCCCTCTAACCCCCCGCTGTTAACGCCGCTAAGTACCCCATTTTTTGCAGAGGTATTTCTGCCGAGGGTTCCGTTCTATTTCTATTTCTATTTCTGTTTCTGAACACTGAAATCTAGCCTGATGCTGACGGTGCCGGGGCGTTAAACGCGCAAGTTCAACCATTCACCCGTTCAACCGCTCAACCGTTCAACCAGTCAACCGCAACCATTCACCGTTCGCCCGCACATTCACCGCCGTTCGACGCCCAAGTCCTAATATAACTCTTCAACATCGATATCAACATCAACACATGCCGTCATACACTGCACCCCATTATAATACCCCATCCGCGCGCGCCCGAAGCTATTCCTGCTTGAGACTAGGCTATGTAGGTCCGGCCTCTACTTATGTATTATGTTTCTGTTATATTTACGTTATATATTTATGTTCCGACCCGTGCTATATTCGCGCCTCCGTTCCGGCCAGTGCTATATTCACGCCCCCGTCCCCTCCGACAAAAGGCCAAGCCTGAGTGTTCCGAGTCCTAAAATGGTAAAAAATAAAATCATCCTCCAAAGAAAATCCGCGTGGACTTGGCACTGGTGAGCTGGCGACTGGTGAACTCGCCACACACACCCTTAAACGCCAGTACACACCTCCCGGGCGTGTCCCTCGGCCGCGGATTCTGTAGTGTCGTCATACCCATTCCGCATCGCTAAGCCTATTCCTGGCCTCCCATTCCTATTTCGGTCCGGGTTAAGTAGGTTCCGCTGCGTTCTATTTCTAGCACCTAAGCTTCCGACCGTCCCGAGCCCCGAGCCCGCCGCGTGAGATGTCGGACCGCCGCCTGTGGGATGTCGGGCCGACGCCCGTGTCCGCTGCGTACATCTAGCTAAAGCCGAAGCTGAAGCTCCTAGCTTAACGGACGATTGCAAGTGGGATCGAATTATGTATCGCCGCATGCGTGGAGCCCGGAAACGCTTTGAACAATTTGGAGTGGGACTTTGGAGCGTACAGGCACATGCACAAATTAGCTGTGCTAAGTTATTAATTAACCAGAATCGAATCGCTCGTAGTCGCAATATTTTCTAAAGTATGTATATCTCCGTTAATATTGCATATACCCGTCCGCTTTATCGCTGCTGCGACGCGGAAGTGCACCGCTGGCGACGGGTATTGGGAAAGCTCGAGCACAGACCGGCTCGGGCTTGCCTTGATATATTTTGGCCTGTCCGATGACCGATGCCCGAGGCCGAATCGAAGTTAAACACGGTCACGTGCATGTTCAACCCCTTTGTCCGGCGCCCACTGTGTGATTTGGAACCAACATATGGATCTTGTACTCATGAAATTAGCTCGAAACGCGACGCTTTCTCACGCAGGATATCGCGCTAGCAAATTACGGAGCCATCTACTGCGGATGCTACAGCTGGGAGAAGCACATGCAATTGAAAGAATTTCCGAGCGCCTGATTGGGCAAATTACTCTCTTAAAGTCCAAGGACTTCATTACAGCACGGTCCGGAACTTGAACCCAGGGATTGGTTCAAATCTTGTTTGGTTTTTGGCAAACGGTCGCTCCAAGTCGGCGTCACTATAGATTTAATTTAATTTAGGACCGCACAGGCAATCCTCCTCCTCCTGCTCCTCATCCTTACGCCGAGACGAACACAACCCATGTCAAGTAAGGATTCAGACAGCTGAAACACCGGTGGAATAATCAACTGTGTTGTATCATGCAGGGTATATGTAGCGTAAATCTAAATACCATGTGTGGACTAGAACGGGCCATTTGACTAGATTTCGGAACAGGGTCCTTCAGAATGAGCAGCAATATGAACAAATTAATTTACACACCTTTAAATTCGTTGAAGTGCCTATATCATTCTCTGCATCTGAAATTCTCTGCATATCAATGAATATATCCTATTAATTGTGTCGCTGAGCGTCGGTGTTCAAAAACTATGAGAGACAGTATCGCACCGTGTTCTTTGATGGACGCGCTGAACCCAATGCAATCACAGGTGAATTGTCAGGGTTCGTGTGCGGCTGGTGCAGAGAGCGGAAGCGCTTCCGGCCGTTGAGTCTGAGGGAGTTTGCGAATGCCTCAACCAAACCGGTGAGACGGAATCGGCGTAACGTACGAGACGAGCAAGGAGTTGGAAAACACTGTTGTATGTGTTGGCATGATGGCAAATATCCGGAGGAGACTCACATTTCGCTAGGACCAAGTAGAATATGAAACAGTATACTGAGGGTAGAATCAACAGGACTGACCAGCGAATGGTAAATGACACCCACAGTCGTCCCGAGCGAGAAACTGCATATCCTTCAATCAAATTTCGGTAAGTTATACTGCCGACTTACCAGAATTAGCATCGTAGCACCACCCAGACTGGAAATAATTTAAGAGAGGAACTCGTCAACTCTGAATGTGCTTTCCACCTTGTGATAACTGTGGTTTCTGATACAGAATCGTCCATGAGTCACTGATTATCCTAGATTTTAAATGAAGGTCCTTACCGATGGTCCAGATGATGATAGTATCCACTATGCGATTCGTCCTGTAAACCGACACTTATTCGCGTCACCTGTTGTTAATTGAGAGAAGGACCTACTGTTTTAAACCCTCATTTCTCACACGCCACAAGCAGTAGCAAAATGAGATCGGGATGATGAGTTCCGCGGCAAGACCAATCGAGTAGATGAACAATATGAGCCATTTCAAGTTTTCCACCCCGAAAGAAAACGAGTCGTGCTTCAACAATTCCACCAGGAGTCCGAGGTTAGCCCCTAGATGCACGAAATTCAGGATGAAGCAAAGGCCCGGAATCAACCACCGCTTTGAGAGGGTTCCAACCCACATCGCAAAAAAAGTCTTACAGCGGTTCCGGAAAAGCTTGACATTGTGCGATATTTTTTGGCGGCGCAGTAACTTTGATGCAAGGCTAAGGATTAATGGTTTTGGATGATCCGGTCGGCAAACCGCTCCAACGAGTCGCAAGCGGCGAGTCCCCATCACTTCCTCATCCCCAATTTTTGGCCAAGGAGGGGCGATTTGTCGACCGGATCATCCAAAACCAATAATCCTTGGCCTTGCATCAAAGTTGCTGCGTCGCCAAAAAATATCGCACAGTAGAGTGTATTAGTTTTGGATAAATGCCACTTTCCTCGGTTAATATGAACGCGATTTCAAAAAATGATCTACTCCACGGACAACCCCGGATGTCCCGTTCAGTCCTGGAACCCTCCCTCAACCTCTCCCAAAGCAATCCCAAAGCTCCACTGCATAATTGAACTCATGCACCAATATTACCGAGTGAAGTCCTTGGGATATGCCAAAATAGACAGGTGTGGGGCCGGTTCTCAAAAAATCTCACTCGCATCTCGTTCAAAAAAAACACCGTTTAAAACCAAACTAATACACTCTAGTGTCAAGCTTTTCCGGAACCGCTGTAAAACATCGAGATATGGTTTGTGGTGTAGAATGCCGTGACCGGTGGGTGAGCTCACCTGTACGATAGTGATTATGGCGGGAGAGAAGAGACTCGTTAGAATAAGTGAGAGCGGTGGCTCGGCTATGTGCTGTAACTGGCCATAGAATTTAACAGTGGCCGAATACAACTGAAGGTCGATGAGCTCAATTAATTTGAACCAGTTGTGCTGACGTACCGCATGGCAAGCACAAATGGTGTGCCCAAGCTCAAGAAACCTGTAAAATTTTAGGACAAGGATATGGGGTTAACCCTACCACACGGCTCCCACCTGTGGATTCAAATGAGTGAACATTATGTGCAAGCCCAAGGAAACGCACCATTATCTTCAGGATCCATTTGTCCTTCGGGAAGTCACGGTAATAGTTGAATGTCTGAAGCGTCTGCAATCCATACAGGAATATGGCTACAACCACCCCGATCTCGAGGGCGCCAAGGGTTCCGTCGAGGCCAGGGGAGCTTTCGGAAGACATGAAGGATTATCTGCGACGCAGACCTCAAAGACGTTCCGAACTTAGCAAGGTAGGTGCTTATTATGATGTCCTGTATCTTCACACGCCGTGGCGTGCACTGGATAATAATCGGATTTCGAAGCCTGGCCTGAGAGTCGGAATTACATTGAGGCTCCTCTGAATTAGATCCGAACGTGGTTTTGGCTCAATAGCATTTGTATAGCTCCTCGTATCAGCTCATCGTTGATTAAAACCATCATGATATTTGGCTAAACATAGCCGACGTACGTGGCACGACTCCGAGGAACACCATGGGACCAGCGTTCAGCAAGAGTCAGTGGGTGGGAGCCAGGAATTCGCTACCCACAGGTAACAAACTCGATTGAATGATCGACGTGTCCGGAGTCATCACGTGACCGCGTCGACCTTTTTAAAAATTTGAATCTCAGTCGGAGACAAACTTCTCGGAAATTGGAGCCTGGATGTATATCAACTTGTCTGTTTCCAAATGTAAATTCCTACATGCTATAATCATTTCCTCGCAGAATGCCATATGGGCGGTGAGTCTGATTTTTCAATTCTCATGATCCCTGGATTCAAGGAAACGCTTCGCAGGGTTTGATATAAAAATTAGACGAAGACATATATTGACGCTCTCCTGCTTGAGCTTGCCTTGAACCGCAGTGCGCATCAGTTCACGATTTGCGGCGACGAGACAACATTACCCACGCGCAATCGTGCCAAAGGGGCGCGGTGAGCCCATTTGAATATAAGCATTGAGCAGTCTTCATCATCTACGAAACTTAGCCTGAGAATCGTCTACCCACGCGACGTTTTGTCCGAATAAATTACGGGAAAGCTGGAATTTGAAATTGCCGTTATTCGGATGGTTTCCTGGCATATAAATCCGAGTCGCAAAAACCACTGGCGATTGGTTAGAAGGGGTGTAAGTATGACAACATAGTCAATTCGTCTGGGGTGCCGACCATGGTCCAAGTTTGAACTTGGATCAACAAAACGTGTCGGGCCGGCACGGGCGGTCGGATCGGATCGGGTCCCGTCGGTGGCATCGCGCGCATCTTTCTGAAGTTTTCTCTGCAACCACGACAGCCAAATGCAAAGACCACGCACGGCTTCAAAGCCTTCGATTCTTGTACGTGGATTCACTTGGGGTTCATAGTTTGACTAAACCTTTCGAGAACTCGGAACGTCCGGGCTCTGAGAAGGCCAATGTGCAGGTCAAGCTACACAATCTGTATGCTCACCGCATCTCACACAATGTAGGAAGTTCATGTGGAAACACAATTGGAACTTGTGCGCGTGCAGCTCGAAAACAGCCATCTTGAGCCGCGTTCCACCCAATCGCACGAGCACGAAAATCCCGCGGTGAGACCTATCCAATCATTGGTCCAATCCTCGAGCACTCATCTGGTATTTCAGCCCTGCCACTTCGCTCTGCTACCCCCCGAAATTCAGCTGATCGTGTTATGTTACGCCCTTCCGCCCTCGTGGCTGATGAGTGCCAGGGAAGAATCCTTGCCTCCATTTTACCACTCCATCTGGTCCGTCGACTTGCGCATGAAGCGTTCTATCATCGGCGTCTGCAGGACTTGGTACCGAATTGCGCTCGGACTTCTGTATGAAAGCGTCACGCTGCGAAGGATCGGCCAGATGCCCGCCTTTGTATGCGCGCTCGAGGGCCGGCACGAGCTGGGGGTCCTTGTGCAGAATCTGAATATCAGTTGTTTCGTTCCCCACAGATACTCAACGCTGCATGACCAGGAAATCAAGAGGATATTCGAGCTTTGTCCCAACCTCTCACATTTTGGGTTCAAACCACCCTTTACCATTCCCACCGCTCTGCCATCTATTCCTGCAGTCGGCAGCACCATCACGTCCCTTGAATACAGCAGTAATATTGAGTATTGCCTCATACTCCCATCGCTGGTTCAACTTTCCGAACGCCTTCGGGCTTTGGAAATAACCCTCCCAGCCACATACGACACCGCTCATCCAACCCTCATCTTCCCAAAGCTAGAAGATTTGCGTCTACAGAGCCGTTGTGCGGTCCCGGAGTCAAAATGGCTGATGCCCGGCCTCCAGCGGCTCTGGCTACACAGGGGCAGGGTGGTTGATGATACGTACAGACGACGGGAAGCCGAGGCGTTCCTCGATGTCCATGGACACAATATCAGATTCCTCTGGCTGTCGGACTTCTCAATGGATGCGGACAACTCAATCCAGGGGTTATTGGAGCGATGTCCATCTTTAGAGCACCTTGCCATGGGCCTCCTGGCCATTATAGACATGCGGGCGTGCCCCGTGTCGTCCCTGAAGCATCAAACAATCAACACGATTGATATTTTCTCCGTCGCCAGCCGCGTCCATTCAGCGTATTTTAGAGCTTTCAACGGCGGTTTCCCAGCACTTCGTACCTTTCGAATCCTCCACGAAACCTTGCGCTTGCTTCGGGAATTACCTACGAGTCTGCCCCACGAGACGTATATGTTCTTTGGCGACGACGAACCTCCGGAGTCGGGCTGGATCCCTGCGTTGCTATCCGAAGATTACTGGCAAGACGACGACGACGACGAAGACTATGTCTTCAACGCCCAATCGGACGATGAGGGTTCCGTGGGTGACTCGACAGACGACGACGCCTCGGACTCGGATGCCGTGTCTTGCATAACGGTTAGCGAGGATGGGGGTTATGTATCGGTGGCTGGCGAGTTCTATCTTGAAGAGGATCGTCAAATCACACATGACGAGGCGTTGGATATTTTCCGGCGTATGCAAACGTGTTTTAGTTGCATATACATATCAATCAAAATGGCGACGCCAATTTCACTTTCACCGAAACGGAAACACTGAGCTAAATATTCAGATGAACAACACGACTGGGGAAGATATTTTGTGAATATGAGAGGTGCGCGCACGCCTAACCCTTGTTTTTACCGAGGGGCACACATGTCTAGACGATCATCTACATCAGCTGTGGTAATATCGGAATGCAGTCTAAAGCCTCACCACCACAGGAAACCATCCGTGGTTCCGCGAGTCGTACCGCATAGCTTCAACATCACCCGTAAGCACTAGCACCGGAGGTTCTTTAGCCTCGTTTGTCCCTTCACCCGTTACTTAGCGCAATGCGAATATAGAATACGAGGACATACAATCCCAGAACTCCGCGAAGACGATGGTCGTTTTGGGCTCTTCGCCATCAGTCAGGGTTGATCCGCTGTGCAGCAAGGGCCTACGTGACCGGGTCGTAGCGCCAGATCGGGCTCTCGACGAACGTCGGTCTTCCCTCAGCAGCGCTGAATGAATTGTTGCTGGTGAAGATCCGCGGCAAACCGGATGGCGTCGTATCACACGTCCAGCGAGGGGGATTGGCCCTGCCGGTGCATTCAGCCACTCGTGTTGCAACAGGTAGTGAACACAATACACACGTGTAAACCCCCGGGTACAGCGCCAGTCGCTCATTTCCCAAAACAACTAGCCATCGTCATCGTCAGTAGACACAGTGATGGCAGATGTGTTCACTGCCGCCGAGGAAGGAGAACGTCGAGTCGGACGTGGCGCTCGGGCCAGTAAGTTGAGCAGACTGAAGGCGTTCGGCGAGTACGAGAATGACACTATGAGGGCGCCTGCCTGGGCTGACTGGAGGGTGGCGTAAAAGCCTCTAGCGTTCAACACAGGACTGATAAATCCGTAGTCAGTACCATTGGTGTCTTTGACCAAGATGTTGTACGATATCAATTACCGATACCGGATATTATGAGGCACTGAAAGACCGACCTGTATAACGTGCAGTAGGAATTCAAATTGGCCGTTGCACTGGATGCCCTGTCGTTGTCGGAATGATATGCACCAGCCATGTGGACGCATTGGTCCGGCGGTGTACTAGCTTTGACGCAAGGATTGCCCATGTATGGTTCATAGCACCAAGCAAAGCCCGGTTCCACATATGATACTATCAGTATGGAGATGTGGTACGGAGGGAGTGGAGCGTACATCTGCAGATTCGGCGACGGGAGTGGTCTCATTAGCAGCGACCACAGAAAGCAGAGCGGCGAACACGAAAGCCATGAAATGCATATCGTCAACTTAGGCTCGAATGTGAGCTGTTCAAATAGCACTTTATACCTATTCCATGCGAATAGAAAGAACTGCAACGTGCAACGATACGTGTATCTTCTGTCGGCCATGATTTTGCTTTCGGACGAATGGCGTCCAGGCCAGCGAAATGTGGTTCAAAACAGCAATGCGAACACAGAACATGTGTGAAAGTGAGGTGACTGAGTCGGCTGGAGTGAAGGATTCCTCGGGAAAGCTCCGCTGAGTTCATGGAGCCGAGACGTGCTTCAGTGATTCCTCGCATGGATGGGGAGTCCGGCGGGAGAGGCGAATTGGGAGGCGAGCAATGCCGCACGAAACAAAGATCGTTGTCTGGTCTGCAGCTTATCTACCTTAATGTTATTGCTTGATGCTACGGATGGCCAGCGGCTCGGGCTTGACTAGCTTGACTCTGGAGGTGACCCATGCCTGGTGGTGGAAGAAGAGCAAGAAAATGATGTTGTTTACCTCCGTTTTCGGACTTCGGCTTCGTCGAAGCCGTTCGGACCAAGTTCGGACTCAAACTTTTACAATTTTAATTTCTTGCACGCTGCTTTGGCCGGAGCCCTGTAAGAGTCCTCGGCTGTGGCAATCTGGATGGTCACTAAATATTCTCCAGCAATATATTGGGCAGTAGAAGGGCGTCAATCAGGACACGTATGATGGAGAATAGGACATCTCCGAGTCATCATCAAAGATTCTTGCCTTTCTCCTAGTCTCTCTTTCGTGTCTGGCTCGTTCCTCACTGAATCAACCTTTCTCCCATGTCTCTAGCCTTTCTCGTAAATGCCTATCGTGATTGTTTATCTCTCTTCGGGAGTCATCTCTCTTATTAGACTTGGCATAAAGTTTTGGTAGCTGTCCTCTGTCTGCTCCAGATCGGTTCCGGGCTAGCTGCAATCCATCTGTACGGAATCGGTAGGGGCGGTAAGTATTTCCAACATTCAGTCCGCACCTTTTTGTAATTCAAATGCGCACGCGCCAGTCCCAGCCATCTACCTGCAGATCATACCCGTCCTGTTTGGCGTCGTAACTCTCGAGAAGATGTACCGAATGTGAGGGTGTTCCCGTGTAATACGCGGAAAGGATGGTTGCTAACTCCTCACGCAGGCTCAAATACACCCGCCGTACTGACACGACCATTTTCTCGCGTGTCCACACGCACTACGTCCAGCTCGTCTACCTCGCGGTCCCCATATGGCCCATTTGCGGTGAGTTCTTCTACCTATGTATACCATCTCGGCGGCCGAACAAATCGCCAGTTTTCGCGCTGTCCGTGGTCGAACGGCAGGTGATACCCCCCGCGAGCACGCTGTGCCGCGCAAACGGCTTCTGGATCTGGCAATGCATCCCACTCGGGATGAATGTGGTCCTCCCGTACACGCTCAGCATCACGCGTGAGTCCCAGCCCCGAGTCCCTTGCCCTGAAATACTCACTATATTCAGTGTTCTTCACATCGCAACTCCTCAAGCGGCGCGCCCGCGCCATCCACGGTGTGGAGAATGTGCCGATGCCGCAGCCTGTCCCGCGCCCGTGGTTGTACGCCGACAACAAGGTCGTCCCCGCGTGGATGACGCCCCACGTCGCGGAATTCGAAACAGTGCCGCTGGAAGAGGGCGCGGGAAAGTCGGCGGTTCTCGCTTGATTGTCTTAGTTCGTCCTATTTGGGTTATTGACTGGCGACGCGCACATGGCTGTATCCCCCCACACTCTTTTATACTTCCTGCCAATTTGAGCTTGCAGCTCGTTGAGTTCGAGAAGCGCCGAAAAATCGTTCAGATGTCTCAAGCACAACTCTCGTGATCATTCAATGCGCGAGGTACATGTCTATCTACAGTCATGATCCTCGCTCTCCGATATCGCTCTACAGAAATCTGTGTGGCTGGGGGCGCCGCGAGAAGCCGCCCTGGCGGTCGCGCTGAGGCCTGGTTACACTGCTCCGACACCGCGGGCCCGGGTCGTTGGCGCAGCAAACGAGGCCTGTGCACGCGCGATCCGGGTAAACCACCTCGTAAGGCCAAGGTGGCAACGGGATTGTCCTCTCACCCGCTCAAGGAGACGCGATTTCTCGCCGGAAGCGCTCTAGATATCATTCGCCCAGCCCTTGTCCGGTGCACAAATGGCTGGTGTCGCCTAACGGGGAAAGCTGCACAGCCACCATAGAAAATTTGCAAGAGCGCCCAGCGCCGAGCGATGGGCGTGCGATACAGGCGAGTGGGATGAGGAGTACACAAAAGGAGTTAAGGGCTGCCTCCCGCGGGAAGGGAGTGCAGGGATGGGAATGATGGAGCAGCGGAGACGAAGATGTGTCGTGCCGCCAATAACGAGGCGGCGTCAAGAGCTTGCAGAATGGCGGCCGAGTAGAAGAGGTAACTGCACGCAAGACGCGCAGGGTCATGGGTGGGACCGGAGGGGTCTTCAAAGACTTGTCGATCTCCCAGTTTCCAGTGTCGCGTATGGACCCACGTATGTCGCTCGTGAATGAGGAAGGAAGGCCAAGAGCAGATTGTATGCACGATCGAGAGATCTGGGGCAAACGTTCGATGATCCACCAGTGCACGAAGCCGTAGATGATGAATAGATCGCGAAAGAAGACTGAGGATAAATACTGTGAATGGAGAAATGTAAGTACACGCTCTCGAGCTCAGGAGCGCTCGTTCTCTTACCAGCTAATCCATTTGCATCGATCGCTCTCCACGCCGTTCCCTCTGATCCGCATCCTCGCCACCAGTGGTAAGGCGGGAGTCGTAGCGACTCCGCGATAAACGTCCGAGCCGGGGTGGTGAAGGGCCTGGAGCGGGCGAGTCGCTGAGTGTCTACCTGCACGTGGGCCGCCTCTCTTCTTCCAGTACAGGGTCTAGATAGCGTAGCGGTGTACGTGTATGGTGTCTCTGGGGATTGGGGAATGAGGTGGTCTTTGAAGGACGAGTACCAGGCTCGCAGACAACGACGCCGTATAAGACTCGCTCTCGCGCACCTCGCGCGGCGCGGACAAATTGGACAAAGCATTCGTGCTGGGGGGACGGGGCCGCCCGAGTTGGAAACGTGCAGGGAGCAGTGGCGGAAGAAACTGCACACAAGACGTGTTGGTTGTCGGGGTATCCTTGAAGATGTTTGCCATGATCCGAGGGCAGGCGCGTATGTGGCTCGCGAAGGCTGCGTAGCAAATGCACGACGCACGAGAAGCCTGAGTATGGCTTGTAGCGCCCTACGAGAACATCGCGGAGGAGAGACTCTGGAAGGAGAGATGTAAGTAAACGCTCAGGAGCTAGGGAGCGCCCGTTCTCTTACCCAGATAATCCACTCTTATCGATAACTCTACGGCGCGAGGATCCGGTGCAATTCCAAAGGTGTGCAGCGGCATTCCTCCCCGACGTTCCATACCCGCATTTTCGTCACCAGATTTCAGAAATGCGGTTTGCAGCCGGTCGACCCCGTCATATCGTTGTTTTGGAGCCCAGGACTGGTCGAACAGAGGACAAAAACGAAAGCAGAGAGGGAGACAGAAAGCGTGAGGTCCAGGCGTAGTGAAGGTAAAGTGCCACGCCGCACGGTGACGTGACCCGCCATCTGCGCCCACAAGCCGTTCTCTCAAACTGCCAAGGACCACGAACGAGTATTCCCGACATCTCCGCTACTGGCCTAGGCCCGCCTTCAAGGCTTTGGGTTTCCTGGCCGCAAACTTGGTACAAACTGGGAATTCAACTAGGACTCGGGAGACTCGACGTCGACTATCACAGGCAAAGAAAAATCTTCTGCGTCGCTGAATCGGTTCTCGTCAATAATGGGAAGTCGAGCTATGCATAGAACGCGCGTCAATCAGAGAGAAATGTATAAAAGGACTCACGACAGAAGATAATCATCGTTTCTTGCTCCCATGCCTGTCTTCCTCACAAATGTATATCGTCAGTGCTAATCCGTTCATTCTCTCCCTTTTTTTTCTCATTTGCATAAAGACCTGGTATCTGCTCTTTGCCTGCTTCAAATCGGTTCCAGCCTAGCTGCAATGGCAATCCTCTTCGATGGCTTTGACTCGGAAAGGAGCGGTAATCCATTTCCATATACATGCGATGTTATCTTTTCATCTGTGCTGGCCACTTCAACCCAGCTTTCTTAGTCCTGCCGATCCCCATCATCTTCAACGGCGTCATGAACCTGTGGAAAACATACCAGTTGTGAGGCTGTTTCCACCCGTAAGCGACAGGACATTGAACTTGCACCCAGGCTCCCATACAGCCGCGGTAGCCGTATCGACACGACCGTCTCGTCGCGTGTCCGACTACACTACAACTGGCTTCTCTGCAGCGGCATGACTTGGGGCTACTGCGGCTTCATAGTCTTGACGCCTATACGAACCCAACCTACCGTGATCCCCCCTGCGCTCGCGGCGTGTCATGAACGCAACTTTCTAACCGCGAACTGCATCCCGGTCGGGATGAGTTTTGCGCTGCCTTTCCTGCTCGGCATCACCTGTGAGTTAAGTTAGCTCTGCCTTGCACTCGCTTACGGACGATGTGCACCTAGATATCGCCGCGTCGCAGCTCCTCCGTCTGCGCGCACGCGCGATCCACGGCACGGAGAAGGTTCCGATGCCGCAGCCCGTCCCGCGCCCTTGGTTCTACCGTGTCAAGAACGAACCCGCATGGATGACGCCCCATGTCGCGGAATTCGAGACCCTGTCGCTGGAGGAGGATGAAACCAAAGCTGAGAAAGTTTAGCGCCTTGTGCGATACTCATCTGCGATCAGCCGCTCCCGCGAATATTCCTCTTTGTCGAATCCCGATTCTCTTCTCCACTATGCACCCTCCGTTCTTGACCATCGTCCCGGATTCGGATCCCTTAAACTACCTGTCTAAGGGTCCTGCCGCTCTTTCCGTTTCCTAGTACATAATCCCCCACCTCCCTGTTGTACGCAAATTCACTATGAAATTGTTTCCGATGTTCCCCCTTGAGTTTCCCCCATATCTGTACAGACTGTACGCCGTTGCTGACTTTCTTACCTCCGCCGAGACTGCCCAAGGACACTTCGGACAGCGTGAGAGCACGATGGGGAGGAAATAATTGCTGTCCAATGGGGAACCAGCTGATAGTTGGCATCTTCGAATTACTGTCCGCCGACCACGGCCATCCTTCTCTGATAACTTGTTTGGAATACGGACAATGAGAGCCCCTGTTAATAAAGCAGGAGCGCGTCACGGTGCGTCGCCAGCTCGCGTTGAGATAACGTCCTAATCATGCTCCAGAGATTCTGGACAAGACGTTAGAGGAGGATGGTCGGCTAGCGAAGAACACCAGGAAGATGCTTGTATTAGGAGCGCGGGGATCCGGGAAGGCGCGGTAGCTCATGTATATTACGGGGACAAGGGCTGATTCACATTATCTAGGCCACGTTTATGCGACATATCAAGTGTCTCTACGAAGGCTACACTGAGCAGGAGCGCCAGGAATTCAAAAATCTGATCTACGCGAAGATTATTGCTGTTTGTCGGCAGGTCGATTTCAGGGAATAATACGGTTGATATTGACGACTGCTCAGCCAGATGTTTTCTTCGCTTCCGGACGAAGTTTTCTCGACATCCCAGATTCAAAAATGCCGCCGAGTCTTACTTTCCCCGCCCGAAAATTGTGTTCTCAATGTAGAGCTAATAGGCGCGATCCACACTCTCTGGACCGACGACGACGTCGCAAAAGTCATCCCCACATCCCAGCTCGATGCATCAACACTCTATTTTCTCAACTCGATCGATCGCGTCGCTTCACCAGATTACATTCCAACCGACAGCGACATCCTACGATGCAACATGGACCCCACTCCGCCCGTGGACGAAGTGTCGGTTAAAATTGGCGACCGATGGACGTATTCAATGATTAGCGTCAGACAAAATCTCGCCACCAAACATAAATGGTTTCCCTTCTTCGACGGCATACCTGTGATATTCTTAATTAAGTTGGATGACTACGACCAGCCGGTAAGCGTCGGCGATCCGTCTTCCATCCACCTTCAACGCCGTTTTCAATAGGAGCGCATGCGGGAAGCTGTGGATCTCTTCAACTACGTCTGTAATTCGCCGTTCTTCGATCTGAGAACCATCGTGAGTTATTGATTCTACACGTATGTATGTCGAATCATATCTGACTCCCCCCCAAGCACGTATTGCTCAACACGTCTGATTCTTTCCTCACGAAAATCGCAAGGTCCCCGCTCAGCGCGACATTTCCGGGGTTCTCCGGTGGCTGTGATTATCTGCGCTCAGTGAAGTACATTTGCTGGCGTTTCTCGACTTTAAAATGCCCTCCCCGCCTCATCCATCCCTACCTTTTGGACGTCACGAATGCAAACACGGTCAGAGGTCCGTCCGTCTTTCCCACCTTGAGTCTAGTGTTCACTTATCTCGCAGTCACCATGGACAGTGTTGTTAGGTCATTCGACCCCTATATTTTTTATTAGTAGCCCTGGACAACAACCACGGCTCGGCACAATGGCGGGAACAGATGCACCTATAGTGCTTGGTGACGAAAGAGAAGAGCCAGTGGGTTGAAGCAAATTTGCAAAATCAGCTGAACAATAAATTAATTCGTTCATGTGGTTGGGTTGTATGAGTGGACAATCAAGTTCTCCAATTCTGGACTTCTTTAACGTGTTGTCGCAAATGAGCCCCTGAAAATATTCAGAATCTGATACCTTCCGGCCTAAACCTATATATACGAATTGAAAACGGATCATTGGTCGTGGAATCAATAGGCTCACCTCGGGTGGCTTGCCATGGTTCGTTTCCGTAATATCCCAGTCGTGCATTTGGAAATTCAGGCTTGAATGAGGCTGCCGATGTACGGACGAGACGTTGTATCTCTCGCCAGATTGCCGCCTGATCCTCTGGCGATTGTTGAGTCTGAGGGAGTTAGAAATTGGAATGGAATGAATCAGTGAATGGCTGACGAAGCAAGCATCGAATTTGAGAATACTAGGCACCCATACACGGTAAGAGCATTGAAATGTGTGGGCTAGGGCTCACGTTTTGGCTGTATCAGATAGAACGATATCCAAGCAACTTGGCGTACTTGCAATGAATTGCTAGGACTGATCGCGAAACGAGGATGCTCACGGTCTTTACGCGTCAGGAACTAAGTGTAAAGTCAGCAAGGGGAAGCGGGAACATTGATAGTTACTCGCAAGAATTAGTTCTAGGATACCGGCGAAACTGTAAGGAAATGTATTTAATCAGATACCCTACAACAATGATTCAGAGTCACCTTGTAATCATGGTTGTTTCTGGATTCTTGTAATCAGTGATGCCCTTGAACCATGAATGTATATTTCGAACCGATGGTCCAAAGGATCAATGTATCGACCATCCTGCCTGTCCTATATGCATAAATGTAAGAAAGGACGGAACTCAAGTTCTACCCAGTACATACCTAGTGGCGCGGGAATTCGAACTCACACCGGAAATTCTGTCACGCGTGACGTCATTCATCACAGCCATAACACGTGCTGTACAAACAAATACTCACTTCCTGCTCGCCCTCATCCGCTTTGCGTGTCCCGCCCGCCCTCCCACTTCGAAAACATGGAAAATAAGCCCCAAAATGGTCCGGCAGCTCGATCCCCGCCTCAAGCTGCGCATACATGGCAAGAAATGGCCTCCCAAGTCCCACGCATTCCGCCGACTCGCCAAGTCAAGATCACAAGTGCTCTCAAGGCACTCAAGCTTGCCCCCGCTACCCGCGATGCAATGATGGAGCATATTGATGCCGTTGGACTTGATGTTCGTCGCTTCACCGCCTCTATTACTGAACAAGGTATTCCTCGGCATATGGAGCATCACCGCCAGGAACCAACTGCCAGTTACCAGATTCTGCCGTTCAACTCTTGATTCAAATGGGCGCCCATGTCCCCGAAGAACTAGATCGTGATGCCCGCTCCAAACTAGTTATCCGAACCAGCTATCATTCTCCCATCGCACGCAAATTCACCCGCTGGCAACGTGTTTATCAATGTACATGCAGTTCCGACAACGAGCAAGGCCACCAACCCAGTAAGCGACGCGACATGCCCTGGCAAAACGTTGGATGTGAGTTTTGGATACATCAGGAAAACAAGGTGACACTTGACAGTGCTTACCAGTGCTGCCTAGTGCCCTAGTGCCCATAGATACATCCCCTCTATACAGCACTGCCTAGTGCTGCCTAGTGGCATGCCATCACTATGCAGCACTAGGGAACCACTAGAGAAGTACTATGCAGCTCGGCGCTTCCCATGTATTCCATACATTATTGCTGCAATTCCTCGTATTCCGGCCCTGCATCGCCTCGAATCCAATAATGATACATAGATGGACAGATAATACATTCATTCAAACAGCTACACATAGAATTGGTGACCAATTCGAGCCGTTGCAGAAACATCCGCTGCAGCACGATGCTCGCACTCCCTGCGCGGGCATCGCACCTCGGCCGCTCCACACCCGTACTTGCCTGCGTGCGCGGGATCCCCCTCCCAAATGCGCACCTCCTGTCTACCGCCCTCAACAATCCCACCGCGCCGCTCGTGCCGTGTCCACCCGCAGTGCATCGGTTCTCCTTCCCGACTCTTTGGAGGGTGTTGTGCATACAGATTCTGCCCCCATTAGGGAGCGAGCATCTTCTCCGGGTTCGGGTGGGTTTGAAGTGCGTTGGAGGTGCCAAAAAAAAAAACACTCAATTAGTTGTTAATAACAGTGGGTATCGCGGAGCACGTACCACACAGCCAATATAGCGTGGCCATGGCCTCGTCCCTCGAAACACGGACCATGTCAGTCAAGGACTCCTGGAAACAACTAACGACGCACCCATGTTTCACCATCAGCGCACCTACGCGGAACCACAACTACGCTGCAGGCGTCTATGGCCAACCTGTGCATACAGTGAGCAAGGAAAGATAAAAGGTGTCAATCGAGCTCACCAGTAAGCTTTGGGGTGATCCTTAGACTTCAGAGATGATTGCACTGCAAAACAAAAACCTGCGCATGAGCATGCTACGCTAGTAGGGTGAGTTGCACCTACCATTAAAGATGGTGCTCTCGCATGCGCGTCCATGGAGTATGGGCTGGCTGCATGTCAGTCGTCGTCCACACTCACAATCCTCGACGACTCGTCTGCGCGTGACACCGTAGCGATGATGCCACCCAAAAGGATGTGGCCGCGTCCCGTGTATGCGGATAGCTTGGGGGATGATGGCTTCATTCAGCTTGTGCAAGGCGTCAGAGCGAAGTGGAGGGGAAGAAGAAAGAGTGGCACTGGTGTTTGTGCTGTGTTTGGGTGCGGTTTGTAAGGCACGTGCGCCGCCGGCTTCATCCGTCGCTTGCAAACTGCTCTATTTATATAATGTCATAGCAATCATATCTCCGTGTACGATATCTCAACCTGCTTCAATGCAAGAGAGGCATGGGCTGAAGAGTCCGGGTCCAAATGTCGAGGAGTCTTCAAATTGCAGTCTCCTCGCTAACATTGGCTGGAAATCAGCAGTTTGAAAGCTTGAATCTCCGCGAATGCAGTTTGTAGATTGTAAACTAGTAGGCCAAAAAAGAACATGTTCTACGGAATTTATCTGTCCAAAGTCATTCACTTTGAACTTTGGATTGCAAAACTTGAAGTTCGTTGAGTCCGGGCGGCCGGCGCTGTGTAGTGCTGCATAGTGCTCGGTGATGACCGCCCTAGTGCTGCCCAGTGCTGCCTAGTGTTCGGTGAAATACTATGCAGTGCTGTCAAGCACTAGGGTCACTATGGGATCACTATAGCCTCTATAGCACTAGGGCCTGACTATGCCTCGGCTACGGTTTTCCTGATGTACGAATCACTACAACACATTCCACGCTTGGTGCGTGCCTGTCTCCAACATGTCGCGTGAAGATAACACCGAGTCTCCATTCAGACCTGAAGTCCGGCATCTTGATAGTTGATGAAATTGTCAGCAACTTCACGCACTCCACTGAATGTCTTTCGCTCAAAGAGATGGAAAACCCACCGCCAATTCCACTCCATCCTGAGCTCCGAGAGTACGCGCTGTCCCTGCTTTGCATCCGAGTCCCTCTTTCCCAACTCAAGACACTCTGCCATGAATGGGCCCAGAATAAATGGGGATCCGCCGTTGGCGACGAATGCTTCCGATTCGTTCTAAACAACCATGAAACGACCTCTCTGTATCGCACTTTGGCTCGAGAGCGTGGAATTGCACAGGCCCCTCCCCAAAACAATTTAGACTTGTGGTTTCGTACCGAAAACCCGTGCCCCCCTGATCCGCGCCTCACCGCTTCTTGTCTTAGTTACACGCCATGCGTTGCCGGCGAAGCAGATTCTCGATTCACCCTCATTCTGTCTACACCTGAACAACGTCTAGCTGCCTGGCGATATGGACACAAGAAGCAAGTCCTGATGGACCTCACCTTCGGAGTTTGCTCCGGCTGCGTCCTCCTCGCAATCTTGATGGCTATTGACGAAAACAATCATGGAATCCCCATCGCCGAAATCTTATTCAGTGCTCAAAAACGTGCAAAGGCTGTGCATGCAGACTATGACAGCGCTCTGATTGAAGAAGTTTTGGGAAAATGGAAGGCAGGTATGGGAACCAATGCTGCCGGAGAAGCATTCGAGATTTGTGTTTCCAGTACCGATAACGACCTCCGCACCAAGCACTTGGCTGTTATTCCGAAAGGCGAGGATCGTGAAGAGATCCGACGTTGGTTAGGGAAGTTTCTCATGCGGCTCCTCAAGGAGATCATCGTTTACGAAGAAGCCATCACCGCCTACAACTCAGAACTCGCGTACTTCAAGGATTTGGCGAAGAAACGCGATAATATCTCAAAGCTAAAATCCAAAGGTGGAATGGCATTTCTAACTTATTTGCAGTCGTACCTCCGACTGCGCTCATTTTGGGAATCTTGGTCTCTAGCCGGTGCACACGAGGCAGCAAAACGAATGGGAATACCAGTTTCGAAAGTGGCTCGCACGACGAATCACCTGGAGTCTTTTAATGGCCGCTTGAAAGGAAAATATTTCGCTCACCATATGCGGTCGGGACGTCTGCCGCGTGTGGATCACTGGGTTTTAATCCTAATAACAGAGGCACTCCCAACATTTTTTGCTGAGTGGACCGAGAAGCGAAGACACGACATTTACTATGACCAAATGCGACATGCCCCCTCCTCATCCTCTCATCCCCATATCCCTCATTTCCGACAGCCACCGCCAAACAACGTACAACCAACTACTCCGGCCACCGAGACGGTTGTCATCCCCAAACCAGCTAATGTACAAGAGGCTCTGTCTCGTGCAGCAGAGTGGGCTGAGACAGCTTTCGGATCACACCCCACGCCCACGCACACTCCATCAGATGCAGATGGTACGGAGGAGCTATTAGCGCAGCTAGAAGAAGATGGAAATAGTTCGGACAACGACCCTGAAGGGGATGAACACGATTCGGAGGAGGCTGATGGTGATGGGTATGGAGCAGAATTGGTCATCTCCCGGAGTGGGGATGAGAGCGTTCCTGAGGGGCAAGATATGCAGCTGAACGGGTCAGCCAGCGATGGTGAAGCCGATGATAGCTTGGTCTCCTTGGTTGTAATGGCTCACCGATCGAGATCTTCGACCTCTTCCGGCTCCTCTGCTGATTTCGCCCTGGATTCTAGTGCCATTATTGCAGATCTCAGCTATCCCGAGTCGCGCGCACAATCCCCCTCCTCCGATGAGTCCTACTCCCACGACATGTCATTCAAGTCTCCCTCACAGTTCTTTTTCACCCCACCCCCTTCACCCGAAAATTTGGATGTTCAACAAGCTAGCGCGATGCTCGAGTTGAACAAGGCCGAGGACGAGGTGAAAAGTGTTTTGAAACGCTTGCTGAATTTAGGGATCTCCCGGGAGAAGCTAGAGCACCACATCAGCCCAAGTTTAGCTCAACAATTATTTCATGCAGACCTTCAGCCACTTCAAGCCGTTTCCCCGAAGCCGTCTAGACTCCGTACGCGAGAGCGTAGCATTTCATCCCCCCTGATTCCTCTACCTGAGGTGCCGCAAGTGGCACGCGAGTTGGCCCCATTTGATGTACAGCTTAAAGCGGTTCATAAAACATTGTATTCCACACGTTAGCTTGCGTCTTATTTGTCACTTCACTACCTTATAATGATTGTACTTGATATGTGGTTCGACTAGTAGGACAAACTAAAATACCGCCTAGCGCTGGAAAAAATTGGGAACACGGGAGAAGAGGGGGGTGTGGGGGATGCTCCGAGTAGCACAGTTAAACCGTGATGCGCAGGGCACTGGAGGCGAGAGGAGGGGGGTGCGGGTGGAACACTGTTCCCCCTGCTGCGAGGAGCATGGTTGAACCACGATGCGCAGGGCGCCGGAGGCGAGAGGAGGGGGGTGCGGGGGGAACACTGTTCCCCCTGCTGCGAGGCGCACGGTTGAACCACTCTGCGCAGGGCGCCAGAGGCAAGAGGAGGGGGTGCGGGGGGAACAATGTTCCCCCTGCTGCGAAAAACAACAGGCTGCGGCCCCGCGCCAGCGGGAAGGGCAGCGCAGCGAAGAGGCTCTGTGCCAGCAGAAAGGGCAGCGCAGCGAAGAGGCTCTGCGCCAGCAGGAAGGGCAGCGCAGCGAACAGGTAGCGCAGCGAAAGGGCAGCGCGGCGAAGAGGCTCTGCACCAGCGGGAAGGGCAGCGCAGCGAAAGGGCAGCGCAGCGAAAGGGCAACGCAGTGAAGAGGCTCCGCGCCAGCGGGCCCAGCGGCGAGCGTCCGGGGGGGTCCGCGGGGGTCTCCCCCGCGTAAGATGTGTACCGAAACACAATTTAAAATTAAACACAGTGTTGAAAAAGGAGGCCCCGAAGCCTGAGCTGAAGCACTGCAAATTTAATTTCGAATTTGCCGTCAGGCCAAAGGAGGGGGGTCTGGGGGGAACACCGTTCCCCCCAGGAGGTGATTTTGAACACGTGTGACGTGTCACGCATGACTAAATTTCCGGTGTGGGTTTCGCCTCCGGTGGCGCGCGTTCCGGATCCCAGCCTCCACAGCAAGTAACACAAAGACAATGCAGTGAGAATATCGACAGCGGGGCCCAGTGAGGCAACAGTGGTGAAGGTCCAGTGAATTCTGTTATCGAGGATGGAAAAGCCTGAGCCTGGCGGAGCTGTCACGGTAACCACCACCAGTACGATACTGAATGCGAGTCGCAAACTCATCAAGATGGTGCCGATGATTTGAATGTACCAACGCCCCGATAAAATGCGAATACGGTTTGCGAAAAAAGAGCTAGACAATGAATGATGTCTCTGGCAATAATCCGAGTTGGATCTCCACCTACTTGGACCAGTGCGAGCACCAGTGAGGTGAATAAAATGGATATCACCAGTGAGGTGGGAGGACTTGCGAGGTACTGGACTTGGCCATAAAACGTAACCGTCTGCTGGTAAATCTTAAATATCAAGGTATCTGAGAAGGATCTGGGGGGTTATAAGATGCCGGCCCACCCCGTGCCAGACACAAATTGAATGCCCTAGTTCAAGGAACCTGTTTGTCTCCAGGATCAAGCCAGAGTCAGTGGGACGCTAATGAATAACCGAACCAAAGGATAGCGACCTGTGTGATTCCGTAGGTAAATACTGGAAGTGTGTATCCAGGAGTTCGCTTACCGTAGTCCTGAGCAGTGAGGCGCCATTTGGATATATCCGATAATAATTGAATGTCTGAAGAGTTCCGATTCCAAAAAGGAACGTGGCGAAGACACCACCGATGAGAGTGGAGCCGAGAGTTCCATCGAGCCCAGACATCGTTGGGGAGTCCTGTGCAACTAGGCTCCTACCACGTCCTACTATTTATGCAAAATCCATCAGAAAAAAATACCTCATGGAGTAACCTGGGTGTTCCGATTGGTCGTATTTTCGGCGACAAGTCTCACCAAGTGCAGCGAATTCTCCCGGCATCGTGTGTGCCGACTGTCAGTGTAATCTTTGCTTCTTTGCTTCTTTTCAAAGTTCGGGAGTGGGGCTGTACGAGGTTATGCGGGCCCCGTTGTGGTTGGTTCTATGACGATGCTTCAGTTACATCACCAGTAAGAGGGAATATTCCGGTGGGTTAAAACTCAACAGGACCTGTTACGAGCCGGAGCTGTCCCAGACACCGTCGCAGCAGACGTTCATAGAAGTACAACCGTGGGAACGTTACGTCATCTGATCCTCGGATCTGTCTGCTGTTGCCCAACTGTTCAAGTTGCCACTTGAGCGCTGTTGGTTGTCGCTCGATGACGGGTCTTGATTGATATTGTCTTATTTTGATGATCTATGAGATTGCCTCCTCGCTTTCCCTTTGATGCAACATTGGCTGAATATAGTTGTCCTGATTTCATCCCTCACCAAATCATCCTTCAGCTTCTGCGATTGAATCGACACGGCCAATTTGGGCGCAAAGCGGCAGAGCGAAGCTTACGACACGGGTGTCACAATACGGAATTAAAAGGCCCCGTGTGTGAGTTTCAGACTTTCAGTTCCTCCCCATGTTCATGCTGCTCAGCCTGTTGACGTCCCTGGCGCAGTTACTCTTCGTCAATGGCTCCCCCGCAATTAAGCTAGGAGCGACAACTCTCGTCGGGCGGGATATCGCTCCGTTCAAGCAAGAATTCTTTGGGGGTATTCCCTTCGCAGAACCGCCTCTCGGCAGTCTGCGTCTGAGGCCTCCGGTGCTGAAAGAATTCGTGGAAAAGGCTACGATCAATGCTACCAACTTTGGACCCGGTTGTCTACAAACGGTATGTCACCTAGCACCCCCATCTCCCGCTAAGCTCATCAGTAAAACCAGGATCTTCCGCTCGACACATTGTCAGAAGACTGTTTGACTATAAACGTGTTGCGGCCTGCGGGAACCCCGGCTAATGCAAAGTTACCTGTTGTGAGTTTTGAATTTCTGGGTATACTAGTAGCGAGTACTCATCAAAGCGGCTCAAGATGTTTTGGACGTGATTATCCTCGATCCCCTTGTTCCTCAACATACTAAGCGCTAGCTAGATATGGTGGTGGCTTCGATCAGGGTGTTTCATCGCTCTACAATGCAAGTGTAATCGTCGCTCAAAGTGTTGCTCGTGTACGCCCTCCACAGCGTTCGAGGATTTGAAGTTGATCTTTTTCAAGGGAACGCCTGTGATCTACGTCAACTTTAACTACCGTCTGGGACCATTAGGCTTCCCGCAAGGACAGGAAGCCGACGACAAGGGCGCCCTGAACTTGGCTCTCAGAGACCAACTCGCGGCACTGGAATGGGTCCAGTTGCATATCGGAACATTTGGCGGGGACAAAGACAAGGTGCTTGGTCTTTTCTGGATATTATGCCTTTCAACTCATTTGATAGGTCACCGCTTTCGGCGAGAGCGCGGGAGCGATAATGACTGCTATTCTGTTTTTTAACTCGCCATTCAGTTCTTTGGCCAGGGCAGCCGTACGGTTAAATCTCACGGCGTTATTGTCCCCACTTACGCGCACATTCCACAGATATTCGAGTCTGGATCTGCGGCCACCGCTCCCTTGTTTACTGCGGAGCGACGGGAGACCACTTGGCAGAATTTTGTCAGCGGTGTTGCATCTTGCGCCTCTATTGCGACATCGGGATCCACCTTTGAATGCCTTCGCAACGCAAACACGACTGAAATATTCCAGAGCCTTGCAGCAGTCATGGCAGAGGCTACTGAACCATTCCCGTGGGACCCGGTTATCGATGGACCAGGGGGACTCTTACCTGATCTGCCTTCGGTTCTTATTAAACGCGGACAATTTGCCCGTCTACCGTTCATCACGGGAACAAATCAAGATGAAGGTGTGTAACGGAGATCCCATCTTTCGATCCTTGCTCATGATATCGGGTTTCCTAGGGACACTCTTTGCTCCTCAAACCGTGAATTCCACCGACCAAATCAGCGAGATAATCCTCGCGCAGTCTTCTCCCTCCATTGCACCGACGACTCTTGAGAGCTCCATTCAAACCTTGTTGCAACTTTATCCCGATATTCCTGCTCTAGGTTGGTGCGTTTAGTAAACTTCATTGCAGTGACATTCAGCATTTTACAGGCGCCCCTTTCAACACTGGGAACAACACCTTCGGGCTGAGTAGTCAATTCAAACGCGCGGCAGCACTCGGTCAGAGATTTTATATTCATTGCTAAACAACGGCTTTGTTTTAAATTCTGACAGAGGGCGACCTGGACTTGCACTCGCAACGCCGATTTTGGATTGAAGCTGCTGCAAATGCTGGATTCAAAACGTTCGGGTACCTATTCACCCAACCGCAACCGAATTCACCCGCTTCGCTAGGCGGTTCGTCGGCTTTTACTTCACTAATTGGTCGCACCTGATCCGCTTCCAGTTTTCCATAGCTCGGAGATAAATTTCGTTTACGGTGTCCCGAGCGACAATTCTTCTTCTTCCGCCCTGATTAGTCGAGTCATGGTGGATTATTGGGTGTCGTTCGCGACGAGTCTTACCCCTAACGACGGTCTAGGAACTCCGCGTAATATTTTATATATCAACCGCATACCGAATGCTCGTTGACCTTCTGTTTCTCATACAGGTCCTGAGTGGGCCCAGTTCACACCAGAAAATAAAGTTTGTGCCGCCGCTTCCAACGTATATAATACTTGTTTAACGATGTCCTGCTTAGGCTGTGATGCAGCTCAACGGCGCAAACCTGACTATGATCCCGGACACGTTCCGCGCAGGTAACAAGGGAACTTTAAAGACCTAGAGTTCGAAGTTTCTGACACCCCCTGTGACAGAGCAAATGGCTTTTATCAACTCGGATCCTGCTATCTGGCGCCATTAATTTAGAGGTTTTGAGAATGCCCGTATTTATATTGTGGTTCATGTTCAAATAGCTGTCCCTCCTAGGCGACGTTGCCCTGTGTGATTCCGTGGGTAAATACTAGATGTGTGTATCCAGGAGTTCGCTTACCGTAGTCCTGAGCAGTGAGGCGTCATTTGGATATATCCGATAGTAATTGAATGTGGAGAGTTCCGATCCCAAAAAGGAACGTGGCGAAGACACTACCGATGAGAGTGGAGCCGAGAGTTCCATCGAGCCCAGACATCGTTGGGGGGTACTGCGTAACTAGGCTCCTATCACGTCCTACTATTTATGCAAAATCCATCAGAAAAAAATACCTTCATGAAGTAACCCGAGTGTTCCGATTGGTGGTATTTTGGGCACCAAGTCTCACCAAGTGCAGCGACTTCTCCCGGCATCGTGTGTGCCGACTGTCAGTGTGATCTGCAGCTTCTTTGCTTCTTTTCAAAGTTCGGAAATGAGGTTATACGAGGCTATACGAGCTCCATTGTAATTAGGGTTCTATGACGGTGCTTCACCGGTAAGTAAAAATAAATATTCCGGTGGGTTAAAATTCAACAGGACCTGTTACGAGACCGAGCAACAGCTGTCCCAGACACCGTCGCAGCAGACGTGTCATAGAAGTACAACCGTGAGAACGTTACGTCATCTGATCCTCGGATCTGTCTGCTGGTTGCCCAACTGTTGCCACTTGAACGCTGTTGGTTGTTCCAATGTTCGCTTGATGACGGGTTTTGACATTGTCTTATATTTTGATGATCAGAAGGCTGATGGCTCGCTTTCCCTTTGATGCAACATTGGCTGAATATAGTTGTCCTGATTTCAGCGCTCACCAAATCATCCTTTCAGCTTCTGTGATTGAATTAACACGCTAAGTTGGGCGCGAAACGGCAAAGCGAAACGGCTCCGTTCGGAAACTTACGACACGGGCGTCACAATACGGACTCAAAAGGACCCCGTGTGCGAATTTCAGACTTTCAGTTCCTCCCCATGTTCATGCTGCTCAGTCTGTTGACGTCCCTAGCGCATTTACACTTCGTCAATGGCTCCCCCACCATTAAGCTAGGAGCAACAACTCTCGTCGGACGGGATATCGCTCCGTTCCAGCAAGAATTCTTTGGGGGTATTCCCTTCGCAGAACCGCCTCTCGGCAGTTTGCGCCTGAGGCCTCCGGTGCTGAAAGAATTCGTGGAAAAGGCTACGATCAACGCTACCAACTTTGGGCCCGGTTGTCTACAAACGGCCAGTTCAGTTCAGGTATGTCACTTAGCACCTTCCACCTCCCGCGAAGCTCATCTGTAAAACCAGGCTGTTCCACTCAACACATTGTCAGAAGACTGCTTGACTATAAACGTATTGCGGCCTGCGGGAACCTCAGCTAACGCAAAGTTGCCTGTCGTGAGTTTTAAACTCCTGGGTGTCGCGAGCATTAATCAAAGCGGCTCAAGATGTTTTGGACGTGATTATCCTCGATCCCTTGCTCCTCAACATACTAAGTGCTAGCTAGATATGGGGGTGGCTTCGATCAGGGTGCTTCGTCGGTCCCCAATTACAATGCAAGTCTAATCGTCGCTCAAAGTGTTGCTCGTGTACGCCCTCCGCAGCGTTTGAGGGTCTGAAGTTGATCTTTTTCAAGGGAACGCCTGTGATCTATGTCAGCTTTAATTACCGTCTGGGACCATTAGGCTTCCCGCAAGGACAGGAAGCCGACGACAAGGGCGCCCTGAACTTGGCTCTCAGAGACCAACTCGCGGCACTGGAGTGGGTCCAGTTGCATATCGAAACATTTGGCGGGGACAAGGACAAGGTGCTTGGTCTTTTCTGGATATTATGCATTTCAACTCATTTGATAGGTCACCGCTTTCGGCGAGAGCGCGGGAGCAATAATGACTGCTATCTTGTTTTTCAACCCGCAATTTAGTTCTTTGGCTAGGGCAGCCGTACGGTTAATCTTGCGGCGTTATTCGTCCCCACTGACGCGCACATTCCACAGATATTCGAGTCTGGATCTGCGGCCACCGCTCCCTTGTTTACTGCGGAGCGACGGGAGACCACTTGGCAGAATTTTGTCAGCGGTGTTGCATCTTGCGCCTCTATTGCGACATCGGGATCCACCTTTGAATGCCTTCGCAACGCAAACACGACTGAAATATTCCAGAGCCTTGCAGCAGTCATGGCAGAGGCTACTGAACCATTCCCGTGGGACCCGGTTATCGATGGACCAGAGGGACTCTTACCTGACCTGCCTTCGGTTCTTATTAAACGCGGACAATTTGCCCGTCTACCGTTCATCACGGGAACAAATCAAGATGAAGGTGTGTAACCGAGGTTCCATCTTTCGATCCTTGCTCATGATATCGGGTTTCCTAGGGACACTCTTTGCTCCTCAAACCGTGAATTCCACCGACCAAATCAGCGAGATAATCCTCGCGCAGTCTTCTCCCTCCATTGCACCGACGACTCTTGAAAGCTCTATTCAAACCTTGTTGCAACTTTATCCTGATATTCCTGCTCTAGGTTGGTGCGTTTAGTAAACTTCATTGAAGTGATGTTCAGTATTTTACAGGCGCCCCTTTCAACACTGGGAACAACACCTTCGGGCTGAGCAGTCAATTCAAACGCGCGGCAGCACTCGGTCAGAGCTTTTATATTCATTGCTGAACAACGGCTTAGTTTAAATTCAGAGGGTGACCTGGACTTGCACTCGCAACGCCGATTTTGGATTGAAGCTGCCGCAAATGCTGGAGTCAGAACGTTCGGGTACCTATTCACCCAACCGCAACCGAATTCACCCGCTTCGCTAGGCGGTTCGTCGGCTTTTACTTCACTAATTGGTCGCACCTGATCCGCTTCCAGTTTTCCATGGCTCGGAGATAAATTTCGTTTACGGTGTCCCGAGCGACAATTCTTCTTCTTCCGCCCTGATTAGTCGAGTCATGGTGGATTATTGGGTGTCGTTCGCGACGAGTCTTACCCCCAACGATGGTCTAGGAACTCCGCGTAATATTTTATATATCAACCGCATACCGAATGCTCGTTGACACGCTGTTTCTCATACAGGTCCTCAGTGGGCCCAGTTCACACCAGAAAATAAAGTCAGTGCCGCCGCTTCGAACGTATAAAATACTTGTTTAATAGTGTCCTGTTTAGGCGGTGATGCAGCTCAACGGCGCAAACCTGACTATGATCCCGGACACGTTCCGCGCAGGTAACAAACACTCTTCAAAGATCTAGAATTCGAAATTTCTGATACCCCCCGTGACAGAGCAAATGGCTTTTATCAACTCGGATCCTGCTATCTGGCGCCATTAATTTAGAGGTTTTGAGAATGCCCGTATTTATATTGTGGTTCATGTTCAAATACCTGTCCCTCCTAGGCGACGTTGCTCTTTCCCTCTGATCATCGGAGTCGGAGTCTGATGTACTCATTCTGTGGCTTTAAACGCATTTGTTGCCGGTCTGCTGCTCGTGTTGCACATAAGCGGATCAAGCCTTGTACTTGGGACAGTGTGCCCAGGCTGGCAGAGGCACTGAATCCTTCCAATTCAGCGAAAGCCCTCTCCCATTTCACAGGGTTTTTTCATGATCAAATTAGTGCTCAACATGTTCCGATGCAGGTCCGATATTCGGCGATATTCGGCGATCACATGGGCTTGATAGCTCTTCTTCTCCACCTCCTCAGGCTCTCTCCTTCTCCGCCTCCTCCCTGATCATAGGCACTTTACCGTGCGAGGAGCGAACTTCAGCTCACTTCATGGACGACGTCTCCGTTCCTCCAGAGTCAACGCCGCTGTTAGCCCAGAATGAAGATAGTCTCGACGGCCTGGGTATCAAATACCTCCTAGTCCAGCATTTCTCCAGGTTTTTTTCTCTCTATTTACCTGCTATTTTTGACCGCTCTGAGAACCAATTAAATCTAGTGCCTGGGGCGACAGGACCGCTGAATTTGCCCTATACTTGTATCTCATCGCATATTTCAAAGATACCCTTCTCCCGTCGTCCATCTTTGGCTTCTCCATGACGCGTATGGAACTCTACCAAATGAATGCGATATGATATTGAGAACCTTCTAGTCACAGGGATTCTATTCTCGAGATGGGCTGGATCCGTGGTCGACAAAATGCCGAAACTCTCCGTCGTACGGTGGTCCATACTTCTCCAGAAGGCGTCTGCCCTCGGCGCATACGCCTGCGTTGCGGCACTGCGCTCCGTCGACTCGCGATTCTCCACCACATCCTTACTCATTTTCGCTTCCCTTGTCCTGGCTGGCTGCGTGCTGCAGCTTTCCAACACATGTCTATCTATTGCCGTTGAACGCGACTGGACAACATGCATCTCAGCCGGGTCGTCGCTCAGGCTGTCAAAGATCAACACGTACCTCCGCCAGATCAACCTCCTCTGCAAATTACTTGCCCCGCTCTTCGTTTCGTTCCTCACAGTCACGTACGACAGCAGGGATGATAGTCCCTCTGTCTCTGTTGCTGTCCTGGCGGGGATCTCCGGTTTGACGATGGCGTTTGAGTTGTACTGGATACAGATCGTGTACGACCGCTTTCCGGCTCTGGCTGCGGAGCAGCTACGCAAGGACAGCGACCGGAGGCTGCCTCTCCCAACCGAAGCTGGGGCCCCGAATATTTTCCAGCGCGCGCTGAGCCTCGAAGACTGGCAGGAGTTCGTGCGCTTGCCCGTCTTCCTCTCATCCCTGTCCGTCTCGCTCCTCTACCTCACGGTCCTCTCGTTAGTCTCATGACACATTCCCCGTTTGCTGGCTGAAGACGACAATACAGATTCGAGGGCACGATGCTCGGGTATCTCAAGACGCTGGACTTCCGCGACGACTTCCTCGCGGGGATGCGCGGGCTCTGCGTCATCACCGGGCTCATCGGCACCCTCGTCACCGTCCCGCTCGAGGCCAAACTCGGCTCTGCACGCGCTGGGAGCTGGAGCATCTGGTACGTCCGCAGTAATATATACATATATTCCCGTTCCTCAGACGCCGCAGGTCCATGGTCGTCTGCCTGCTCCCCGTCATGGCGTCCTTCTACATCTTCGGCCCGCGAAACACCCTCGGGGCCGTCCTTCTCTTCGGCGGTATGCGCAAGTACTTCTGCGGGTCTATCTGTATTCACACCCACCCAGGCATGGCGCTCTCCCGGATCGGACTGTGGTCTTTCGACCTCATCCAGACGAAGCAGCTGCAGGACGCGCTCACCTCGAACGCGCGCCGCAACACACTCACGGCGCTGCAGCTCACCATGCACAGCGTCGCGGATCTGCTCAAGTGTGTCACTCTCCTTCCTCCTATCTGCGGATCTCTTATTTCCGCGTCTCGTCTAGGTACGTCCTGACGATGATCCTCTCGCGGCCGTCCCAGTTCCGATGGGCAGGTCTCGTCTCGTTCCTGAGCGTCTCGTCCGGGGCCATGGTGTATTTGGTGTACCTCAAGAAAGAGCGCGGGCATATTTTCCATCCACCGCTTGAGTGGATCCGGAAGATATTATGAATGGATCTGGGAATGTTTTTTCCCCTCTATGTCGTAGCAGAAATTTATCGTTCTCGTCTCTGTGGATACGGTGTACTGGGGATTCCATCGGATCCAGAAGCTTAAGCCCCAAAGTCGATCGAAATCAGGATTTTCGCGAGAGTGGTGTATACCTGTAAATTGGAATCACCTCAGCGCAGATTTGCAAATAAACCGCGGAAGAAACATTCCAGCTCCCAGAAGGTAGGCCTTATTTATTATCTTGACAATTCAATACGATAATAAGTTGCACCTTGCTATCGCTGGGATCAAAATGGGATCAGCACCTGCGTCTCAAGGTCTCACAAAAAGTGGAAAACCAATCCAAGCCGGTTGAAATACCCTCGGAAGGGGCTCAAGGTCCCACAAGGACATCCAAGGCCTGTGCACGCGTTTCAAGGGAACAATTAGGGAGTTTTGAAACTCACCAGGTGTCTCAAGGGCGTCCAAGGCCTTGACGACCTTGCAAGGCCTTGTTGCCCCTCCCAAGGTCCTCTCGGCCGCCCTTCCCTTTGGAGATATATCGCGAACTTCAAATAACGATTTAAAAAAAATTCATTGTCGAGCCCACGGTATGGTACAACAAGTAGAACTACACGAGGAAATGTAAATCTAGAAACGAACATATTAGCATGAGGAATTAAATGCATGAGGGAAGGCTCACACTACGATGAGACTGTAAAGTTGAAATGTCAGTAATGCGCGGCCGAGGGCAGACTGATCTTACGTTGGAATGGGATTACAACAGAATCTGAAACGGGAAATTGAGCGGCAGACAATAATAATTTTGGAAAAAGCTCACCGTGAGTGAACATAATTATGCGGAGGAGTTCGAACCAGAGACCAGTCAGATCCACACAAGAAAAACGAACTAAAGATAGAAAGAAAACAAGGTACATTTCAGTACGATCACCCGAATCGCCGAAATTCGAAGCTCACCGTATGATAATGAGTTTGGTCCGCCGCAGGGAAAGCGCTCGGATGTGATAGTGTTAATGAAAGCTGGGATGCATGCCAGAGGCACTCAGGTTCGGCAGAAGGACTGCAGCGGGACTGCGGGACGGGGTAGATAATAAGCCGACAGACAAATAATGCTGCACAAAATTCTCACCGTGACGATTATGGTTTGAAACGAAAGGACTTTGTCCGCAAATGGATCAGATACGACACATATAATAGAGAAAGAAGAAGGACATACATTGGGGGAGACTCATACATGCAGTCAACTTGAATGTTCGTCAGCGGGGACTGTCGAGTAAGAGTTAGATGGATGTATGCGTGTAAATAAATGTGTAAATAAATATGTAGGACTTACGAAGGTTGCACCAACCTCAGACGAGCTTCTAGACGGAAAGTGTTAGTCTGTAGGCGCTCGTCATCGTCGAACTGAACACAGGCGTCATAAAAGCGGGCGCGGAAGTCGCAGGTGGGTGTTGACCTAAAGAGGGTCTTGGCGTTGAAAATCCTCGGGGGCGGCAAGAGTTGATGGAGGAGTGAATGAGGGAAAGGCAGGGAGGCAAAGAAAGCCCACCTGACCATCCAAATGATGAAGTGGAGGACGACCTCGGAGCGTTATTTCTTGGGGCCTGGAATTAGAGAGATAGAGATATAAGGGATGGGATGGCGAGCATGCACCAATTTTGGGACCAATCCGGGACCTGGTCAGGTCGTCGCACACGCAGGTGGTCTGCGGGTCATTGCGCCAGAGATGCAAATGACGGGAAGATGAACGGAAGAGATAGCGGACAGGGCAAGCTCAGTGAAAATAAGAGTGGTCTAGGGAGTAGGGAACTCATCAATGGCTCATGTCTACCCGTTCACGATGCCTGAGGGTTTAAACGACACCCGAATCGCACTGCTCCATCATGATGGCTTCATCCGCACATAATGGGTGCTGGCACGGCGAGGATGTGGGAAGGAGATAGTGCAGTCCAAAGGGATAAGCTTGAGATGATCAGAGCGCGGGCTCGAGTCGGTGGTGGTGGTCAGAAGGAAGATGCGCTGGGGGCGGGCTCGTGTTTTTAAAGTCACGGCCGGATGTTGAAAGGTTGTTGAAAGGATGGGCCAAGGCTTGGTGAAGGATTGGACCTTGGCAAGGGGATCCTAGGCTTGAGAAGCTTTGTCGACGCGTCCAACTTGAAGGCTGCCAAGCACTTGAGCGTGCTCGTCAAAGTCACGAGATGTGTCAAGCTTTCGACCCTTTTGGTGCTGAGGCTGCACATCCATCATTCTACCCTCGCCCTTCTTTCCTCCAGACCTTTAGCTTTCAGATGCTCCTCGGAGACGCCAAAATCCCTAATGACCAGGTTCCACGCTCAGTAGATATGAGTTTCTTTCACATCCATTTGAATACGTCAGTCTTTGCTTGGAGCCTGACCACGTCACCATCCACGGATGTTAACCCACCCTGCAGCATGGAAGAAACTTATGGGCGACCGGCAAAGCAGTTCTTTAGGGATTCTTTCCATGCCTATCCCGTGGCTACTGTAAGAGAGCAAGTGTTCCAGCTGCATATCTGACTCACAGTGCTGTAGTCCGTGTTGGCGGTATTCGCGGTGATCAGTTTCGTTCCCGTTGTCTCAGCGATGTAAGTTAGTTGTCATCGCCCTGCTGTATCTCTTAAAACCAGTCTCGCAGAGCGCTGGCATTGTTCGCCTGCTTCCTTGCCGCTACCGGGTGTCTTATCATTCTCGTCGCAGTCGGTAAGCCTCATTCTGTTATTTCCCTTGATTCTGATTTCGAGTTTAATAGCCCTCTTTCTTTCTGTTGTTGTATCCGTCACTTTCGTTTTTTCTGCCATCACCACCCTCATGGCGCATTCGTTGAGAAGACCGTTTACGGAAACAGTAACGGGGCCCACGACAGCTGGTGCGGAGGGTCTCACCTCTTCAAATCACAACAACTACACACAGCACGCCTGCGCGGTTCTGGACAGTACCGCGTACACCCCGCTGAAGGCTTCCAGTTGGACATCCCGTTTCCTGGCCTTCCTCGTCTTGCGAAACCCCGTCGCATGCACCCTCCTTCCTCGCAAAGTGCGATACCACCGATTCTACCCAGTATTTCTCTTTGGCAGCAACCGAAAGCCTTACCCGCTCAAATGGGTCTTGCTGCGCCACGTATCCCGGATCTCCGCCTTCGTGTGTTGGCCCCTCCATATCATTTCGCCACGGGGATGGGCTGCGCTCCTCGCCGTCTGCATTCTTCTTGTCCTGTTCTCGCCGCGGGCGCGCTCCGCAGCCAGGCGCTGTGCGACGTTCACCGGAGACCTTAAGCCGGATATCCTTGCCTACCTCAGAGACTCCAGGAATGCCGCACTCCCTGCGCTCGTCGGTTTTCTGCGTGGGGCCGTCGACAAACTAGAGGGCTGCATTGGTAAAACGGTAGAGGGTCAGCCCACAACTGCAGAAAAACCCACAGTCCAACCTGTGTCCCAGAATGCAGCTTCGCACCACAACTTACCTTCACAGAACACGACTCCACACTTCGAGGACACAATGCCCGTTCCGGAGCACGAAATTGTTCCTCCCGTGTTTCTCGCAGGCAGTGTTTGGACGACGGGTGTCTCGACTTGGGGCCGGGCAATGGGTGCTGGTCCGCGGCTGCGGAATGGTTCTAGCGCGGCCTAACATCCCTTCTTACCTCATTTATCGACTATACCTATGTACATACCTCGAATTGGTTTGATTGTCGGTTTTCCACAGGACTTTCGGTGGGGAGAAGTTCGGCTGCAATCCGAATCAAAACCAGGGCTATGGAGACTTCACAGACCGCGGGATATCTGATACCAAGCACCAGAATTGCATTAATTCAAGGGTTGACAGACGAGGTGCCATTGAAAATAAAATACTGTTTTTTTCCCCAACTCGAATGAAATGAGACATGTTCCGAGGAAGGTTGTTCTCGATATACATGCATTCCATACGAACCCAAAGTTCAACGGACTTATGTTGAAGTTGCGGTTTGTGGCCATAGAATATCCATTAACATATTTTCCAGGCCAACATTCTCAACTGGACTTCGGACGCGACCGACCCGAACTCGGGCACAGGCATGTACGGCACTTGCTGCAACGAAATGGACATCTGGGAGGCCAACATGAACGCCGAGGCCTACACCCCCCACCCGTGCAGCGTTGTTGGTCAGACACAATGCAGCGGGACCCAGTGTGGAGATGACAGCGAGAGATAGGACGGTGTGTGCGACAAGGACGGATGCGACTTCAACTCTTGGCGCATGGGCGACCAGACCTTCCTCGGTCCCGGCATGACCGTCGACACCACCCAGCCTATCACCGTCGTCACCCAGTTCATTACGGCCGACAACACGACTACCGGCACGCTCAGCGAGATCCGCCGCATCTATGTGCAGAACGGCAAGGTTATCCAGAACTCGAACACCAACCTCGCCGGCATCTCCCCCGCAGTCAACTCGATTTCCGACAGTTTCTGTACCGCGCAGAAGACGGCAGTTGGGGACACGAACTACTTCGAGACTCTCGGCGGACTCAAGACCCTCGGCCAGGCAATTGGAAAAGGCATGGGTTTTTTTCTTTCTCTCCGTCTATCGCGCTGACCATTTGAAAAGGCATGGTTTTGGCTCTCTCAATCTGGGACGACCATGAGGCGGACATGCTCTGGCTCGACAGCGACTACCCCACGACCTCGAGCCCCACTGCCCCCGGTGTCTCTCGTGGCCCTTGCTCCGCGACGTCCGGAACACCTGCGGTTCGTGGACTCCTTTCATCGTTTCAACCCCATCTGAATATTGTTTAGACCGTCGAGTCCGGCGAGGCCAGCGACTACGTTATCTTCTCCGACATCAAGTTCGGCCCTCTCGGCTCCACCACTGGAACTGGAACTGGTGGCTCCTCTCCTCCACCCGTGACGACCACTTCCCCTCCCTCTACCCCCACCGGAGGCTCCATTGCGGAGTACGGTCAGTGTAGTGGAATTGGCTGGACCGGGAGCGGTACCTGCGTTTCTGGAACCACTTGCAACGTCCTCAACCCTTGTGAGTATTGCCTCGAGACTATTATCCTTGATGCTGATATCTTGCTAGACTACTCTCAGTGCCTCGCTTAGTAGTGTCCAGTAATAAAAGGCCCCTCATGTTTATCTCCACGTCTCCTTAAACTTTTCGGATGAATATACAGATTTGAACTTAGTCACGTGTGAGGGTTCGACTTCGTTAAATTCAACTTGGACATTCGCAATCAACCTGTCGCATTCGACTGAGTTGATTCAGACCATTTATTGGTCAGATTCTTTTTTTCAGTGATAAATGTAATATTTGTGTCAAGAAGAACTTGGATTCTATGTCTTCAGCTCTAACGGGTGTTAGACTGGGTCCTGGAATATTCCTGCATAATTATCAGTTAGAATTAGATATTGAACAAACTGTGTTATTCCATATATATGTACAGTCCTTCCATGAAAGCATTCATTTAGTCTTCAAAGTTCAACTGAAATCACGTGTCGATTGCAACTTCAGAAGGGTACGGTCATGACACTAAACAGATTTTAACAGCCGGGACAAGCTGCAAGTCTTTTCTAGCTTTTCGCACGTTTTTCTCCCATTTCACATAGCTGGTGGTGTACGTGTTTATCGCACAGTATATTCCATACAATTCCTTCACAAACGCTCGAATACTGCTTGCCAGTGGAACATATCTCATTTCTCGCATGCGGATGGCTGGTTGAAAAACAGCAAGGTTGAATCGTTCGGAACGTCAACCATAGTGCGTATTTTGTAGCAGCACGGATTGAACCATTCGCACCCAAACTCAAAGTGAGAAGGACGATGCGCGATCCACAAAACTACACAGAAAAGCAAAACCCGGAGTAGGGTTTCGAAATACCGCTCCTCGGATCGTCACTCCGGACTTCTACGACCTTCATTTCTAAATGGCACACTATAGTACAAAACTACACGGACCCCTTCTTCGCCCACGCCTGCAGCCGGCCCCACTCCAGCAACACTGCTGAAAAATAGCAGTCATTCTGCGCATCCGTCATCACCCGCTCCGCGAACGCCTGCCCCGCCTGCTGGATCGCGTGCGCCTCCGCGTCGTGCGCGATCGCCCACTCGATCCTCTCCACCAGATCTGAGAGGTCCGGCAGCACCGGGATGTAGTGCTCAAACGGCCGTATCCAGTCGTTGAAGTACTCCGTGAAAACCGTCGTCTGCGCGTGAATTATTATATTAGCGCACCGTTCCGCGACGAGGCAAACGGGAAGCACACCTTGAACACGAGCGACCCGCTGCGCAGGAGGCCGAGGTAGCGCCCGGAGAACGAGTTCCCGTCGGCGTCGAAGAGGTATTTGTACTTGTACACGTCCTCGCGGGGGGACGACGCGCCCGTGATGCCGTACTCGGCCTTGATCGCGTCGCCGTCACAGCCCTCGCCGCAGAGGTCGTCGTGCAGTCCCGAAATAGCCACGTCCATGAGGTCCGGGTGGCTGCGCCCGATTTCGACGACTCGGAAGCGGGGGAAGGCGTGGTAATTGTCGCCATTCACCCAACCGCCAGACGACATCCCTCGCCAGTCTGTTACAGCCGTGAGCGGATAAACGAGGGCGCAAATTAATAGGCATGGCGGACGCACAGAGCTGTGATTTTTTTGCATCCCAATCGATGTTGTTGGGATAGCCGTAGCGCGGCGTCCAACCCGAGTCGCTGTAGTAAAACTGCAGGGCTATGCGTAAATCCCCGAATATGGATTCGGGAAAGGGGACGAACCTCGCTCGGGACCAGGATATCAGCGAAACATGGGCTGATTTTGGTCATGCTGAGGACCGGGTACAGGTCCATTGTAAATTGCGTACTGGAACTGTACAGCATGACTGCGCAGTTTGCGTAAGTAGGTTGGTCCACCTGGAGGTAGGTCATTGCGTACATGCGCTCGCATCGTTCGCCAGCCCGGTGAACCCCGTGGGGCGATTGGGAATTAGGCAGTGCATGTCGTCCTTGAAGAACGCTGCGGTGGGTTTCGGGGAATGCTCGAATGGCGTGGGATCCGAGACGTTCAGTGCCTTGAGCTTTTGCAGCTCATTAGGCTGAGGCTGGCGGTAGTCGAAGAGGATGCGTGGCTCATCGCGCCCGTTGAGAATGATGTTCATGTCGGGCATGAAGTCCCTGAACTGCCGACACGTTGAGATAAAATAAATGAGAATAAACGGCACGCACACGCCCAAAAGTCCGTGGCCAATCGCCCCCGTACAGCGTCCACTGCCCATCCGTGAATTTGAAGTTTCTGCGGGAGAACCTGGCCGTCGTCATCCCCCTTCCGTCTTTCTTTACCTGTGCTAAATGGCTGAGCAGACACTTAATCTGGCCAAAAAAAAAGACGTGCCTTTTCCGTGCCCATATCTACCATTTTTTTGAAATACGCGGGGTCGTCCTTCGCAAGCTGGTAGAACGGCTCGAAGTCGCGCGCAATCTGGTCGTACTCGTCTATGAGGCAGTTGTGGCTGCGCGCAAAGCGGTACCACGCGTCGTACTTCGGTGGTGGCGGGCGATTGTTCCGCAGCGAATACCGCGCCATGGCTTGGGCAAGCGTGGACGACTGGCGCGCGTATAGCGCATCGATTCGCATATGCGCAGTACTATTATGGTCATATAGGTCGGGCTCATTTGGAGGATCATATTGGGGTTCTATGAAATGAGCTTTGGCAGCCGAAGGAGGAAGAAGCCACATACCCCGAGTGAAGAATGAAAACGCGGCCCAAAGGAGACCGCAGACACCTGCAAGCGCGACGAGGATGTACCATGGCGGGGGTTTGAGCTTCGGTGGCCACGATATCCACCGACCGCCCTTCGGATACCTCACGTCTGGCTCGTCGCGGTCATCGTCCCCGAGAGATATGCTGCCATCAGTTGGGAGCAATGGATGACTATCCTCGTTGAATCGAACGGGAGTGTGGGTGGGTTTGAAAAGTGGGGGGACTCGCGGGAACCAGGTGGATATCGACATCTGTCGAAGGGAAGGCAGCAGTGCTCACTGTGCTGCAAAATGTCATGTCTTGGTGGCTGATCTCTTGTGGCTGTGCAAGGCTGTGCTGCTGTATCAAAGACGGGACAGGAGTTTACGTAAGTAATACGTATTCAATTGAACTTCGCTTTGATGCACTCCCGCGAGCAACCCGCAAGTGAGTAAGTAGCCCACGTAAGTCGGATACACTCTGACTCCGAGTCAGAGCACGGCCCAGATGAATTGGAGCTGATGATTCACCTTTGATCCTCCTCCTCCTGCCCAACTCCTAAGTACCACTGAGCTCCGAGTCGGAAAAGTCGGATACGGGCCGCGTGGCAGTATCTTGATGCCAAGGAAAACCAACTATAGCATGTCTTGTCGTGAAAAGACGGAATCAATAGGCCGGAGTGAGCGGGAATGAGGTCAGTGCCGCACAGAAGCAAGTAGGCTTCCCAAAATGCTGGGTTCTGACAGTAGGGGAGCTCAAAGTAGAACCTGCACGACTGCTTTTTTTGCTTTTTTTTTTGCAGGCTGCTCTTCGGCTGCCTCCAAAAAAAGCGGAATAAGCGGACCTGCAGATTAGCTCCCCTAGTGTCCTGACCTGGAGAAAGTTAGGAGCAGCCTCAGTGACTGGATTTTTGGTCGGAATCCCTCTTCAGCGTGAAACGCAGGAAACACAGTAGAGAAAAGAGCAAAGGCCATTCTCCTGAGACGTCGCCTCTTCTCGCGATCGACAGCTCGTGGTGGTGAAAAGTGAATATTTATTTCCTTTTTGGGATACCGATTCGATACATGTCAATAGTCACGTGTAATCACTCGACTTCACCACATCCTTCCCTAAGGGCCAGGCGCATATCTTCCACCTCACGCATCTTGCACGGGGAACGTTTTCACTGATCCCCGACTTCTAGCGGCACGGGAATGGGTGTCGGTTCGAGCATCGAGATGATCTCCTGCGCCTGCTCAAGTGTCGGACAGTAAGTAAATGCGGAAAATGTGTCTGGTCATATGTTGTAGCTTTGGAGCGTCATTTTGGAATCAAGTTTATGGATGAACATCCTCATCCTTCCTGAGGTCCTTCCACAGCTCCCTGACTAAACCAACCGCCAACCGGTACCTGGCATCTACAATGCGTTTCGGAATTCTCTCAGCTCCTCCAGGAATCCGCCAGATCCCCATCAATTTGCGTCTTTTGTCTTTGCTTGTAATTCAACCTCACTCGCATCAGCTCAGTGTGTCCCTATGATTTTCTTTCGTACTTAACTTCTGGCCAGGACACTTTGCGGCTGATCGCTACAGCATACGACTTCCTGCGACCTCTGAACGACCCCCGTAATCACACTGCCCGGCTGGAAAATATTGTATGACATTCGGGACGAAACAATCTGCGTACCACCGACACATTACGATTATCTCTTCACAAAGTCGTTGAACTCCCAGGGTTCGAATGTACGTGATTCGGATGACAATGGCGTGTGAAACTTTTCCGCAACTTTTCCGAGAGTCACTTTCACTCAACTTCAACCTGGTTTTCACAAGTCCTGCCGTGACGCGTGTTGTGTCGGGCATTCAATCCACCAGCCAAAATGTACGCAATTCGTATGTCGTAGGTCTGTGGAACAGTTCCGGGCGTAGTTTTCCCCTTCTGTTGTGGCAATGTGTGTTTCATGGACGGTGTAATATAAACATGAGAACTCTGAGGACCTCCATAATTTTTTTTCTCATATTTTCGCCCGAATAGCCATGGCTAAAGGACAGCATATCGTCGATGAACATATTCCGCTTCAAACTGCGCTGCAACAAAAGGGTGAGGGCTCGGCGTCCGCTGGCAACGAAACCACAATCTTGACGGGTACAAAGTTGGCTATTGTCTTCGGCGCCATGTAAATCACCCATCTCAATTTCCTTCACCAGCAGGCTAATACTTGAAAGGATGCTCACACTTCTATTGATTGCCTTCGATCAAACAATTCTGGGTATGTTTTCAGCTTTCCATCGGAGATTCTCACACATTTTATCCTTCAGCCACTGCATTACCTCGCATTGCATCTGTAAGATCGCTGCCTCAGACATCATCGAACTTTGCTGATTTAAAATATACCTTAGGATTTCCAAGCCTTTTCACTTCAAGGCTGGGTTTCATCATCCTTCGTACTTGCGCAAAGTACGTCCCGCAATAACAGCAGGGTCATTTACTAATAAGACGAGCCAGCCGTGTTCCTCTTATTCTACGGTCAAGCCCTCCGCATATTCCCCGCAAAGTGGGTTATGCTCACGGCGATTCTCACCTTTGAACTGGGATCCCTGGTATGCGGGGTGTCCAAAAACGTGAACCAGTTGATAGCGGGCCGTACGGTATCTGGTCTTGGAGCCGCAGGGATATGTGGGTCTCCATCGACGCCTTTGTGTATCGTTCACATATGATTTCTCTCAAGTCGTGGCGATGGTCCAAGTCATATCGCAAATTACGCGTCTTGAAGATCGGCCGAGGTTGCTAGGGCTGTTCGGCGCAGTCTTTGGCTTGTCGTCGATTATAGGCCCAATTATTGGTGGAGCCCTCACCGACCATGTACGATGCTTCTTCGTATTTTATTCCAAGAGCTCACAATACGGCAGGTTACCTGGCGCTGGTGCTTCTTCATCAACCTCCCTATCGGCGGCCTTTCCATGGCCGCAGTTTTATTCCTCCTCAAGGCCTCGCCTCCGCTGGGCTCAGACCCAAATAAGCTTCGTTCGTGGAGAGATACACTCCGCCAGGTGGGGCAGCTGGACTTCGTCGGTTTGACTCTCGTCGCCGGCGCGGTAACTAGCGTTGTGCTTTCCCTCCAGTGGGGCGGAAACACGAAGGCCTGGAATGACAAGGCTGTGATCATCGTGAGTTTGATTCAATTTATTATATCCGAGGTATGCGGGCTCTTATTTTATTATATCAGTGTTTCGTCTTCTCCGGAGTGCTTTCCATCGCATTCATTTCGTGGGAAGTATTCCGGGGCGAACGAGCCATGGTTCCAACGACAATCTTTAAATCGCGGTCAATGTAAGGTTTCTTCACCAGATGTGTCATGATATGGACACTAACAAGTGCGATAGATACGCCATAGTCGCATACAGCTTTCTCGCTCGTTTCTCTCTCTTGCTCTTTTCCTATGTAGGTTTGCCGCTGGCGTTGTGGTATCATTCCTAACGACGGCATACCCGCAGTATATCCCCATCTTTTACCAGGCGGTCAGACACCGCAGCGCCACCGCGTCCGGAATCGATCTCCTCCCCTTCCTGCTCGGAGTCGTCGTGTCCATCATTGCCAGCGGACAAATTGTGGGCAAGCTCGGCTACTAGTGCGTCACTGTCCACGTACTCAGGATAGTTGACATTTAGACTGAACTTCTTCTAGCTGGCACTTCCTCGTCGTGTCCCCAATACTGCTTGCCGTCGGTTCGGGACTCCTCTACACGCTCAATCCAACCACGTCGTCCGCGAAAATCATCGGCTTCCAGATCCTCGCGGGCGTGGGCACCGGAATGGGCATGCAGAACGCATTGCTCGCCATCCAGTGCGTCATCTATCCATGCTTTTCTATCCACGCTAAGAAAACATTGTGACACAGAGTCGAGTTCAAAGACAACCCCTTGTTGTTGGGCCAAGCGACCAGCGTGACCTCGTTCGGGCAGTTCCTCGGCGGCACCCTGGGGCTGGGCGTCGCAGAGCCAGTCTTCGCATCGGAGCTAAGCAAGTATTTGCTGCGCTTCGCGCCGGAGGCACCAGCGGCCGTCGTGAAGGAGTCGCCCACGGCCATCTACACGGACTTGCCAGCGGAGGTGATCCCCGGCGTCGTGCGCGCGTACACGCAGAGCCTGCGGATCGTCTTTGTGCTCGGCGTTCCCGTCGCGGGGCTTGCGCTTCTGGCGGCAATGTTCATCCAGAATATCCGGATTTTGGGGACGCCTGTCGGCACAGACGGAGAGAAGGGTACTGCGGCAAAGGTATTGGCGGATTGAGTCCTGGATGGGAATCCGTACCTGTTGAATGATTCACTCGTACTTCACACTCGCTTGCATCCTCGACATTAGTTTCAGACCATTTACGAGAGCAAGCAGGTTGTATCTTGCTTTCAAGCTCTGCTATTCGTAAACGACTCAACAAATTACTTGATGCAATTCTGAAGTGACGCTTTTCATCCTTTACTGTCAAATCTGTGCGCACGTATCTTCGGAGGATCCTCATGCCGAGGATGGTAGTCTGGGGCTCCCAGGGAGTTTCGTTAGGATGTCAGCTTGAGAGTGGTCATATTACGTGTATATCCTCCGAGCCAAGATGAGTCCCACTTTGAAGCCCGATGACACGTGTATCCAGCCCAGGGTACACGACGATAAAGTGATGCGGAGAATGCGATCACATCACGTGTGCGCGATGCTCACAACTCTTTTAAGCTAGATTATAATCAAAAGAATTATAGAAGATGTCCTGAGTCTGACTCCGAGGCTTCCGCGCTCGCTCGGACTGGACCCTGAACCCCAGAAATTGTCGCATAGATACTCAAGTATGAACATAAGAACCCGCAAAGCACAATATTGATCATATTCTAGCAAAACAAAAGCAGAATAGGGCGAGCCTATGCCGTACTACCAGTGTCTAAGTGGTACATGAATTCTACTCGGAGACGCGTATACAACCAGTAATACACCGGGGGTGTAGATTAACCCCGAAAGAAAATGGTGGAATGAAAGTATGGCAAGGAAAGTATGTATGTCATCTGAAATGCAGAGAGAAAGGAAAGGTAGGTCATGAGGTCGTAAGGAGCGGGGCGTGGAGGCTGCAGCTACTGTCCGTGTAGCGCAGGAGGTCCGGACGTATATACATAACGATGGGTGGACGGAGATGAAACGATGAGCAGACGCAAAACGGTGCATACAGAGCGGAGGGCGGAGATCAGGCTATGCAGTGTGCGACTCCCCCTTGACGTCGATCCAGACCCAGCCGGCGGCGGTCTTCGTCTTTTTCCTGCCGCGGACGAATTTGGGAAGGGAGAGATGCCGCTGACAGAGGGTGGACGCGCGCGGATTTTCGGGGGTGCCGGGGGCAGGCACGGGGAGGTTGTGGCTGTAGTCGGAGCGGTCGAGCACATCGCTCGGAGAAGCCGGGGCGGGGACTGGCCGCGCTTTTCGGAGGCGGCGGGTCGCAGGCGGTGTGCCGGTGAATAGAAGACCTGGGTTTCACGGCTCAGCAGATGCGGGGCAGCAAAGTAGCGGGGCATACGCACGGGAGTGACTTGGGGTGTTGGGTGCTTCGAGCGCAGACCAGGTGGACGACGACTCGTCGTCCATCTCGTTTTCGACCGTGATGTAGTTCGAGGTTGACGTGGTAGTCACTGAAAATGCGGAGGACTAGCACATAAACGTTAAAATACGGATGGGAAACGTGGTCAGGGAGCGCACCATATTGCCCTCATTCTCGTCGTCCATCCCGTTAAACTGCCCGCCCTCGAAGAAGCCCTCATCGCTGACGTCGTCTCTGATTTCTCTCTTGGAGTCTTGCATCCACATATTGGCAAACGAGGTCCGGGGATCGAACGCGAAATCAGTATCCAGCTCTTGAAAGCAAGAGTAGTAGCGATTTGCGTTGTGCGCTTTGCCGAGCATCGAGCCGCGCAGGTACACGTCCAGGCCGTCAAGAGTAGAAGACGTTTGCGTCCGCCCGCGCATGGGCCGATTCGGGAACAACGTCGACTCCCCGAACAGGAAGTCATGATTCTCGCGGAAGAACTGGAGCGTTGCGGTGTTCTCGGATGGGGGGACGACGGAGGGGCCGATGGTGAGCACCTGGGAGCGATTGTCACAGGCATCGGAAGGCGAGTCGGGAGATTGCGCGTTTCGCGAGGATTCCGAGAATCCGGCGGTGGAAAATGTGAGGATGTCTTTCTCTTCGGGGTTCCAGACCACGGCGAAGGTCAGACCAGATTCAGGCGGCACTACCTCCGACCAGCGATGGTCATCTGAGCAAGCGATGCTTGTAGCTACGGTGCTAGGGGCTTGTCGTATTGTTTCGAAGCTCTGCAGAAAGGGTCCCGGTTAACAAAGACAAAGGAATTTCGACAAACAGGAAGGCGAACCTGGAAGGAAGACACTGAGGCTGTACTGGAGAGAAGGGGTGACTGGCTCTTCATTGTATCGAGCCTATTGTTTGCGAGGTCCTATTGTGTTACAGATACACGAGACAAAGACGCGATTGTGGGCGCTGAAATGAGGCGCGTCAGACGCGTTGTGCACACTAATGCGATAGCCGAAATTTCGACGGAAACAAACCTTTGACTCCAGAGTGCGAGAATGAGGGGGATGGCGCGCGAGAGAGTATGGGTGCCCTGCACACGGCTGCGATCAAGACTTGAAGCTTGAAGAAAGAAACGCGCAAGCAGCTGACATAACTTTTCTACGAACGCACATGTGAAGGCAGGTACCCCATCCAGTAATGTGACGGAGGGTAATTTCGACAATTTAGAGGTGGTGCCGGCATGATATGCGGACTCAATCAAGCTTTCAAGGCCTATCGTGACCCGGTAGTGCACGGCATTAGCATACTGCCCAGGATATCACCTTCAATCACTGCGCGTTGTTAAGGGTCGCATGCGGTACCTATGAGAACCATCGCCAAATAAAGGGAGATCATTTGGAAGAGAGCCCGACATCGAGAATGAAGCAAAATGAATGGGAGGACGGCGGATTCAAAACCACGTTGAAGACATGAGGTTAGTGCACCTTTTTCTTTGCCCTTTCGCAGTACCAGGCAGTACCCAGGTCGAAATAGATATCAGCGGATCAGCATCGGAACCGCTCTTTTGGCCCGTCGGGCCCGACGGAATTGATGGCACCGAGGTTCCTGTGGAGCAGACGTCACGACACAAAGGCATCATGCACATAAAGTTGCTGAGAGTGGCTAGATAGTCGGTACGTAAAATAAAGCTTCCGCCTGCAGCTGGGATGAATAAAGCTAGGATGAAGGCTTGAACGAAACCAGCTATTTTATGTTGCAACGGAGTCGTAAAAATTGAACGAGATCCCCGAGTCGTTTACGGCTTGATGCTGCGCTTCGTATGCAATCGCAGAAGTAGAATGACCGTTCGACGATAGCACTTGGAAGAAAGATTTGATCCCGAGATTAAGACGCCGCATGGTTTGAGCGAGCTGCACATTCAGTACCATCCAGGCCTATCCAGACCTGCCCGAGATGAGGCCACTAATATTGAGCCCGAGTTGGCCACGCCTCGGAGAGGGTGATTGGTAACGCCGACAGCTCGCTGGAGATTATCTGTCGCCCGAGTATACTCATCAGGCAGGAGGTTTGAGTGAGGCAAGCTCGAGGCTGAAGTGAAAACTATTAGGAATTCCTCCGAGGCACATGACAATAATTTGTAGTTTGTTTTTCATCTGACGGAAGAGGAAGACTCACTGGCCTCAGGCACGGCGCGAGGGCGGAACTTGCAGACTCTGGAAATCAGGGGATTCCTCGCATGCCAATCTGGAGCTTGAGAAAGTACGAGTCGGCGGCGCCCACGTGCATCAGCGATTGACAGCCGGTGATGGCCGGACGATTGGAACTCCGCTTGATGGCTCCAATCGGGTCAGACCTTTTTGTAGTTGGTTTCGGCAAGGTTTCGGGCCAGAATTACCGTTTCACCTTCAAGTTCCAGAATCCGCCGCTCGAAGGTGTCATCATTTCTCTTCCCATCTCTCAATGTCACGCTCGCAGTGTTTCTTAGGACCGTCTGCCGTTGACAGCTGGAGCGAAGCAACTTTTACATTCGTGAGGTCCGTCGGGGGCAAACCGCTTCCGCACTGGTAGAGTACTGATGTGCAGAAGCTGCTCTCATAATAACGACCATTGTGAAAGATCGCCAACTGACAATTTCTTAATAGACAAGAAATAAATACGCGCTTTCAAGTAAAATCAGCATTCTCAACAACGCACCTGGGAGCAGTTTATTCTTCCTGGCCATAACAGATCCCGTCTTTATCATCTCATTAAATTTTCTGTTGCAGATTCGTTTCGCCTGCCACCACCGCAGCCAAAACGCAGCCTGAGCGCTGAGCTCGAACGCGTCTTACATTCATCCATGCTGTTCCATGGCCTTGCAAGCGGCGTATCCTGCGCCTTCCCAGTATCGTGGACACAAAAAACCCACGGGGGATCGCGCCTCATTTAACATCAATTCAGCCATGGCAAGCTCGCAGTGGCCGCTGCGCATCCCAACGAAAATGGGCAACTTTCCGCCATGACGAGCCGTTCAAGATCACCTCCTCCGACCTGCACATCGGCGAAAATCCCGGGGATGGCTTAGGTGCGATCGATGATTCAAATAGCACGCGGCTCGTGCGCTCGATTCTCCGGGACGAGCAACCAGATTATGTGTGAATCTTTGTCTCGCGGCATGATAAACCAATAATAATCGCCTTTCAGGGGTCTGAATAAGGACTTGGTTGAGTCTCCCTCCCGGGTCTTTATATACGCTAATGATAATCGCTTTTCAGGGTCCAAGCTTGTGTGAGCCTCCGCATCCCAACATCAGTGGTCCCATAATCGATTTTTAGGGTTCTAAATAACGAATGAGGAGTCGATCACCACGGACTGGTCGATTTAATTTGTTGGGCTGACGAGGCATGATCTGATGCAAGGAGCACTTCACCTTTCTCATCGACGGGATTGTGGTGCTTTTGATTGAAGCCGAGGTGCCGTTTTCCTCGTCTTAAGCGGTAGGGCACATCCTGGTTTTGTTCGCCGTAATAATTCTATCAAATCCTCGAGCCCCGGGAACTATCGGCTTGCTCTTCGTTATCTGCGCAACTCCATCCGGTATGTCTCGGTGGACGTCCGCGGCCTCGCTGAATCCAACCGTAACCAACCCACTAATATTGCGGTTCTTTAATTCCCGTGGTATGCACTTCTCCCTGGTTCTCCTCGTATTGCTGGGTATCTACGTCGTAAATCACAGGTGCAGCGTCGTCAGATGTGAAAGCGCTCCCAGACTGAATGGATTCATCTGTCGCGAGGTGGATTGTAACTGAAACTGCCTGGATGACCGCGGCTTGGGGATTTGCATCCAGGCGCGCGGGCTTACGCGTTTGTGCACATCGCACGGTAAGCATGTAATTCGCTGCTACAACCACGACGGGCTCATACACGATGGCACGTAATCCACGCCGTGAAGCCTATCCTCGATAATCCCGACCTCAACCCTACGCACTTCATCTCCACTGCCGATGTCTGCGCTGAGGGGAATTGGGCGTACGTCGAAGAGATATCCTCGGCAGCGGGTCCGTGCAGGATTCTATCGATAACCGACCATCTGCGGGTCCATTTCTGCAACCTTGTCCGTTCTCGAACTGGCCGCGGCGCGCGCTTGATTTGATTCCACCCTCACCATCTCTGGCAGTATCCAAATAACACCATATCTTCGTGGAATTATGCATTCTATGCCCTCACCACACACGCTGCCGGCGACGACGACGAGCTTATAGAGGTACCAGAATCTTTACTGGGGCGGGAAATCCACTGCGTTCTTGGTTTTGTGAACATATTCCATCCTATAGTATCAGACTCGGAAGGGAGCGATCATCTTCCCGCCCACACAATCACCGAACCCTTCTTTGCACGCAATTAGCAACTGCGCGCCGTGCCGCCCACGGTTTTGCAAGTGAGTGCTCAATACATTTGATGACTGAATTCATCCAACTTCGAGGCGTCTCTCCGACTCTCAAGGTGCCCGGTCTGTCGTCTTCTACATCCCGCACGTCATTCAAAATAAGGTAGGGCCGAGTACAAGCACTGTCAACGTTCCAAATATAGGCAAATTCCCGAAACAGATGCACTAGATAATTAGCGGTATGATTGGGGCATTCCCAAGACATGTATCTACAGATTCCTTGAAGGGATAAGAGATACACTGCCGGCTGATTATTTGTGGTATTTGTTTCGAGAATTAGCCTATATTTGGAATGCTGGCGGTGTTTGTATGGCCCCTACCTTAACAACTTAGAACAGAGCTGTAAACCTATGACATCTCGTTGCAGTGCATGCCAGCGGCTGTTAGGCTAAATATATATCTTGATATGCGCCGACCCTCCCTCGTAACTCACTGCCTCTCACCCCCTCATCCGACTTGGAGCCACGAACATGGAAAATCCAAACATTGCTCCAATATTGAGTTCTGGCAGTGAACCCTCAGCATTCAGGTAACACAATAACAGATCGCAGTGGCGAACGATTTTTGAAGCTCTTTATTCAGCCTTCCAGTCGGCCGCATGTTTGAGAATGCGACTCGATTCGGCATTGAAGGTTCGCAGTTTACAACAGTGGCGGGGGATGTGAATATACACCAGACACCGCCATTCCTTGGTATGCAGATTTCCTTTCTTTTTTTCTTCAATGAAAACTTGGAAATGACCCATGGTACCCATGATATTCAGCTCCGACTCAAACGCAGTCAGCTCCAATAATGGTACCTCACCGTAGCACTTCCTTATAGCTTCTGATCAGACGGACCTCGACAGGATAGTACTGTGGCAGAAGTTCATCCAGACAGCCACGTATATTGCAGTCATTTACAGTGGAAAGGTCGCGGATTTCCTCTGTATGACCCGCAACCACAACCGAATCTTCCGGAAGAATATCGACGACGGGGTATTTCGATCGGTGATGTCGGCAGCGTCACACCAGAAGGTATATTCGACTTTTATTTCAACGTCTACCTTCCTTCGGACCACCCTATCAATGAAAACCTCGTTCCTGACAACTTTGTCCAATTACCGCTCTATGCTGGACGAGATACAATTCACCAGGACCACCACCCAGGAGAGCATTGTTCGACAGTTTCTGTTCGTGAGATAGGCCATGGATTTCTGTCTGGGTATGTTCCATTACCGTCCTGATGCGCTCGATACATGATATATTTATGACTTCTAGCCAGTTTCCGGCGCAGGAATTCCGGTTCAACTGTGTTGGCCCTAGCGGCACTGTGTTGGCTCTCCCACACGGCTCACATTTCGAGAAACTCAAGAACCTCGACAGCTTGCGACGCTATGCGGCCGAACATGCAGACAACTGGTACAGATACATCAACGGTGTCAGAGGACGTGAACTGGAGAATGGTTCGCTGTATCTGATCACAGGATGCGAGAAATCACAATCCTGGGGTATTGCTTCGTTCCAACACGTTGCAGACGAATTCTCCCTCGCATTTGAACTTACCACGGACGGGGACGATGCAGCACCAGTGCTGCAACACTGCTGGCAAAGAGGCACACCTGCCTTCACAAAGAACTCTGCCCCCATGCGAAGTAACGGAATCCGGCCGCGTAATCAAACAACATTTATCCAGGGCTTCAAGATCGCACTCGGTCTAGGAATCTGGGCTCGGATTTTCGGACAGTCTGAAGTTTCCGAGTTCGTGGATTTTGGGTCCAATTCAGGAAATAATAGTGGTGGCTTTGTCCCATACAGTTCCCAAAACTCTCAGTTTTCGTGGACTTTGGGTATTTTTCGTGGTTCCTCGTCAACAAGTGGGCAGAAGCGCCAAGGGGATACCATTTTACAAGATATTTCCCCTTCAGAGGTCACTCATTATCCTGCCTTCGTTTACGGTCTGTGCTAAGCAGAGGCCTCGCCAGATTTTCCATCCGTCTCAACTGATCTTGGGATATCTTCTCAACAAGGTGCCGCTACTTTATTTTGTATGCCGATAATACTAAATGTTTTCAGGCTCCTCAGGCAGCGGTTCTGATAGCACACGATGATGACTGGTCTGATATTCTGGATCATGTACGCCTACTCTTCTGCCGAAATTATTTTTGAATAATTCCGAGCAATCCATTTCACAGGATGGGCCAGCTCCCAATTCGGATCAGGTGGAACATGAAATAGCAGAACGGTTCTCTTTGACGGAGGAAAATGGTTGGTCTCTAATTCAAATACCTGTCCTGCAGTTGATTGATATTTCCTCAGGTGCTGTCTTTCTCGGGCCGAATGCGAGGCACGAGGAGGAGAGGGTGTTGGAGCATACTTCTTCTGTTGTTGTGTAAGGCCATTCTGCTGGCGAAGAATCCAACTCACTTCTTTTGAAAAGCAATGCTCTTCACGCTGTCAACCGCCACGAAGATGCGGTGCACGCCAACGAAGAAGCCGTCAGGGTTTATCGCAAGCTTGCCGAGATGGACCCCACCGTCAGCAAGGATCTTGCCAATTCATTGTATAAACTGGGCACAGATCTTAGCATCCTCGGCCGTCACGAGGATGCGCTGGGCATCAAGGAGAAGGTTGTAGGGCTTCGCCGTAAGCATGTGGAGACAGACCCAACTGCCAAACAGGGCCTTGCGGATTCGTTGCAGATTTTGGCCGTAGATCTCCGTGCCGTTGGAGGCCACGAAGACGCGTTGCGCGCTGATGAAGAGGCGGTTGGGCTCTATCGGACCTTTACAGATGATCGTCGGTTTATTGTGGAGAATTTTGCCAACACTTTGCGCTCTTTTGCGAGAGATCTCAGCACTGCAAACCGCCACGAAGAAGCGTTGCAGGTTGACGAAGAAGCCGTGGGGCTGTACCGCAAGCTGGGTGACCCTGCTTTCACCAAGGATCTCGCCGTGTCACTGGTAAACCTAGGCGTCGATCTCAGCGCCGTCGGCCGGCACGAAGATGCGTTGCACGCCGACGAAGAAGCCGTCAAGCTTCATCGCAAGCTTGCGGCGACGGACCCCACTGTCACCAAGAATCTCGCGCAGTCCCTGCATAACCTAAGCAGAGATCTCCGCGCCGTCAAACGCCACAGGGATGCTGCACGGGCCGACGAAGAAGCCGTCGAGCTTCGTCGCAAGCTTGTCGAGACAGACGCCACCGTCAGCAAGGATCTAGCACAGTCCCTGCATAACCTAGGCATCGATCTCAGCGTCGTTAACCGGCGCGAAGATGCGCTGCGCGCTGATGAAAAGGCTGTCAAGCTTCGTCGCAAGCTTGCGGCCACGGACCCCAGCGTCACCAAGGATCTTGCGTACTCACTGGACAACCTAGCACATGATTTTCGGGCTGTCAACCGCCACGGGGATGCTGCACGGGCCGACGAAGAAGCCGTTAAAATCCGTCGCAAGCTTGCAAAGACAGACTCCACCGTCACCAAGGATTTAGCTTGGTCGTTGTACGCTCTCGGTATAGATCAACGCGCCGTCGGTCGGTACGAAGATGCACTGCACATAGACGAAGAGGCTGTTGAGCTCCGTCGCAAGCTTGCTGAGACAGACCCTGATATAAGCAGCAATCTCGCAGATTCACTACAAAACCTAGGATTTGATCTCAGCGCCGTTGACCGCCACGAAGATGCGGTGCGCGTCAATGAGGAGGCTGTCGAGCTTTATCAAAAAATTGCCGAGCCCACTGTAACGCTGCAAGCGTATCTTGGTAACTCACTGAAGATTCTCGCCACATCCCTCCATGCTCTGGGCCGCCACGACGATGCCCTACTTGCTCATGAGAAAGGGGACCAGATTCATCGTAAACTGGCCGAGCAGGACCTCGCTTCCACTGCTGACGTGGTGCACGACCTCGCTCTCGATTTCCGCCAAATAGGCCGTCGCGACGACGCACTGCGCGCCGAGGAGAGAGCTGTAGAGTTGTACCGCAAGCTCGTGCAGACGGAGCCCGCCCACAAAAAAGATCTTTGCGAGGCTCTGGAATTACTTTCAGGGGATCTGCGCGCTGTCGGGCGGGAGGAAGAGGCGGCGCACATCGATGCCGAGGTGATTGAGCTGGAAGACCCGGTTTCGGAGGGGCCCAGTTTAGTCCAAGTCGCAGATCTAGCTCAAAGGTACGTCTCAAGGGCCTGGAGGTGTAGATGGGAAGAGTCTGATGACAATTCACAGTTTATACGCGGTTCTCGAAAGCAGTCCGACAGAACCTGCAACAGCCTCGTGGCAAGAAGCAGGCGATGAAAGAACGAGGAAGTTGAAGGAACTGAAAATGGGAGCCCATCGTAAATTCTTCGGCACGCAAGATGTGAAGTTCGGCACACACCTTGCGTATAAGTAGGATACAATATTAATGTCGAGCCTTAACCTGTAGTGACGGTGTAGTTCAATGTAGTCGTGTAGTCGAGGATCAAAGTGTGTATGCAGAGAGAGCGAGACGTCGCTGCAAGAGAAGAGTGGCGATGATCAGTCTTTCTTCTCGACTTTCACTACCATTTGAAAGCAACCATTCTGATTCTTTCTCTACCTCCCTATGTAATTCTCTCGATGGTGCTACTATTGCATTGCTGGTCGTACGAACCCACAGGCTATCTTTTTTTCACGCCACCTCGTCCTGAGAATGGCGCAGCTTTATTCCGCACTTGAGAGTAGAAGCTCTGCTGCCAAACGGATCTCGCGAATTTCGCTCGGATGGTAGTCTCGCCCGTGCCCGCCGTCACGGCCTGTTCGCGCGTTCTGGGACTGATAGCGGCCAGATATGTCCTGCTATGGCGTCCGCTCACCACACGGTATCTCAGGGACTCGTTGGCGGGCTAGATATCTACGCTTCACTCCGGATACACCATCCCCATGTTCGAGCGGTCACGATAGCTCACCAGATGACGCGAACGATGGCGTACTCCAGTACGTCTCCTCCACCATTCCTCTTGCTACCGCTCAGCCTCACAGATCAATGAATATAGCGCTCATCTTCCAGAGACATCAAGCGCAAGTCGCAATTGTATTCCATAGCGGCCGGGGTTTTGCTGCCCGATACGCCCAGCACATCTCAATGCATACCCGAGTACCATCATGCTCGCTCTCTCATCAAGCGTCACACATTCGGACGTTCCGATCCACGAGCGACGTGCTTACCGCGTACTTTCCGCTGGCCCCCTGCTGTTACGCGCAGGGTTACAGTTTGGCCGGTAGACGTCGCGATGTCGTGACGCAGCACTCCGTCGCGACACGACTTTTTTTCTTGCCCTGCCCAAGACTCCCGAGACGGTGCGGTGCTTGCGGAGTGCACGCACCGCGGATATCGGGAGCTGGGGCACGTTCGATCGTCTCACTCGACGCATCTTGTCTTCCTTTGATTCGCAAACCTCTTACTAACCTAAGTGCGCAGAATCCCGATGATACCAAGGTCTTCGAATTCATCCGTCAAGAACCAGCAGCATTCACCCGGTCGAGACCGCCCGGACCATCTCGCGCTAAATCCGTTGCTAAGACGCGGGCCGTGCACGTCACCGCCGCCCCTCCCTCTCCTCGCCCATCAACTTCAGCCGCGCCGCCCATCTCCACCCCTCTTTGCTTCCCACCCCCGACGCTGTTCCCTCGCCCCACCGCCTGGATTCGGGCCTGCCCGCAGATGGCGCTTTCCCTCACGCCTCCGACGCAGGAAACACCCCAGCGCCACCCGCCTGGATTCGGGTCCAGCCAGCATATCGCGCTTATCCCCGCATGCCCAAACTTCCCAACGCGGCCCCGTCCCGCAGCCGCAAATCGCGTGCGTTGTCTGCTGGGTGCGAGGTGTCGTGCATGCGGAATTCGCGAAGGCTGCTGCGACCCTCTATGCTCCGCGGCGCGAAAGGGGCCATGAATGCACGACGCTGGACTTAAGTCTACTCAGCGCTGGCATCGGCGTGGTAGTGCCGCGCGGCGGCGGGACTGCATGGGTGGCGGTGGCGGCGCCCAGTACCTTGCTGAGGGGAACCCGGGGCGGAACGTGTGGAAGAGATCGAGCGTGTAGGCGGTGCTGGTGCCTCCTCGTGAGGAAACCGAGGTGGGACTCGCGAAGTTGCCACGCAGTGATCTTGGTGTATGTAGTCCTCGTTGAGTAGTGCCGGACCTCTTCCTGACGAACTCGAGTCTCATCATGTTATGTACTCTTCGATGATTTCATTCTTCTGCCACATTCTTTGTCCTTCACACTGTAATGAGACCGCGCTAACGTGAACGTGGGCAACATGAGTGACCACCGTAGCCTTGCATCCACGACTTGTGATCCACGACATGAGGCCACTCCTTGGTCCACTCTATTATCAAAGCCGGTGACTCAACAAATCATCAAGTCCTGACCACCAAAAACTGCTCGGGCACATCCGGCCCATCGTACCTTGCGAGCACGCGCTCGGCGACGAGCTCCCCCGCGTCGTTGCGCCGGATCTCCCGCTCGACCTGGGCACGTCAGATGGTGTAAGAAACGGGCGACGACGATGCGCACCTTCCACACACGCGCGTTGCACCCGAAGCGCGCGATGGTGTCAGGGCAGCGGCGCACGATCGCGAGCGCCTCGGGCGCCTTGAGCACGGCGCCTCCCCCCGTAATCCACTCGTCGTCCGCGGGCTGGCCCTGGAAGTTCACGTGCACGGCGGTGAGCGCGCGCGCGCAGGCCAGGCAGTCCGCGAGCTCGCCCTACATGTCCGGTCAGTCAGCTCAATGCGACACGGAAAAGCAAAGAGCGCACGAGAGACGCGGGGTCCACGACGACGAACAGCTCGCGCAGCGCGGGGCAGCGCGTGCAGAGGTCTGCGATGACAGGCAGGGCGACGCGCATGCGATGCACGGACACGCGCGTGAGGCGCGCGCCGTGCGCGGAGACGAGCGCACGCCAGAACGCGTCCGTCGCGGGGGTGGGGCGGACGCTGCTTGTGGCGTAGAGCTGGAAGATCTCGAGCGGCGCGCGCGCGAGGAGGGTGGGGACGCTCGCGAGCCATGTGTCGTTGGGGATGCTGAGCGTGAAGGATGTGAGGCGCGTGAGGGTGGCGTCCGAGGCGGTCCAGGCGGCGAGCTGGGCGATATTCTGCATGCACGCCAGGGGTGAGAGCACGCGCAGGGGGATGCAGTGCAAAGACGCACAAATTTTGCGGAGAGACCTTCGAGGGCGAGGGCGCGGAGGCCGGCGGTATTCTGGGTGAGGACGGCGTGGATGCCGAGGTGGCTCACGCGCGGGCAGCCAGTGATGGAGAACTGCTCGAGGTGGGTGAGGTGTGGTGCGAGGGACGCCAGTACGCTGTCGGTGACGAGCGGGGACATCTGGATGCGCAGTACGTATGATAATCACCGATGAGGATCGCGCGACTGACCTTGCATATCAGCGTTAAGCTGCGCAGTGTCGGGCTTGTGCGGGCCATCCAGGACGGCAGCTGCGCCACGACGTCTGCGCTGGGCATGATCAGCGATATCCGCTGGAGCGGAGGAAAGCTCGCGAGAATGGACGCGTCGTAGTGGCCGTCGCTATGGCCGTTGATCTCCAGCTCCGCGAGGGACTCTGCCGAGCGGAGCACGGCCAGAATGGCAGAGTTTAACGCGCCATCGCGGGTCCAGGTACAAGCCTGCAGACGCACGCAGTTCTTCAGGCCGGCGACGACGAGTTCGTCGAGATCGGCAGCACCCACAGACTTGGGAAAGTCGCGGATCTCTGCATCAAGTCAAAAATACGGCCGACACACAAGAAAGCGTGGTAGACCAAGCCTTAGGACGTGTTTCGCGAGGTGTGGGTAGCGCGCAAGCGTGGTGAATAGAGATACGACCTTGCAATGTCATCAGCATGTGTCCCAAACGGAAAGCGTGTGGCTTTGACAGGCCAGAAGACATGGCTTTCGGCTCGGCCTGGCCAGGGATAAGCCAAAATTTGTGTCCAAGACGTGAAAAGCCATGGATTCCTGGCCATTGGGCTCTGGCCATGAATTTTAAGAGGTAGGTCAAGCCGAGGGACACGATTCGTCAGGTCAAAGCCAAAAGTTGTGTCCAGGACGCGAAAACCGTGGTCTCAGGCCAAAGCCATGGCTGACTTGAGCTCCTGTCTAGCCATAGACTTCAAGAGGCACGAGCCACGACTTTCAGATCAAACCAAGGCCAGAACATAACTAGAAAAGTCTCACCTTCGCTTTTGCGTGCTTGTGCCACGAATAGATGGATGCCCGCTCGTACAGCCGGGGAATACCAAACTGATGGAACACCCTGTTGACGCGGCATGCGGCGGCAATGTGCTGTGGCTTCGGAAGCTGAGAGAGGATGTGAGGAAGGAGTTCTAGCGGGAGATCTAAAAATTCCATATCAGGATTGGGCGGTTGTTGGCGGCTGTATGTCATCGCCTTCGCTCCACCGTGACTTGCAAGCTCCTGCCCGAGGCATTCGCGATCGTGCGCCGTTGCCCCCACGCCATCGCACGCTTCGGCTGCAATGCGCATTGCCCCCCTCCCCCCTCCCTTTTTTTTTTACACCATCTGACGTCTCCAGGTCGAGCGGGAAATCCAGCGCAACGACGCGGTGGAGCTCGTCGCCGAACGCGTGTTGGCAAAGGATGGGCCGGAGTGCCCGAGCAGTTTTAGTGGTCAGGACTTGATAACTTGTCTTGCGGACTTGATATTGAGAGGAATGCCTACAATGGATTTCCGTGATCATTGCCTTCGCGCGGTCATTGCAGTAACCCCTTCGATTCGAATTCTCAAGACCGGGAGGAATCTCGGGTGGGTTCCTGAAGATATTTGCAATTCCCGCTCCTCACGTTTCCTCTCCTTCTGATGCCAGTGGACACGGAGAACAGCCTCTTCGATCAGAAACAAGACGACAAGTGGTGAGTTCCAGGATGATTCCTCAAGTTAGCAGTAAAATATTTTGCGCGCTCTTATCTCTGTCACTTCAGCCGCGGCCCAGCCTCGCCCGCCATTTTTTCTCGTCCTTGCCTACCATACTAATTCCATCTTTCTCACCCAGTGATTCTTGGCGATCTCGCGTCTGCGTCTCACGGCAGATAGTCACTTATAGTGGAGCTCAATAGCTCGTGGGCCAGACACAGCACGTCACCGCACACGTAAATGGGCCGAAGCTCGAATTTGACCTTTTCCAGATGACCTTTTCCAGATGATGATGGACGGTCTCGTTAACGTTGCGTTGTCTATGAAATCACTGCTCGGAAGCGGAGCCAATTCTAGGTAGCGGCCTCGTCGCACTACAGGATGGAGTATTGTGTCAACTGCTTGCACATTTCTTTCTTGAAGTTTCTTTAGTCTTGACCACAGCTTTGTGCAGGCATCCAATCTCCCGCCATTTCTATCAAAAGTTTGTTTCTGGCATGGCAAGGCAATCTGACGGTTGGTGTGGAGCCAATGTAATAGGTACAGCCGCCGTACGTTCCTCAACGGGACCCGGTTAATGTACTCCTCCTCCAATCGATCCATTGTTCTCGATAGGGGTTATTATTTAACTGTATTGATCCTCCAGGTCCCGTCGTTCCCGGAGTCTTGCAGAAATACTATCTCCTTCCTTTCCTCCCAAGGTTTGTTTCCGGCAGAAAACAAGGCAATCTGACGGTTGATGTGGCGCCGCGTCACAATAGAAAATCGATCCAACATCCGAGTTATTCTCGACAGGGGTTATTAACAGGAATTAATTCCACAAGGCTCCCACCGTTCCCTCCCACACGCCCCACCTTTCCCAATGTCAATCTTGCAGAAGCACTATCTCCGCCTCCCACGAAAAAACTTCTGCCTTTCCTCCCCGCTTCTTGTCTTCCCCGCCAATTACAAGAGCCATGGGTAGTTCCTTGAGCACCCAGTATGTGCCCAGTTGGCAGGACTCGTGTGCCGCCACCTTCAATTGCACCTCCGAGGGCCTCCTCAATAAGCTTGCCCAGCCCATTGCCGCCTCCGCTGCGTGCCTTGCCAATGGCAGCATGTCACCCGATGTCTGGGGCATAACGGCCAAAGTTTGCCAGGAAAACTGCGGAACAGGGATCCTCAGACAAGTGCGCTCACCCCACTCTTCTCATGATGACGGCTCACACAGCTGGAGTAAGAGCGTAGAATTTTCATCATCCGCCATCACTATTGCGACGTGGTTGCTGCCGTGGGTGGCCCTGATCGCCCAGCTACCCTTCGAAGCGAGTGGTTGGATGGACCTCCTGAGCGGCTTCTTGTGTGTCGGTAGCCCGGTCCTGGCCGCGTACTCCCTGGCGCTCACGGCATTCAATCGACACTACATCTCCCACGAATTCCGACAACTCAGAAACCGGGCGGAGCGAGAAACGCACAACCAGTACCATTACATGGTAGAACGAGTAGACGCGGCCGCGTTCATCCTCCAGGAGGCGCAGCAATGTCCTATGCGTGCCAATCAGAGGACGGGCGAAATTGCCAGTCTCATCGTCCTGAAGGACGAGGACGAGCGCATAGACAAACTTTTGGAAGACTGCCACTAAGGATCTTGAGAACACGCGCCGCGGCTTCACATACTCTTTCCTTGCTCAAGGTAAGATCGATCTATACGAGTGCCAATTCTGATACTGATGAACCGTCTACAGTTCTCCTGGCGTTTCTGACCTACTTGATCTCATTTATCGCGGCTGTCCATGACTCTCTTGGCAGCCCCGACGTTGGCCTTCAATATGCTTCCAGTACCGTCTGGAGTTGGATGTAAGCCTTTCCCGCTAGCACGTTGTATTCGTGAATAACACATAATCTACCTGCAGGTTCTCAATCGTCTTTGGGTGAGATTTCTTCCATTCTAACATCTCTCTCTGTCCGTGGGCTCATATCTTCCAGGTATATTCGTGTAGGCACACAATACAAGGCCGGCTGCATCAAGGCTGCTCTGACGGACAATAGGATCATGCCCGACCGTGACACTGCCGGGAAAGTTCAATACGTGTATCAAAAAGGCCTGTGTGCGAATGCCGACGTGTACATGCCTTTGACGGCTCCGGATCCGCCCCCACCGACAACCCCTGGCGCTAATCCTCTGGTACCGCATGCAGACCGATTGGTCCCGCTGTCCTCGACCAGCGATCACGACGACCACGATACCCAGTCGCTATTGGATACACAAGCCCCTTCCACCTCCATGACCAGCGATCAAGACGACCACAGCACCCAGTTGCTTTTGGATCCTCCCACCTGGTGGGGCTTTGATGTGCGCGGCGACGAAAGGAGGGAGGGACCGATCTTCACTTTCGCGCGCATCTTGACCTCCTTCGCGTGCACTGAACATGTGCGGCGCGGGTTCGCGGCGTCGATTGAAAAGTTCCGAGATCACACACCAATTCCAGAGGAACCGAAGGAGGCTGCGACGGCCTGTGGCTTTCACGCGCGAGAAGATCTCGTAGCGTTCACAACCTGGTCTCGAATTCCTACCCCCGCGATTCAATACATGCTTGGCGCCGCCATTGTCGCCCTGTTCCTCCAATGGGGCACCACCGGGGCTGCTATTTACGTGGCCTACAATACGCCTGCTGTTGGGCTTGGCTGTCGTTCCGGCAGCTATCTCATCTACGGCATCGCCGCGACCCTCTCCTGGGCCATGCTCGTCTTCTCCCATCTCGTCTCGCATGCATTCATGCAGCGACTCGAAAACAATCCTGATCGACCACGCAAGGGCGCTATGAGCGCACTCGCCGGCCTGGCGGTCATCACGCGGTTGATTGGCAAGGCTATCGCTATCAGCAACGCCTTGTGGCTCGTCGTGTCCAGCGTCCTGGAGGACATCGGGACGTTCGAAACCTGCTGGTGCGAGACCGTCGCCTTTCAATACGGCATGCATGGCTGGACACCCGTGTTCAAGATGGCAAAGGATCTTAGTGCAACCGCCCAGGGGATTTGGATAGGCGGATTCGTATTTTCGATCGCGGTAAGCGTATTAGTTTCAGGGTTCTTCGCGTACCATCGAGACTAGGCGCCGGGACTCTGTAAACGATTCATATACCTTTGTATATTAGTTTTTATCCATATTCTGTAATTGGGCCCAACTTTTACTCGTCCTCGTGTGGGGGTAGACGTCACTATGCTGCTCAAACTGTAAAATAAATGATTCGCGAGCAAGTTACCCGGAAGGCCGCACGCGACAGTTGCAAAATGAGTCGAGCGAGAGATGCATTGCCAAATGTTTGGTAAGAATCAGGCCAGGGATTATTTTAATAAGAGCCTCGAGAGATATCTACATCTAGCGCGAGGCACATGCGAGCGATTTTCCGCCAGATACATTCAGAAAGCGCGAAATATGATCTCGGACCGGGAGGCCGATTCCCAGGTCGTTGAACTCCGAGGCCAGCCGGCACAACTCGCCGCCGGCCTTATTCAAACTGCTTTCTTTGCCTTCGCCTTCGATCATCATCGAACAACGTGGAGAGTGAGTAGCTTGTCCAGATTATAATTTATAAGCCACACTTGGCTGCTTTGATTCGGTCTCGAGGATCATCTGTTGAACTCCTCCTCGAGATGTAATAAGGGATGCAAGTGCCATGACTGCCGCCCTGAGCACTTTCAGAACATTATCAGTGATTTCATGGCAGTCCACAGTGGGTTGGGATTCCAGGTGTGTTCATTTCATCGCGGCCTCGCCCTGTTATTCTTTTTTTTTTTTTACTATGCAAAGCAATCTTCAAAAAGTGCCAGCAGCTACCATTAGGGTGTTTCATACATACTATTTCGCGCCCAACTTGAGACCCGATTTCGACCTCAACTTGGCTCCAACTTGGGCCATCATTTATCGGAATTTGGCCCCGGAAAGTGCAATGGGTGGACCAAATCGAACGGGTGAAGTTGGAACACGAAGTTGGGGTCCAAGTTGGATGTCAAATCGTGGTCCGGACGATTTGACATCCAACTTCGAGTTCCGAACTATTTCATGTTCCAACTTCGCGCGAAATTGGGCACGAAGTTGGGTCCCAAGTTGGGCCCGAAATAGTATATATGAAACACCCTACTATTTGGGGTACTTAGAATGCATGTCACTTTGAGTAAAAGCTGATGCTGAGCATCTAATGTGGAAACCGAGGATGATGCAGTACTAGTAGTACGGTACTGTACATTTACTGGCAATCAATTTGAAGACACAGACTAATGACTCAGCTCCGCGGCTTGGCTTGAAGGGATATATACTGTGACTCATCCACAGGGTTTCAATGTCCCTCCTGGATGTTTTTTTGAAGCCGTACTTGCTGGGGTACTAGCAAGTGCAGGGTAAGCGCAAAGACAGGTGGCTGTGTCGTATTCCTAAATGGGACATCGGACGCCCGGTCCGAGATCCATATTTCTCGCGACTCGATTGTCTCTCGCGCTCGCTCTGAGCATACGTTGATACATCTCACGTTATAATTGCATACCTTGAAGCTCTCGCCACAACTATCTCTTGCTAGACTCTCGCCAAATCTTGCTGAAAAACTCAATGCATCTCTCGCTGAACTCATTTTGCAACTTTCGCGCAGATTCCAGGTAACTTCTTCGTGATTCATTTATTTTACAATTTGAGCAGCATACGTCACGAGTGGCGAGGCGCCGGATGCGCGCACGAGTGAGCGCCGTACTCCCGTATCCCAAACGTATGAAATTGGAATGTGCACCATCGGCGGTCTCCCAACGCACGCCCTCGTTCTCACTTCAGCCGCGGCCCAACCTCGCTCGCCATTTTTTGCCATCTTTGCCTACCATACTGACTCCGTTTTTCATGAACCTCTCCGCCCATCGCACCCAGTGACTCTTAACTATCTCGCGCCTGCAGAAAGGTTTGTTATTTTAACACAGCAAACCGCCACTGGGAAATGCATGCTCACTCGCTTGTAGGCCAAACGCAGCACGTCACCTCCACCTCGCGCAACTTTGGGAAGAATGCCGGCTCGAATGCACTAAAGATCATGTCCCAGTGGCGGGCATTACGCACAGACCTCAAAGTTGAAAATCGAGATCAGGTTGTGGCAGGCAGGCATAAGCGCACATACAAGTAAATAGGTTGAAGGTCGAATTTGACCTTTTCCAGATGATGGTGGACGGTCTTGTAATCCGTGAAATCCAGCACCACAGGCCTCTCATTGTCCTGCGCGATGTCAGTTCAATATGGATATCAACCAAGATAAAATGAGGACATACATTCCCGAAGAAAATGGATACGAACCCGAGATTAGGGCACAGTGCGAAAATGTGGGTGGTCAGACTTCGCAGTGTTTCATACTGGAGATCAAGTTCGCTGAGCTTGCTGCCGTGGGTGTGGAGAAAGGAAGTAGCGTGTGATACGTTGTCGGAGAGTGCCAGTCGTCGAAGCGATGGAAGCCTATAAAGCCGTCAAAATCTAAAGCAAGTTGAATTATCGAAAAAGTCTTACTCCATTGATTTGAGCGCAGTCAAAAATGTTGGATCGAGGTACCAAATTCGCAGCTCTACCAGGCTATTCAAGCCGTCGTGAGCCACAGTTTCAGAGCTGCAATCAAACTCGCTGGAACACTTCCAATCCAAAGATCGCAGTTGTTTGAAGTTCTTGAATACTGTTGGAGGTACCTGGAATTGCTTCTCCTCAACCTTCTGTGAGAATTCGCGAAGAGTAGAGCCAGCACTCTTCGCCATTGCTTCGAAAGCATCCCACGAAAGAACTGGCTTCTGCGAGATAGGGTACTCATGTTCCCTATGCATACTATGGTCCAGCCTGTAGGTAAAGAGATCCTGGTTGAACGATTGATCGGAGTAATGGAATCGCTCAAGGCCCGTGGTCAGAGACAGGATATTCAAAATATCAAAGGGCGTCTGGTATGCAGTCTCGAGCGGTCCAACGATAACACGGACTCGAGGTCCAATAGAGGGGTTTTTCTTGAGAAGATCAGAAAACTTGACCACGGTCACCGCGTTCAGTCGAACGTTCGCGTAATAATAAGGAAGTGCAAGTCTCTACATGTAACGGTCGGAGGATGGAAATGGCAATTCGAACACAAACGCACGTTGAAGGTCTTTGATACTAGTAACAATGAGAGTCTTCGCGGCCTAGGATTTCGATGGATATCATCTTCCAGCTCGGGGACGGACATTGCATAATATAATATACGCTTCCAGATGCCTTCTTGAACCATCTGAGATGCCGACTCCATGGGGGTGAAGGAGGGGTTCAGGCGTGGTGCAATATATGGAAGGGAAGAAGGAATTTCACTGCGCTGAACAATATTTTCCTTCCTAAAAGGGTGCTGCAATTTCTTGGGGCTACAAATAATTGATTTTAAAATTAGACGGCGCAGAAGAAAATAGGTCTCTGGAAACTCACGCCTCTTCCGTATATTTTATCATCGCTCGAAGATCGGGACGTTCCTTCAACTCTTTGAGAAACTCCTGTTGGGTATAGGAATGCGCTTCAAGCGGTTTCCTAATCTGGATGACCCGCAAAGGAGTTTCCTTTAGGATAGAGATAATTTGGGAGGCGTCGCTGCAAGTCGCGAGGGGGATGATGACCGTGTGCAGAGTGGTAGATTTCTTGAGAGCATCGATAACATTCGAAATTCTTCTCAGGAGGTATGGGCAATCCAGAATACACTAAAACGTTATCAAAATTAGTCGTTTTTGGTGCGCATCACGGAGCCATACCAGACGATCCCATTTCGAACAACAGCTCGCCAGGGCATCAAGGAGATTTTTCAACATTTTGTTTTGCAGATACCTCGAGTGGGACTCGCCGGCATCTCTCAAAATAAGGCGCGTTGGGTTTATCGATGGCAGGCCATTACACAGCCCGGCAGTCCCATCCGAAGCCCGGATCTCGAGGGATAGAAAGAGATCAGAGATATTTGGGGACGACTGCAGGATGGTACGCATCGGGGCTCCATAGCCGCCCTCAACCCGCAGCTTTTTAATGAATTTCCCCAGCTCCTCGTTGTCGGAGAGCGTCTCGCATAGTGCTTTGGCTTGAGCCTTCGAGCGGAGAATGACGACATTGTATAGGAGAGGAGTCCCGACGCGCAGCCACGCCTTGCACACCACCAGATAGGCCGAGCTGGATTCAGTGTAGGTGGCAAACGGCGACGCTTCAGATCCACTGTATGCGAAGTTCTCGTCGGGGACCTTCAATGCAGGGGACAGGATTTCGGAGATGATTTCATCCGGAAACGAGGGTGCGTGCGACATCTTCGATTTCAGCAGGTTATCGCGTTAGTATCGCGTCCACTGAAGAATCGCAAGAGCTATTTACGATTATGAACACTCCGTGTTTTGCTTTGAGGGATTGGCTTCGGCGAAATTCGACGCGTTTGACGGTTTGTGAAGACAGGTGGTTGGGCGGAAGACAGGAGAATTATGTTTGGCTCCCACCGAGAAAGTACATATGGCCAAACAATCATCAACTTCAGTTGTACGAAATTCCTCGGTAATGGCCTGTAATGGCCCTACGAGACACCCCAACAGGCCTCGAAGTAGAAGATCCTTCTGGCAATTCTCGTTTAATTTGCCTCGAAGTTTTATTTATTTACTGGTGGTATATACCCTGACACCCCAGTGACATCTATCGGAGCGTAGTATGGTAAAATGAAGGGAAATGTGGGTCCAATTGCCCGATTCTTTTCGCATCTAAAAATGACGCTTCTGCACTTAGGGACACAGATCAAGGGCATTGCACAGTGAGGAACCTTTCGCGACCCATCGGTGATCTCGGACAAGTTAAAACCACGGCGGCTTGCTTTGTCAGTCTTTGGTTTTAAAAATATTGATGAAATGACTGCTTGACTAAAGGGTATGGCATATGACATGCTACGTTTCTTGTGAAAACGTCGAATTAGATATGTGAAAAAATTGAACCGTCATTATTCAGGTGACCAGGTTGAAAAATCAGCTCTGAAGTTCAACTTCAATCCAGGGCCGATTCGGGGCATTTGGAGATGTATGTTAATTTCGGTTTTGCATTCCTGATAAATTTACTCAAGCATGTGGGAACAATCAAAGAATTCAGCGTAGTTGAATGCACTGTGTTGTATTTAAAGAAATTCGACCAAGCCAGATGGGACAAGACTCCTTGCTATCTGACGGCATCTATTAAGCCAAGCGGTTGATCTTGATAAGTGCATCGAGCTGAGAAATGAGATTTAGTTCATAACGATTTCGCAGGGACGAGAGAAAAAATATTCACGCCGCCCGGAACGTGGGAAAGCAAACAGTTGGGTTTCTCCGCAAATTCTCTTGTCAACCCCTCCAAGATTTGTGGCGCCAAATTTTCACTTGGATACTCCGCCTCGATCTCCTCTAACGTCTTCCGGTTACGCAGGGCATCGAAGAAACCCGGTCCCATCGCGAAATATCCGGCAAGATCGAAAATTCCGGCGAACGAGATGAGGCATGCGGTCGCGGACGACTTTCCGCACGGCCATTGCAACGTGTGGAGCATCATGCTCTGGACGATGTCGCCGACCTGCTGCACGTCCAGGGCAGGCGCTTCCGTGCTCAGATGCTCGTAAGCCATGATCCCGCCGTGGAGTTCAAACGTCATGGCGTTCGCGGGGTGCGCGAGAGCCTCGGCGTTGGTTGTCAATCCCAGGTCGTGCAGGATGCAGGTGTTGTAGAGGTGCCGATTGACCTCTCCTCACCGTGATCTGCGGTACGCCGGGGGTCGCGGAGGGAAAGCCGTTGTGCAGCATCGCGAGTGCAATGTAGTAGCACCGGATGGAGTGAACAAAGGTGGAGGACGTCGTGATATTCTTCGCGTACTCGAAGGACGCCGTGTGCGCGGGTTCAAGTGGAACAGCGCGGAGGGTGTCGAACGGGACATAATCCGGACTGAGTTTAGCCAGAGCGAAAAATTCCTGCATGCTGCTTGGAAAGTTAGTAGGCGTCGAATATCTTGGGGAAAGGCATTTTTGTTGGATTCAAGAGGGTTCAACCGCCATATTTATATTCCTTTCACCTCCGCAGCGACGTTCCCGCACTAGTGCGCCTCGTCTCTTCAAGTTGCATGTATCAGCCATCTCTAAGCAGGCATCCCTCGGTGCAGAGAGAGTAAACAAGCAAAGCAGCATGTTTGCATTTCAAATCCCCATAAAATTAAATGCTCATTGGTTGCTCATTGGTAAGTTTTACTTAACGCTGCGGAGCACCAGTTCCGCTGATCCCCACTGATGCCATCTGCAGCTTAGTAAGTAGCGGTAACTGATCCCGCCTCTGCCGCGTAAAATCTGAAGCGTCTCCCAACTTGAACAACACTGATACTTGAACAGCGAGTACAACGTTCTTTCGGCATTCCCTTGATCCTCGCTTGCCCCGTCGTCTCCGCTCTATTCCTCCTCTGCCTGCCGCCAACCCGTCTTACTAGGCCGCGCACGCCGCACCCCAAGCGCATCTTCCTCCTGCCACCTCGCCGCCATCGTAGCCCGGCCGCGCATCCGACTCGCGCGGACTTGCCGCCGCTCCTTCACGGTGGTAAGTACTAATACTCCACTATCTATTCCTGACCCCCATCCTGCGCCATTTCCCATGTGCAGCGTCTCGACTGCCCTCTCATCCCGCCGAGCGCAGCACTCACTGAATTCACGCCGCATCGAAGCCGCATCGCGCGCACTCCGACTCGGTGCGTCCTCTTCCCCGCTTCCACATCGCTCCACGCGGCACCACTCCCCATTTGAACCCAACGCGTCTCCACGGCTAATCCCGTCCCGCGCGTCTCTGCCTCCGCGCCGCCCCGCCGTACTCGGCTTACGGTAGGCGGGATGGTCGAGGTTGGAGTTTGACATTGTGACATTCCCGTTTCGATTTCGGTAAACGACTCTCTACCTGTATCTACTAGTTCTATTGTATTGCTGACTTAGTAGATATACATGCTTACGATAATTTTGGACTGTATAATAAATTTCCCTGCTGCTCACATCTGAGAAAAAAAAATCAACTCCGTAGCACAAGCGTGGCAAGTGAGTGATGGCAAGATCACACATGAGGCTAGCGGCATACATACGTCCCGTCTCTTTCCTTTCACCTTCCGGTGGGGTGTGCGGGAATTATGTAATCGAGGGGGTACTCACGGATGGAATTTCGTATTTTTGTGTCTGTGGTTGACGCCATCCCGCGCCTGAATTGGTATGCGGGAATGGTACAGCAGTCGTACGTTCCTCAACGGGACCATCACGGTTAATGCACTCCTCCTCCTCCTCCTCGGGAGAACTCAGAGTGCGATGCCAAGCCGTTCATCGCCATTCACATTGAATTCAAAGATATCGAACAGTGGTTTATGAAGATATGACTTGTCGTGCCGGTGCCGAACATGTGTCTTTGATACACCATCTGCACCGATCGGTCAGGAACAAGCGGGAAGGGTTCTCATTATTCACACCGCCAATTGCCAAATTTAGGCACGCCGGAAGTGCTATTCGACATCAATAGTTTAAGTTTATGTATAGGTTGAACTGAAAAGAGTTGAATCATATTAAATTTCAGATTGCCTGAAATACATTCGAAACACTATGTGTCGGATTGTAAGATAGACGAGCTGAAACTGGTGCTCGAAACTAAATATATCGGCACTGAAATAAGGGTAACTGATACCTGAACTGGAACTTAACATATCGGTTGGGTATAGGTTCAACTGAAATGAACTAAAACCCCGAGTTTCCGTTCTCGTTTCAGCTGTACCGAAACTACCCGTATCAGCTCGAATTTCAGAACAAGCTGAAATCTGAACCGAAATCACTGCTTTCGGGCGCGCTGAAATTTGGTCGGCGGATGATCCGCGGACAAGCCGCAGACAAGCCGCAGCTCGTCTGCAGACAAGCGTCAGCTCATCCGCAGAAGGTCTGCAGTGCGTCCGAGGACGAGCGTGTTTTATGTATTCCTCCTCCAGTCCTCAGGTGTACGACACTAGAGGTAATTAGAGGAGGCATATCGCTCTTCGCACCAAGAGATTTCGTTATTTAGTTTACAGGATTAATACAACTAATGCTTAAGAATGGTATGGTATAGAGGTATAGATGAGAGGGAACTCCAATGTTGGATGGGACTCGACACAAAGCGACAGACACAGCGCCGGACCGCGGAGGCATCTGCATGTGGTGCAGTTGCAATGGCCACATTGGAGACATCGTAGACGAGAGGAGAAATAAATAAAACACGCTCGTCCTCGGACGCGCTGCAGACCTTCTGCAGATGAGATGACGCTTGTCTGCGGCTCGTCTGCGGATCATCTGCCGACCAAATTTCAGCGCGCCCGAAAGCAATAGTTTCGGTTCAGATTTCAGCTTCCTCTGAAATTAGAGCTGATACGGGTAGTTTCGGTACAGCTGAAACGAGAACGGAAACTCGGGGTTTTAGTTCACATTTCAGTTGAGCCTATACCCAACCGATATGTTAAGTGCCAGTTCAGGTATCAGTTACCCTTATTTCAGTGCCGATATATTTAGTTTCGAGCACTAGTTTCAGCTCCTCTGTCTTACAATCCGACACAGAGTGTTTCGAATGTATTTCAGGCAATCTGAAATTTAATATGATTCAACTCTTTTCAGTTCAACCTATACATAAACTTAAACTATTGATGTCGACTTAAATTTCAGTGCACCGGAAGTGCTATTCGACACTTTGCGTGTCGAATTGCACTTCCGGCGTGCCTAAATTTGGCAATTGGCGGTGTGATTACCCGACGCGGCCAGACTATACATAGCCCCAGTGTTCCACATCTAGCCACAATGCGGGTGTCTTGTGCGGGGCCCAATGTAGAGACAAGGGGCGAACAGCTCCACTCCGGATGAATAGCGCCGGAACACCAACACAGCGAGAGAAGCGGGCAAGGCGGCACAATCTTACCATGTGTCCATGAATTGAAATTATTGTATTGGATTCCTAATTATGTCCCACACTGCTTCCTCTCCATCTACATTCCTCGAGCGTTTCCATTGGTGATATGGAGTAAGGAAGACCGTGGAAGACGGGCATACTGTCAAAATCCAACCTCGACCATCCCGCCTACCGTACTCGGCTTACGCCCCAGGTGCGTGTCCTATGCTTCGCTTGATCTCACCATCTTCTCTCCAAGCCATATCTGCGCTTCCCACTCCCGCAACGCCGCTCATACCCCGAACATCCGCACACACAGCCCATTACGCTCCATGTCCCGCGTCTCGCTGTGCCGCGTTCGGCCGGATGCGACTGCCTCCGCACCGGCCGCATCCATTCGCGCCGAGCCCGACTGGCGCGCGCCCGACGCCGCGGGATCTAGAAATAAATCAGTTGTTCGTCGTCAAACTTGAATGGACAGTGATTCACCTTCGATTGCGTGCCATTGATTTCGATGCTTCAATTATGCAGCATCGGAATTCGGCGTATCGATTCCGAATAAGACTCGGAATCCCTGTGCGGATTCAAGTCAGTAATGCACAGACAACGGAAAAGAGCGGCAGCGCCCACCTGCGGTGCATGTAATTCGGATTTCGACTGAAAAACGCTGTTAGTTTCAAGGTCTCGAGCACAGATGATGGGGGAAACTCATAATGATGCTTCGCAACGAAATTCATAACGGCGCCCTCGTAACGACCGCATCCCCGACGCGCTCTGCTGGACAATTGAGCATGCATGTGGAGATGAGGTAGCGGGATAGTACGCACGTGTTGCGTTGAAGCGTGAAGTCATCTAAGTAGGAGAGGTTAGTTTATTACTCGGTTGAGTTGTTCAGGTATGGCTACGGCATACTTTGAACGATTCACCCCAGGAGTTGTCTAGATCGGATGATAGGTTTGATAAGAGAAGAGGATGCTAAATTTGGGGTGGACATACGGTAAACTGCAACTCGAGTCGAGACACTGGTCAAAGTCGAAGAGTTGAAGACTAGGATAAAGAAAAACCAACTCGGTCAGTCCTCAACCGCCTACCAAGTAGCCAAGTTATCTGTTCGACTCCGAGCCACGTTCTAGTTGATCTAGCCGGTCATTGTAAAACAAAGTACCTACGAGTCGAGATTAAATGTACACAAGACAGAGCCGTCAAGGCAGTCAGAATAACTACACAGCTCAGGCCGGAATCTTGAATGCCGAGTATATTATAAGCACTTGATATTATTATCAGGCTAATGAACGAACGCACCGAATCCGATTTGAACTGGAGAACACGACTTGGATATAAATGAAATTCGGCTAGTATAATAGCACGAGCAAGGATGTGGATGTGGATTACTCACACTGATTCGACTCTTGAGCCATGCAACAAACCGCTCAGTCGAGATGGATAAATCAAGTGCGAGCACACACTGACCAGGTCAAGACTTGCGATGGATTCAACGGCGCGTTGAGGTTGAGATTTAGATGAAGGAAAGAATCGATGTATAAACAGGACGAATCAGGGAAGAGGCATACCATGTACCACTGAGCAACGGGTTCGAAGTTGAAGTTGAAGCCTGTCAAGGTGAGTCCACTGCGAGAGTCATAAATTGGAGACATATGAAGTGATCAACGTTGGTTAACCTTGAGTTGGTTGGATGAATTAGGTATGAGTACCAAGATATCCTTACGCCGTGATGAGGAACAAGCAAGATATAAAGCAAACCGAGTCCGACCGACTTGAAATAAAATAACCAAGACCCTTACTTACTCGGTGATATATATACCACCATAGCTCCGGCTTTCCTAGAGAACCAAACATCACAAATTCAAGCCTAAGGCATCCGAGTGAGAAACAAAGTCGGCATTGGAGGAATACAATAGGCATACCGTGTAATTGACTGAAACTCTCGGTGTTTGCTGGTATACAAGAGAAACCTACGACGATGCATTAGGCAAGCCTTGGTTACTGAAGTGTTTGGACATACCTCAAGGCACACGACGATTTTCTGGGACTACGCTATAGACCTGAATAAAATAGGTTGGTTCGAATCAGGTGGAGGTTGTATTTAATCGAGGATTGTTGTAATCTGGGCAGGCGGTCAGTTGACAATGAATTATTGCTTGGGTGGGAGACGTACGTACCGTGATTAATCGACAGTCCCCGAGTGTTCAAGTCCAAGCGATGTATCTGCCAAGGTGAGTCCAACTATGATTGAGACGTCGAATGCTTACCTTCTTAACGCTGAATAGCGCGAGGGACGATCAACCATAGCTAGAAGTCAAAGTAACAGGGTGTATGCGTGGAGGTCAGTCCAAGTGTAATAAAAGATAAGACAGTGACATACCTTAGATAGTTATCTACTACCCCGCTACTATCTCGTTAGCTGGCGGTCGAGTAACGGAGTCAGTTTCTGAAATAAGAAGTCAGTCCAACTGCGACTTGAACGAAGATGTAAGTGCTGACCTAGAAGCCATACGTCCCGCAGGGCATCGAGGTCACGGCCAGCGTGGGCGGCTGCGGGTTAAAATCGACGTTGGTGGCGGTAGAGCTGCCGTAATATATGGAATTGATCAACGTTACGACTGTGAGAAATTTGGCGCTAATGGCACCTGCCACAACTCGTGCTTCCTCGCACTGCAGGTATCCCCAGGCGCATATGCAGAACATCGTCCATCTCGCCGACCAGCTGGGCTGCTGTGCACCCTGCTCTCATGCACCTCACATCCTTCACGCTAAGCATCCCCACCAACGCGTGGCTCGCGAGCGTCTTCGCCCTCTTCGCGCGCGTGCTGCTCGAGATCTTCCAGTTCTGCGCTGCACCGCATGCGCATCGCCCTGCCCGTCATCGCGGACCTCTGCGCGTGCTGCCCCGTCGACGAGTGGCTCACGGGCGGAGGCGCCCTCCTCAAGGCCCCCGAGGCGCTCGCAATCGTCCGCCGCTGCCCCGCTTTTTACGCTATCTGACGTGTCTAGGTCGAGCGGGAGATCCGGCGCAACGACGCGGGGAGCTCGTCGCCGAGCGCGTCCGGGCAAAGTACGACGGGCCGGATGTGCCCGAGCAGTTTTTGGTCGTCAGGACTTGATAACTTGTCTTCCGGACTTGATAATGGAGAGGGATGACTACAATGAATTTCCGTGATCATTGTTGCCTGCGTTAGCACAGTCATTGCAGGAAGCCCTTCGATTCGCATTCTCGAGATCGGATCGTCGAGGGAGGAATCTCGGGTTGGAAGAAGTCTGCACTTCCGATTCTCATGTCTCCTTTCCTTAGATGCCAAATGGAGTCGAAACGGAAAATGGACTCTTCGATCACAATACTCAGTTATCTCTGTCACTTCCCAGCGTCGCCCGCTATTTTTTCTCGTCCTTGGCAATCATACTGATTCCGTTTTCCAGGAACCTTTCCGCCGCATCCAGGGCCTCTTATCTTGACGCCCGTGTCTCACAGTAGACAGTCACTAAAAATGCATGCTCAATACTAAATGGCTCAGACACAGCACGTCACCGTAAATGGGCCGAAGCTTGAATTTGACCTTTTCCAGAAGATATAGACGGTCTCGTTGACGTCACTGCGTCGTCTGCGAAATCATTGTTGTTTTTTTTGGTAAAAAGCTCGTAAGTGGAGCCAATACTAGGTAGCGGCCTCGTCGCACTGCAGGGTGGAGTATCCAAATTGTGACAGTTGCTTGCGCGTCTCTTGAGTCTTGACCACAGCTTTGTACAGGCATCCGCAGTACTTCTCCCGCGCCATTCAGTTGTTCTCGATAAAGGTTATTATTTAACTGCATTGATCCTACACGTCCCACTGTTCCCCGAGTCTTGCAGAAGTACTATCTCTTCTTCCTTTCCTCCGCGTTTCTTGTCTTCTACCTTGCCCTGCCCCGCCGATTACAAGCGCAAGGGCCATGGGTGCTTCCCTTAGCACCTCGTCTACGCCTAGTTGGCAAGAGACATGTGCCAACAACTTCAATTGCACCTCCCCCGGCCTCCTCAATATGACTGCCCAGCCCATTGTCCCCCCCGCTTCGTGCCTTGCCAATTTGACACTGTCACTCACCAATTTGACACTCTCAACCGCGGTCTGGGGCATAACGGCTGAAGCTTGCCGGACAAATTGCGGGAACCTCACACAAGTGCGCTCACCCTACTCTTCTCATGATGAGGGCTCACATAACTGGAGCAAGAGCGTAGAATTTTCATCATCCGTAGTCTCTATTACGACGTGGTTGCTGCCGTGGGTGGCCCTGATCGCTCAGCTACCTTTCGAAGCGAGTGGTTGGATGGACCTCTTGAGTGGCTTCTTGTGTGTCGGCAGCCCTGTCCTGGCCGCATACTCCCTGGCGCTCACGGCGTTCAATCGACACTACATCTTCCACAACTTCCGACAGCTCAGAAACCGGGCAGAGCAAGAAACATACAACAAGTACCGTTACATGGTGGAACGGGTAGATGCAGCCATGTTCATCCTCCAGGAGGCGCAGCAATGTCCTATGCATGCCAATCAGAGGAACGGAGAAATCGCCAGTCTCATCGTCCTGAATGACGAGCGCATAGACAACTTTTGGAAGACTGCCGCCAAGGATCTCGAAAACACGTCCCGCGGCTTCACATACTCTTTCCTCGCTCAAGGTAAGATCTACACGAGTGCCAATTCTAATACTGAGGAACCGTCTACAGTTCTCCTGGCGTTTCTGACCTACGTGCTCTCGTTTATTACAGCTGTGCACGATTCTCTTGGCAGCACTTACGTTGGCCTTCAATTTGCATCCAGCACCGTCTGGAGTTGGATGTATGCATTTCCCGCTAGCACGTTGTATTCGCGAATAATTCATCATGTACCTGCAGGTTCCCAATCGTCTTTGGGTGAACTTCCTTCCATTCTCACATGTCCGTGGGCTCATATCTTCCAGGTATATCCGCGTAGGCACACAATACAAGGCCGGCTGCATCAAGGCCGCTCTGACAGACAATAGGATCATGCCCGACCGTGACGCTACCGGGGAAGTTCAATACGTGTATCAAAAAGGCCTTTGTCCGAATGCCGACGTGTACGCGCCTTTGACGCCTCTGGATCCGCCCCCACCGACAACCCCTGGCGCTAATCCTCTGGTACCGCGTGCAGTCCGATTGGTCCCGCGGCGGCCATCCATGATCAGCGATCACAACGACCACAGCACCCAGTCGCCTTTGGATTCACCAGTCCCTCCCACTTCCATGACCAGCGATCACGACGACAACAGCACACAGTTGCTTTTGGATCCTCCCACCTGGTGGGGCTTTGATGTGCGCGGCGACGAAAGGAGGGAGGGACCGATCTTCACTTACGCGCGCATCTTTACCTCCTTCGCTTGTGCTGAACATGTGTGGCGCGGGTTCGAGGCGTCGATCGAAAAGTTCCACGCTCACGCATCGATTCCGAGGGAAACGGAGGAGGCTGCGAGGTCCTGCGGCTTTCACTCGCGAGAAGATCTCGTAGCATTCACAGCCTGGTCTCAAATTCCTACTCCCGCGATTCATCACATGTTCGGTGCCGCCATTGTCGCCCTGTTCCTCCAATGGGGCACCACCGGGGCTGCCATTTTCGTGGCCTACAAAACGCCCACTTTTGGACTTGGCTGTCGTTCCGGCAGCTATCTCATCTACGGCATCGCCGCGACCCTCTCCTGGGCCATGCTCGTCTTCTCCCATCTCGTCTCGCATGCATTCATGCAGCGACTCGAAAACAATCCTATCGACCACGCAGGGGCGTTATGGGCGCACTCGCCGGCCTGGCGGTCATCACACGGTTGATTGGCAAGGCTGTCGCTATCAGCAACGCCTTGTGGCTCATCGTGTCCAGCGTCCTGGAGGACATCGGGACGTTCCAAACCTGCTGGTGCGAGACCGTCGCCTTTCAATTCCACAGGCATGGCTGGACACCCGTGTTCAAGATGGCTAAGGATCTTAGTGGGCTCGCCGAGGGGATTTGGATAGGCGGGTTCATATTTTCGCTCGCGGTAAGCGTACTAGTTTCAGGGTTCTTCGCGTACCATCGACACTAGGCGACGGGACTCTATAATATAAACGATTCATATACCCTTGTATACTATGCAACTATAGTTTTTATCCATATTCTGTAATTGGACCCAACTTTGCTCGTCCTCGTGTGAGGGTGGACGTCACGAGTGAGGCGCCGGACCCGCGCACGGGTGAGCGACATACTCTCAACCCGTATCCCAAACGTGTGAAATTGGAATACGCACCGTCGATCGCGGTCTCCCAACACACGCCATCCCGTGTTCTCACTTCAGCCGCGGCCCAACCTTGCCCGCCATTTTTCCCATCCTTGCCTACCATACTGATTCCATTTTTCATAAACCACTCCGCCCATCGCACCTAGTGGCTCCTGGCTATCTCTCGCCTGCAAACAGACTCGTTATTTTGAGTTCCACTGCAAACAACCACTGGCAAATGCATGCTCACTCGATCTTGGGCCACTGGCAGCACGTCTACTCCACCTTGCGCAACTTTGGGAAGAATGCGGGCTCAAATGCACCGAAGATCATGTCCTAGTTGCGGGCATAGACTTCACGTTGACATGGTGTTCAACAATTGACTCTCGACGAACGCGAGTATTATGTAAGTGTCTTGGTTATTTCATCTCAGGTCGGGCAGACTCGGTTTGTTTAAGTGCTGCTTGTTCCTCATCCCGACGTAAGGATGACTTGGTAAGTCCTCGTACCTAATCCATCCAATCAACTCAACGGTGATCACTTGGTTTGTCTCCAATTTATAACTCTCGCAGTGGACTGACCTTTACAGACTTCAACTTCGACTTCGAGTTCAGATCCGTTGCTGGTATGTCTCGTTTCTCGTTCACTCACTCACTTATTCACCGATTGCTTCCTTCATATAGATCTCAACTATATCAAAAACATGTACTCGCTGTTGATTTCACCCCCAAGTCGGAGTTAAACCTCGACTCTCAACCACAAGGTCACTCGCACTTCATTCATCCATCTCGACTAACTGGTTATAGCTTGTATCCACCCAACATGACTTGATCCCAGCCTGCTCACGGAGTTGAATCCGTGTGAATAATCCATCCTCGCTCGTGCTATTATACTAGCTAAATTTCATTTATATCCAAGTCGGGTTTTCAAGTCGGAGTTGGCTTCCGTACGCTCGTTCATATAGAAGACTAAAAATTAGTTGTCTCTCATCCCGACGTAAGGATGACTCGATGATCGACTACTTCGTATGTTTCGGATTTATGACTCACAGTGGACTGACCTTGACAGACTTCAACTTCAGATCCGTTGCCGCTAATATGTATCTTCGCTGATTCGTCTTAATTATTCACCGATTTCCTTCATCTAGATCTCAACTATCCTATCTCAACAATCTATCATACCCATCGTTGAATGAACTGCAAGTCGGAGTCGAACTTCGACTCTCAACCACAAGGTCAGTGTGTGCTCGCACTTCATTTATCCATCTCGACTGCCCGGTTTGTCTTATAATTCACTTGTATCCACCCACCTTTTAAATTGACTTGAACGCGGTCCGACTCCGAGCGTATGCTCACGGAGTGTGTGAGAAATCCAGCCTTGCTCGTGCTATTATACTAACTAAGTTTCATTACAACCAAGTCGTGTTCTCAGTCGGTGCGTTCGTTCATTAATTTAGACCGATAATAATATCAAGTGTTCATAACATACTCGTGGATCAGATCGCATAAATTCAAGATTCCGGCCTGAGGGGTTCAGTTATCTACCAGTTTAAAATATGTACTTGTGTACATTTTAAACTCATGTATCTCGACTAGTATGTACTTTATTTTATAACGCCTGTAAACTATAACTTGGCCCGGAGTAGAACTGGTTGGGCGGTTGACGACTGACTGATTTGTTTTTTCTTTATCCTAGACTTCAATGTTGCATCCGACGGCTTGAATTGCAGTTCACTGTATGTCTCCCTTACATTTTAGCATCCTGTTCTCGTATCGAACTAACATCTCATCGCATCTAGACAACTCTTGGGGTGAATCGACTCGCGTTCAAGGTATGCCGTAGCGCTTAAATGAACCGAGTATTGACTTCTTCTACTTAGATGGCTTGACCCGCTTCAACCAAACACGAGTTGATCTTCAGTGCGTGGATTAAATTATTATCCCGCTACCTTGTTTCATCCACCAGAACGTTCCGACAGATACTAGTACTGTGCATCCTCGGACACTTGCTCATTGTGATTTTTCGTTGCGAGGCATCTTTGTGAGTTCCCTCCCTCATCTTGGTTTTCAGTCAATTCGAATTACATTACATGCACGAGTTTCGATTCAGGTAGCTGCTGCAGCTTACTCCGTTGTCCGTGCACTACTGACCTGATTTTATATCTTTCCGCACAGCGATTCCAAATGCTACTCGGATTTGGCGCACTTGCATCGCTGCTGCATAATTGAAGACTCGAAATTGACAGCACGCAAGTAAAGGTGAAACATTTCCATTCAATAACTTTGACGGTACAGCTCATATTTCTAGATCTCTCGGATTCGCAGCCTTTGGATGAGTAAGACGCGGCGCAGATTCGCACGAGCCGTGACTCAGGAATCGATGCGGCCGGTGTGAATGCAGTCGCATCCGGCCGAACGCGGCGCAGCTGGACTCGTCGAGACGCGGGACATGGCGCGGAATGGGCTGTGTGTGCGGGGTGCACGCGGTGTTGCGGGATTGGGAAGCGTAGATATGGCAGAGAGATGAGATGGTCAGTGAGATCCAGTGAGGCATAAGAAACGAAAATGTAAGCCGAGTACGGCGTCGCGGTGTGGCCGGCAGGGTGTGTGCGTGTGGCGGGACAGCGGAGAGGCGCGGGATGGCAGCGCAGGGGAGGTTTGCGTTGGAGGTGTGGAAGCGGGCAAGAGGACGCACCGAGTCATAGATATATAATATATAGATGTACGGGCGGAGGTCGGGCGACTTGCGGGCGAGTGGGCGGCGGCGGTTAGACGGGCATACGTCGCGAGCGGTCAGTGGTTAGAGGCAAGTGGAGTCTAGACCGCGCAATTCCAATATGGATTTTAGATCTTCCATTAGAATTCCTTCCTCGACTTCTCTCCCACCTTCCAGGATGATTACTACTGAGGTTAGCAGTAGTATTTTGCGCGTTTTCCTCTCTGTCGACCGTGACCTTTATATATCATCCTCCTTTTGCCGAATATACTCGACGTCCGGGCCGCCGGCATGATCTGAGTTTACATCTGTCACTTCGGCAACCTCGCCCGCTACTTTTTCTCGTCCTTGCCTACCATACTACTTAACGCTTTCCAGGAACCTTTCCACCCATCGCACCCAGTGACTCCGATCTTGGCGATCTCGCGCGCGTCTCACAGTTGACAGCCACCGGGAAATGCATGCTCGATAGCTCGCGGGCTAGCACAATATGTCACCGCACCATACACATGAATCCTGGGTTGAAGATCGAATCTACCCTATTCCAGACGATGATGGACATCTCGTCGTCCTCGAAATCATTGTCTCGTCGTCAGTGTGTTTTTTTAGCAAAAAGCGGAGCCCATTAACAGGCGCCAGTGATAGGAGTCCTGAAGATATGTCAGCTGCTTGCGCCTTTCTTTTTCAGTTTTGACCATCGCTCTGTGCAGGCACCCCCAGTACTCTTCTCGCGCGCCATTCCCCAACTCTGGAGTCAACGGTTTGTTTCCGTCGAGTGCAGACGGCTAACATGTGGGCGCTGCGTCTGGTATAATGCACTAATGCATTGCCAACCTTGCATAACTACTATCTCCTACATGCATAAGTGTTGTCTCCTACAGAAAAACTTCTTCACTTCTTCCCCGTTCCTTGTTTTCTACCTTCCTCTGCTCCGCCGATCACAAGAGCCATGGGCATTTCCTTGAGCACTCAGTATGTGCCCAGTTGGCAGGACTCATGTGCCGCCACCTTCAATTGCACTTCCGAGGGCCTCGTCAACAAGCTTGGCGAGACTATTATTGCCCCCGCTGCGTGCCTTACCAATGGCAGCATGTCACCCGAGGTCTGGGGCATAACGGCCAAAGTTTGCCAGGAAAACTGCGGAACAGGGATTCTCAGACAAGTGCGCTCACCCCACTCTTCTCATGATGACGGCTCACACAGCTGGAGCAAGAGTGTAGAATTTTCACCATCCGCAGTCACTATTGCGACGTGGTTGCTGCCGTGGGTGGCCCTGATCGCGCAGCTACCCTTCGAAGCGAGTGGTTGGATGGACCTCCTGAGCGGCTTCTTGTGTGTCGGCAGCCCTGTCCTGGCCGCATACTCCTTGGCGCTCACGGCGTTCAATCGACGACACATCTCCCACAAGTTCCGACAACTCAGAAACCGTGCCAAACAAGATACACACGACCAATACCATTACATGGTTCAACGGGTAGACGCAGCCGCGTTCATCCTCCAGGAGGCACAGCAATGTCCTATGCGTGCCAATCAGAGGAACGGAGAACTCGCCCGTCTCATCGTCCTGAATGGCGAGCATATAGACAACTTTTGGCAGACTGCCGCCAAGGATCTCAAAAACACACGCCGCGGTTTCACATACTCTTTCCTTGCTCAAGGTAAGAACTACCAGGATGCCAATTCTGATACTGAGGAACCGCCTATAGTTCTCCTGGCATTTCTGACCTACTTGATCTCATTTATCACGGCTGTCCATGACTCTCTTGGCAGCCCTGACGTTGGCCTTCAATTTGCTTCCAGCACCGTCTGGAGTTGGATGTAAGCCTTTCGCGCTAGCACGTTATATTCGCAAATAACCTAACATGCAACTGCAGGTTTCCAATCGTCTTTGGGTGAGCTTCCGTTCTCACATCTCTTTGTGTCTGTGGGCTCATATCTTCCAGGTATATTGGTGTAGGCTCACAATACGAGGCCGGATCCATCGAGGATGCTCTGACGGGTAACAGGATCATGCCGGACCCCGACGCTGCCGGGGAAGTTCAATATGTGTATCAAAAAGGCCTTTGTCCGAATGCCGACTTGTACACGCCTTTGACGCATCTGGATCCGCACCCACCGACAACCCCTGCGGCGGCGGCGAGTCACACGGGTCCAGTGGCGAGAACTCCGAATCGGTCGAGCATGGAAGACGCTATTCTTCTGTCAGACCGATCGGGGGTCCCGTCATCCAGTAATTACGCATCGACCAGTCAACTGGCACTGCATACACTAAGTGTTCACGACGACCACGATACCCAGCCGCTTTTGGATCCACCAGCCCCTCCTCCTATGGTCAGCGATCACGACGACCACAGCACCCAGCCGCTTTCGCATCCACAAGCCCCTCCCACCTCAACGACCAGTGATCTCGACGACGACAGCACCCAGCCGCTTTTGCATCCTCCCACCTGGTGGGGGTTTGATGTGCGCGGCGACGAAAGGAGGGAGGGACCGATCTTCACTTACGCGCGCATCTTCACCTCGTTCGCGTGCACTGAACATGTGGGGCGCGGGTTTGCGGTGTCCATCGAAAAGTTCCGGAAGCGGGCACCGATTCCGGAGGGAGCAGAGGAGGCGGCGAATTCCTGTGGCTTTCAACCGCGAGAAGATCTCCCAGCGTTCACACCCTGGTCTCAAATTCCTACCCCCGCGATTCAACACATGTTCGGGGCCACTATTGTCGCCCTGTTCCTCCAATGGGGCAGCACCGGCGCTGCTATCTACGTGGCATACAACACGCCCGTTGTTGGGCTTGGCTGTCGTTCGGGCAGCTATCTCATCTACGGCATCGCCGCGACCCTCTCCTGGGCCATGCTCGTCTTCTCCCATCTCGTCTCGCATGCATTCATGCAGCGATTCGAGCAAGATCCTGAACACCCTCGCAAGGGCGTGATCCCAATGGGCGCACTCGCCGGTCTGGCAGTCATCACGCGGTTCACCGGCCAGGCTATTGCTGTCAGCAATGCCTTGTGGCTCATCGTGTCCAGCGTCCTGGAGGACATCGGGACGTTCCATACCTGCTGGTGCGAGACCGACGCCTTTCAATACGGCGCGAATGGCTGGGCAGCCGTGTTCAAGGGGGCAGTCGATTTCAGGGCGACCGCCACGGGCATTTGGATAGGTGGGTTCATGCTTTCGCTCGCGGTAAGCGTCATAGTTTCAGGGTTCTTTGCGTATCATCACTAGGCGACGGGACGACTTTGTAAACGGTTCATATATATTCTGCAAGACTGCAACTTTAGTTTTACTCCGTAATTTGTATTGGGCCTAACTTTTGCTCGTCCTCGTGTGCGCACGGCGTAATAATACGGCGACGGACGCGCGCACGGGTAAGCGCCGTCCGCTCTGCCCGCCAGATCTCCAGGCCAACCTCAGACATGTGGAATTGGAATGCGCTGCGCCGGCAAAAATCACGGTCGGCTCAGATCTACAGCGCACGCCCTCCCGCGTTCCTCGCGCTAGCCGCGGCCCAACCTCGTCCGTCATTTTTTCCCATCCTTGCCCACCATACGGACTCCGTTTTTCATGAACCACTCCAACCATCGCACCCAGTGGCTCTTGGCTATCTCGCGCCTGAAACAAGGTTCGTTATTTTGAGTTCCACAGCAAACAACCACTGGCAAATGCATGCTCACTCGCTCGTGGGCCAGACACAGCACGTCACCTCGACCTCGCGCAGCTTTGGGAAGAATGCGGGCTCAAATGCACCGAAGATCATGTCCCAGTAGCGGCCATTACGCGCAGACCTCAAAGTTGAAACTTGAGGTCAGCTTGTGGCGGGCAAGCAGCAAGTTAAAACCACGGCGGCTTGCTTTGCCAGTCTTTGGTTTATGGGAGACGGGAGAATATTGATGAAATGAACTAAAAGGTATGCTAAGTTTCTTGTGGAAACGTCGAATTAGATCTATGAAGAAGTTGAACCATTATTAGTCAGGTGACCAGGTTGAAAATGAGTTCTGAATTTCTCCTCAATCCAGGAAATGTATTTTTGATTTCGGTTTGTATTCATGATAAATTTACTCAATTGTGTGATAAACAATCAAAGAATTCAGCGTAGTTGAATACACTGTGTTGTATTTAAAGAAATTCGACCAAGACAGATGAGACAAGACTCCTTGCTATCTGACGGCATCTACTAAACCAAACGGTTGATCTTGATAAGTGCATCGAGCTGAGAAATGAAAGTTAGCTCATGACGGCTTCGCAGGAACGAGACAATGCTCACGCCGTTGGGACGTATGAAAGCAAACAGTTGGGTTTCTCCGCAAATTCTCTTGTCAACCTCTCTAAGGTTTGTGGCGCCAAATTCTCTCTTTGATACTCCTCCTCGATCTCCTCCAACGTCTTCCGGTTAAGCAGGCTATCGAAGAAACCTGGCTCCATCGCGTCATATCCGGCAAGATCGAAACCACGGCGAACGAGATGAGGTACGCGGTCGCGCACGCCTTTCCTCACGGCCATTGCAACGTGTGGAGCATGATGCTCCGCTGACCTCCTCCGCGTTCAGATGCTCGCAAGCCATGATGCATGATCCTGCCGTGGAGTTCAAACGTCATCGCGTTCGCGGGGTGCGCGAGAGCCTCGGCGTTGGTCATCAAGCCCAGGTTGTGCAGGATGTAGGTGTGGTAGAGCCGCCCTTTGAGCTCCTGGAACGTGATCTGCGGTACGCCGGGGGTCGCGGAGGGGAAGCCGTTGTGCAGCATCGCGAGCGCAATGTAGTAACACCGGATGGAGTGAACAAATGCGGAGGACGTCGTGATATTCTTCGCGTACTCGAAGGGCGCCGTGTGGGCGGGGTCGAGTGGAACAGCGCGGAGGGTGCCGAACGGGACATAATCCGGACTGAGTTTAGCCGGAGCGAAAATTTTCTGCATGCTGCTTGGAACGTAGGCGTCGAATGTCTTGTGGAAAGGCATTGTTGGCGGATTCAGAGAGTTGAACCGTATATTGATATTCAGACGTCCCGAACTAGTACACCTCGTCTCTTGCATGCATCAGCCATCTCTAAGCAGGTATCTCTCAGTGCAGAGCCAGTAAACAACGAACGAAAGCAGCATGTTGCATTCCATATCCCCATCTGACATGCCCATTAGTAAGTACATCAGCAAACCCTGGGCCCGCTACATAGCCCTACGTAGTGTGCTGTAGTGCCTGTAGTTGCTGTAGTGAAGGTATGGGTTTACGTAGTTCTCCGTAGTTGACTCAGGGCACTATGTAGTGCTCTGTAGTTGAATAGGGGCTCTACGTAGTTCTCTGTAGTAAGGTCCTGCCGCATTCAAATAAAAGGTAAGGTACCTGGATGGTAATCACTAACGAAGCTAATGATTGTTAGTTTTGAATACCAAGTGCCTACAAAGGTAACATTTTCAACTAATGAACTAAATAACTGATTTTAAATAATGCGACTACGCGGAATTGAACTCACGACCTCGCGCGAACGAACAAAATACAGTATTTGACAAAATAACCTCTACACTATCAGTCCATTGGTAGCTAAGAAACTAACAACACTTTATTGGGTCCTAGTCCTGCCTACCGCCACACCTACTCTGACATCTCGAACACCTCTCCATTTGTGTTTGAAAATATAGAACTCAAGCAGGACAGACTCATCTTTGAAAAAAATAACACCACATTCATGCAGCTCAGTTACCAAGTGATGTGGGGGGCCAGATGTCTAAAAATAGACCCAAAACCAAAGTTGTAGAGCTCAAAAAGCTCTACAAAAGTCATCTAGGGTCATTTTTTGTCTAAGGGCTTCGTTCTCCTGAAAAATGCAAAATACTTTTTCAGAGCCGGCGGTTTTGGAACCAATATCAGGTCATATGCAGTCCCTCAAGCTATGTTGTGACTAGCAATTATTCACATTCAACATATCAAAGCTCCTGGTAGGCCTAAGGTTATAAAGAGACCCCAATCCTACCATGCACTACATATCGTGGCCTGCACACTACAGATGACTACACGAAACTGTGATACTACCAGGAACTACATAGATGTGTTGATAAACTACAGAGCACTACATAGATGTGTTGATAAACTACAGAGCACTACATAGTATGGCCTACAACTACACACCACTACATAGTGCTATAGACACTACAGCAACTACATGGACAATTGGATTTGCTACAGCCAACTACAGCCAACTACAGCCAAAATCAGGGTTTGCTGATGTAGTGTTGCTGCAACTCAAGTCGATCGAATTCGACTTAACTCGTTTGCTGACCCACAGGACCCCTGATATTCCTACCAAATCCTTGATCCCAATCCCGACAAATCTTGAGAAAATTTTGAGAATTGCCTGTGCCAAATCCCGACAAATTCATCCAAATTGGCTACAAGGTCTGTGCTCGAATTCCCGACAAATTCCTGCGCCCCTCAGGTCACCCTGTTCCCTGTCCCGACAAAGTCGGTGTGGTGGAGTGGTTGTAATACATCTTCACCTCAAAGTAGGTTTTCGGGATGTCCTGAGTTCGTTTTGCCGCAGTGAATATATTTTACATTCTTTTTTCGCACCGCCTTGCGATTTGTATGTACATGCAATTTTCCGTGGGTGGTCCGACAATTTTCGCTGGGTCTTCTGAGCGATTCTGAGGCTCGTTCCGACAAAATTCAGCGATTTTGAGGCCTGTTCCGCGGCTCCCGACAAATTTCAGCGAAATTTAGGCCTGTTCCGCGTTTCCCGACAAATTTTGGAAATTTTTGGAAGGCCTGTGCCAATCCCGACAAAATCCCCAAAATCCAGAAATTTGCGTCCCGACAAATTGGGCCGGCATGGGATCAAGCATTTGGTGAGAATATCAGGGGTCCTTGACCCACCCTTGCATATTTTTCGGAATGTTAGACCTGTCAAACATAGCATCATGATGCCTCTCTAACATGTATCAACCATTTCCTGTGACATCACTTTGTCATCGGGTAATACGTGATTTATTGCTCCCGAAGTCGCGACTCGGCAAGTCGACTCGAATTACGTTAATTCCCATGTTTCTCCGCGGTCAATCATTGTTTCGCTAAATGCCGTGTGAACATGATGGACCTATTGTAACTCCACCTCCTGACCCCCTAATACCCCAGAATTGACGTGATCCTCGGACACTAAGCGCGTTAAGTCGAATTCGCGCGACTCGAGTCGCGGCAACACTATTAGTAAGTTTTACATATACGCTGTGGACACCAGTTCCGCTGATGCCCACTGGGCAACCACTGGGTGCCATCCGCAGCTTAGTAAGTATGCTCCACAAACCCTCCGCCTAACTTGTAGATATGTTCCCGCACTGGGTAGATGTGCTCCGCAATTCCGCAGATGGTGAGTGATTCCGCCTCTGCCGCGTAAAATCTGACGCGTCTCGTCGGTCAAGAGGTCTCCCAATTTCAACAATACTGGTACATAAAGAACGATGCTGAGCCATGTATTCGGTTTGGCTCAAAACCATTATTATTGCCCGGAAGGAAACCCCTGATAGTGTACTGTATAACCTGAGTCACTAAAGTGTGTGCAGGAATTTATCAGTATCGTGCCAATCATCTCAATTGGATCTCACGCATAAGACACAAGATGAACCCTCGCTTCGCTCCGGCAAGTGCTGAGCTTGTCAATACGGCGAAGTGAATTTATTTTGTAATTAAATCATGATACAGGATTGCGTGCAAGGTATTTCCAACGAAAATGCGGTGTCAGAACCAAGAGAAGGATAGTGAGTGAGGAGGAACAACGAGGTAGGGAATTGTTATCGATGACCGCCAGTATTCTGCAGTTCAAGAGACACCCAATGTATGTTGAGAGCAGAGAATAGACAGTCAGGAATCAGGATTGATTTTGATGACCACTAGAAGCCCCCAGCTGAAGAGAAACCCAGATTGACCGAAGTTAAATGAATTTGCGGAGAGCGAAGGGGTGTGGCTTAGAAAGACCGGGACATTAGCTTATTTATGGTCGGCAAATTCTCGGAGTGCTACGTAGCCGCAGGTTGAACACAACTGCGGCACAGGCAGGGATTCACTGCGAGAAACTGCGTGTTTCTGCGGAACAACTGCGAAATGATCAGCTGGGGAACAGTTGGAAGATCTGTTGAACGGTTATTAACCCAAATTCGGTTTGGAGGCTGGAAAATTCTTTTCTGAGATGTCGACTGAAAGGCATAGCTCCGAACTTCCGCTGCTGCCGAGATGTGCTGCGCTGTCCCGCACCATTCTGCGGCGAAGTTTGCGCAGTGCGTAGTTGACGAGATGTGGATACCTGCACACACAAATAGTTCAGAAACACAGGACTTTCAGAACGAGAGGAGAGGAAAAAAGAATGGAGATAAACCCACATGGGGCAATTGCACCGCCGAACGAGCATTTGCTTAAAGAACGGTTAATCATGCAAAGATGACTTGAAAAGCTCTGAGCTACTTCGTAGCAGGCGTATATTCTTATTTTCCTTCCGCTACGGGTTAAATACATGGATACGAGTCAACACAGATTCAACTTGAATAAGAACAAGAGCGCGCTGGGGCACTTCGTTTGAGGCAGCCGACCTTGCCGAGCAGCTTTTTAGACTCCGCTTCGCCAGTTCCCGGGACCTGCCCTAAAGAGATGATCGATTAGATTAGCGGAGTTTGAAAAGGCTTCCGACGGACAGACAGACGTTCTATACTCTTTTTATACTCTTTTATACTCTTTATAAAATTACGTCTGTCCGTCTGAAGCCTTCAAACTCCGCTCGGGCCTCTCCGACGGCCCCGCTACATGATTCACTTAGACGAAGTGCCGGGGCGCTTCGCGCCCCGGCGCGCTCTTGTAATTTTATAAAGAGGGTGATTTATCCAAACATCGGATCAAAATGTGTTCGATAAATTCTGCTCTGATTAAACGGTCTTCCCAGCCTTCTTCTCGATCAAGGCCTCCACCTCCGGCTGAATGCTCGCCAGCATATCGCTCGTCGTCTTGGTGGGCTTCCAGCCAATCGAGAGCGAGCGCGTCGCGCGGCAGCGCGAGTTTGAACCGAGATACGGGGAGCCCTGCACAATAAATCAACCATTTCCAAGAGATATCAAGGACCGTACCCCGAAGTACTTGTCCAGCTCCGCCGGCGAGAACGTCGTCGGCTCCGCGCTCTCGCTCTTCCCGAGCGCAACAAGCGCGGCTCCAATTGCCTTGCCCACATCGTACAGAGAGTGCTCCCCGCTCGCGCCAAAGTAGAAGCCGTTCCGCCCGTGGCCTGCGCCGCTGTCCGCCACGATGGCGTCGTACAGGTTGACGTACAGGTCCGCGACTGGGAATGAATGAATGGCATGAGATGAGATACAATAAATAAATATTGCGCGCACGCTCGTGAATCTCGACGTTCGGCCACAAATTCTTTCCCTCGCCGACCATGCCCGCCTGCCCTCGGTCGAGCGCGGCGTTGATGAGAGCTGGGATCTGGATTGAGTGGCGGTTCTGGATGCCCATTTCGACGAGCCGGCCTCTGGCGATACCGTAGATGGTGGACGGGAGGATGATGTAACTCTTGAGATAACCTGAAGACATGAATATTCATGGGAGCCCGCAGTAAGGACGTGCAGAACTACCTTCAGTGTCCGCTTTGACAATTTCCAGATCGACATCCCTATGCATCTGGGTCGGGGCAATCGTCTCGATTTGATCGGCGTCAGAGTCGTCGTATACCGTAGTGTCTGCGTACATTCCTGCCGCCTTGTCCGAGATGACGCCTGGATAAAGTGTTTGAATCTGTACACAAGAAAGAAATCAAGCTCTTACCTGTGCCAGACTGTAAAACGACGTCGTTCACAGTTTTTCGACCAGGAATCAATAACACTCACGGTATTTATGAAAATAGACAGAGCCCCCAACGCGTGCCGCTTCCTTAGACCCTCCAACGTCGCCTTTGCTGCACCGAGGTCATCGCAATCTGCCTGGAGGTTCGAATCCGTCAGCGGGATTCTCAGTGCTCCTATAGCCACCTGCCGTCGCGATCACAACGTCCGCTTCACTGGCGAGCTTCTCGACCAGATGCGCGTCCGAGTGCGAGCCAACCACAGCCTTGATCCCTAGCTCGTTGAATTTCTCTGCCTTTTTGGCATCCCGGACGAGGACAGTAAAGTGGAACGTATCGGCGTGCGGATGCGCCAGGAAGCGCGTGAGAACGGCCCCGCCAATGTAGCCTGCAGTGTGCGTGATTAACAACAGAACCAGCTTTGAACCTGGGTGAACGTGCCAGTTGCCCCAGTCAAGAAGAATTCAGTTTTGGTTCCAGACATATGTTGCACAGAAGTGGGTCAGGTTTTAAAACTCGCTTCGGTATATATGCTGTGGGATGAGCCAGGCTATCGGGGAGAGAAGATTCGGGAGCAGATGAAATGACATCCAATGACATCAGTCTCGGATCTTGTCGCGGCCCAAGTATAAGCCTTGTATCAAAGATCTTAAAATATCTCTTATAGCTACGAAATTCAAACGGTGGTCGTAGACCTGCATGTTGGCGCGATATTATGCGCAAAACGCCTGAGACTCTCACTCTTTCGTTCATTGATTGGTCTGGTGTATCGGATGTTTGAAAGAGCAGGATTATACTTGTAATACCACTTGCTAAAACTCGGGGAAATGCCCGAAACAGGACAAGCGTGTTCCACTTGCCATTCAACTTCAGTATTAAACTTGATCCTAGCCTAGCTCACACCAATACCAAAAATAAAACTGCGTTCAAAACATACATAGAAACAACTTTTCCTAAAGCAAATAGGTTGTTCGGAAATCAAAAACAAAATTACTGCCCAATTAGGAATTCTCTCCTGGGCTGTATTTTCTGTTCAATATTCAACAAAGATGTCTTTAACAATGGAATGCTTGTCGGGTGGTGTGGTAGGTGCCTCCAGCTTACTGGGCAATCCAAATGTGTATCCCATATTTTGGTTAACCCAAGCAACTCTGGTGTCAATTTGGGCTTTGTCTTTCACTTGCAGTGACCTTTCAAACAGTGGGGAGGCCTCTTTCCAAATTTCTGCTGCCTTGACCAGATCCCCACTTTGCTTTGCTATATCTCCAAGACGAAGCATGCAATCGGCTCTGCTACGGTGGACATCCATAAATGTGAATCCAGCTAGTGCCACAATAAAAAGATTGTGTGCTGTGTGTATATCTCCCTCAGAGAGGAAAACATCACCTACAAAACGAAGTGCCTTGTAAAGTGCTAGCTTTGCCTGCATTTTTTGTGCTTGCACCAAGTATATCACTGCCCAGTCAATTTTGTTGAAAGTCCAGCGACTAACATCAGCAAGTGTCTCTAGACAGTAGAATACACCATCCGGATCATATCCCTGAGCGATATTCAAACACTGCTGTAACAAGTCTTTTGCAGCCATTGTGTTGCCCTCCCTGAGATTAAGGTTTGCCAAAATCATTTCACATTGATTGGTCCCCCTAATGAACCCCAAGGTGTTGAATTTTCTCTTTGCAATGTCCAGGTTTTCTTTCACCTTGAGAACATCTGCACCAATGTTCACATCAATCTCTGCAATCTTGAGTAGGGCAATAGCATTACTATATGAGTTTTGTTGAGCAGAAGTTGTTCGGGCCAGTTCAATATGGATTCTACGGGCCTCTAGATATTCAGATTTCGCCAGATAGACTTCTGCCAACCCTGTCATGACACCATGTTCTACCACACCTCCCTGCATGCCACAAAGCTGTAGAAGCTCTCTTGCTCTTTGAGATAGGAAAATACATTCTGTCAGATTTCCTAGTGCTGTGAGACACATAACCTCAGTTGCTAGCCCTGAAGCTTCATGATACAAATTTCCAGATCGCTTAGCTATTTGTTGTGCTTCCTGGGCATAAATTTGGGCTGCAGCATAGTTACTGATGCTATACTTGACCCAAGCCATAGAATTCAGTGCTGCTGACTGTTTTGTTGTGTTTCCACAAGAATTTGCCAGTGAGAGTGCCCGCTTAAAGAATTGTGCTGATCCAGATATGTCATTTTTATACTGGTGATAATAATATCCAACTGCCTGATAGAAGCTGGCTATTGTGGCATTAGAACACATTCTTCAAAACAATATTGTAAACTCACACTCAAGGACCAGATCATCCAAATGATGAAAATGTGCTATGCCTTGCTGGATCAGCAGTTCTGGGTTTGCCATTGGATATTGATTCATTGTACTAAGCATCTCAACAACATATTTTGCTTGTACTTGGTGATCACAGATTTGCAAGAAAAAAGGTGGAATATGATCAAGCAATGTTGTGCGGTTACAACCAGTTAGGCGTCGAAAACTACTCAGAGAAAGGGTGCAGTTTATCACATCTGCAAGATTTGTATTGTCTGGATGCAATTCAAGCAGCAGTAGTTGGTGCAAGTTCCCAAGATTTGAGGTTATTTGACTACTTCTTGTACTGTTCTCATGAACTCCATGGTATTTTTGATATAAATCTAGAACCAAATGGAAATATTCATAAAGAGGATGAAAGAGTGGTGATGATGGAGGGTATATATGGTGGATATGTTCTCGAATAGGTACCAGTGACTTCAGCTGGTTCTTGTCATCACAATATGCCAGAGAGGTGCGGAGCAGTGTTGCCTTACACCCTAAAAGATCTCGGATGGGAAGATGACATTGAACAAGCTCAACATCTGAGAGCCCATCTGGAAGGATTGAGAGTAGACTCAACAAGTCCTTAGCATCAGGGGAAGATGTCATACGTGGACTTGAAAGTGACATGGCAATAGATGCATCTAAACTCATCCTTTTGTCATTGCTAGCTGAAAGTAGAGATGTCTTTTCTGCCCCCCAGCGAGACAAAACATTGAAACAACCCTCATAGTCAACTAGATGTGCAATGAGGTCTATTGCAAGTGGCATGTTGCCTGTCAAGCAGAGAATCTGACCAATGTCCTTGCTGTCATGGCAATCATCTGCAATGTCAATGAAGGTCTGTCGGGCAGCTTCTTCTGACAAGGGCATCAAAGGCTTCAAAACAGGGCGAGTCCAGCGAACTTTGGTTGGCCTCTCAGCACCTCGCATTGTCATCTATCAGAATATTAGCAGATGAAATTGTCAAGATAGCTATCTGCTCACTATTAATGCAAGATGTGTGATATCAGTTAGCAAAGACAGAAACTCTTCAATCCCACCACGTGATTGCAGTGGCTCCCATGATGTTTCCAGATTGTCCAAAACCAAGAGGCAAGATGGAGCACTAGAAAAATACTGAACAACAGGCTTGGTGAGGTCCTTTTTGGGCTTCAATCCCAAATGAGACCCAATCAGGGCAGCCAGCTCAATGCTAGTGGTAGCAGAATCTGCACCAACAAAGAACCTATTTTCGTATTTGGCAGCAATGTGAGCATGGTGTAAAGCAGCTTTTGCAAGACTTGTTTTCCCTATGCCACCCACTCCAAGAATTGCTATTCTAGCTGGCTCCTGATTGAGCTTATCCACAATATCCTTGAGTTCCAATTCACGTCCATGAAATATCTTTGGCCTTGCTGGTAGGATAGACAGTGACTCTGAGCTTTTGAAAAGTAAGCACAAGTATAACAGCCATGGATTCTGTGTACCTATTTTGTGAGCTTGTAAACTTTTGGTATATCTATTTCAAAATAATCAGCCAATATCAACAACAGCTCTGTCTCTACCTACAGAGGATGACCTGTCTGAAGTTGTTGCATCTGAAAGAGTGGAAATCAATTCTAGCAGTTCTCTGTGCATCTTTTGTGTGTTTCCCTGCATTTCAGCAATATCATTGGAAATATTGACACCAGTTCGAATCTAAATGGTGCTTGAGTTGGGTTATTGTGGAAACAAATAAATAATCACCTTAAGTACTTGTAAAGCCTCCTTCAACCCGGTCTGACAATCCTTAAGGAGTGTGTTCATCTCGCTCTGGTGAAAGAAGTGCTTGATTTTGTTGCTATTCTGTTGTGCTTCAACAAATGCATGAATCTTGTGGAGTGTTCTGTGAATGTCAATTCAGTGATGAATCCTCTGTAAAGGCACAGAAAATACTCTGTGAATTTCCCAATGTGATGCAATGTGGTTGGAGGAAGGGCCCCCTCGGTGTCCGATGTGATGTGAAGGTTGACAATAGCATAGAGCACCTCATGGATGTTTTCCATGAGCTGAATACATTTATCTTTGTTCCTCTTCACATTCTGGGACACTATGTCAGATCAGTAAGACTGCTTTATTCATGTCATACCTGCACTCCATTGATTAACGAGAGAGTTGTATTTGAAATTGCTGGTATGAAAGGGGTGCCGAAAGCATCACTGAGCTTATTCAGAAGGGTTACAGCCGGTGTCAAATAGGCCTTGATGTTGTTCAATCGAATATCAGTAACACTGGGTTGGCGCATTATAGCAGGGTGGGATAAGCCTGAATTTGTGGGTGCCGTATTATATAGAATCCGGGCCCAGTTCTTCGATATATTTAGGTCAGGCACTGTTAATATGATCTCTACACTGCAGCCGCAAGAAGAAGTCAACTCCACCACTGAAATGATTTTGGTGAACAAACATCAAGCGGGATTCCGAATAACTGTGGAGACCGTGAGATTGCTGCCAACATTCTCTCGTGCCTGCACCTTGCTCCATGTCCCAATAGGTGAGACGGTTGCTTAGGGATTGCGATTTGGAATCCACGTCCAGAATGGAGCCGCACGACAACAGGTTACAATGAGCGATTTGACAATATGGGAAATGATGCCGCGGGTGCTTTGGTCCATTTTTATTCTTCATATCGTTAGGGTCGTGAGCAACGCAGTGCCTATTCCGAGTGCAATCACATCCGCACAGTTGCTGTAGACATGCTACGAAATGACCATGTGGCCATGTTGAATAATTAGGGAATTACTCGGGTCCCTCACCTAAAACATCCGTCCCACACGCGACGTAAACCCAACCTTCCAATCATCAATGAAGATAGAATTTTGATCATCAGAAGTACATGCCTTATGGTTTTGCCGCGCCTCTGCACACGAAAACTCTGCGGGTGACCAGTAAGAGAATGAGGAACAGAGATCTCCACACACTGAGTTGATTGCGAGAAAAATGCCGATGATCGAACCTAGAATGCGGACAAGTAGGCGGGTGTCTCCGAACATGAGAGTTTGATTTGAAGGGTGAGGAGAATGCATGTACGGCGAGCAGATGAGACTGCCCCATGGCACACGTATAATATACGTACCGCAGTTCGCATTGCAGAAGGTTGAACAGTGAACATAGTCCTGCCGCTTCCTTGCAGTCACATTCGCGTTAGTCGATGTGCCGAGCAATAGCTGGCTTCAGGCATTTGAGATGGAGCGAAAGCCAAAGGCCTACATATTCGAAACAAACAAATCAACAATGAAAGAAATATATACGGATGGACAAGAGTACGATGAAAGAAAGATAGAGTGGCTGGGTTTGGCCGTGGCCTGGTTAAATGAGAAAAGACACCGATGCCCTGGGCGACACTCTGAAGGATCTGCGAAGGGCTCAAGTTGACAGCTGATCGACGCGATTAATATTTATCAATGGAACTCCCAAAATCTCACGAGAACTGACATCCGGTTGACTAGGAATTCACTCGATTCAACCTCGGACAGTCCACGAAAGCAAATCCATCAGTTTGTCGAATGATGAATGCTGAACCCACTTTGCGCTTTCGCAACCACTGTTGAATCTGCGAGACATAAAATTCCATGAAGCTACGCGATATCCAATGAGGGGACGATCTGACTGCAGCAACAATATATTTCGCGAGTTAGTCATCTCACCAAAGATATCGTCGGGAAGTGTTGTGTGAAACTGTATACATATCACACAAATTAACCTATGAGCATTACCCATGCACCCAATCATTTTTTAACGAAGTTGATAATGCGTCGGCTTCGGCAGAAGATAATCCATGACCGCGACCCTGAAACCCCCCTCGACGTTCGGTACGCGAGCGCACACCCTTCCAGAGAACGAGCAGAAATCAACATTGACTTCATTTGCGGGTAGACCCGGGGTCGCGATGATGCCAGACACCGATGAGGAGGTCTCCCCATCCACGTGCGAGAGGCAACCATGGAGCGTGCTTCCATCGACGACGAAGCTCTGTATATCGTGGCGGCCGACCCACTCAAGGTGGAACGAATGCGAAGAGCGGTATGCTGCATCGAGCGGACTTTCGCCGAGAGCGATGAGCTTGCAGCGCGCCGCAGTGTCCGTTTGGCTGGTAGGCACCAATGCGAAATGCGTGAGGAGCGTTTTCGAGTCGTCGTCGCTCAAAATGTCGATGTACAAGGGTTGCTCGAACGTACTGGTTTCGCGACCATGGAAAGGGAGTGTGATGCCGCTGACGCAGGATTCAAGCAATTTTGGTTGCTTGAAGTGGCACAATATACAGCACTGAAGGATACGCAGAGACTCGATTTGAGGCGGAAGGGTGGAAATGGAGCGCGGGTGAAGAGCCGGTAATTCTGCCAAGTAAACTTCGGTTTCGTCGGCGTGCAGTATCACGACATTGTCGTTGCAAAGGTAGAAGGTCTGAGAGAGTGAATATTCGGCAAAGAAGAACGAAAACAATCTAGCGTACATTATCGAAATTGGTGGGTTCTTGGGGCCAGCTGATCCAACTATCTTCGATAAAGTCCCAAAGGACTGTGCTTGAGCCCGTACAAACTGCGACATGTTTGCTGGTGGTGCCAAGAATGCTCGGCAAATCGATATATATCGGCTGCGCCAACTGGAAGACAGGTGCAAGTAGATTGAACTGGGGGGTCGGTGCAGGCGGAAAGACAGTGAAGACGTGCAAGCAAAAAGTACTGGAGCGGCTTTCAATAAGACATCAGACGCTTGAACTGAGGACCCACCTTTCAAATCCGGTACTCGATACAAAGACGAGCACTTCAGGACCGGAATCGCATGCACGGGTCCGCACGCTCCGGATTTTGGCGACACCATCAATCTCGAGGGAGGCGATCGGAGTCGTGTTTATGCGGTTTGAACGGTTCCCCAGATCCCACAACTGTAAAGTGCAACCACAACTCGTCAGGAGGAATCGCCCGCCAGGTAAGAAGCGTAGATGATCGAAGTCCTCTCGCCTGCCCGCTGTCGGCTCAAGGTATTGCGTGTAGAGCGGCCAAACAGTGCGGTGCTGGAGGAACTCGTTTCGAAGATGCGAGCTGAACCTTCGGCAGGCGGTGGCAGCATACTCTAATTCATTAATACTCATTTCTGTGAGAGTAAATGAAGGAGCATAGACATCGTGTTGGATGGAGACACGTCGAAGGGCATCGATCCACACGCTGCGTTCGCGGGTGATATGGGATATTGATTTCGAGACCTTCAAAGTGGATTTAATGCCAATGTGTGTAAAACCACCGGAGCCATACCTTTCGCAGAGCAAGGATGTCGTTGGGAGTTATGAAGCGCATTATAACAATCAAAACATCGACAGGGAGGTCAGACCAGCAGGCGGTAATATGGTCCACATCGGCTAGGTTTTCCATTGTGTGAGAAGGTTTCTAGGTGGAACCACTCGGCAGCCTTCAAGTCAAGACTCGATATGCTTAGCCAGGGAGAGAATTCAAGGGGCGTTGGTAAGAGGAGAGGAGATCCGGTCGGACCCACCCGACTGCTCCCGACTGATGGCCGCATATCTCCGGACAGGTTCGCTCGTGGGTGCTTGTGGGCAAAAATGACGGGCTCCGTATCTAGCAGCATTCCTCTCTGTGTTCTAGCTCGACCACTATGGCGGTTTTCCGGAACAAATTTAAATGCGAGCTTCTGTGTAGAATCAATAATTTAGATGTTATACCGGGTCAATTCTTTCCAACCGCTGTTCTCCGTCTCGGCTCTGAGGCACAACCTGCGGAAAATAGGCAGAGCCTGAAAAGACCAGTCCCTACGTCCGCCCACGCCAAAAGACCAACTGGAAAACGTTGTGGGCTGCCTGCGTGAGGGAAAATGGGTATATGAGTATAACTTGAAGTTGAGGCTAGTTCACTGGTCACGGTGAATTGAAAGGTGTCCCTCTTGATCCAGTGCACACAAGATGAGAGTTCCGCTTCTTCTCGTAGCCCGGGAAACGGCATTTTGCCCACAAGAATGGATAAACAGCGAGGAAGACCATTGACTGTCTTGAGTCATAATACGATCGTCTTCTTTTCCGTGGTCGAAATGCATAGAGGGCGCTCTGCTGTGGTTTCAACGCGAAAGATGGCTCATTGCCTCCACATGCGATGCTCGGATGCGCAATGACGCTGAGAATAGGACGTGCACTTTTGGCCGGGCTTCATTATCGAGCTGGCGGAGTCTCGGAGATCAAAGGAGCTTCATTTGAGGACTGAATATCCGATCCAAAAGCGACACAGTGAGCAAGTGATGGGCCAGTGGATCGTACGAGGTATACCATACACTGAAAACGAGTGGCGGTGCCTCGAACGCGGTCAGGTGACTGTCGCCGCCGCGCGGGGTTCAGCTTCTTCATGGATCTAATTCGACGTTTCCACAAGAAACTGAACATACCCTTCAGTTCATTTCATAAATATTCTCCTGTATCCCCTAAACCAAAGACTGGTAAAGCAAGCCGCCGTGGTTTTAACTTGCCCGAGATCACCGATGCGCTCGTCGCGAAGGTTTGATTATCAAAATATCAATCCTCAAGGCCTCACTGCTCAACGCCCTTGATCTGTGTTCTCGTTTGAATTTCGGAGTATGCCTTCGCTTGGCCACCTTCGGAATGCCCGGAAATGAAATAGATAGATGTCAAAACCACCAGTAAATGAATAAAACTTCGAGGTAAATTGAACGAGAATTGCCAAGATTTTCGACTTCGAGGCCTATTACATTCACACGCCCGGGAGATCGGACGAGCGAAACGGGAGTACGGCGCTTACCCTGGCGCGCACCCGGCGCCTATTATTAATAACGATGTGCCGTGCGCGCACCCCCACACGAGGAGGAGCAAAAGTTATGCCCAATTACAGAATAAGTACAAAAACTAACGTTGTAGCGTATACAAGGGTACATATATGAATCGTTTACAAAGTATCGCCACCTAGTCTCGATGGTATGAGAAGAACCCTGAAACCATGACGCACACCGCGATGGAAAAAATGAACCCGCCTATCCAAATGCCCCCGGCGGTCGCCCTGAGATCGGCTGCCCCCTTGAATACGGGCGTCCAGCCATTCGCATGGTACTGAAAGGCGACGGTCTGGCACCAGCAGGTTTGGAACGTCCCGATGTCCTCCAGGACGCTGGACGCGATGAGCCACAAGGCGTTGCTGATAGCGATAGCCTTGCCGGTCAAACGCGTGCTGACTGCCAGACCGGCGAGTGCGCCCATTGGGATCACGCCCTTGCGTGGTCTTTCAGGATCGTGCTCGAATCGCTGCATGAATGCATGCGAGAAGAGATGGGAAACGACGAGCATGGCCCAGGAGACGGTCGCGGCAATGCCGTAGATGAGATAGCTGCCGGAACGACAGCCGAGTCCAACAGCGGGTGTGTTGTACGCCACGTAGATGGCAGCCCCAGTGGTGCCCCATTGGAGGAACAGGGCAACAATGGCGGCACCGACCATGTGTTGAATCGCGGGAGTAGGAATTCGAGACCAGGCTGTGAACGCTATGAGATCTTCTCGCGGTTGAAAGCCACAGGACTTCGCCGCGTCCTCTGCTCCCTCCGGAATCGGTGCCCGCTTCCGGAACTTTTCGATGGACACCGCGAACCCGCGCCCCACATGTTCAACGCAAGCGAACGAGGTAAAGATGCGCGCGAAAGTGAAGATCGGTCCCTCCCTCCTTTCGTCGCCGCGCACATCAAACCCCCACCAGGTAGGAGGATGCAAAAGTGGCTCGGTGCTGTCGTCGTCGAGATCACTGGTCGTGGAGGTGGGAGGGGCTGGTGGATCCAAAAGCGACTGGGTTTCGTGGGAGTCGTGATCACTTGGTGTATGCAGCGCTAGTTGACTGGTCGATGCGTAATTACTGGATGACGGGACCCCCAATCGGTCTACCAGAAGAATAGCGTCTTCCATGCTCGACCGATTCGGAGTTCCCGCCACCGGACCCGTGTGACTCGCCGCCGCCGCAGGGGTTGTCGGTGGGGGCGGATCCAGAGGCATCAAAGGCGCGTACACGTCGGCATTCGGACACAGGCCTTTTTGAGACATGTATTGATCGCGGTCGGGCATGATCCTATTGTCTGTCAGAGCATCTTTGATGGATCCGGCCTTGTATTGTGTGCCTACACGAATATACCTAGAAGATATGAGCACACGGAAAGATGTGAGAATGGAAGGAAGTTCACCCAAAGACGATTGGGAACCTGCAGGTAAATTATGGGTTATTCGCGAATACAACGTGCTAGCGGGAAATGCTTACATCCAACTCCAGACGGTGCTGGAAGCAAATTGAAGGCCAACGTCAGGGCTGCCAAGAGAGTCATGGACAGCCGCGATGAATGAGATCAAGTAGGTCAGAAACGCCAGGAGAACTGTAGGCGGTTCCTCAGTATCAGAATTGGCACTCATGTAGACCTTACCTTGAGCAAGGAAAGAGTATGTGAAGCCGCGGCGCGTGTTCTCGAGATCTTTGGCAGAAATCTTCCAAAAGTTGTCTATGCGCTCGTCATTGAGGACGACGAGAGTGGTGAGTTCTCCGTTTCTCTGATTGGCACGCATAGGACATTGTTGTCCCTCCTGGAGGATGAACGCAGCTGCGTCTACCCGCTGAACCATGTAATGGTATTGGTCGTGTGTTTCTTGTTTGGCACGGGTTCTGAGTTGTCGAAATTTGTGGGAGATGTATCGTCGATTGAACGCCGTGAGCGCCAGGGAGTACGCAGCCAGGACCGGGCTACCCACACACAAGAAGCCACTCAGGAAATCCATCCAACCGCTGGCTTCGAAGGGTAGCTGGGCGATCAGGGCCACCCATGGCAGCAACCACGTTGCAATAGTGATTGCAGACGGTGAAAATTCTACGCCCTTGCTCCAGCTGTGTGAGCCGTCATCATGAGAAGAGTGGGGTGAGCGCACTTGTCTGAGGATCTCTATTCCGCAGTTTTCCTGGCAAGCTTTAGCCGTTACGCCCCAGACCTCGGGTGACATGCTGCCATTGGTAAGGCACGCAGCGGGGGCAATAATAGTCTCGCCAAGCTTGTTGACGAGGCCCTCGGAAGTGCAATTGAAGGTGGCGGCACATGAGTCCTGCCAACTAGACACATACTGCGTGCTCAAGGAAATACCCATAGCCCTTGTGATCGGCGGAGCAGAGAAATGTAGAAGGCAAGAAACGGGGGGGAAAGAAATAAGTTTTTCCGCGGGAGGCGGACATTACTTCTGCCAGATTGACATCTGGAATTCAGTCAGCGCGTCGCCCTTATGGCTCCACCCAAAAAAAGAAAAATTGACATCCGGATTGGCGTGGCAGATGGGATTATTCCCTTTAACTGCTCCCCTTCATCCCTTTAACTTCCCTTGTTCTCCCTTGTTGAGAACAAGGTTGTTGGATTGATTTTTTGTTGTAACGCAGCGCCACACGTCAGCCGTTAGACTGACATCTGCCAGCGCCCGACGGAAACAATCCTTTGACTTGACAGTAGGGGATGGTGCGCGAGAAGAGTACTGCGGGTGCCTGCACAGAAAGAGACGTGCGAGGTCGCTACCTAGGATTGGCTCCGCTTCCTCGCTTTTGGCCAAAAAAAAGCCGCTGATTTTGCGGAAGACGCAACGTTAACGAGACCGTCCATCATCAGCTGGAAAAGGTCAATTGCGACCTTCGACCACATTTATGTGCGGTGTCGTGGTATTGAGCGCCACTGACCAGTGGCTGTCTACTGTGAGACGCACTGGTAGGCGCGAGATCGCCAAGAGTCACTGGGGCGATGAGCGGAAATTAAAGGTTCCTGAAAAATGTATCAGGACAGAAAAAGTGATGTGAGTAGTCATCGTAAGGGGCGGGAATTACAGACTTATTCAGTGTTGGCAGATGATCGCCGTATGTGCATCCGCACCTAGCATACGTTGGGGTAACCGCACTCCTAGGTTACCTCGCAGGTCTTCGCAGGTTACCCCTGCGTAAGTTAAAAAAGGGTAACCAGCCGTAGTACCAGGGGCGCCACTAACCCCAGACCCGAAAAGACCCGAGGCCCGGGCCCGCGATCAATCAGCACCGCCCCAAGGGGTTCTTTTCCCACCGCCGACAGCCATCTTCGCGAAGCTTCCCGAAAGATTAGCGTCGACGCGTCGCGTCTCCGGTGTGATTCAAGCACAACATTCGTCGCTATTACCCCTCCAGAACCTTGCATGCTCTGAAGGCTGTCTTATTCTATCCCAGTCTATTACCGATTTCACATCAATCGCACGCTCGCCTACGCTCGATCTACGCTCGATCTACGTGAGTCAGCGGCGCGATCACGCTTTCTGACTATTTTCCTCCCCCAGAGCTCGCGCACCATCTCTTACAGGCTCCTGTCAGATCATTTGAAACCAGAAACGGTGAGTGTGCCCTGCTTGATTCATTCCAAGTCCACGCTGAAGTTATCCTGCGTGCTAATAGCTTTTTACCGTGCTTCCACCTTTTTTTGGGCACGCAACTATTTCGGGCCATAACGATTGCAGCGCGTGCCGTGGGAACATCACATTCTATCCCAGCGGTGCTTCATCCTTCATATTCACTGGCGCGACGTGTCTAACTCGGTAACTCCTTCCTAGAAATGCGTGACTGCCATCTTCGCGCAAATCCGCTAGAATGACATCACCACCGAGGGCAATACATTTCATGCCTCACAACACCCCCACATCCCCTCTTAGCCGTAAACGGCAACGACTGGCAGCGACTGGCCTCTGCACGATTCTCTAGTTCTCCCACGACGCCGCCTTCAAATCTGCAGCTTCTATGATTCCCGCGCTCCCATTTTCGTCATATAGGTTTTTTTTTTTTTTGGGGGGGGATGTTTGTAGTAAGGGTACTCAATCTGCAGAAGCATTCCAAGATCCTCCATCTGGGTCGTGGTGTGGAATTTCACCACTTTCGCCGGTGAGGGTGTCCAATCCGAAAATTAGCTGGCCTGTAATGATCCGGCGGTTGTGTGGGATTCGAACCCACGACCGCAACCATTGACCTTGCGGCTGGGACTCATGGCACATCCGCTTAGCCATGAGTCCCCCATAGGTTTAATTCCGATGGCATGGTTGTTGACACCACACGAGCTGAACCTACCAGCATCAACAGAAATCCTCCTGGCTCGGTCTTGGCACCCGTGTTAAGTGCCGCTGCCGCCATGCTCGCTTTGGATGCCAATTCACACCAGATTACCAAGAAGGTCCGTGCAAAGGAGCAAGTTGATAAAGAGACAACACATATGCAAGGCACATCACCCACTACGAGGGTTTCTGGGCGACCACCTCTTATACTGGAGATCTGAGCACAGGTTGCGAACCGATTCCGGCGTTTCCCATCATTTTCACCAAGGCCATTATATTTCTTGAGTACGAATCGACTCGCGCGCAGGTGAGTTGAATTATCCTCATGTATTCCACATTTAATAACATAACATAACATAAAATAAAAATAAAAAAACGGATGCGCAAAGATGCAGATGAAGACGAACCGGAAGCGTCTTCCATTGGCATCTCAGGGCTGAAACAAGCCATATCGGCACTGGAAAACTGGCAATTGAATAACCAACATCTCTACAAAAATATCCCCGAAGCTCGGATTGGGATGCGTTCGAACCCTCGCATCAAGGTGTTCGAATCTGCGGCAGCCCACAGGGAACCCAAACATGCCAAGATGGCACACTCTCTCAAGGCCAAGAGATCGTCTGCTGGTGAGCACATACCACTCATTATATGTTCTGTGAACTTACCATCCAGACACTTATAAATTCAATGAACTATTAAAATGCTCAGTGTAATGTCTGGCAGATTCTCGAGGAACTAACAGAATATTTGTGGATGTGCGCGACCGCGCGATGCTGCTTATATCAACCTCCGTCGCATTTCGGGGTGATAGCTCTCACTCTCTTCTCTGGTTTGATCAGTTTCTTTTTGAAGTGCCTGGATGCAAAGATTCCGGTGCGGAGATCCCTTACCTTTCTCAACTGATACATCGCTTAATGAGTTTCGTCTTAGGCACTTACATTAATTGCCAACAATGCCAAACACAACCACAACCAAACGGCCGTATCGAAGAATATGGTGCCTTTCGCCATCGCCACGTCGAACTCTGCTCTATTGGGGCTATTGCTACGCTCTATTTTGTCTGGTTTCACGTGCTGAACTGCCCGGTTTCCTACCTCAAGCCCGACTTCAGGGCACAGCCAGTTCGGGCGTTGAGACTGGTACAAGTTCTATGTCTTCAGTCTTGCGAGGCACTCAGAGAAGCCAATGACCTCCGACAGTCGGCATTTTCGCTTTTCTCTTCCTATCAAAATGCCTTACTGTATCCCAGATCATCGTGATCGCATTAATTCAATTTATGCGAAGAACAATATCTCTGTTTCGAAGGTAACGCATGGGGGCCGAGAATATGCCGTCAAGGTCTCCCGTGAGCATGGTGCGAGCATTGAGGGAGCCAAGGCACTCGGTGGGTGGAGTGAATCGGGCTCTTTTCGTCCATGTTATGACTGCGCACTCCCCATCGATGCTATGCTTGGTGCTGCCATGTTCGATGCACGATGTCCCGAGGCACACTTCCTTCCTCGGGAATCTCTGCATGAGTAGCGCGTTGATTTCTGCTGAATGCACTCAATTGACAGGGCCGAAAACAGTGCCTCCCGTCCAATTAATGTCTGCGATCTTCCCGTGGATCGAACAGGAACAATTAGAACTGCAACCACGCGAATGCAAGAACCATTTTGCAAAGGATATTGCTCTCATGCACTTTCTCCGTTTTGATGAGCTATTTCCGCACCGTCATAATCCAAGATTTTGCCATCCTTTTCACGAAGTATCCCCAATGCCCCATCTTCAAATTCCCCCCCTTCAACTCCCCATGCTTTCGCGATGTTGCGGTGCAATCATCAGCCCACATTTTCAGGGTGGAACAGCAAGTAAAGTTGTCGTTGGCAAACTTGCCCATCGCAGATACCTTCTGTGGTGCGGTTAGCAGCTTCTCGTTCGAACAGAAGCGGGAACGGAACTTGGTATGTTGATCCTTCAGTTATGTCAATTATATTGAACAATCTTCGCAGTTAATCCGCCAGCGTCATCCAGTACTGCCCCCCCCACCGGTGTCAATTAATCGGGGCGCAATATACCCATCCTTAACTATGGCCCTGTGGGTACCATCTCTTTTGAACCCTGCCATGCTATTGTCGGTGATGCACAGCACTCATTCCACCTTCAATGCAGTCAACAATCTTTTGCTGCACTCTCCCTTGGATTTCTGTCCTGTTGCACCCGTTCCGGCCCAAATTCCCCACGAACTCGATTTTGCGTCTGTTCTTCCACTCTCTAACACCCAAATAATCGTTGGAGGCATGGCACTTACGGTGACACAACTCGCTGCATGGGACAAAATCACTGCAAGGTTCGACGATACCCGACTTCGCATGCATCAATGGGAATGGCTCACAGCAGGGAAGAATCAAAACTTGTACCTTCCTTACTACACCTTCCAGACACCGTCTAAATTGACCGATATCTGGGATGAGTGGGCTTCTGGTCGCAACCGATTCCTGGCGGTTCGAGATTTAGAGGAGAATTGGGGAACAAGGTGGTGCCGGAATAACCAGGGCCTGAAGATCGAGATGACGCAGCGCAAGAAGGTCATCACCTTGGTTGAAAAACTTGCCGCAAAACTGAACTGGAACGTCGCCCTCGCTCTTCGATTCCTCCGGGAGGTATACAAAGGCAGGTTTGTGCCACGGAAATTTTGTGAGTACTGGCAGAAGACCACACCTGCAGGGACAAAATCTACGACTGATGAAGTAGTCGCAGCATCGGATTCGTATAATTTATCTAATAATATATTTCATTCTGCCTTCCTTGTCGTTTCCTTAGCCCTTCGTTCATTTTCCCGTGCTCACAGATGGGATACACGCGACAGAATGATGTGAAGTTCATTTCTAACAAAACATGTCTACTAATGGTCAAACTTAGTACTCAAGACCCGGATAAACAGTGCGCTCAGATAGCGGTGATTTTGGAAACTACGTTTAGGATTCGAAACGATCGGAGTGGAGAGGCCATGAGCGAGCACAACATCATCCTCTTACTGCTCGAGTCTTGTTAGATTTGTGTCTTTCCTGGCTTCGGAGGAGCGGGTTCGTCACGGGTCAAGGTGTAAGTTCACCAAGTTTTGTCTCCGATTTTTCAACCAGTGATGATAAGCATGCCGTTATCAAATTCTCGTCGACGGCGGAAGTCTGTTCGATGAGATTCATACATATGTTCAGTCGGATGTTGAAACAAAATTCTTTCTCTTCGACATGCAGTGAAATTTCCTGAAGGACTCAAACTCAAAGACATCCCACGTTGGTCTTGGGATTCTTGGCCACGCCTGCATTCCCCTTGCTGAAGGACATTGGGAGAGATTGGTTAGTTTAAGAGGTTCTGTCGGGCAAGGCGACAACGTACCATCTGCCTTCATAAATAACATGCGCCAGAGATTTCCGGTCGAGTTAGGGGAGGATCTAATGAGCTTGAAAGTGTAGTTAGCCTGCAACCAGAAAAGTCAGGATCTGGTTTTGAAGGGAGAAGGCGGGTGCGTACGCCGCTCTGGACGATTGGATCGCCATAGGTTGCGTTTCGCCGGAGGGTTATGAGAGCGTTGCAGGTCGCGATTGTCTCCGTAGGGAGTTGGATAGGCTTCTTCACTGCGTTTCAACCGGCCCTAACCAGAGCTGCGGAGCTGCGCTTAGCTTTGCTTAGCCGGCTGTTGATGGTCTGTTTAGCGACCTAGCCGTCGGCTAAGCAAAGCTAAGCGCAGCCTCAGGTTAGGGCCGGTTGAAATGCAGTGCTTGTCGGCCGTAGGTTGCGGAAGGTCGAGGCTTATCCCACTTTCCACGCCACATTAGCTATGGGCAATTTTTAGATATATATATAAAGATTACGCAAGTAATTGCGTTCATGGTTGAGTCCATGTACTCCAGCATCCCTTTCCAAACTTGTGCTTGGTTGGCTGCCGTGGTGTCTGCATGATCTGTGGATTAGGCAAGCTCTGCACCCACAGGTAGGCTCGTCACCCAATAAACTGGCTACAGGGAAATTATCAGAGGGGTCGTGCAACCGCGAAAGAAAGGATTTGCTGTAGTCCATGACAAGTTCGTCAGCGAACACGGTGCTCAATTTGTCCCATTCTCCTCGGTCAACATACCAGACCTAATGATGTTCCGTTCATTCAATAAATCCCGTCGAACGTAATCCAAGTTGTTCAAACCATTCGATTACTTGAAGAATGTGGTGATTTAGTCGATGAAGATTAATATTGGATAAGATGAAAATGGGACTGACATTGCATCCTGAATGTTGATTCGGTCGAGCAGGTAGTCGTTGACGGTGTAGGTGGACATTTTGGTGTTGATAAGAAGAAGTTGTGCCTTTGATTATTTATATCAATCCCAGTCGTTGTTTTATGTGACTACCCGGTCAACCGAATAGCCGATTTAGGTCGGTTAAATCGGTCACCGCGCTCTTTGGCCTTTTGGAGTTCGCTGGTACGCGTGTTCTTTGCGTGTTCTCATTCAAGTTGTCGGCTTTCGAAGGCAACTTTGGAAGGGAAGACTTAGAGCTTGCTTGGAGCCAACTCGGAGCTCGAAGTATGAGCGAACGGCAGGAAGCTGGTCTTTTTGCTCCAGTTCGCTTCTGTGGGCCGAGAGAATCGGAGAGAGCCGCAGTCACGAACCATGGCGTTTGTGGGCCCAAGACGCGTCGAGGCAGGCAGGGGAGGCAAAGAAAGCAAACGCGTCGCCATTGTTTGGTTGTGTTTGCTGGCCTTCTTCCGCCCGCCACAGCCACCGCTTGCAGCACTCTCACCTTGAAGTTTCCCAGTGGTCTAGGCCATCTCCTCTTCTCGTCTAGTCTGCTGAAAAGCAAGGCAGTCCAACAAGCCTTGCGGATTGCTGCACCCAACTTAATCAGTCTGAGGGACAGTGGGACACGTGGAGTTGTGAGTCTGGAATCCAGGTTTTGATCTTTAAAATCAGACCAATCCTGATAGCCACCTCCAATCGACCAATTTTGGCTCTTTTTTGGACTGAAGATGCAAGCAGGACCAGTTCTTCCCCAAGAGTTATTCGACCTCGTTATTGACCACTTATTCGATGACCTGGAATCTTTGCGCGCCTGCGCTGTCGTCTCTTCAAGTTTTCTGCACTCTAGTCGCCCCCATATCTTTGCGAACCTCAGGATCGGTCCCCAGGATAGAGAGCACTCCATCGACGAGCTTCATGCGATTTTCGCAAAGTTCCCTTTCCTCGCTGCGCGTGTGCAGTCGGTCCATATTTGGGACAACATCATGCGACGCCACAGCTGGATCGGAGAGTATCCCACGTCGGTCGCGCCCGGGGTCGCGCAATTTTCGCGGGCCCTGGTGTCGCTGCAGCGCTTCTCTATCACGATCGAGTCCGGCTGCGTGCACTGGGCGAATATCTCGGAAGCTCTGCGCGAGTCAATCCACCACACGCTTACCATGCAGACACTCACATGTCTCGATCTCACGGGCATCTACGGGCTGCCATTCACGCTCTTCGCGCATTGCCCCGCGCTAAAGGCCGTGACGCTCAAGTGGGTCACATTCGACGAGCGCGACAACCTCGACTTTGCGACGACGCTGATCGCGTGTGCGGGCTCGCCCCCGACGCAGCTGGAACATCTCTCCATCGACCTCGATACTCGCATGCTCGAGCTGCTCTCTCGCTGGATCCTCCTCCCAGAGTCCCCGCTCGACGTCACCCGCCTCAAGTCCTTCGCGTGCACCGTAGACCAGCGGATTGACCAGGCGCTTTTGGATGCCTGCACCAGCATTGAGCACTTAGAGCTCGCGAATAGTGAGCCTCCCACCCTTCCCGTGTGTCGCGGCGCTGAAATGACGCGACGACAGTGTCCGGCCCGCTCGACCTCAGCACGTTCGCGCGCCTGCGCACCCTGCGTATCAATACGGTCGCCCCGCTAGAGCCACGCGTCCGCTGGCTCGCGAGCAGCGTCAGCCTTCCACCGCAGCCGCTGGGCCTCGTGCTCAGCGTCGCCTCGGAGAGCGCCAGCCCCGAGATGATACAGCTGGCCGCGCCCGACGCCGCACTTGCGCTGCTCAGCTCCATCGCGAGCATGACGCTGATTTGGCTGCCCGAGGACGGCGGCGATGCGCGGAAGGGCGGGCTTGTGGACGTCTCCGCGGCGTTTGCGTATCGGATGCCGCTGATGGCGAGGAGGGGCACCCTGCGCGTTCTGCGCTCGTGGTGAGCGCCGGTGGTCATCTCGTGTGTGGGTGTTCGCTGATTGGATTCCGCTCTGTTAGTCTCCTTCCAGAGACATAGAGTTGTCTATCGTAGATTTGCCTTCACACTCGCCCTTTCGCTTCCTCAGCCAGACGATTTTCTGCTGACAAGGAGCCTACTTAATTGGTGTAATTGTGCAGTACAAAGACCCGCCTGCGCTTCGACATTTCCCTTCGTAGTATTTACAGACTTAAAATTCGGCGATTACTCAACCCCCCCGAATCGGCCTAGATAAAATGCTACTTAATTCAGCCCAAAGATACGGTCGATACGACCAAGGCTGGCGGCCAGTCTAGCTCAGGTAATAAATACCTCGTCGGCTCAAGGGGTGGCTAAATAAAAACTGCTGGACCAAGACTATCAAAAACCGCCTGGCCGGGACCCCGAATACCTGACCGACTACCACCAGTCGGCAATCAGTCGCTCCGATGATCCGCGCACCTAAGCGACGAACATCTTGCCTACCAAATCTAGAATCGTCCTCGCCTTTATGGTCTGCGGGGTCACTTGAAGGCCGGGAAGTGGGTGAATGCAAATAGACCGATTTAATACTCGTTAATTGGTCAAAGGAAACCAAAATAGCTCTAGAGTCGCCATCTGACGAACCTATATGTTCAGTTTACTGTATTTTTACATTCAATTCGACGGTCATGCGTCACAGGGGGGGTTGTCGACGAGGAATTTTGGTGCGGTGTCACGCGTCACAGGGGTAGTTGTCGAATTGCCCCAGCGTGACATGCCGCGAGTGGATGTGCTGGTTTTGTGAAATTTCGCGTCGAAATTGTCGAAATTTGCGATTTTGTCACGCCAATTTTGGCCGCTGTCGAATTGTCGAATATGTTCCGGGTGTCACGCGTCGCCCCCCCTGTCGAATTGAACGAAAAAATACAGTACAGCTGTTTGCATATTTAATAGCACTCATCAAAAAAATTTAAATAAGAACAATTTTGATGTTCCGACTTGCCGTCCACTCGCCCAACCCGCAATTCCAAACAGATTTGGTTGATTTCAGGTGCATTAGATAGGCCTTCCTGAGCTCTTTCAGGCCGTACCCTACTCGGTACGTAATACCTAAAATTTGGTTTGCTCAAAATTCGCACTGAGTGACACCAATACCGACTCGATTTCCAAATTTCAAGTATTACGGGCTGAGAAGAGTACTGCCAGAAAGAGCTCATGAAGGCCTCTCTAACGCACCTAGAATCAACTAAATCCATTCGGAATTGCGGGTTGGGCGTGGGCGGCAAGCAAAATTGTTCTTGTTTAATTTTTTTTTGATGAGTGCCATTAGATGTGCAAAGAGCTGTAACCTCCAATGAGGAAGAAAAAAATCAGAAGAGGTCCCACATACAAATAGAAATAACCAGATAACATTTTAAACAACTGCTCGCCCTCAAAGCCAACAAAATATTGCGAATTACGACCAATCGACAAACCATGACGCGTTGTTGGGTCTTATTGACGTGCAGTTCACATGCCTCGGGAGATACCGAACACACCAAAACCTTGCAAAAGCACCTAAAAGACCAGGTCTTTTCTCAAATATTTTTTTGATATCTGGACTCTGAGACTCAAAATATAAGAAATGGGTCGCGAAACCACCAAAACCAGTTGTGATGGATGAGGAAAAAACCTAGTCGAAATGGCCGTGAACCCATTTGCCAGGACCCAGACACTTGACTACCACCAGGGGGTAGTCATGTTCCATCATTCCGGTTTTAACCACCCCTTGCTAAATTTACTGCACTATTTCGACCGAATTTTCAGGTGGCGGGTGACAGAGGGTCCTGAACTGAACAATTTTGGTGTCGGTGACGGTGACGGCGCTGTTTTAAGGCCCAAATAGGCTAAAAAATGCGAAAATTTCGCGTCCGGCATTCGCTGGACTACCATATATGGAAATGTTGGGGCGATTGCCGAGAAATGAACATCTTAGGTTACGGGTGACATGGTGTGAATATTCAGTTGAAATAGTATAGTAAGTATTCCAAGACACTGCACGACAGCCAGTTCTTTTACAGCCAGTATTCTGGCCGGTTGGCATGTCAGACTATTTTTGGTTGCATTCAACCGGGTGTACTGTATCATTTCGGCCGGGCGCGTCATTCATTCCCACTGACATCTGCGACGGTGGTGTGGAACTAGTTGCTTCAAATACCCATTTTTACATTAATGCACATCCACGCAAAGCCTGGAAACCATCACTGGGACCAGTTTCCTTCCTTCAACTGAGTAGAAGCCTATGTTATAGTAAGGCTCGTGGCATATTTACGGCCTGGTGTTGCCAGGCTGGCATTCCGGTCTTAGGCCTGCCTCGGATACTTTTCTCAAATGATCAGCAATGTCCAAGGAAGGTCCCATGTCAAACTATCTCCAGTTGCATTTAACCAAAGGGAATGTGACTCCTGCTGACCCAGCACAGGCTCCTTAGCACCCAGTGCAGCCTCAGCCCCAGGACCCGGCAGAACAGCCTCAGCACCCGGTGCAGCCTCAGCCCCCGGTGCAGCCGCCTCCTCTGCCTTCGGCGGCCAATGCTAGTGCAACCGACCACTATGTGGCAGTCACGGTGGTGAGAATAACTGTCGTACGTGCACATGATTTCTATGGGGAGCAGCAGGCTTAAATGTTGACCTACAGCCCATCTTCATCGGGCTCCTAGTATTTGCGGTGCTGCCCGTTTTCAACGACCATTCCTCTGACCCGGGTCACACCAAAGAAAACGGACAGGCAGATCATAGCGCTTTGCTACACCTCCACCGTGTTGGCGCTCCTGAGCACTTCAACCACCGCAATTAGCATTTTGGATGTCTATTGGTACTTGCGAACCGAGGCCAAGGATTCTTGGCTAGTCCAAAAGACCTTCGACCCGAAACCCCATTTGTTTTTCGACATAGTGTTTGTGTTGAATGACCTCATCTTCCTCTCTGCGTTCATTACGCTGTTCACAGCGCTGATGATTTTTGTGTGGAATGAGATAGAGGTGGAGGTGGCTCGACATAGGGTACTTGCTGCAGCGACAATTGGTGGGGGGTTATTTATTTTTTGAGTGCTGTATGCTGTGGCAACATACGGTGATGCACCATCCTGGCCTGCCAAAAAACTCCTCCGCATTGACAAGAAATGATATACTGCCTTTTTCGGTTTAAAAAAAAAAAGAACTTTAATATGATGCGTTCCCCATCCTCTAGTATCTAGACAGAAATGGGGCAAATTTCTTGTCATGCAGTTACAAACCGTAGATAGTCAGTCAAAATACTTACCAAACAGCGAACCTTCTGTCTCAGCCAGATCTTGCAACCTCGAAATGCTCAATATATACCGTTGCAAATTTCTCCTTCATACCAGACTGCATTAAAGCGAAAGTCAAACATATACTACCGTCTCGTAAGAAATACGTGCCAGTGGATACCCGCGACCCATGGCTTGCGCAGCATACAGGGAGATCAGTCCTCTGGCGCAATTTAATTGGTAAAAATATAACCAAATGGATGAGGCAACAGAACTTGAACATCGAGAACATGCAACCTGTATTGTAGTTCATGAGGGATAGTAGGCTGTCAAGCGGAATCTGCATGTTCTGCGCCACGGAGGGCATCGGCAATGCCATGGTGGGAGGAGAAAGCCAACGGCCGAGTTGGACTGTCTCGGATTGGATTTCATTGGTCAGCCTCACATGCACACCTCCTGAACTTTTCAGGAGGGGTTGAAGATAGTGAATTGAGAGTCAGAGGCTATGGACAAGTCTCCAACATCCAATTTCCGAAATGTTCAACTAGACTCAGTAAAATTTGTAGTACCCTACAGTTGCCAACAAGTCCACACTTTAATTTTGCGTGACCAAGTTTTCAATTTCAGTTTTTCAAGTTTAATTTTGTGCATTCAGTGCTACTACAGTGTACTAAAGGCTCTATGTGATGATCATGAATAGTCTGGCGTGGCCAGAAACCATTTCTGGGCGTGTTTTCAACACATCCAATACAAAAAAGGGTAGTTCAACAAGTATGGGCTGCGAGACTCAGCTTTATCCTATTCTTCTTGCCTACTTCCCTTATCCTAGTATGTCGCAGTGTAGCCCGCCTGACTTGCATACCACGCGCTTAGCACCAAGGTCGCACTGAAGGTGACTTCAAATTGGTTGTTTTGACGTGTACACACCTCAGATAAAAGCCTTGACTAGGGTGCTCACTAGCCAACACCCATTGGCGGTCGAGAGGTTGCGGTATAAAAAAGTGCTATCACAGGGAAATTGTACCTAGGGGCTTGCATCAGTGCAGGTTCGGGTGTGGGAGTGTGGAAACAGTAGAACATGCAATGTTCTTCTGTGAGGAGTCAGATCGGTTACGCAACAAACACACGGCATTCGCACTGGGCATGAGTGCTTGTGTACCAGACATGATGCTAGTATTGCAGGCAATGGCCATAACGGTTCTGCAACATCTAGTGTTTAACCAAGAGACTGTCTACCAGACTGCCAAGTTTGTGCATCAAGTCTTCCAAATTTTCGAAGAGACACTGGTTGAGCATTTCAATTTTTTCAGCAAAAGAATTGGTGAAAAATGTTGTTTATTTTTCAGACATTTCTTACTGAAGAAGAAAGAGAAAATTTTTAAACTTTTTCAGCACTTTCTTGATTCAAGGTGAAAAATGTCAGGAATTAATCGTCAAAATAGGGCCAGAGGCCTCGGGAGCCGTGGAGGAATAGACTCAGGAATACTGAGGAGAAGGAGTTTATCACTTGAGTCATCGGCAAAGCATTGATCAACTCACCATGAACAATGTTGTATTGCATGATCTGAGTCTTGGGCTTTTCTTGTCCTTGATTTCCGGATCAAAAAGCATGACGTTCTCAAAATGGTCAGCAAGTATTCGAGCGGCCAACAGTTCCTGCGATGCTTTGTTTCGGGATTATTACCCTGTCATGCTGAAACAAACTTTGGACACAGGCCTTCCCCCACAAACGATAGCGGTTTCAAGCTGTTTCTGCTTCCTGGACTGACCCAGTGTGTTGAGTTCCTTGATCCATCCAAGTTGAGATTTGCAGAGCTTTTGCCATACAATGCCAAGGGCGAACAAGAGGCAGCCGCCGGAAGTGAGCCAGATTGAAGTGGTTTAAATGTTCTCTATGCCAATGATGGAAGAGGGTCAGAATGCAGCTCACCGCTCACCTCTTTTAAGCTGGTGCACACCTCCCCCACTATGACATTTCCTAAAAAGGAAATTATTACTGCCCGGCCCCATCTAAGCAGCAGTGAAAGGCCCTTGGTATTGCCAGTATAGTCTAACGGTTATGCTGTGAGACCTTGATTAAGTAAACGCGGCAGGGGCAGCTCCAGTTGATCTCAACGTCATTTTAAATTTAAAAGGCGCAAATATGCACCAGATGCACTGTTACGTGTGTAAAAATAATACATTCAGATAAATAGAATAGCAGACAAAAAAAGACCCCTGTGACGAGTGGAAGCCCTTGTGGGAAGATAAAATGGATGGCTCGTGCTCCCACGTCTCCCCTGCACATGTAGAACTCACAGTTATCAACAAGGCATCAAAAGAAAATGGATTGAGGAGGAAATTGAATTTAATTAACAATGACATAGGATGCGGGGAAATGCCCCTGTAAAATAATGCGCTACAGCTCAGACTGTTTCTGGTGCAACTACAGACCCAGGGAGACGAAGGGCATTATGGGTTAGAGTGTCACGTCAACACGTCGAAATACACATGATGGGAATAGATCACGTGTCTGTCATAGTGGGGGAGGTGAAGGGGTTTTCCTCTTTTATAGCAAACAGCTGTGGGTTCAGTGTTCCTAGGAGAAGTCACTGGACCGGAGATCGAGAGATTCAAAGTGATGTCCCTGGCATACATTGTGTCGTTGAACAGTCCAAATGCTTGTGTGCATAACAGAGGAAGGGAAGACCGGGTTCAAAAATGAACCTGATCATGTGATGATGGCATCTGGCACTTGTTAACTTCTTGTCATTCATGCATCTGGCCACATCGCCGCTGCATCACTACCCAACTGCTACCGTAAAGTCACTCAGTGATGGCCAGCTTCTATAATGTATTCCTACTAGGATGAGAACTTGGAGAACCATGCATCATCGTGCACTGAGATTCACTTACGGTTTTGCCCTGGCTGCAGGCCAATTCATGCTATGGATTCCATTTGGGTTTTGCGGTGCGTAGAAACTAACATTTGGAATTATTTCCACCAGTGCTCTTTGTCCCTCTACTCTGCCAATCATCATAATTTAATGATAGACATTCAAAATCAAGTAACGGCCAAGGACCAGACTGGACCAGAACACTAATTGTGTCAGTATCCGAGTCACGGTGTGATGCAGACTGTGGTACTGTGAAGTGAGTTATATTTCACTTGCAAACAGCTTGATCGTCCTCTGAGGGGCTAGTATCGTTGAATTCAAGCGTGAGGTATGGGGGGAGAAAGACGCGTTCGTTGTGTAAATGATAGTGTGTTCGAACGTGTGGTTCGAGGTTAGCGAAAGAGAGGTTTAAAGAAAGTACTTGCGCGAGCCTGAAATTCCACTAATCTGCCGCTTGCCTAATCCAAAGGGGCTTCTATCGTTCCTTTACTGCGTTCCCCTCGATGCTCTAACCGCGGTTTCAGGAGTGTGAAGATATCCTTCGACGTCGACTATATCCTGCGTTCAGTGCGTAGCTCGTGCGCGATCGTCGCCAGGGTCTATTGTAGACGCTTTGCTAGTGCTTTATCGTCGTTCCCACTTCTACAGGGTGCTGCGACTTGTGAAGGAAGGTCTGCTGGCGATAAAACCGGAGTGTGTATGTGTGTGTCGGCTCTGTGTGAGACGACGGCGAGGGAGGGCGATGAAACATCCGAAGGACAAGTGTGTGTGTGTGTGTGTGGTCAATTAGATTGAGTGAGGTTTTTACAAGAGTGTGTGTGAGGGACCGGGTGGGGTGTAAATCCCTTATTGACTGACTACTGCCCAAAACTACGTCTCCCTTTTATACCTTGAAAATGTCTGATACATCAGGCCTCGTGCCCAAGGATCCTCGTGTTTCATCCCCTGTGGCTGCAACACGAGGCGGTGAATGGTGCATTCGCAGGCGTGAACAAAATCTTCTGGTGAGTGAAAGTGGTCGTTCGCTGGTGAACGGTATGTTCGCTTGAAAATGTCCGATACATCAGGCCTCATGCCCAAGGATCCTCGCGTTTCATCCCCTGTGGCTGCAACACGAGGTGGTAAATGGTGCCGCAGGTGTGAACGAGGTTTTCTGGTGAGCGAAAGTGGTCGTTTGCTGGTGAACGGTATGTTCACTGGTGTGAATGGAAAGAGCGGGTGAGCGATGGTGGTTGTTCACTGGTGAGGGGTATGTGCGAGAGGTGTAAACGGGAGATTCTGGTGGTGAAGGAGATATGCGACAGATGTGGAGGCGATTCCACCAGAGCTGTAGTTTGGTGGTGAACGGAATGTGCGAGAGGCGGAGTCATCTAGAGCGCGCTAGGTCGGTGGTGGACATGGTTGGGGACGAGGTGAACAGGGCGTGCGAAGCGCAAGTCTAGTGAACTCCCGATCCAGTAAGGTGGTATCCGAATATGGACGCGCAGATATCGTTCGGCGTGTGGATTCCGTGCGTCTCTTGTCACATTCGCTGGGCCAGGCGTAGGGCATTCACAACGCCCACAACGGCTGGGCATGCCATGCATCCTCCTGCTTCTGCCTTTCACCTCAGTCTTGTCTGATCCCAAAGATTATTGCATAGCTTCACACCATTTGGTTGTCTCCATATTGCCACCTCCCAACACCGGCCACGCAATCATTCGTCACCTCCTCCGTGGGGAGACTTCTGGACTGCCGAGGTTTGGACCTGTGTATTACTGGGAGTGCTGGGTTGTCTGCAGGCCAACATTCAAAACAGACACCCTGAGTTGATTGCATTATGAATCTCGGTGGTTCTGCGGCCGAAGATGAGGAGGATTGAGCACAGAGGACGGGATAATGGAAGCAGCATTTTTTCAAAAAAAAGGGGAGGCAAAAAGGCAAAAAAGCACTGGTGGCAAAGCCGAAGGGAGGAAGTAAAACCACCTACCCCTGCACCATTATAGACTGCACGATAGTTGCAGCAAAGTGATATCTGATGTGCATGCATCTCAGATGGTTCAATTAAATCTTCAGTGGCGAGAGGCCAGAAACCGTCAGCAGTGGGTCAGGCGCAAAAGAAAAAAACCTGAGAAGAAAATAAATAGAAGGAAACAGTCATGCTGAGTCAAAATCCTGGGCAAATCAGTGAAAATTTTCCCTAGAAATCCGACTCTAGTGACCAGACCCAAGGTTGAACCATGGGGAAACAGTGGCAGTGCTTCAGATTGTTCCGACCTACCATTGCCAGAAATTTGATGGCATCAAGTTTACCCTTGGACTCTCCCTTGACTCTCCCTCTTTGCTGGATGTTGGGTGTGGGTGGGTGCGAGCATCATGCCAGCAAAGTGCTTCACTGAATCCTAAGGGATACCGCTAGGAAGTTACAAGCCTAGGTGAGGAGGTAGTCCGAAATTCTGAATCGCAGCTTGCCATCTCAGCATCACATGTAGGTTACCAGCTCGCCTCGAGCATTCCAGTTGGTTATTAATCTGAGACAGCGAGGTGATTTGCATCACTTACTTCCTTCCTATTGTATGCCCGATACTTACCAGCACAACATGTGCTGGAGAGTTTGGACACTACTTATTGACGCGGATTCTCAGAGATCCTCAGACTGATTGATTCACAGTAGCCTGAGCAGCATGCTCCCTGGGAGTCGCAACATGCTTCTTGCACAGGCGACCTGTGTATCCCATTTACTGTGGTTTCCGAGGGTTTCCACCTGCTTTTCTTGATTAGTGGTCACTCGCCACACTTCTGGCCAACTCGGTCAACAGACTGCATAAAAGGCGCAACAGCCACAAAGAAACTTACAGGAACTTGTCCATCTCCTTCATCTTTCCTTTCCTTCCTCCCTCTTGCTCCCTCATCGTCATGTTCAGCTTCAAGGCCCTTCTCGCTGCCACTGTGTGCTCTCTGCTCATCGCCTCCCCATGAGAATGCAGCACGTCGGACTTTAACAGCAGCTTCTACAGCACACAAGGCATGGAAGTGGGCATCTCCTTTGAGAGTCTCACCGCTGGCCAGACCTTCACCCTCACCATCGTTGTTAGTACCCATTGTGCCCTGTATTCCGTGTACAACAAGCTCACCACGTGACCATAGGACCTCACGACATGCAAGCTGTTCACCACCTACGCTGTCTCCATGTTCTCCGCTAGCATGGTCAATGCAAGCTTCGACCCGTACAACCCTGGGACCACGCCGATTGACTTAGTCCTCACCACCATCAGCGGCAGCTCCAACAAGCTCACTTTTTCCGCATTGGTACCTAACGGCACACCCCTCCTGAACCTGAACATTGCCGTGGATTTCATCGGCGCGGTGAGTAGCCTCGTGCTCAAGTTCAGACGCATGTACTCATGAATGAACCTCGCAGACGTCCGCCGAGATAGAATCCATCTTGGACGTTGGCAGCATTCTTTTGGCATGATCACAAGTGTCGAGCTACGTCTAGAGAGTCGAGAGGGAACGTACATATCCTCGTGTACAACACCCATTGTCCAAAATACCATTCATTTCATACCGAAGCAGCAAAACGAATTTTTGTGTCTGTTTGAGCTAGAACTGGGTCCCCTGGGCGTGGTGTAAGTTGGTGCATTGAATAAAAGCTTTTTGTTAGCCATTACCATATTTAGCCCACAATGATCCGGACCATGCCCCAAGTTGAACCTAGAATGTCTAGGGTATTTGGTGCCTTGCTGGCAAGCACAATTCTCTCATATGTGTTGCCTCGCTCGCAGTATCCTCCCAGTTCCTGGGACGTTCGCAATCTTTAACTCGAGTTTTACATTATCTTGGCATTCACAGTTGAGTGCATTCTTTTCCAGTGGGCACGACGCAATGTCTGTGGGATGAGCCTATGTCTGTGACGACGCAACCTGCTGCCACACGAGTGCATCCCATCTGAGTTGTTCTGTGCAGTGATGGGAGCTCCGTGGTTTGATGTGTTATGTATATATGAGTTCTTACATGTTTGAATGTAAAATTTCAAAGTCCCTTGCAATTGGTGCTGCGGTGGAATTTTCACAGAGTGAGGGTTTTCGACTGTCACACAAACCATCTCATGAATTGAAAGAACAGCAATATTACACATTTTTGAGCCATGTTAATAATAATGGGTCGGTTTGGGCATAAGATAATCCATAACTACAACCTTGAATCCCCCTTTGCCATTTGGTATGCGAGTGCAAACCCTGCCAGAGAACGAGCAGAAATCAATGTTGATTTCATTTGCGAGCACTTCCAGCGTCCTGATGATACCAGACACCAATGAAGAGGTCTCTCCATCGACGTGTGAAAGACAACAATGGAGTGTGCGCCCATCAATGACGAAGCTCTGTATATTGTGGTGGCCAACCCACTCAAGGTGCACAGAATGTGTAGACCGGTACACTGCATTGAGCGAACTTTCGCCGAGAGCAACGAGCCTGCAATGCGCTGTAGTGTCCGTTTGACTGGCGGTATCAACAGGCACCAATGCGAGATGCGTGAGAAGAGTTTTGGTGAAATTCTCGCTCACAATGTTGATATACAAAGGTTGCTTGACCGTGCTGATTTTGCGACCATAGAAAGGGAGAGTGATGCCGCTGGCGCAGGCTATAAGTAATTTTGCTTGCTTGAAGTGGCACAATTCATATTGTTGGAGGATGCGCGGGGCTTCGATTTGGGGTGAAAGGGTGGAAATGGAGCGTGGGTGAAGAGCTGGTAATGCCGCCATGGAAATTTGGGCTTCGTTGGCGTGCACTATTACAAGATTATTATTGCAAAGGTAGGTCTGATGGAGTGAATATTGGTGAAAGAAAAACGAAAGTAATTGACTACAGTCGAAGTCCTAATAACCCATAGTCCTGAAAACCCATAATTTCTTCTAACCCATAGATTTTGGGATCTTACCCACTATGTTAGTAGTACAGAGAACAGGGAAAACCCATAAGTCTCTGTACCCCATAGGCAATATGCCTGAAGACGGTTCAAAACCCATAAGTATGTCCATTTTCGTGCCGCAACATACGACCTGGGCCATCAATAAAGTCCCAAAAATAGTCCTTTGTTCACCGCTATGACCAAGCTCAGTCTCGACGCGGGCTCTCGTCACTCCAGAAGACTGTTAAAGCCAAGAAAGATGCTCTCCTTGAACGTGTGTATCAAAAGGAGAAGATTACACTGGAAGAGGAGCACTGGTTAGATCACAGCCAAGCCAATGATGTTGAGGAACGCGTACTTCTCTAGGAACTGGAAGAGGCTTCGGATTTCAAACGGGGCCTTGCTCGACTGGACTGTACCAAACAGAGATTGGTGGACACATTGAAGCAGCTTATTGATGGAGGCAAGGAGGATTCCGAGCAGAACAAGAAAGTTTTGAAGGTTAAAAAGAGTGCGTGCTCGGATGCCTGCCTACGGTCCATCCTAACTTGTTTTAGGGAAGAGAGAGAGTCTACCGAGGAGACGGCGAGCCACAACAAAAAGGGCAAGAACAAAACAAAGCCTAAGGCTCCTGAAAAGCCAGAGAATGCTACGCTTTCCCAGCGTATCGAGATTTTGAATTGGCACCACAAGAACGGCAAAATTCAGTCCAAAACTGCTCGGCACTGGGAGATATATCCCCACCTCAATATCAAGCAGCCACATCTCTGTGGGGACCCCTTTGCGTGGCACGTAGAAAGCATTCTTGGCCAATTCTCACATGAAATCTGTCTAGATGAAGCAAACTCTCTGTCCTGACGTCTATTACTGATTACTTCCCTTCTTTGTTGAAGTAGACACCACAAATAACCATTATCTCATTGAAACACCCTTTTTGTGACCGGAAATCTAAACGTCCTGGTAACCCATACAACCCGAAAACCCATAGCTCCGAGGCCAAACTGAAGGCTATGGGTTATTAGGACTTCGACTGTATACATACATCATCAAGATTGGTGAGTTCTTGTGGCCAGCTGACCCAACTGTCCTCGATGAAATCCCAAAGGATTGTGCTTGAACCTGTACAAACTGCGACATGTTTGCTGGTGGTGCCAAGAATGATCGGCAAATTGTTATCAATTGGAAGGGCCAGCTTCAAGACAGGTGCAAATAGATTGAATTGGGGAGTAGATGCAGGTGGAAAGACGCTGAAGACGTGCAGTCAAAAACCACCGGAGCGACTTTCAATGGGACATCAGACACCTGAACTTAGCACGCACCTTTGGGGTCTGGTAGTCAACACAAAGACAAGTACTTCAGGACTGGAATGGGATGCACAGGTCCGCACGTCCCCGATGTCAGTGACACCATCGATGTCGAGGGAGGCAATGGGGATCATGTTTATGGGCTTTGAAAGGTTCCCCAGATCCCACAGCTGCACAGTACATCCACAAGCCGTCAGGAGAAATCTTCCTCCAGGTATGAAGTGTAGTTGATCAAACTGTTCGTCCCTGCCCACTGTCGGCTCAAGTGATCGCACAGAGAGTGGCCATACAATATGGTCCTGGAGAAAGTTGTTGCGAAGGTGAGAACTGAACCTTTGGAAAGCCGTGGCAGCATGCTCTAACTCATCCATGCTCATTTCTGTCAGAGGAAATGAAGGGTATAGACATCGTGCTGAATGCAGATACGTCGAAGCGCATTGATTCACACGCTGCGTTCGCTGGTGATACGCGAGATTGATTTCGACACCTTCAAGTCAGTTTAATAAGTTAAATCAGTACTTGTTTACAACACAATGAAGCCATACCTTTCGCAAAACAAGGATGTCGTGGGGAGTCATGAATCCCATGATAGAAATAAAAATATCAATGGGGAGGTCAGACCAACGGGTGGCGGTATGGTACGAATCTCCTGAAGGGTTTTCCATTGTGTCAGAAGGTTGTTTTGAGGGGTGCACTCGGGACTAGTCGCGGCCTTCAGGTGGTCTGAGGTCCGATAGAATCGGTGCAGTAGTTGAGTGGCCATTAGGATTAAAAGGCACAGATTTGAATAGAAGTCCTTCCCGTCCGAGTTTCAGTGCTGGATGCTTATTCAGTATTGGTCGAGGGATGGCGGGGGTGAGAGAAAACGTGATTTGCCCAAAGTGGCCTTAGCCAATTGTTTGTACATGTTAATCATCTTTCTTGCTTGCTTCCTGCTCTTTCTGTACCCTCATGGGTGGTACTGCTACTGCCCATTGGTGCCTCACAGGCTCCTCTGTGGCCACCTAAATGCGGACAATAAGTTCCCGATGGTCTGCTCACTGACAGTTTTCTCCTGTGCTTTGCCTGCTAAAGGAACATTGAATTTTGATCTCCATAAATTAATTTGAGAGCCACCAATGAATACTTTATACTCCTACAATTTGGCTGCTGAGGTCCTACAGGCATCTTAAATAGCTCATAATCATTCCAGAGATCACCACCAGAATTTGCCTAGTGGTCTTCGAGTGGGTCGCCAATTGATGGCCGCACCGTCGACAATCCCACCTGCACTGGTCCGGTGGATATGTGTGAGCGAGAATGGGGCCAGCACACACCCTCTGTTTCCCAAAACCCACAATGTCCACATACACCTCCCCAATGCATACAGTTCCCTACTTCCCAGATGATTTAACGCTCCCACAATTTTTTCTGGACTATGAGCACACTATCCGACTACGTCGTGGCCCAGAAATACCCTGGCTCGTCGATGCCCTCACTGGGAAATCAATTTTTCAGACCGAGGTCGGGCTAGATTCTTATGTTGATCCTTGCTTATCATCTTTCCAAGTGACAGATTGCACTTGGAATCTTGCAAACGGTTTCAGCTCCCAGTACTCGATTGGTATTTCCATGGTCTAGATTCAGACTTGGCCCAGCCGACGATTTATGCAAGGCAAGGATCATACTGGTAATGTCGTCAAGTCGTTGCCAAACAACTAGAATATGGGCTGATCGACATCTAGTCGGAATCATTAGCGAAAATAACCTCGGTACGAAGTTTCGGACCTTAATTTTTGGACTGACGGTAAATTCGGACAGATTTTCCGATATCAATCTGGGCCGCTCACCGACTAGGTGCTTCCATATTTTAGGTTCAAATTATTGACATATCCCATCGACACTGAGTCATATTGTAGCACCCTGAATCCCACGTACACCGTGGAGGAACTCGTCCTGCATTTGATCGACATGAAAGCTTCGCTGCTTGTCGTCCATCATTCTGCCCTTGAACTTTGAGCAAAGCTGCAATACAAATCGGATTCTCGTATGATCGAACTATTCTTTTCAATACCACCGAGAAAGACTCGGCCAACGGATCGCGCACGCTCCAAGATCTGGTCGACCTGGGCAAGTCCACGAAGGGAACCCATCAGTTCGTCGAATTCAACCTGAAGCCCGGAGGTCGTGTTGCATTTTCTGTCCAGCGGAACCACCGGCATTCTCAAAATGGTTGCCATCCCCCATTCATTGTTCACCTCAAACATCATCCAGATGGCGGCGCATGATGCAGGGGCGGACATGTCCGTTCCGGTCGCCGCGCGTAGATTCAAACCAGGGAATGTTTCTTGTGCGAGTGAGCTGTTCGGCTCTCTGCCATTGGAAAGGCCACTCATGTAATGTTCACAGTTCCTTTTTTTCGCACGTGACGGCATCTTCCTCATACATGAGAAGAGGGTGGATTAGTCTAATGATGATGAGACGTAATGGATATTCGGTTGACAAGATGTCGAATTTGACAGGGAAGCGTTTGCGGCAGACTTCATGCCGGCTGGGCCGAATCAACGCAGTTCTCCGCGGCCCGCCAATTTTCGATGCTACGGTTAATGCACGGTCGTGGTGCATTTTAGAGCCATTTTTTATATTAACCTCTTTCCCTCGACACTGAATAGCGCCAGATATTTTTGGGCTCCTCATAAACGTTTTCCCGTTGTTTTCAACTGTAAATTGATTATTCACAAGCTTCATTACATGTTGTTCTCGGGGGTAAGTGCCCTTTCGTCCACAGTTCCAGCGCTTTAGTCATGGCCCCTCAGATGACTGTTGTGATCCTGCCTAAGTTTGATTTCGTGAAATACCTGGCGACAATCAAGCGATACAGGGTTACTAATTTGTCGTAGATGTTTCCTCCTGCATGTTGTCGGGATTTAAATGGATTAGATTGGTGCCACCGATGTTGACGCTGTTCTGCAAGGTTTGCCAATCAGCTCAATTTAAGGACCCCGGCTCATTGTTGACAGCACCCGGCAGTGAAAGACGCAGATTTGTCTAGCATCCGCGTTGTTTTTCTCGGTGGCACTCTGCTCAGCGTCCATTTAGCGCAGACTATGGGAGAAATCGTGCCGCAAGCCGTGGTCGAGCAGGGATATGGTGTGCCAAGACTGTAATTCGGATCTCTCCTTCAACATGTTACGTAGGAATGACGGAGTTGACGGGGATCTTGACCATGCCGCCGGTGAATCGCAGGGTGGTCACAGACGCTGTGGGCCATTTTCTCCCTGGGTTCACTGAGCGCATCGTGAAACCAGACGGCTCTTTGGCGGATATAGGAGAAAGTGGGGAGTTGTACGTCACCGGTTCATCTCACGACCCACTACGCGAATAACGAGCAAATGTGAGTTGGGTCGTTCTCGCGAAGCGCTCGGAATTTCACTCACTCACTCTGCGTTCCTAGCTCGAAAGACACGTTCATTGACGGGCAAGTCGCACCCTCGAATTTTAATACAGGCCCTAAAATCCGTATCTTGATAGTTGGGTCCGCAGCGGCGACCAATTGTATTTTGACGAGAACCGCGAGCTTCACGTCGTCGATCGCATAAAAGTAAGATTCATGGAGCGTAGGGAACGATTCTCACTCCTCGCCACAGGACTTTATCAAAGTAGGCGGATTTCAGGTGGCCCCGGCCGAGCTCGAGGCTCGGCTGGTCACGAATCCAGATATCACCGATTGCTGCGTTGTCTCTATCCCGGATGCGTTCAGCGGGGAAATCCCCAAATCGTACGTCGTCCTGAGCCCGCCGCGTTGGCGCGCGTCCGTGAGAACCCCGAGGAGGGCAAAAATATCAAGACCGCGTTGATTCAGGTATGTACATGTGTGCTTGGGATCTCGGGATTTTCCAAATATCGTTACTTGGTCTGACGTGTGTACTTAGGATATCGCGAGCAACATGGCCAAGTACAAAGCACTCGCCGGGGGTGTGGAATTCATAGACGCAATTCCTAACACTCCCTCCGGGAAGCTACTTCGCAGATCTCTGCGCGTGGGGTTCAGTAACACACGGGTGCGGCGAAGCTTTAGTGTTTGGCCACGTACAAGCACCTGGGTCTTGTGGAGCTTTGGAGAATATTAGAGGGTCGTTTAGTGTCGATATACTTAGTACTCAAGACCCGGATAAACAGTGCGCTCGGATAGCGGCGATTTTGGAAACTACGTTTAGGATTCGAAACGATCGGAGTGGAGAGGCCATGAGCGAGCACAACATCATCCTCTTACTGCTTGAGTCTTGTTGAATTTGTGTCTTTCCTGGCTTCGGAGGAGCGGGTTCGTCACGGGTCAAGGTGTAAGTTCACCAAGTTTTGTCTCCGATTTTTCAACCAGTGATGATAAGCATGCCGTTATCAGATTCTCGTCGACGGCGGAAGTCTGTTCGATTAGATTCACATGTATGTTCAGTCGGACGTTGAAACAAAATTCTTTTTCTTCGACATGCAGTGAAATTTCCTGAAGGACTCGAACTCAAAGCCATCCCACGCTGGTCTTGGATTCTTGGCCACGCCTGCATTCCCCTTGCTGAAGGACACTGGGAGAGATTGGTTAGTCTAAGAGGTTCTGTCGGGCAAGGCGCACAACGTACCATCTGCCTTCATAAATGATATGCGCCAGAGATTTCCGGTCGAGTTAGGGGAGGACCTAATGAGCGTGAAAGTGTAGTTACCCTGCGACCAGAAAAAAATTAAGATCTGGTTGTGAAAGGAGAAGATGGGTGCGTACGCCGCTCTGGACGATTGGATCACCATAGGTTGCGTTTCGCCGGAGGGTGATGAGAGCGCTGCGTGTCGCGGTCGTCTCCATAGGGGGTTGAATAGGCTTGTCGGCTGTAGGTTGCGGAAGGTCGAGGATTATCCCACTTGCCACGTCATATTAGCTAGGGGCAATTTTTAGATATATATAAAGATTACGCACGTAATTGCATGCATGGTTGAGTCCATGTACTCCAGCCTTTCCAAATTTGTGCCGGGTTGGCTCTCGTGGTGTCTGCATTAAATGAGCAAAGGGTTCGTGGATTAGCTCAAGCTCTGTACTCACGGGTAGGCTCGCCACCCAATAAACTAGCTACAGGGAAATTATCAGAGGGGTCGTGCAACTGCGAAAGAAAGGACTTGCTGTAGTCCATGACAAGTTCGTCGGCAAACACGGTGCTCAATTCGTCCCATTCTCCTCGGTCAACATACCAGACCTGTTCCAGTCATTCAATAAATCCAGTCGAACGTAATCCATGTTGTTCAAACCATTCGATTACTTGAGAGAATGAGGATTTAGTCGATGAAGATTAATATTGGGTGAGATGGAAAATGGGACTGACATTGCATCCTGAATGGTGATTCGGTCGAGCAGGTAGTCGCTGACAGTGTAGGTGGACATTTTGGTGTTGATATGTAAGAAGAAGTTGCGCTTTTGATTATTTATATAATCGTTTTATGCGACTACCCGGTCAACCGAATAGCCGATTTAGGTTGGTTACGGTACTATTTCAACCAAGTGCAGGGGTTGTGACCTGTGACCGCAAGTGTACACCTTGTAAAGTGCGCAGCCAGCGATGGGACCTGTGACCGGCATTCTAAGTGTTCACTTGTCAAAGTGTACACCTCCGATTAGTGAGGAATCAAGGCGGTGCTTGATGATTCGCGAGTAGCCAAGGAGAGCCAATGGGGCATTCCAACCACCCACAATCATTCTCCTCCCATGCCGCCCTTGGGCAGAAGCGAATGGGTCTTCAACGGCGGACGAGGAGCTCACGTACAGTGACGAGAGTGATGTCCCCGTCCAGGTGGTCATTGACCATGTCCTCTCGCGTGGACTTGGCGACCTTCCAGCGGGGTTTGTGCTCACTACCGACGGCGACCTGGTACGGTTTGGAGGCGCTGAGGACCTCGAGCTGGATGTTATCGCAGGGGACCTCTCTCTCTCCCTTCGTCGCCCGAAGCGTGTTGAGTAGCCCGGATTCGCAAATTCATATTAACTTCCATATTTTTCGGTCTGTGCGTGCGTAGATAGACTCTAGAGGAACAAAAGAAGCCTTAGAACACCGAGAGCACGGGAAAAAATTTGATTTTCAGCCTTTTGGCGGAGGCAAAACGGTCAAGTGTACAGGCCCTCCAGGTGACCTGTGACATATAAAAAAAGTGTACATGTACGGCCCTCTCTGTGACCTGTGACCGCGCACTTGGTTGAAATAGTACAGTAAATCGGACACAAGCATCATCACTGGGCTCTTTGGCCTTTTGGAGCTAGTTGGTACGCGTGGAGTTTCCCTTGTCGGGGCTTTCGAAGGCTAGTTTGGAAGGAAAGACTTGGAGCCAACTCGGAGCTCGAAGCACGAGCGAAGGACAGAAAGCTGGTCTTTTTGCTCCATGGTTCGTTCCCGGGAACGAGAGAATCGGAGAGAGCCGTAGTCACGAATCATGGCGTTTGTGGGCCCAAGACGCGTCGAGGCAGACAGGGGAGGCAAAGAAAGCAAACGCGTCGCCATTGTTTGGTCGTGTTCGCTTCTTCCGCCCGCCACACTGCCACCGCCTGCAGCACTCTCACCTTGAAGTTTCCCAGTGGTCTAGGCCATCTTCTCTCGTCTAGTCTGCTGAAAAGCAAACCAGTCCAACTTACAGTCTGAGGGATAGTGGGACACGTGGAGTTGTGAGTCTGGAATCCAGGTTTTGATCTTTAAAATCAGACTAATCCTGATAGCTCCAATCGACCAATTTTGGTTCTTTTTTGGACTGAAGATGCAAGCAGGACCAGTTCTTCCACAAGAGCTATTCGACCTCGTTATTGACTACTTGTTCGATGACCTGGAATCTTTGCGCGCCTGCGCTGTCGTCTCTTCAAGTTTTCTGCACTCTAGTCGCCCCCATATCTTCTCGAACCTCAGGATCGGTCCCCAGGATCGAGAGCATTCCATCGACGAGCTTCATACGATTCTCGCAAAGTTCCCTTTCCTCGCCGCGCGTGTGCAGTCGGTCCACATTTGGGACAACATCATGCGGCGCCACAGCTGGATCGAAGAGTATCCCACCTCGGTCGCACCCGGGGTCGCGCAATTTTCGCGAGCCCTAGTGTCGCTGCAGCGCTTCTCTATCACGATCGAGTCCGGCTGCGTGCACTGGGCGAATATCTCGGAAGCTCTGCGCGAGTCAATCCACCACACGCTTACCATGCAGACACTCACATGTCTCGATCTCACGGGCATCTACGGGCTGCCATTCACGCTCTTTGCGCATTGCCCCGCGCTCAAAGCCGTGACGCTCAAGTGGGTCACATTCGACGAGCGCGACAACCTCGACTTTGTGACGACGCTGACCGCGTGTGCGGGCTCGCCCCCGACGCAGCTGGAACACCTCTCCATCGACCTCGATACTCGCATGCTCGAGCTGCTCTCTCGCTGGATCCTTCTCCCAGAGTCCCCGCTCGACGTCACCCGCCTCAAGTCCTTCGCGTGCACCGTAGACCAGCGGATTGACCGGGCGTTTTTGGACGCCTGCACCAGCATTGAGCACTTAGAGCTCGCGAATAGTGAGCCTCCCACCCTTCCCGTGTGTCGCGGTACTGAAATGACACGACAACAGTGTCCGGCCCGCTCGACCTCAGCACGTTCGCGCGCCTGCGCACCCTGCGTATCAATACAGTCGCCCCGCTAGAACCGCGCGTCCGCTGGCTCGCGAGCAGCGTCAGCCTCCCGCCGCATCCGCTGGGCCTCGTGCTCAGTGTCGCCTCGGAGAGCGGCAGCCCCAAGATGATACAGCTGGCCGCGCCCGACGCCGCACTTGCGCTGCTCAGCTCCATCGCGAGCGTGACGTTGATTTGGTTGCCCGAGGACGGCGGCGACGCGCGGAAAGGCGGGTTTGTGGACGTCTCCGCGGCGTTTGCGTATCGGATGCCGCTGATGGCGGGGAGGGGCACCCTGCGCGTGCTGTGTTCGTCGTGAGCATCGATGGTCATCTCGTGTGTGGGTGTTCACTGATTGGATTCCGCTCTGTTAGTCTCCTTCCAGAGACATAGAGTTGTCTATCGTAGATTTGCCTTCACACTCGTCCTTTCGTTTCCTCAGCCAGACGATTTTCTGCTGACAAGGAGCCTACTTAATTGGTGTAATTGCGCAGTACAAAGACCCGCCTGCGCTTCGACATTTCCCTTCGTGCTATTTACAGACTTGAAATTCGACGATTACTCAGCCCCGCCGAATCGGCCTAGCCAGCACTAGATAAAATGCTACTTAATTCAGCCCAAAGATACGGTCGATACGACCAAGGCTGGCGGCCAGTCTAGCTCAGGTAATAAATACCTCGTCGGCTCGACTAGGCTCACAGTAAAATTTGTAGTACCCGGTATCATCCGGCCCGGCAACGACCTTTTGCTTCCGCCGTGCCTGGTTATCATTTGATTTTGGATAACAAGTTACAAAACGATGATGCATCGGTACTTATCAAACACCATCAAGGCCGAGCGCCCATGAAAAACCGTGTATCCTTGTCGTCTTGCACCCATGTCTCTGCTGCGCGACGTTTTGAAGCGGGGTAAACCCTCACCGAATGGACCCGCGGACTCCAAACTACCATTATCGTCGAAGCGCAATATCAAGAGCTATGCGTCCTCAGTCAAGTCGTCTGGTGGGGCGTCCATGCGCTCTCTTGCAGAGTCCATGTTCAGCTTTTACTCCGCTGTGACCGGTTCCGGATCTCGTGTGCCCAAACGGAGAAGAGCGGATTTCTCGAGACTCGGTATGTGAGGGACCCATTTTTTGCCCCTGAATTTTTGCTCAGTTTCTGCGTGTATAGGTGTACCTCAATGGTATGCTGAGGATCCGCCCCCCGCCCCGGAGATGCCAGGGACAGCGCCGCCTTTGGCGATGCCTCCGTATACGATGGTGCATTCGATGGCTATGCACGCTACAGACAAGGGTATGGAACCGTGGGTGGGTCTTCAGCTCTACAGCCATGCACCCACCACCGCGCCTACTCCAATGTATCACAACGGAGGCAGGTTCATTATCCTTTACTCTCGTTCCCCCCTCTGACTGTGCGATAACAGCCAAGATTGCTGGGGAGGTGCGCTTGATAGTCGACAAACCCATGAACTTCAGCAGCATTGATGTTTGGGTGAGTACGATAACCTATTTCCCCGGCCTCATATATGAATTTCTCGCCAGTTCATCTTAAAGTCGGACAGCGTTATCGACATCCTCTCGCCGCCCATCTTGACAATGACCGCCTGTGTGTGGAATCGCAAGCAGGGCGACCCGAGGGCGACGAGCGCAGGTGGACCGTCCTTCAAGGGGAAGTTCCCCACGGGTACATTCGTTTTCCCATTCGAGTTCCCTGCCTTGCCGGCAGACACCCTCGTAAAGCACCCCGACGAAGACCGACGGAAGGTATGTATCACCGCCCTCCCCCTCCTTTCCGGCCGCTCATCGCCTCTAGAATAAAGGGAGGGTGCCCCTGCCTCGTGAGTTTCGCCCGCACTCCGTTTTTTCCGTGAATTAACAACCGGAAAGCGACCTACTTCATCGCCATGCTCGGTGGATTCTCCGGCAATATCAAGTACACTGTCGGCGTCAACGTTATGCGCGAGGGCCTAGGCGCCATTGATGAGGAATTCGAGATGGACCTGCAATACCTGCCGCTGTGCAGGGTGCTCCCACGTGTCAAGACCCCGTTTCCGTACCTGCCCACACGCGAGGACTGGCCGTTCTCGCGCGAGGTCGTGGGCGGGTGGACGCTGACGCCCTTCGGTGGCCGGGGGCGTATCGGCGAGGAGGTCGTGGAGATGGAGGGCATAGTACGTCCCCCTTCATCCACCACGGTAGCTTAGCTGATCGCGAAACGTAGCTTGGGATCCAGGAACCTGCGGTGTACACCGCCGGGCAGACCATCGAATTCTCCCTCATGCTCTGGTCCGCCAGTCCGCTTGCGCTTGAGGCGTTGGCCCAGCCGGGCGCGATCAAGGCCGGATACTATAAGTCGGATGTCTTCGCGCTCGACGCGCTCAACCCGAAGAACTCGTCCCGAAAGAACCGCAAGCTCGAGCTGCTCGCCCCGGGGCGCGTCTGGCTGACGGACGCGGGGCGGCCCGCGGAGGACGCGCCCGCACCGGAGTGCGTGCTCATAACGCTGCCCGAGACGAGCGCCACCTTCAAATCTCCGACATCCCCCGGTGGTGTGGGTGCGGGCGCGGGGACGTCGCACCGGGTCAAGGGCGCGCCCTCATCGCGCATGCAGGAGGTGTGGGTCCCAGACGCCGAGGAGGAGGAGCGCGCAGACGACGCGACGCTTAGGGGCGAGGCCGCCCCGCCGAAAGAGGGGAGCGAACCCCGCCCTCCATCGCCCACGCCGTCATTCGAAGGCCTGGACGACATTCCGGACCCGGAGCACGTCGTGCGCCTGGACGGCGAGGTGCGCGTCCCGGCTTGCAGTCACCCGAGTTTCCGATATGCGAGCATGGGCCGCGAGGTACGTGCCCTTCCCCTCTTCCTGCCCCTACGGCTGACCGCGACGGCAGTACATCTTGTACATCCTTATCAAGCACCCGCAGTACTCGCACATCTCGCCCACCGCGACGGGGATCGTCGCGGAGGTGCCGGTGTGGTACGTGCTGAATCGGTTCGGGCATCTCACCGAGGCGCAGACGGAGCCGGGGGCGGAGGCGGAGCGTGCTGCGCTACCAGTGAAGGGCACCGTCATTCCTGTGGGGGAGGATGCTATCCGCCTCCCGTCGAGCACTGGGCACGTCACGACGCAGAAGCGGCCTACGTCGCGCGTGCAGCGCATCGCCGCTTTCTGATCTCACTTTGCCAGAGTCGTATCCAATATGTTCTTCGCTCCATCTTTGTAGTAGCACATTGTACCACCGAATGTTTTCGTTCAAGCACTTAGCAGACTCTTGTGTTCCAAGGCCGAAACCGCCTTATGTAACCCATCATTTCTTCGTCTCCTCTCATCTTTTCCGAACGTTCGCCATACGTCCTTAGTTGCGCTCTCTTGTCCTCACCAGTGATCGATCGCTTCACTGTCTATGTATCATGACATCGCTAGAAAGTCTGGTTCACGAGACTAGCTACACTGCAACGGAACCATTCTTCACCATTTGAATTCCCGCCTCGGATCGTTCAACTTGGACATGCTGGAAATCGGGAGAAAACGCATCATGGGTCCTTATCTTTTGACGCGTATAGTACACGACTGTCAGATTTCCGCAATTTCCGCAGATTTCAATATAGATTTCTACACTACAAGCTTTCAATGAGCCGCCGTACGTCCACTTATCGTAGCGTCGTATCATTACCGCCGGCTCTTAAGCGGCAGTGTCCGGGTATCCTGACGACTTGTGAGTGCCTTCTGCCACCCAGTGTCTCTGATGCACCACACAATGGCGTCGAAGTCCAAAATCAACAGCGATGTGTCGTCCGATACCTTTAGCTTTTATTCTGACGAGGGTCGGATGCCAAAGCGGAGGCATTCCGATATATCGACACTGGGTATGGACATTTCTTTATTTGCAGTTAGGCACTCAGCTCCAAGTCCAGGTGTACCTGAATGGCATTCCGGAGAACCGCCGCCTGCCCCAGCGATGCCTGGCACAGCGCCACCTTCAGAAACGCCTGCGTACATAATCGCGCATTCGGCTGTTATGCACGCTGCAGACCAGAGCGTCAAGCCTTGGCTAGGTATCGTGCTATACAGTCATGCGCTGGCGGCTTCACATATGCCAATGTATCACAACGCAGGCAAGTTTCATCATACTTTGAATGTGGGTGCTTCGACTGATTCTGAAATTACAGCGAAGATCGCGGGGGAAGTGCGCATGATTATCGATAAACCTACAAACTTGAGCAGCATCGATGTTTGGGTACGACCTCGTGCAATTCTTTCTTTGCCTTCTCAAACAAAGTTTATCCCCCGCAGTTCGTCCTGAAATCGGATAATGTCGCCAAATTCAACGAGCCTCCGCTGTTGACAATGACAGCTTGCTTATGGAATCGCAAGCAAGGCGATCCGAGAGCAATGAGTTCCAGTGGCGCGCACTTTAAGGGGGAATTCCCCGCTGGCACATTCGTCTTCCCGTTTGAATTCCCTGCACTGCCTCCTGACACGCTCGTGAAGCTCCCGAATGACGGACTACACCATGTGAACATTCCTCCTCATCTTCTTCCTTAAAATGCGCTAAAAACCTTCAGAACAAAGCAAGAGTCCCTCTGCCTCGTGAGTTTTGCTAGCAATCGGGTCTTAGCAATCGATTAACACCCGTAAAGCGACATATTCCGTGTCGACTCACTCCGTGTTGTCGTTCGGCGGATTCTCCGGCGACATCAAGTACACCATCGGGGTCAATGTCACTCGTGAGGGGCTAGGCTCCATTAACGACGAATTCGGTATGGACGTACAGTACCTACCTCTGTGCAGGGCGCTTCCACGCGTCAAGATCCCCTTCCCATATCTTCCGACGCGCAAGGATTGGCCGTTCGCGCGGGAGGTCGTGGGCGGGTGGACGCTGACGCCTTTTGGCGGCCGCGGGCATCTTGGCAGGCAGGTCGTGGAGGTCGAGGGTATAGTAAGTCCACACGTTCGAGCATGCTATTCAGCGGTCCCTGATTCCGAATCGCAGCTCGGGGTGCAGGAGCCAGCGGTATACACCGCCGGGCAAACCCTAGAATTCACCGTCCTACTGTGGTCCGCCAACCCGCTCGCACTCGAGGCGCTCGCCCAGCCGGGGGCAGTTGATGTCGGATATTACAAGTCCGACATTTACGCGGCGGATGCGCTGAAACCGAAAGAATCGTCCCGCAAGTACAGGAAGCTGGAGCGTCTTGCTGGGGGGCGGATCTGGCTAGCGGATGTAGGGAAGCCCGCGGAGGATGCGCCCGCCCCGGAATGCGTGTTCGTGAACCTCCCTGAGATGAACGCCAGCCTCAAGACGTCCCGTGGGGCAGCGGAGGGCGCGGATGACGCGACGCTCGTAGGCGGCTTCACCGGCGTCGGCCTATCGAAAGGAAACGAAGAACCCATCGTGCGCCTGGATGGGGAGCTCCGCGTCCCGGCCTGCAGCCACCCAAGCTTCCGCTTCGAGAACATGGCCCGCGAGGTATGCCCCAGACTCCCCTTACCTCGTCGAGCACGCACACTGATCTCCCGCTCCAGTACGTCCTGCACCTCGTCCTAAATCACCCGCAACACTCGCACATTTCCCCCGAGGGCACGGGTATTGTCGCAGAAGTGCCGGTGTGGTATGTGCTGGACCGGCACTTTCCTGAAACCACCGTAGCGCACACTGAAGCACGTTACGCTGATCTCCCCGTGAAAGGCACCGCTATCATGGTTGCGGGTGCTGTACGCCGGGCATTGAGCATGGGACACGTCACGACGCAGCAGCGACCCACGTCCCGTCCGCCGCGCTTAGCCGCCTTTTGAGCTCGTGGCCTAGAAAACACTTGGATTCGGTGCTCTAGACATCCTTCTATGTATGATGCATTTACTTGCAGCAGTAACCTCTGTTCTACCAAGCCCCGCAGAAAATGAGATACAAGGTGTATAATGTGCCGGTGCTATCGGGATCGATAACGACATAATGAATGCTGTTCGCACTACTTAGTTAGCTGTCCCTACACAAGATTCCTTTTTCGACTCTCTTTCCTTCTCCCCCGAGCATCGTCGACCACCAATTGCCAGAATTTACCGAGAGGGCCGTCTTTGTCGAATAAGTAACTGTATAATTTCCTCGCATCCCACCTATGCGAAACTGTCAGACAGATGGCAGAAACTCACTCGTAGAAAGCTAGAGGCTAAAACGAGCCTAACACATTTCACCAACTGTAAATTATCTGGCAGCAATATCATGAGAGGAGGGATCATCAGGGATGTTCAACAAGTCCAGTTAAAGGCATCCACTGCAGCTGAGGATTGTGTGACCAGTCCGTCAATCACGCTGGAACTGGGCAGCTGCGAACTCACCACGCACCAGCATGTCAGTATCCATTCTTGATCTTTTGCGGCCCCCTCTCGCCCATCTCACCCATGGCCGCTGTTGTAGACGATAGCGCTGGCCTACCCAATGGAGACCCCAAGTACGCATATTGCCACCCTTATACCAACTCCTGTAATTTCCAGAGCCGCCCGACTAGAGCGCAGACGCACCCAAGCCCGGGAGCGCATTGCCAGGCAAGGCTCCCTGCTGAATCAGACGCGACTCACAGTTCACTAACATTTGAACTACCAGGCGTCGTGCAGAGATCAAGACTCAGTCTTACGAGGTGCAGGCCGATTACTCCGCGCGCTCCCGTTCCTACCAGGCTACTTACCGGGCAAAGTACGTGCTCTCATCCCCCGCGCGTCTCAATGATTTAATAAATAAACCAGGAACAGAGCCTTTCTGAAAGACAGAGAACGAACGCGGCGGCAGCAGTACGTCCGTCCATCTCACTGCCCTATTCCGCCACTCAGCGTACTTACTTCAGGAAGCACGACGAGCGGCGGGACCAAATCTTGAGCAAACCTGCCGAGGAATACCCTGACACACGGAAATTGAGGGGATCGGTGCAATCCGAGACGCGGTCCCAAATCTTGAGCAGGCCTAACTCTGCCGGGGAACGCGAGCACGACGTCATCCCGCCGCCGCCGCCGCCGCCTATGCAAATTATTTTTTGGGAAACTCGCGAATATCAAGAACCACAGAAGCTGTCGGGAATGGTGCAGCCTGAGCGGCGGACCCAAACATTGAGCAGATGCAACGTAGCGGAACACGACGTCACCCCACCACCATCCCTATCCACCCTAATTTCATGGGAAGCTCGGGAATATTCTGACGCACGAAGGCTGAAGAGCTCGATCCAACTAGGAGTTTCCGGGAAATCATCAGCCACGCCGGGTCACGCAGCGCACCCACCTCGACACGTATCGCCAGTTGATCTCTTCCAATCACCCTATTCCTACCCGCCACCGCCCTTGTTACCACAATTTTCAAGTCAGGCCCTGGAAAATCACGAAGTACGAAGATTGAAGGGATCTACTCCGCCATCGGATTCCAGGAGAGTCCTAGTCATGTCGCCCCGGCGCGCAACGAAGGAACGGGTATCACTGAATGATATCTTGTCTCCGGGTTCCTTGCTTGCCCTCTCGCCCATCCCTCCCATGTCCGAGCGCGAGTGCGTGTCTTAGTCCATCCCCGGCGCATTCACTCACCGTTTCCGTTCCAGAGTCGCGGATCTTGAATCCACCCCCTCGAGGACGCTATACAGTCATTCCAGCGGTCCCTGATTCCGAATCGCAGCTCGAGTCCACGGTCTACGCCGCTGGGGAAGTCACTTCCCCAGCGGTGTAGACTCCTCGAATTCACCTTCCTGCTGTGGTCTGCCAACGGCTCGAGCGAGAGCACCGTGCTCTCGCTTGTCGTCGCGCAATAGTCTCAGTGCCAGCCTGCCTTGCTGCGACAGGGTTCCCATATGGGGATGTCGTGGCAGGCTGGCACTGAGATGCTAGTACCAATCCGACCTTTCCTTTAACCCGAAAAAATGCGCAGGAGGCTGGAGCGTCACGGTCTCACCGGCGAGCAGATCTGGCTGGCGGACGTGGGCCTTAAGACGTCCTCCAGTGCCAGAGAGGAGGGCGCGGATGATGCCCTTCCTGGGGCCACCGCAGCGCATACTGAAGCACGTCACTCTGCGCTCCCGGTGAAAGGTATCGCTATCGTTGTGAGAGAGGGTGCTTTACGCCGCGTCATGCCGGCGTGCGCCGCGCAATGACGCTTGCCTTCCATGCTCTAGATATCCTTCTATGGTGACTGTACAAAATCCCGCAGAAACCTAAATACATGTCTTGAAAACCCTGCCGCCGGAATGTGCTGGTACCGGTGCAGCCGCAAGCGATAAGACATTTTGCCTGCCTATGACGACTCGTATGACTCAGACTGAATACCCGTAAGATGCGAAGGTTAGGTAAAAACACACCTCGATAGGAGCGGCCTGTAGAATGCGGTGGGCAATCACGGGCGACGCAGAGCGTGGGCTCGTCCTTAAGAGGATCTGCAGGGTCTTCTATAAGAAGGCCTGGGGAGGGATGCGACTACTCACGGAGACAGAACGCGCCTTTACGTACACCGTCCTGGTGGTAATCGGCGTCGCGGTTTTGATGTAGCTTGACGAGCGGTGGCGGCCACGTCAGCCTAGCCTCGGTAGGTGACGCTCGATATGGCGTCTCGGTGGTGTAAGTCCGTGTCGGTGGTCATCCGCGGATGGTGGAGACTAAAGTCGTCGTGGGGTTATGACGGCATAGGAAGTGTGCTGGAGTGAAGTAGTGCCTGTTGGTCTCCGTCGCGGACTTTGCAGTAGGGCAATAATGCGTGTCGACTATTTAGACCCTCCGATGGTAGTCGAGGTCTGGGAATAAATGACGCGAGTAAGCCCTAGTGCCGGTGTAGAAGACTAATCACTTGCCACAGCCTTTTCTAACGATTGTCGTCCTCGCGTCATTGAAGGTCATCGTCTCCGCTAGGGTGCCGCGCCGCATATAACCACCGCCCACCAGTGCCCTCTGTGCTGGGTTGCTGGTCAACGGAACGGCGCCGGCAGGGCTCGAGGTGAAGGCAAGTGGCGACACTCTGCCATCTAACCCATTAAAAAAACTCTCCACGACGCCGCCAGCGGTGGAGAAAGCCGCAGTCGCCCACCACGGGGTCATCGAAGCAAGGTTGCAGTCTCCGCCCGGTTTCCGTATGGATTCCACTGCCCAGACCCGGCCGGCCCTGCGAGCTCTGAGCAGGAGAAAAATAGATAAAATAAAGGCTTACTCACTCCACACCCAGGAAGATAGATGACTAGTGTTGGAACCAAAGGGGGACAAAACGCAGCTCATTAGCTGAAACGGCCGTCCCGACACGAACGACACGAACGACAGGAGACCTTACCCAATAGCCACGTTGCCTCCGTTCCAAACGTCTCAGCTGCATTTCGGGCTCAGCAGGACTGCGCGACACATAAGCCGTTGCAGCAAAGTCCCGCTCCGTCCCAAGCTCCGCCGGAAATTCTGAGAGTCCTTGAGACTCCAAGAGTCAAAAAAGAATCTTGACGGCAGGCGGCAAATCGTGGGTCCAAATGAAGTATGTATTCAGCATTTCAAAGACCAGTTGTAGATTTATGCGAGGCTGCGCAACCCAACGATTCAGGATTCGAGGTCGGTAGGCAGGTCACAAAGGAAGCCACAGACTCGTGACTGTCACAGTTTCCTTCTCTGCCAACTCAACGCCGCGGCGTTCTGCTTGAACTTCAAGCTTCAAGCTTAGCAAGGTATTTAATCCTTTTGAGGATTTTTCTTCGTCAAATGGTTAACTTCGATTCATGAAGTCGGAAGCTCGAACGGGACTACCATTATTTGCATGACTTCGAGTGGGTCGAGGCACCAAAAACGCAGAAACACGGGTACGACACCAACTTGAGGTTGGCATCAGATCCAGGCACACTCTTTAGAGACCGACACCCTCGGAACCGTGCTCGCTGTCGAAATTGTATTCCAACGTGAGCTTCGACATGACATCGTCCAGGCCCAACATTCATCCTCATTTATCATGTCATTCTTGCTCTATTTTTCCCGCTTTGCTCCCGCTTATATCAGGCAGTCCCCCCTCGCATCTTCCTCTGTACATCTCTGTCACTCAATGGACGTCCATGGCCCACCGTGCGCGTACATTCCAGGTCGCTGCAGATTCAGCCCCTCCGGTTAGTTGCATGCGCTCGTCCAATACGCTCATAATAAATCCATTCACGATATGCTTAGCATACACAGTGCTTGAAATATGGGCAAAAGCAAGTTTACCTCACCTGTCAGAAGATGTATTGTGATACGAAGATGTATTGCTCTGCGCAACCAAAACGTTCGGGTTCTCGGTGGACTGTGTAGCACTGTGTCTTGGCTGGGGTCTTCTTTGGGTCTCCTGAACATCTGGCCCTGCCCTGGCATGCTGGCTCGTTGGAGCTTTGTCGGAGCCCAAACATATTTAAGGACCCGACACTTTCCCTTGAATTACAATCCACACCTCTCGTGCAACGTCAACACAGAGAAGAACCCTCACATAGTAATCACATATGCACACTCCTCTCAACCTCGTGTGCTTCGGATTCCTGGTACACATGCATATGCTATTCCCGTGTCGCCTATTTAACCGCGTTCTTCTTAGGCCACCATCGGTTGCGCGCTGGCAGCTGGTCCGGCTCCAGTTCTGCTTGGTACTGCCGCAAACTTTGCGATTCTCGCCAAAACTGGGGTGTCCACCATCCCAAATTCCGCCGTCAGTGAGTATTTACTTCTATCCTACGCTCACTGCACCTCCTCAATAAAATTTAAATTCAACAGACGGCAATGTTGGAGTTAGTCCTGCGACGATCACCTCCGTGACTGGATTCAGTCTCGTTCAAGATGTTAGCCGGCAATTTTGGACTTCGACTCAAGTGAATGGTCGTCTGATGGGCGCCACTGATGCCTTGCCTACCCCCGGACTTCTTACTGTTGCTGTCTTGGACATGCAAACTGCGTTTACTAACGCCATGAGTTAGTCACCTCTTCTTCTGCTCAGTGGCCATTCATTCAAATAAATCTCCCTATTTCTAGACAGGCCCATGCCGAATTTTGTGGGGTTGAAGGCTGGTGCGGTGCTCGACATTTCCTTTCTTTGCCTTGCTAAATCATCCTGCCCTCAGGTATCATCGGCGGCTCAATCCTAGTTCCCGGACTCTACAAGTGGACAACGGGAGTCAGTATTTCAACCGGCATCACGCTTGCAGGTGGTCCCGCCGACAGTATGTACCCTCTCCCCCCCCCGTTGCCTCAAGTTTCGCTGATGTCGAACTTAGCCTGGATTTTCCAAATCTCTGGAACCCTCGTCCAGGCTGCCAACGTACAGATTACCCTCACTGGCGGCGCTCTCTCGCAGAACGTCATCTGGGTTGTGGCGGGCACGGTTACTGTCGGCACAAATGCGGTCTTTGAAGGAAACATCCTTGCCAAGACCAATGTTGTCATCGGCACGAACGCGATAGATCACGGATGCATCTACGCGCAGACCGCTGTGGCGCTGCAAAAGGCGACTGTTCTGTGCGCCGGCGGTGTCGTGACTCCCCCGCCGAAGTCCTCCTCTGCCATGAGCTCGACCCTCTCCTCGACGCCGGTTAGCTCGACTCACTCGTCGACGCCGGTGAGCTCGACGCCCCCACCGACCAGCAGCGCCTCTCCTACCACCAGCTCCCCCACAACGACGTACTCCGCAAAGTGCACTCCGACTGCGGCGCCGTGTTATAGCACCGCATTCGAGAATCTGGACGCGTCGATCCACGGAGACGATTATCTCAGCTACATCCTCACCGACACCGTCGCCGGTCCGTCATTCAAATGTTCAATTCCCTGCCCTAATCCACTCACACATTCCTATCCACAGAATGCATTGACTTCTGTGCCTGCCGTGTCGGATGCCAGTTTGCGAACCGTAAGTCCCATAAATACTCATATGCCGTCCACGACAATTAATCGTCTGCATTGTAGCATACTACGACAACAACGCCTCGCCTAAGGTATGTGGCTACATACAGGCTTTTCATCCCCATGCTGACTGACTAACGCTCCGGCAGAACACGACGATGTTGACTTGCGCATTCTACGCTGGGTGCCACACCGCTGCCGATGCGACCAACACGGGCGGGCAGTCCGAGCCGGATGGCAGTCTCTCCAGTATCTCATCCAGCAGTGGTTATTGCCTCCAGGCTTGCCCGCCGTTGTAGAGGCTCTTCGATCTGCGACACGACAACTTGGGCTCTTCCTTCTGGGTTTTTTGTGACCGATCCTTATTTTGTGATACTCGTCGACGGACCTTTTAATTAAGGCTCTTGTCATATATATCTCGCTCGTTCGGCAAAGCTGGACAGTTATTATGATTCCGGTGTAGGTTGTGTTAGAATTCACGCTACCGGCGGTATCTTATCGGACTTATCACGTTCCTTTATATCTGTTTATACCTGACCGTTTATCATTCGCTTAGAGAACAAAGGACGCCTCAGTTTCTACCACGAACTGAGGCGTACGTCGATCCTTATTTACCATTACTATCTACTGACATTCTTTTAGTCATTTCTCTATAGGTACATATTAATATATACAGAGTTTCTACCACGAACTGAGGCTCATTTCTCTATAGTACGATCCCGCTTACCTTTAGTGCGCCGAACTTTAACAGGTTATGGCCCCCCGAGAAGACTCAGACGAGAATGCAAAGAAGCCCACATTACCTATCCTGCTAGATGACTCCTCAAATTGGGTACAATACTCAGAGAGGGTTACGACTCACGCGAAGGCAAAAGGGCTCCATCGACATCTCGCTGGAACGGCACGTAAACCCGCCGAAATCATAGAAGACGCCATCGGGGACTGGTATATCACCGGTACCACCATCGCGTTGACTGAGGACGAGGTTGAAAAGCACGAGAAGAAGCAGGACGACTACGAGATGAAGGAGTCGAAGCTGCGAGATATAATCTACCAGACAGTCAGTCCCACACGGTTCTCCCAAATTAAGGACGAGAGCCCGGCTCACCGGGTATGGGAGAAGCTCGTCGACCTCAATCAGAATCGAGGCGACATGGCGCAGCTCAATATCCTGAACCGGCTACAACAAATGCGATGCGGCGACGATGACGACCTGCAGAAACATCTCACAGACATGAAGGACCTCCGTGACACCCTGACGAACATGGGGAATCCACTCACCGACCTTCAATTCGGCGCCTACATCCGCGCATCGATCCCAGACCACTACCGCACCCTCATTACCACCATCTCCGCTGCCGCCCGAATGTCCGTCCCACCACGCCCGGTCGACTCCGATCTCTTGATCATCGAACTGTCGAACGAGTACATCAGTCGCTCAGTTGACAAGAAGCTCGACAGCGACAATGCAGCGATGTCGGCGGCCAAAAAGGGCACGAGCGGGGGTAAATCTGGCGAAAAGCCAAAGTGTGGGAACTGTAAAAAGAAGGGGCATACAAAGTCGGACTGTTTTGCGCCGGGCGGAGGAAGAGAACACGACAAACCTGATTGGTATATCAAACAGCAGGATGTATCGAAGAAGGCCAAGGAGAAGCCGAAGACGGCGGCCGCAGCCAATACCAGCAACGACGATGATGTCGCGCTGTTAATAGGCGCGCTCGACGACGACGATGACAACAACGTCGCCTTCACCGTGACGTCCGACTTCAGCGAGGACGAGGCTCACGCCACGTCCACGTCCGCCAGCGTTGACATGATTGTCGACAGCGGTGCGACGCGCCACTTCTCCCCTGACCGCGCTGGTTTCGTCACCTTCCAGGAGATCGCCCCCGTCCCGATACGCGCCGCAGACGGCCGCACCTTCAGCGCAACCGCGAAAGGGGACTACCGGACTTACTTCCCAATGGGACCCGGTCAGAAACCGACGCTAGCGACGCTAAGGAGCACCTATTACTCACCTAACATGGCCTACACCCTTGTCTCAGTCAGCTCCCTCGACCGTGCCGGCTACGCAGTCCATACCGAAGACGGTAAATGTGTGGTAAAATCGCCCCACCCGTCGCGCAAGACTGTCGCGGTCTTCCCCATCGTACGAGGACTGTATCGAGCCGCCAACTCAGCTACTGCTGTGATCACGCACCCAGAAATAGCCACGTACCTAGCGTCCCGCCAGATGTCCATCTCGGAGCTACACCGAAGGATGGGACACGTCAACCACGATGATCTGCGAAACGCCGTAAAGGCGGGCACCATCACGGGCGTGAATCTTGATCTCACGTCGAAGGCGCAGTGGTGCGAGGTGTGTGTGCAGGCTAAAGCGAAGCATCAGCCCATCCCGAAGGTAGCGAAGGATGCGCGACCGACTGAGTATGGCGGAAAGGTTGTCACCGACCTGAAAGGGAAGATGTCAGTGCCATCGATCAGTGGCGCACAGTACGCCATGGACTTCACGGACCTCTCGAGCCACGAGGAGCGTGCATATTTCCTAAAAAGAAAATCCGACGCCTTCCCGAACTACTTGAAGTACGAGGCCTGGGCGAAAGTCCACCGCAATGCCATAATAAAGATCCTGGGCACGGACGGTGGGGGAGAATTCACTTCGGCTGAATTTGAGACGTACCTCGAGAAGGCCGGGACACTCCACCAGCTTACGGTCCATGACACGCCCAGCGAGAATGGAATCGCCGAGCGCGGGCAACGCACCCACATCGAACAGGTGCGGGCGATGCTGATCCAGTCCGGGCTCCCAAAGTACTTGTGGGCGGAGGCGTGGATGCATTCGGTTTGGCTCCGCAACCGTTCACCGACCTCCGCGCTGCCGAATTACATGACACCGATGGAGAAAGCAACTCACAAGAAGCCCAACCTCTCCAAATTGTTGGAATGGGGTACGCCGGTATGGGTCAAGGTCAAAAACGCCGGCGACCTCGAGAGGCGTGCAATAAAAGTTCATTTTGTCGGTTACGACCTGCGGGCGAAGGGTTTGAGACTATGGCCGGGTACGCGAAGGGTGATGGTGGAGAGGGACGTCTATTTCAACGAGAAGGACGCACTGACTCCCGGTACCGCCTCGATCGAGGGGGAGTGGGATGACGACGATATCATCGATCAATCGGTGCCTTCCAACTCGTCGAAAACGTCCTCGAGCGCGAGCGCGGGGGGGAACGAACAAAACAGGGGACTCACCGATGCAGTAGATCCCCCGATCCCCGAGAATCTCCGCACGACGCCGCCGCCGCCGCCAGAGCCCAACCCCGAGCCAACTCGAGTCTCACCGCCCGAGGCGCAGTCCAACCCAACGCCGCCTCCACCTCCTCCCCACGCCCGCAAGCGCCCAACGGAAGTCGAAAAGTTAGGCCAGCCCGAGCCGAATACAGGGCGAGGCCAGCGCGAGCGCAAACAGCCGGGGTTCTATCATAACCTCATTGCTGAGGCTCGCAATGCGGAATCGGCAACCGAGGACGTGGCGGCGATGTTCGCAATCATCGAAGACGAGCCGGACGACGACTCGGAGTTGTTCTTGGAGGATGAAGATGAGGAAGACAGGACATTTGTGGTCGAGTATGCGATGGTTACGGAGAATGTTCCCATGACCTTGCGCCAGGCTATTACCGGCCCGGACGCTCGGCTCTGGATTCCCGCCGCCCAAGCTGAGTTTGCTCAACTCGATAAGCTTAATACCTGGGACGTCGTAGAGGCCCCAGTAGGCGCCAATGTGATCCGAAACCACTGCGTACTCACCATCAAGAGGGACGCGCATAACAACGTCAATAAATACAAGGTGCGGCTTGTTGCGAACGGCCGAACGCAAGTCCACAGCATCCATTACACCGACACGTTTGCCCCCGTTGTTCGGCACGCAACCTTACGCGTCCTCTTGGCCTTTGGCGCCGTTCGGAACTGGGAAATCCATCAGGCAGATGTCAAAAACGCCTACCTCAATGCTCCAATTGATGAGACGATCTACATGGAAATTCCCCAGTTTTACGAGCGCTTCTCTTCCAAACCCCTTCCCTCTGCTTCCCCCGGGCGTCGCCTCGTCTGTAAGCTAAACAAGGGACTGTACGGCACCAAACAAGGCGGCCGGACTTGGTACCTCAAGCTTCGCGAGACGTTCATCTCGCTGGGCTATACTGTCCTCCAAGCCGACAATGCCGTGTTTATCAGTCCCGATAAGCTCACTATTGTCGCGGTGGCGACCGACGACTTCACCATAGTCGGCAAAACTCCCGCGCATGTCAGCCGAATTAAATCCCAGCTAAATGACCATTTCGAGCTTGTCGACCTCGGGAATATTAACTGGCTTCTCGGTATTCACATTACGCGTGACCGCAGAGTCAGGACTATCTCCCTGGGTCAGACTGCCTATATTGAGCAAGTTCTTGCTCAAATGGGTCTGTCCGACGCGGCTCCAAACCTAACGCCGATGGAACAAGGTGTTGACCTTAGTGTTGGTGCACCTGGTGTTTCATCGCAGGTTCTTTCTGCTGACGAAACGGCTGTATACTGCAAGGGCGTTGGATTCTTGATGTACGCCACTATCACTCATCCGGAGATTACTTATCACGTCTCGAGCCTTTCTCAATTTATGCAAGAACCACGTTCGACGCATATGAAAGCCCTCACTCGTGTACTCAAGTATCTTTCGGGTGTGCGTCATCACCGACTCGTCCTCGGCGGAACGAATCTCACGCTTACCGGTTATTCCGATGCGAGCTGGTCGTCTGACCTTGACCGTCGTTCTATATCCGGTTACGCGTTCTACCTGGGAAACAGTCTCGTCGATTGGAGCTCCAAGAAACAGCCCCTGGTCACTCTTTCGTCTACGGAATCAGAATATGTCGCTCTCACTCACGCTTCCAAAAATCTGCTTTGGCTACGGAAACTTCTCGCCGAAATTTCCCTTCCTATTACCAAATCGACGACTCTATTCTGTGATAATCAGTCCGCTATCGTGTTGACCAAGGACGGGGCTTTTCACGCTCGCACAAAGCATATCGACAACCGTTTTCATTTCATCCGCCAGACGGTGAATGACGGCCATGCAAATATTGTCTATTGTTCTACAAATGACATGATTGCCGACGTCTTCACGAAGTCCCTCGCCCGCCCAAAGTTCACTTACTTCCGAGACCTTCTTGGTGTAGAAGAGAGTCCCGCCTAGGCGTGAGGGGGAGTGTTAGAATTCACGCTACCGGCGGTATCTTATCGGACTTATCACGTTCCTTTATATCTGTTTATACCTGACCGTTTATCATTCGCTTAGAGAACAAAGGACGCCTCAGTTTCTACCACGAACTGAGGCGTACGTCGATCCTTATTTACCATTACTATCTACTGACATTCTTTTAGTCATTTCTCTATAGGTACATATTAATATATACAGAGTTTCTACCACGAACTGAGGCTCATTTCTCTATAGTACGATCCCGCTTACCTTTAGTGCGCCGAACTTTAACAGGTTGAACGTTGAACTGTAAAGTCCGATTTGACCTGGATTCAACCATACCTCTTTCACTTGGCAGATCATGTCCTTCGTGCACATTGGCACAAGAAAACCGCCGCAGGGTTACTGATATCCAGTTTCCCATGCTCTTGTGCTGCGATGCGCTCGGCTATCAAGATTCAACATGCTCCCGCGACTCCGGCCCTAAAACACGAGGGCAAGGCTGGGCAAGACGCTGTATCTTGGACCGCGGCCTTAGCAGCGCGGGTTCCCTCGTGGATCACTGCGGAAACTGACATTTGATATGAGTCTGAGTGCAACGTGCCGTGTTGCCCGTGATTTACATTTTGTTATACGCGTGACTTGAGAAATGTGTGAATGCGAACCTACCTACTGCCACCAGGTTCCCACGTAGTCTCTCGTAGACAGACACTTGAACATACAACGCTCCTACCTTGTAGTTCCCACGAGGTTAATCGCTTTTGAAAGGGTACGTCGACAAATGCAATGTCGGGGTTTGAATTGGGCTTGAAGGTGGAAAATGCCATCCAAAACAGTGGGCTTCGGTGACAGGCGAATGTTTTATGAGCATAAAATTAAAGCGAAAATCAAAGAACACGCACCCTTGCACGCGCCAATAAGAAAGAACAGGACGAGCGTCGCCATGCGTTCCTGCTGGAAACAGCGCTGTTCAACTTTTGGGGTCAATAAAGCAACACCTATGAGTCGTGCGTTCAGGTGCTTGCTCATGCGTTTTGCATTGCACGACATCATTCCGTGCTCTGATTCGCGCAACAAGAGGCTCGAATTTTTTCAACTGTCATACGTGTCGATTCGAGATTTTACTTTGAGATGGGTGCTGGCAGGTCGAGAACTCGTTACAGAAGGGATTCAGGAGCCCGCAAGCCTTTAATCTATTCCAGCCTCCAAACCTCTTCAAACGGTGATGTCGGATCTCACGTAGTCTGTAGTTTACCGCGTGGGGTGTATTTGGTACCCCCGGTTATTACGTAAAGTGCTGAGTTTGAATTCTGGCCTCCGGCGTTTGACGCTTCCTGATGTCTCAACTAAAGATCCTAGGAAGCCAAAACGGTTGCATGGACATTCAGAGGAGAACTGCCTCTTCCGATTCTATCTCTCTGTCCAACTTTCGAGTGGAAGAAATTACCGCACTGATCATGTGATTGGCCATCAAAACTCGACTTCCTTGCTTTGAGGTCGGGGCGCAAGATTTGGCTGGAGAAGTTGATCATTATGGTAGAATAAATGATACTATGATCCAAAAGTGGGCAAGAACGCGTTTTAAACGCGTGGACGACACTCGAGGAATTTGAGATTACATAATAACCTCGGGTACCAATGACAGTGATCGAGTAATCGACAGACTACAACACGCGAGGTACGAGCGAAAATTGTTGTAGCGTCTGTTTATAAGAGACTAGATCTCACGCATGCGCCACGTAAACTAAATCCAAACTCCGATAAACAACGCAACTTCTGTCGCCCAAATAGGAAAATAAGCGGCTATGGGCATTACGATGCAGATACTCTCCAGGATCAATGCTATAGAGAAAAGAACGAATCCCAGTGGGTTTGAAACCCACGAAAAAATCGTCAAGCGAGGATCTTCGAGGCTTACATGCTGTAGTTCCTTGGAGTTCACGGTCATTGCGGGCTACCGCATTGCCGAGACAGTCGTGGGAAGATAGTGTTGCTTCCATGGGAACCAATACATAATACCTTTGGTATAAATTCATGGTCCAGGCTCAAGGCCGGCCTTCATTTGTCTAGCGTTACAGAACACCGTTTCAGTCTCGAATGGAATACGCACCCAGCACAGCGGTAGATTAAAAATAGGGCGATCACTTGCAATATAACCCTGGCACGACCACCAATGTTTCCAAAGTGTTCACAGGGGATACAAGAGGAACCCGGTGAATTATTGCGCCCCAGATGAGACTAATTGAATATGCCAAGAAGGCCTAGGTCGCCGGTCCCTCGCACTGCGCCAAGAGTCCAAGATCCGAGCCGCCGCTATCGGGGGACCCAAGTTACGAAATGCCGTAATAAATTAAATAGAGCGCTGTTGGAGAGTGTTGGAGGCTGTCAGTGGCGAACAACGATTCGGAATATTCGTACCGATAAGCTACTTCTGACAGTTTCCCTCTTTTCCTCCGTAAGAATGCTGTACATCAAAAAGCTCGCCATCCGTTCCTGAGTCGGACCCCGACCCCATGTCCTTTCTTGTCACTCTCCAGCGTCGCGCCGGCCTGCTCCAATCAACCGCGCACCATTGAATTATCCGAGTCAGTCCCCGAAATTCGGAGACGGATCAAGAGTGCTGAGGACTCTCAGCATCCAGATTGTTGGTTTATCTCGTGAAAGTAAGATATCACTCTTGGCTGTTAGGCCTTAGGTTACAAGCTTATCATTTCCCAATTATTCCTGCATGTTCCGGCAAGTTCCATTGAGTTCCATATAGTCAGCGGTCTTGGCTTGGCCTCGGGCTTGTGCTGGATTGCTAATCTCCAACACAGATCACTCAAGTGCTCGAGGATTGTTCAGTTTAAAAACAATTTCCAATGTACGCCGCCCGGGCTTTGTCAGCAGGAGTCACTTTCGTATGGACGCCACCAGAATGCCACCACGACGATACCGTTACGCACCTCTAAACTTGAACCTCTCCGTATCGCGGCTCTTTTTCCCGAGAGTTCCGAAGATCGCGTACACCATTGGAGCCACTCGATGGCTCAGTCGTGCGCGAAAATCACCGCTCCACTGAATATTGACGGGCGGTGGGAGCCGCACACTTTACGCCGCCGATGCTCCAATACTCAGCGTGCGCGCAAGCTCTAATGCGCAGCCAGCATACGGAGTCATGCTAAAAGCGCAAGGACACGGTCTCGAAGGAATTTATACGATTGGACGTTGAAGGAGAAGCTAGACGCACAGTACGGCATTTTCATTTTCTGTTCTCCTTTTTTGAGCTTAATTGAAACTTCTATTGGTTCCCAGAATGAGTGACTGCGAAGTTGAAAAAGTTACGCTGTTGATGTTATATCACCCAGACAAAGGTAAGTCGCTGTCACTACATTAATATTGGCGCCGACTTGCAGGGCTTATCAAGGACATGAATTGTGCGCGGAGTCGGCACCGAAGCGCAGGTGCACTGAGTCCACTGTGGTTAGTGCACAGAAAGTATAAGTCGCCGTAATGGTTGAATTGGCTGGGTGAATTGGCATTCTAGGCTGTCGTGGTACTAACCCCGTCGGCCCTCGCATATAAACACACATTCATCCCGCGATCCTGGCGCGTGGTGTTCCTGGGCCTTGGAATGATGTCCGGCAATCGGATATACCGTGCGTCGGTCCGTGCCGTTCGTTCGTAGGCATCGTTTAGGTAGGTGGGTAGGTATATCTCGGCGCGGTCCCATCAAGAAACGGCGCATTGGGCAGATATTTTTACTTTAGCCTGTCTTCTTTCTGATTCATCGATCCAAGTTCGTGTTCTAATTTAGCTACATTTTTTCTCACTTTCGGCCCCACCGCTGCCAGGCTTGTTTCAGATGACGGCAGCTCCTACCGCTCCCGGATGACTCGCAAGTGGGCAACGCGGCCCTTGCAAAAATAGCTACACCAGAGAGTGTCTTAAAAGGCCGTGAATGTCCTATCCCAATCCTACTAACTTCCATTTCCCCTTAGCTTCCATGGGATTGTTAACTGACCAACTTATTGACGTTGCGCGCTCATTGGAGTCTAGAGCCGCGGCGGACCAGGTATGTTTTCTCGTCTTTCTTGTATCGCATACTGTTCATATCCATACAAGGGTGGTGTGATATCTGGATCCGACCCAGCGTCCTACAATGCGTCTGACCCCATACAGCTATGGGTTATTCAAGTCGGTCAGTATTCGTTATACTACCTCCAGAGAGCAAACATTGAAAGATTGAAATCCGATAGTAATAATCATCGCGATGACCCAATTTCTCGCGCTCGGTCTGTCGCGTATTCATCAACCGCGTGTAATTGCAGAGATTATCGGCGGAGTCATCCTCGGACCGTCAGTCATGGGCCACATCCCCGGTTTCTCCAATGCGATCTTTCCCAATGCGGGGATGCCCGCCCTGACGCTGACAAGCACCATCGGGCTCGTCTTCTTTCTATTCTTGGTATGTTTCCTCTCCTTACAAACACTCCATCGCTAACTCCTTTGGGGAAGGTGGGTCTCGAGCTCGACGTGCGGATTATCAAGCGCAACATCAAGGCCTCTTCTGCCATTTCGCTCGCGGGGCTCATCATTCCGTTGGGTCTGGGGGCTGCTCTCGGCGTCGGTGTCTACAGGGAATTTATCGACCCCGAAGTGAACTTCGGATACTTCCTTTTATTCACTGCCGTCGCTGTCGGGATCACCGCGTTCCCCGTTCTCTGTCGCATTCTGACTGAGCTCAAACTTCTTGACACCACCGTCGGAGTTGTTGTGCTCTCTGCCGGTGTGGGGAACGACGTGGTGGGATGGATTTTGCTTGCATTGGCCGTAGCGCTAGTGAATGCCTCCACTGGGCTCACGGCGCTCTACGTGCTTCTTGCCAGTGTCGCCTTCGTTATTTTCCTGCTGTACCCAGTACGGTGGGGCTACGTATGGCTTGCACGGCGCACTGGAAGCTTGGAGCAGGGTTCCGGGACGCCATTGATGATGACTGTGACTATCCTTATGATCCTTGCGTGCGCATTCTTCACCGATATCATTGGCGTCCATCCCATCTTTGGTGAGTCTTTCCCACTTCTTCTCGAACTTTCCTCTGATCTATTTATTTCTACCAAGGTGGCTTTTTGGCCGGTCTTGTGATTCCACACGAAAACGGTTACGCGATCTCTTTGGTCGAGAAGTTCGAAGATCTCATTGGGATCCTGTTCTTGCCCATCGTACGTGATCGCACCTTGAAATCGAACTGTTCTCATTATGAAATCCCGATTGATAGTACTTCACTCTGTCCGGATTGAAGACGAACCTTGGGTTGCTTAACACTGGCATCACATGGGCATACATCGTTATAATCTGTCTCGTCGCTTTCACCTCCAAGTTCGTTTCCTGTGGCCTCACTGCTTACGCCAGTGGTTTCAACTGGCGCGAAGCCGGAGCTGTTGGTTCCCTTATGAGTTGCAAGGGGTACGTGCCGCTGCCATTCTGTCGAATCTCCAACTGAATGCCCTCCAGATTAGTGGAACTGATTGTGCTCAATATTGGCCTGCAGGCCGGTATATTGAACCCTCGCACCTTTTCCATGTTTGTCTTGCACGCGCTCATTCTTACATTCATAACGACGCCGCTCACGCTCTTCTTCTACCCCCCCAAATACCGACTTTACGACAACACGATAACTACCGCCAAAGTTGGCCCTAGTGGTGTTGACGCAGAACGCCGCTCCACATCTGACGACGAGGTCAAGACGAAGTTCTCGATTGTTCTCGACAAGATCGAGCAACTCCCGGCAGCAATGACTCTTTCCCAGCTCCTTCAGGCCCCCAGCTCCCGCCCTCTCTCAACCTTCTCCACTGTCGCCGACGAGAAGGCTCTTGATTCTTTGCCATCTCTCTCGCCCACCCCATTGCAAACGCGTATCAGCCTGGACGCGCTTCGCTTGATCGAGCTTACGGATCGTACCTCTGGGGTACTCAGGTCGCAGGAGGTTAATACGCTCCTCCACAATGACCCCATCGTCGCTGTTCTTCGCACCTTCGGTTACCTCAACCGACTGGTTGTGTCTGCCGCGCTCTCGGTCGTCGGATACGACGAATTCCCCGACGCCATTGCGCGCCATGCCATCGAGTTTGGGTCGCAGATGGTGGTCCTGCCATGGTCTCGCGGTTCCACATCGGTCTTGCCAGAAGACGAGCACAGCCGGGCGACGGGCGCGCGGAACCCCTTCGATGGGATTTTCCATAAAACGACCACTCAGGACCAGACCAGCTCCGTGGGGTACTCCGACTTCATCCGCAAGGTCTTCGCGCGTTCGCCGACGGACGTCGCACTATTCGTGGACCGCGGGCTGAGCTTACAGATCTCCGAGGGGGCAACGCAACAGCATCTATTTTTACCTTTCATCGGCGGACCGGACGACCGCCTCGCGCTTTTGTTCCTCGTTCAACTGTGTGCGAATCCGGGTGTCCACGCAACTGTGGTGTGGATCCGCAAAACGGAATCATCGGCGGAGGCGAAGGAAGGGCGTACCAGCTTAGTCTTTCCCCAGGACGAGGACAAGTATGGCGCTACCAGCTTAATAAGAGGAACGCCAGGCACGGTTCACAATCTCGTGAGTTTCATCACCTCCGTTCGCATGCGAGATCTAATCCCAGCCACCTTTCGTAGACTTTGGCCGGTCCGGACACTGTATACGACTCACAGGACATGCAGACGCGCCTTGTCTCCGACACTGCTGACAACCTGCTGTGGAACCGGGTCACGCTGGGGTCCACTCCGCGCAGCGCCAGCATGGTCTCTGCGCTCTCCCGGATAACCTTCAGGACGCAGGAGTCGGCGGAGCCCTTGCATAAAATTGTGGAGCTCGTCGAGCAGGAGTCGGAGAGGTTGTCCCTGGGCAAAAGCCTCGTGGTGGTGCTTGGTCGGTCGCGGAGGATGGCCGTCGAGACCCACAAGAAGGAGCTTCAGAAGCTCATCGGCAGTAAAGGCACTCCCATTGGTTCCGCGGTGCCTAAGACTCTTGGGGACGTGGGGGCGGCACTGGTTGCGTCCGGGACGAGCGCCAGTCTGCTTGTTTTGCAGGCCGCAGTATGATCTGTTTATTTCACCATTCCTTATGTCGATATATAATCTCAGCCCTTGTATATGCTTTAATAGAAAACACAAATGGGAGAGAGTTGCATATTCCCGTTTTGCGTCGCTAAACTTATCAACTCGAACTCGAACTTGGTTTAAAAATAAGTGCAACGTAATAAGGGAAAAAATGGAACAATGGAAATTCTCACTTTGCATACGTTCTTGACTAAAAAAAGAAAAGTTTACATCGGAGCCAAAAACTGCCAGCCACTGCCCCTATTGCAATTTGTAAACGTCATCGACGATGTTTAGCGCCATCAGCGGCTGTGACACGACCCGGGAGTCCCCGGATGATGTTCCAACAGTGTTGTCCTAGACGAGTTTATGACGGGTTTTTGACAGGGTTTAAAAGAATGTCAAGGTCTTGTCTGACGAGCCTTGACCCGTCAAATGAGCCAACACCCAATCGGGACAAGTCTTCAAGAACATTTGAAATAAAAGAACAAGAGGCGGACAGCGACGTCGACGTCATCGGCCCGATCGTGGGTCAACGACCCGTCAAAAGACCCGTTAATTGCTTGACCCTCTTGACCTTTTGTCTGACCCTGACAACACTGCCTGGATCATCAATTTGGGCAAACACTGGCAAACACCTTCTCTCGTTCCGATTCACTGACACTCACTTTTCAGTAACTTTTCCTCTTCAATAATGCTAGTCGCCCCCTCAATCCAACCACAATTCATTGATGCTAGCGTCTTTGCAGCTGTTCCTCGTTTAGAGCCGGTTTCAAAAAAAATGACTTCAAGCCCGATTCTGTTTCAAGCTCTTCACAAGCTGAAAAACGTTCCCTGGATCTTCGGGACGACGTCTTACATGTGGAACTAGTGCCTTTGCGCAATCAAGACATCTCAGGCTTGCGTGTTCAATAACTATACAGTTGCGGAATGTCCTAGCCCCCCCATTCGCATGGACAGGTGGAGTGAGACGCAGGTTTGGGTGGAGTGAGACCCGAATTCCCAAATTCACAACACTGTTGACGCCTAGGAAAACAGGTCCCCAGTAGGGCGTCTTCCTCTTGTACTGAACGGGCGGCGGTATATTTGGAGTCCCAAAAATACTCTACAGATTTTCCCCCACAAAGGATCCTCAAGGATCATTTCCCAAACTCCGTCGCATTTACGCACGCGCCGGATCCGAAGATAATGCGCGTGTGCGTGTGGAATGCTATGGCTTTTCAGTCGCGCTCCTTCCATCTCCGCAAATATTAATGTCGCCCAGGTCCAAACTCCGTCGCATTTACCATGCACGCAATCCGTCCTCGGAGCATTCTGGCACGCGGGTGCGATGTGTTAGGACCTTGAGTCGCACTCCCTCTAGTCGGCCACCGATCTCCGCAAATTTTGCCCTCCCTCCACCGAGGATCAGGTCCAAACTCCGTCGCATTTACTCATGCGCAGAATGTAATTCCTCGGATCGTGCGCGCGCGCCGATGCCATACTAGGACTTCCAGTTGCGCTCCATCCATTCTCCCCCATCCCGGAAATTCTGCACCGAACACGGTCCTTATCGGGCGAAAACAGGCCTTATCAAGTTTAACCTTCGTATTTACCCACCCAGCGACGCACGGAATTCGAATCTTCCTTGGATCCGCACCCCGGTACGCCATCTCGGCCGTCATGAATGATGCGATTCTCGGCGTGCGAGGTAACCGGCTCCGGGGTCATGGGCGAGGCGACGGCAGGCCGGCTGCGTAGCGTGGTAGGTGTTTCTGCACCGTGGAACTGCTAGATGCAATTTTAGGTACCAGAACGGGGGTATTTGCGAGCTGCGAGCGCATACTTACAGGTTTACAGCTCAAATAAAGTGCTGATTGACCATTCTTAGCCCTTGTTCTTCAAACCATATTGGCTATCGGCATTTTCCCTCGAAGATCGTCTGTGCCGTCGGTTTGGCCGAGACAATGAGCAAGATACACATCGTGGTCGACTCCTTGTCTTTCGGAGTTCATCCCACGACGACGGTGCGCACACTTTCCCTCGCCCCTCCACTCGCTGCTCCCCAATGTCGCCTCAGGCGTACTTCCGTTCCCCTTGCTCCACCACTCCATCCCCCCACCCCTGTCTCGCGGGAGGTGATTGAATTTATCTCCCTTGTGCTTTCCGCCGGCTCCGCTTGTGCTACATGGACACTCTTCGTCGCTGCGAGGGTTTGGCGCATTTCTGTGGTGGCTGTGCAACATTCCCAGTCCTGATTAGGAACATCGCTCTGCACTTTTAATGTCGACCAGGGCACGATTGGCGCGAACATGATAGTTCTATGAGAGATTCCGTTCTCCTATGTCAACCCTCCATCAAATTGTGCCTCCACGGCAGGATGCATGCCGCTGAGCATCGGCCCTTATCCTCGTACCGGGCCTGTACCAGTACGGATAGTCCCGGTGGAGCTCGTTTGAGAATAGTCATGTGGGAACTGGCAAGTTTATAATGTGTATTAAGTCACTAAATCGCTTCCTTTGCTTCTTTCACCCGTCGCACCCACGCACCCACGCACCCATTATTTTTCCCAGTCGTTTCTCCTTGGTAGCAGCAATCCACCAAATATCGGCTGTCTCAGCGATTCCGCCTTCTTGAAATCATTGCGTAGATAGAGGGTACCTTTTAATCCTCTTTCCCAGCCTGTCATGACGTCGTCCAGGGCGAACATTCAACATGTCACCATGTTTGTATTTTTCACCCCTCGTTCCACCTCGTCATCAGCCATCTTGAAGCCGTCGCCTCAATATCTGTCACTCCATGGGACGTCGACTGCGCACCATGAGCGAGCATCCCTAGTCCCTCTCTTTGGCTGTCTGCGCTCGTTCAATACGCTCATAATCAATCCATTCACGATACCCGTAGCACACACACAATGCTTGAAATATGGGCAAAAGCAAGTCCATCTCACCTGTCAGAATATGTACTATGACACGAAGATGCATTTCTCTGCGCACACAAAACGTTCGGGTTCTCGGGGAACTGTCTGGCGGGTCTTCTGAAACGTCCAGCCCTGCCCTGGCACGCTGGCTCATTGGAGCTTTCTCGGAGCCCAAACGTATTTAAGGACCCGTCGCTTTTCCTTGAATTCCAATCCACACCTCTCGTGCAACACTACCACAGCGAGAAACACCACACAGTAATCACAAATGCACAGTGTTTCCAACCTCGTGTGCTTCGGATTCCTGGTACGCGCATATTATTCTCGCGTCGCCTCTTTAACCGTGTTCGTCTTAGGCCACCATAGGTTACGCGCTGGCAGCTGGTCCGGCTCCAGTTGTTCTGGGCACTGCTGGGAATTTTGCAATTCTCGCGAAAACGGGTGTGTCCACCGTCCCAAATTCCGCCATCAGTCAGTGTTTATTACCTCGATCCTGCATTTCGTCATTAAAAAATAATCCCGTAGCCGGAAATGTTGGAATCAGCCCTGCCACTGATACCGCACTGACTGGGTTCAGTCTCGTCGAAGACAGCAGTGGGCGATTCTCGACTTCGGCGCAGGTGAACGGCCGTCTGATGGGCGCTACTGATTCTGTGCCTACCCCTGGGCTTCTGACTGTCGCTGTTTCGGACATGCAAACCGCATTCACTGACGCCATGAGTTGGTTTCTTTTTATGGTTAGTGGACATTTATTTAACTATTTTCAGGTAGGCCGATACCAGATTTTGTGGAGTTCAATGCCGGTGCGAATTTTCACTGAAGATCCATTCTCTGTCTTGTTAAACAATCCTTCCCTTAGGCGTCCTTGGCGGCTCAATCCTAGTTCCTGGACTCTACAAGTGGACAACGGGAGTGAGTGTTTCAACTGGAATCACACTTGCCGGTGGTCCCAGCGACAGTACGTGTCCTCGTCCAACTTGCTTCAATTTCCACTGATATCGAACGGTCAGCCTGGATTTTTCAAATCACCGGAACGCTCGCGCAGGCTTCCGACGTACAGATGACCCTCGCTGGGGGTGCTCTTTCTCAGAACATCATCTGGGCCGTTAGCGACACGGTTACTGTCGCCGCAAACGCAGTGTTCGAAGGCAATATCCTTGCCCAGAACAACGTTGTATTGGCCACGGATGCGACCAGCAACGGCTGCATATACGCGCAGACGGCCGTAACGTTGCAGAAGGCGACGGTGTCCTGTTCTGGCGGCGGGCCGCCTCCGGATTCGCAATGCCCTCCCACTGCGGTTCCGTGTTCTACTGTCACGTTCAGCAATTTGAACGCTTCGATCCAAGCAGACGACTATCTCACCTATACCCTCACCGACAACCTCGACGGTTCGTCGCTGAAAACAATTTGATAGCTTGATGAATCCACTCACGCACGAATATCAACAGACTGTATTAACTTCTGTGCCTGCCAGGCCAGCTGTGGCTTTGTAAACTGTGAGCCATCATACATCCTTGCTCGCTTTTTTCAACCAATGCTTATTTACCTTTCCTTCAGTTTACTTCGACAACGATGCCATTACCAAGGCATGTCAAAACGGCTCTTCTTGCTTAATTTATGCTAATGGTTTCGGTAGAATTCGACGATGTTGACGTGTGCGCTGTACGCGGAATGCCACACTGCCGCCGAGGCGACCAACCCCGGAGAGCAGACTGGGCCAGATGGGAACCTCGGCACCATCACTGCCAGCAGCGGGCATTGCCTCGGGGCTTGTTGATTAAAAAAAATTGGGCCAGTCTCTCCGCTGTTTACCTTAGTCTTTGTGACCACTCATAATATAATAATACATGCTCAGTTCTCTTCCATTCCCTTTGATGATGACCCTCTGACTGGCACGAAAGTACAAGCCTCGGGATGAGACAAAAGGCTAGTTTCTTATAAACAGACGCTACAACAATTCTCGCTCGTACAATAACTGACCAAAATGATTGACTGATCAGTTTTTCGACTGCATCTCCACATTGAGACAATATTTTTGGGTCAACCAAAGTACAGGATTGTGGAGAAAGATCCTCCCGACCGTTCTGCACTAGCGATGAGATCAAAATATACTGATGCACCATCACTCGGGGCTAAAAACGCGAATTTTCAAACTGAAGCCAAGATTTTTTTTGGCACAAACTGAATGCACCAGATTGTAGTTCAGGATGATCTATACCATCCCACATTTTGAACTATGCAAAAATATACAGGGGATAGCGAGATATTCAGCCTGCAAAACGGTCAAAGCGGCCAAATAAGCCAAATCGGGTAAAAACTGCCAAAAATGCATGAAAAGGGCTGTTTTGCAGGCTGAATATCTCGCTGTCCCCTGTATATTTTTGCATAGTTCAAAATGTGGGATGGTATAGATCATCCTGAACTACAATCTGGTGCATTCAGTTTGTGCCAAAGAAAATCCTGGCTTCAGTTTGAAGATTCGCGTTTCCAGTTTTTTCCCTATTTAGCCCCGAGTGATGGCGCATCAGTATATTTTGATCTTATCGCTAGTGCAGAACGGTCGGGAGGATCCTTCTCCACAATCCTGTACTTTGGTTGACCAAAAATATTGTCTCAATATTAATGTGGAGATATGGTAGAAAAACCGATCGGCCAATCATTTTGGTCAGTTAGTGTACCTCGCGTGTTGTAACAACAGGCCGATGGACGCAAGGAATCGCGCTATTATGAATAGAATGGTATAGTATATAGCTCGGTAATATTTTTTCATTATTGGTTATTGGTACGTGATTCTGCTCCCCCGCTCAGATTGCAGTCGGCACAGTCTGCAATGCCTCCGGGACCTGTGCCGGCTCACGCCTCCAACTCGCCGCATCAACGATCTTGGACGCAACGATGAGATTATTCCGGCGGTTCGCACTGTAACGGCGTGGTGGGTTTGCTGTGAGTTGGATGACCGGAGCGGTCCGAGTCCTCGCTGGGCCCTCAACTGAGCGCTCCCGCGGGCGCTTGCGGGTCGTGATCTCCACGAATGCCTGCAGGGAGGGTTGCATAGACGACGAGAGCTGCATCGCGAGCGGCGACTGCGCGAGCTGCAGCAGGTCTGCTGGGGTGTAGAACTGCGGCGCCAGCACTGGACGAGGGGAGGGTTCAACCGAGGAGTTCGAGGATAAGACGAGGAGCTTACGCGGCGTGGTAGATTCCGCGGAGCGACTCGATGAAGCGGAGGTGCACCGGCGGCGGTGGACTGGCACATAGACGCCTGCGCTCGAGGTGGGTGAGGAAGCCCGCGACGACGCGGTCGACGACGGGGACGAAGCAGTGGGGTGGGTCGACATCGCAAAGCCACGCTGCAAGTCGAGAAGTACTATAGGCGAAGGACCTCAGGGATGGGAGCCTGGAGCGGTGCCGTTCTGCGTTGCGGTGCCCAGCATTTATAGAGAGCTGCTTTTGCCGTACACCTGTTTGAGGCAAGATGGTTATGTTGCCGGATTTGGCGATGGGAGATGATCGCGTGCGAGAACATTCAGAGATTTTCCACGTCTATCTACGGAAACGTGGAGGGGTCAGCGTACGTGGCGGCCTGATAGTTACGGTTGACCACATCCGAGCCGTCGTACCAGTCGTATTCGAGTGAATGATAGTGATCACTGGACAGCACTAATGCATGGCCGTTACCAAGGCCGATAATTCATGCTTAAGTGCCAGCTTTGAGTGATAGATGATTGAAGACTACCTGAAGGGTTAAGTCAACCAACCATTGCAAGCGGCTAATTGGATTTCTATTCACAGTGCCGGTGAATGAACGTAATGAGCAAAATAATGAATCTCTTGCACGCAATGAATTTTGTTTTTACACATGAAGAAGCAAAAGACTGAGAACTCGCAATATTTAACTTCAGCTGCCAGGGGTCGCGCCGTAGGCCGTGGAAAGGTATGAGTATCGTCGTGTCTCCGCCGCTGTCATTCGTTTTTATTTTGACAGACTGGTGTCGATCTCGCGTGGATAGTTGCCAATGAGGCGTCCAGCTAGGTTATTCTCGTCGTCGCCGGTAAGATTGAATGTCGTGCATGCGTCTGCCGACAGAGTTTTATTCGTACATGTAGTGAGAAGCAAGTGAGAAGGTCGTGTTGCACAAAAGACTCACCTCGATGTTGAATTATAAAATATTCAACCTGAGATTGAGAGCCCGCTGATATACCACGGTCCCAGAAAAGAATGTGGAGTCGTCAATTTACCAGTACCAGGAGATAAGCAGCGTAGGTTTGAGAGCACTTGCAATGGAATATGGGTGAATTCGAGGACTTGCTTCCAGGCAACGGGGAAGCAACGCGCAAGGGAAATTAGAAGCAGTAATTTGCTGTAGATTCATTGTCATTGTTGAGTAAGGTGTCCTATTCCTGGAGTTCCTCCTAGTTCAAGCGCCATGAAATGAACATTCGCAAGAAAATGTTGGTCACCGTGCTTGATATTTGGCTTCCCGCCTCACTTTGACCTTTTTGGGCACAGGGACTTGGAAAAATATCGTATAGCAGAGTCCCACTATGCGGTGTGTTCACTAGAAAAGTTGCAACGATGTCGTGACGATGACTCCACCAGTCACGGTCACGCTGGTCACAAAGTGACTAACTCGGTGATGCAAATTTTCGGAGTCTAGATTCTCCTCTTCTCTCCCATTTCCTCGCAAGATCGCCTCAGCTACTCGCGAATCAACATGGACGTCGACATGAAGACCAAAGAGGATGGACCGTTGGAGCCAGAGGAAAAGGCGACCAGTGCACCAGTGAGCAGCAGCAGGGAGCGCGAGCGCAAAGATCGGGACAGGGATCGTGACTATGACCGTGATAAGGACAGGGAACGCGAACGCGACAGGGACCGCGACCGCGACCGCGACCGTGACCGGGAAAGAGACCGACGCGACAGGGGCGACAGAGACAAGGACAGGGACCGGCGAGACTCGGGTCAGTGGTCTCCTGAATCTCTTTGTGTGCTTTTTAGCTCAATACAACACTCAAGGCCGTCCCAGGCGCGGTGGTGGAGGCGGAGGGGACCATTGGGAACCCGACAGCAGGAACGGAGAGGTAGGAAACGTGTCCATATTGCTTTGCTGCGTTTGACTAATCGCTTTGGTACTAGCGGCGCAAGCGCTCTCGCTCTCGTTCGCGTTCACGCTCCAGGCGTCGTTCAGCGTCTCCGAGGCGCCGCTCCCGGCGCTCTCGGTCTCGCACTCGCTCCAGGTCTCCCCGTTCGCGCTCTCGCTCGCGCAGCCGCGACCGTGGCGGCAAATCCAGCGACAACTTCGCGCGCTCCCTCGGTGGCCCAATGAACGCCGACCACGAGGAGGCCGTTGAATTCGCCAAAGTCAGCAAGAGAGAGCATCGGGTCTACGTCGGCAACCTCAGCTACGAGGTCCGGTACAGAGATCTGATGGAATTCATGAGGGGAGGTGGGTGGGGGATCATTAGTTTTTTCTTTGGCGTTTGGTTCGGTTGGCTTGGCCGTAGAAGGGGAGGCAGAAAGACAGTGGATGGTGGTGCATTAGCCGGAGACGCCTCTCATTTGGCTTGGTCGTCGTGTCACGTTGCTCCTGCGGGGCTCCAATGCGGGGGAGGGAGAAGTTTTTCTTTCTCATGGTCCGAGGCGAGGTGGTGGTGGACGGGCATTGTGCATTTTTTCAAGTTTTCTCATTGCTGGAAATTGGTCGAGTTGTCGAGAGGATATTGATTGGGAGTTTTTCTTTGGGATGGCAGCTGGTGAGGTTCTATTCGCCGAAGTTCTCGTAACGCCCACCGGAGTGTCGAAGGGTTGCGGGTCAGTCCCTCTCGCTCCTTCTCATCCCTTTCCCAACTGACTCGGGCGTACAGGATCGTCGAGTTTGCGTCGCAAGAAGACTCGCAGCGCGCCGTGCGTGAATTGTCCGAGATGTCTCTCCTCGGTCGTCCGGTATTCATCCGCGAGGTACCTACGATCGACAGCATCCATGTCCTCTTTCTGACCCAAAATCTAGGACCGCGAGACCGAGGCGCGTTTCGGCGCCACGCCCGTTCCCGGCAAAATTGGGATGGCGATGGCCGGACAGGGCCTCAACGCCGCCCCTCCTCCCCGCCCGGCATCCCACAATTACTTCGGCACCCAATCTAATCCGGGAAATCAGCTCTACGTGGGCAATGTAAGTACCTCTCGTCTCCCCCTTCGCCACTCCCTCTCACACGCTCCTTGTAGCTTCCGTACCAGGCAGGCTGGCAGGATCTCAAGGACCTGTTCCGCGTCGCGGGTAACATCATTCGCGCTGATATCAACCTCGGTGCAGACGGCCGCCCCAAGGGTTCTGGGACCGTCGTATTCGAGACACCCAAGGACGCCGCGGCGGCAATCAGTACGTTTCGCCGCTGCTCGTACTATCCTTGCTGACGAGCCCCACAGGCATGTACCACGGCACGGACTGGTATGGCCGGACACTCGAGGTCCGCGAGGTACGTGCCCCCCTTTCTCTACCTCCTCCTTGTCTGCTGACACACGCTTGCAGGACCGATATGCGGGGCTGTCTGGCCCAGGCGGGTTCCGCGGCGGGCTGCGCGGTGCGCGCGGGCTCGGGCGCGGACTGCGCGGCAGTGGCTTCCGAGGTGGCTTCCGCGGCGCAGGAGGGGGGTACGGCGGCGGGCCTGGCGGGCGCGACTTCTCGAACCAGGACCTGTACGCGGACTACTCGGGCCCGGACCAGGGCGGCGCGGCAGCGCCGAGCGCGTACGGCGGGCACGGTGGAGGCGGGGGCGGATTCGGCGGGCATGGGCACGGCGGTGGACACGGCGGCGGCGGTGCGGCGTTCGCGGGGCCTGGGGGGCCGGGGTATGTTGAGCCTGAGCCGAGCCAGCAGATTATGGTCCGCAATGTACGTCTCCTGTCCTTCTTTTTGCAAAGCGCTGGAGCTGAAGCTGATTCGTGTGTAGCTGCCATGGTCGACGGCGAACGAGGACCTCGTCGAGCTGTTCGAGACGACGGGGCAGGTCGAGCTGGCGGAGATTCTGTTTGACGGCGCACGCTCCAAGGGATGCGGCGTCGTACAGTTTGCGCAGGTCGGCGAGGCTGAGACGGCTATTGGTGTGTCCCTTTTTCTTCCCTCTTCCGTAAAACCCTCGCTCACGCCCCTCGCAGCCAAATTCCAGCAGTACATGTACGGCGGTCGGCCGTTGGGTGCGTCCTCTTCCTCCCTTCCTTCCTCCCCTGACTTCCCCGTGCTGACTCGTGCTTGTGCTCATGACAGACGTCCGCTTCAACGACCGCTGGCACACGTTCACACCCACTGCTGCGAAAGGCGGGCAGCTCGCCCCCGGCCAAGCGGACATGGTCTAGGTCTGGCGGACAATCGAGAATTCGGACCCGCGTAGCAGAGAGAGCGTGCCTGCGTGCTAGCATTGATTTTTTATGACCTTGCATTCATTCATTCATTGATTTTCTTTCTGTTTGTATGTACCCCCATCCACTCGCCCTAAAATTAGTTCGAAGAATGTGTTCTACTTGACTTGTCTGACTTCGTCTGTACCGCAAAAAGAGAAAATCGAAGAGTATTGGTCAGCGATGACGGGGGCTGTGCTGGCTGAATTTTGCGCTTTGACCAGACTCGAAATTGGGAGACTGTTCAAAATACATGCAGCGGTGAATCAACTTGAAAACAGAAAGGTTGAGAAAAGCCATTCGAGCCATTGAATGGCTTCCGGTTTTGCTCCGTGAAGACAATTGATCCAAGACTTTGTCTGGGCTAATGGGGGTCGCCCTCGCCGGTGACCATTTGATCTCTTCAAAGTGGGAAATGCGTAGAGAATGTATCAAAAATTGCTTTTTCTGGTAGCCATTGCGATTCAACAACTCGTTAATAAGAATTCCTTCCTGTGACGCGTATAGTTCCGTGCAAAGTCTAACAATGTCCGATGGTCTCCAGAAATCGCCGCCATCAGATTACCTCAGCTACAGAGATCCGTGTATTATGGACAGATAATGGCTGTAGGGGCTAAACTTGAATTTTTGATACGGCTGAGGAACGTTCCTGGACGAATCCGGAAGCGGAATTGAAATTTCAGAAGTTGCGGGACGCTCTTGATGGAATGCGAATGGCGCGGCGCATGATATCGGAATTTTCAATTTACCTAGAGCACAACTAGAGCATCACGAGTGATTCGGGAGACAATGCTCTCCTAGAATGGTCGACTTCGGGACGCTGCTTTCAAGGACTGACACAAACGGGACGGCGAAAAATGCGGTAGTCAGGCACTAGATATCTCGGGCGCTCAATTTCATGACTGAACCCTGAACCAAGAGACTCTGTATTCCGAATATCCTTGCTCGCGCAGCCCTATAAATATTGGGCCTGCCTCGATGTGAAGAAATTATCCCACTTGAACACTCAAGATGCAGTTCACCTTCGTATTCGTTTCGCTCATCCTCACCTCTGTTTTCTCCGCCGTTGGAGCGGCCCCTGCGGCTGAAAAGAGACACGTCTCGTCCCCTCCTCGCGCCGTCAGCCCGCCAGTTGCTCGTGTCGGGCCCGTGGAAGATCTGTGCAGGCCCGGTACGTGCCCCTGAACCAGTGGTCGTCAGTGCGTTGTACTATTATTCCTGGCCCTCAGTTCTGACTCGATTGAATCCAGTACCTTCTATTCTCTCTTCAATAATGGACTCGGAGGAGATACTACCGTTTAGGGCGCAGAGAAGGCGATTGTGTAGTTCGGGCAGATTTGATTGTATTGTGTTGCAAATTATCGGGGACGATAACATGACTTGCCTTTCATTGTCGTCGTGGCATTGAGTGAACATTGTCAACAAGATACGGTAAACAGAAAATTTACGGAGGCGCCAGATAGTCCATAATTCTGATTTCGTGTCCGCTGCCCGCCGTGACTCTGACGCACAACCTGCCGGAAAATGGGCAGAACATGAAATCCCCATCAGACGTGTCCGCCCCTACGCCAAGCTCACCAGAAAAACCTTGTGGGCTGTCTTCGGTCGCTATATGAGTATGAACGACGTCGGTGGCGAAGGTGGTCCAGCTGAATTGAACGGTCTCCTCGTTGATCCAATGCAAACGGGATGAAAGCTGAACTATGTTCTCTTCTGCGAACACTGTTTTGGCCACCAGGATGGGCAAACAGCCAGGGAGACCATTCTTCCCGCCATTCTCCACTACCTTGAGCAGATAATGCTGTATGACGCGTTCGTGAGCGTCTTCGTCTATGTGCTGGATGTCGAAATGCATGGGGGAATATATTGTGCTTTCAGAGCCCCCGAACGCTTGCGTAGTATTTTTGTATGAGGAGCATTCGGGTTCTACAGCAACATTGAGAATGAGGCCAGGGTTTTTCGAGGGGGGTTCCTTGTCCGATTGGCGAGGATCGAATGGGGGGATCGTCATCAGCTGGATTTTTCCATCGTTAAGTGCGACGAGAGTGTCGTTACACATAGAAATCTTGAAACAGTCAGACACAATCCAGCATCTACTTACAGAAATGTGTGGTTACTTTGTAGAGATTTTCCGAGTCTTCATCCCAGCGCATCCACTTGTCGTCGACAAAGTTCCACAAAACAATATGGTCGTCGTCATCGACAACGACGTGTCTCTCTGAAAATGATTGGAGGTAAGGATCACAGGACGAGACTGGTGCAGAGGCAAACAGCATAAACTGTGGTTGTGTCGCAGACGGAAAAATGCGGTAGACATCCAAAAATCCTGAGCTGTTGGAATTCAGTGTTTGTCGGATAGCAGCGTTGAATAATCTTCTCACACACTGGGTTCCCTAGAGATGACGAGAACGAGAAGCTCACGAACGTTGGTCGATGACTGGATGGCGGCGATACTCAAAATACTCGAATGGCCGACATCCACGGAAGCCACGGGAAACGGGTTTACTGAGATTCCACAGTGGAAACCAAGGTCCCAAAGGCGCACATTCCTTCCGCAGGTTGTGAGCAGAAAACGCCCGCCCGGGACAAGGATCATGTTCTTGAAGCATTCCGTTGCCGAGTCGAAGCTGAATAGAATACGGGTGGAGAAAGGACGCAGAGGAGATGGAGAGATTTTGGAGAATTCGCGATGGATTCGCGCAAGGAAGCAAGGACTGGCTGTCGCAGCATGCTCCAGTTGCGGCAAAGTCATCTCTGAGATCGGGAAAGAAGGAAGAAAGATGTTTCTTTCGACGCATGCTGCCCGGAGGACCTCGATCCAGACAATCCGCTGGTAGCATGCCCTTGACAGCGACGTGGAGACCTAGGAAGATTTTGAATGTCATGCAAAGGTGATGCTGGAGCGAGCGGGGCTTGCCTGGCGTAGAGCAATGATGCCTGGAACGCCCGTATAAGACATTATTCGGATGATCACATCGTGAGGAAGATCCTGGAACATCTCAACAAACGAATGAAGATTCGACGATGGTCGACGAAAAAGGACCTGTCAGTGGCAGTGTTGCGTCACGCCCTGAAATTACGTAAATTAAAGCACGTATTTCATTTCCGCCAATTCGCTATTAGCCTCCGCGAGCCTGGACGAGAAGAAGAGGAAAGGAGGGAGAGAGTTTAGGATCAAATCAGTGTATTTGGGTCCAAAACTCTCGAGCTGATCATGAATCAGACTCAAGCTAGCTACGAGGGACATGTAAAATAGAGAGTAGGTGTAGAATGGAATAAAATGGAATAGGGACGAAGGGTGGGGTGAAAATTATCGTATGCGACAACGAGAGCACTGCGAGTGCAGTGTGAGAAGCGGACGAGGTAGGTATGGAGATCAAGACTTACCTGCGAGCGCAGTGTGAGAAGCGGATGCCTTCACGCTGCGGCTCGCAGGCTCTAAATACTGTAGGAGAAACAAGGGCGGATTAAGTCACATATGAGTCATGTAACATGGAAAGAACAAGAACAAGAATAAAGGCGCGCACCAAGCGCGTACAAGGCACACATAGGGGGCGCGCATGAATGGTGCCTAAGGAGGAAGGCGGTCCGGTGCTTGTTTGCTAACGACGGGCAACCCAAATATCACCCCTAGTTGCCCTACCATGTTACGTGAAAAAGGATGATGAGAAATGACTTCAATGAGCATAACACTTGGCAGCCGCTCTCGCAAGTCACGGATTTCTGAACCTCGAGTTCAGGTGGATTGGGGCTGAATCCAATCTGTACACTTATTGATTTTGGTCAGGGTTTGCTTACAAGCACTTCCCCCGGTCGGTTAATTTTGATCTCTTTTCGGACAGAACTTTCTCGAGTACCGGATTGTGAGGTTGTGAGGGGTGGAGACGCGCACGGGATATTATTAATACTCATCGGAGCGACTTTCTTTACATATAAGTCGACTCAGGATTACCTCAATTTTGCCGAGCAAGTCTTCAAATTCTGTGCCGGACTATCGTGGTGTGGAGTCACACCGCCGATTGTCAAATTTAGGCACGCCAGAAGTGCTATTCGACACAGGAAGTTTCGAATAGCACTTCCGGTGCACTGAAACTTGAGACGACACCCATAATTTCAGTTTACGTCCAGGTTGAGCTGAAAGGAGTGTACTCAGAGTAAATTGCAGCTTGCCTGAAATACATTTGAAACATTAGGTGTTGGAGTGTAAGACAGACGAGCCTAAACTAGTGCTTGAAACTAAATATTTCAGGACTGAAATGAGGATAGCTGATATCACCAGTATCAGCTTGAATATCAGAGAAAGCTGAAATCTGAGCCGAAAGTATTGCTTTCAGCCACACTGAAATCTGTTCTGCGGGGATTTCAGTGCAGCTGAATTCAATAGTTTTGGTTCATATTTCAGCTTGCTCTGAAATTCAAGCTGATGCTGGTAATATCAGCTACCCTTATTTCAGTCTTGATATATTGGGTTTCGAGCTCTGGTTTCAGCTTGTCTGTCTTACCCTCCGACACACATGTCTCAGATGTATTTCTGGCAAGCTGAAATGTAATCTGATCCCACTCTTTTCAGCTCAACCTGGATGTAAACTGAAATTATGGATGTCCTATTGATTTTCAGGGCACCGGAAGTGCTATTCGGAACTTTATGTGTCGAATAGCACTTCCGGCGTGCCTAAATTTGGCAATTGCCGGTGTGAGTGCTGTACAACTCCATTCAGTGACAAATCATTCCGTGGACGCCGAGTTTTCTATTAATTTCAAAATTCAACCTATGCCAGACTTGAACTGTCCTTAAACGAGCAGGAACAGAGACGCACTCGAACCACTCATTATTACCCAAATAAGCCAAAAACGTTGTTTGGCGACGACATTTGAGCTCAACAGCGGGTTGGTCCGTATTCATTGATGATCAATATCCGAGCGCTCCTAGCATCAGAAAATCGCACCACTGACTAGAGGACACTCGACACCCTTCCAGCCCTCAACATGCGCGATGATCAATTCTACGAGTTCCAGCTCCTCTGGTTGGCCATAGGGTGTCTGGTTGCTCTTATTGCCGATCGACAGGCGTCGAAATCGCGGCGGCGACTCGCGACGAAAGATTCCCGCGAGGAGCGTGCGGAGGGGGGACTGAGCGGCTCAGGCACCGCGAGCACGCTCGCGTCATTGACGAGACAGTATCTTACGGTCTATGCCATCGTTATGGGTTCGTCCCTGTCCTTGTTCCGCGTTGACACGTTAACGGAAGCATATTCTAGGCGCAGATTGGCTGCAGGGCCCATACGTTTACTCGCTGTACCACGAACAGTACAATTTCCCCGAGAGAATAGTCGCCATCCTCTTTGTGACTGGATTTGTGTCCGCCGGATTGGCTGCACCCCTGATTGGTGTATGGGCAGACCAGCATGGGCGGAAGCGACTTTGTCTGGTCTTCTGCGCGACCTACACCGCGGCCTGCGTGTGCATCATGGTCCCCTTCCTCCCTGTTCTGCTCGTGGGCCGTGTCCTGGGTGGAATATCGACCTCCATCCTGTTTTCCGCCTTCGAGTCGTGGCTCATCTCTGCCTCCACCTCGCACGCCCTCCCGCAGTCCGACCTCTCCACCATCATGGGCCGCGCGACCCTCGTGAATGGCCTCGTTGCGACTGGTGCCGGCGTGTTCAGCAACCAGCTCGTCGGCTTGACGGGGTCCTTTGCGACACCGTTCGTGGCCAGCGGAGCCCTGCTCATCGTCGCATGGGGCGTTATTCGGGGCTCCTGGATTGAGAATTACGGCGGTGGGGGAGGCCAGGCGGATAAGGGCGACCCGTTCCAGATCCAGCGCCTCAAGCAGGCCATGCACATCGTCCAAGAGGACCCGCGCCTCCTCGTGCTCGGACTCACCCAAACGTGCTTCGAGGGCTCCATGTACCTCTTCGTCTTCCTCTGGGTGCCCTCCCTCCAGGAATACTCCCTCATGGCTCTCCTCCCCCTCGGCTACATCTTCTCCTCGTTCATGCTCTCCATGATGCTCGGCTCCATCCTCTACACCTTCATCTCCGCCTCATCGTCCGAGCCGTCCCTCTTGACGCATGCGAAACTCAGCAGCGCCGTATGCGCCGTGTCCGCGCTCGCGCTCGCGGTGAGCGTCACACAGCACGACGAGCGGCTGCGCTTCTGGGCGTTCTGCGTCTTCGAGGCGTGCGTGGGCATGTACTACCCTGTGCAGGGCATGCTCCGCGGAGCGCTCATCGCGAACGAGAACCGCGCGACGCTCTCGTCGCTCTTCCGCGTCCCGCTCAACATCTTCGTCGTCGTCAGCCTCCTCACGGGCGTGTCGAGCGCGCGCAGCGCGGTGCTCACCGCCAGCTCGCTCATGCTCGCCTTCTCGAGCATCATGACTGGTGCCGTGATCGTCAGCCGCGTGGAGACCCTCAGCGCGAACGGCGCGCGGCCGTGAGCTGCCTTGCCCATACCCAAGCCCCGGAGGCGACGGGCCAAAATTAACTGTAAATTCGACGTTAGATAAATAATTCTATAGTCAAGGACGGACGCGTAGGATACCCTTTTGAATTCACGCGTTGTAGTACATTATATATATAGCGATCGTGGGGTAGATGGGAGAGGGGAGGGAAGCGGAAGCGGGAATCAGGTGGTTATTTAAATAAGTCGGCGCTTCGCTTTTCGGGGTCCGCTGGTTTCCGAAGGACGTACCAAATAAAGCTGACTACATATGCAGTATACGTACTTTCCATCAATTTGCGTGCCCTCCCCGCTGTCGTTCCGCAGCACCCGCCGGAGGGTGAATTTCTTCGTCTGCCGCCCTACATCTTACTTAAGCTTTTTCACTCCTTAGGCTCCCTCCACCGTGCCAGTGGACCTCCCGCTGCCGACCTGCAACTTGAATGGCACCGTGTCCACACAAATAACGGAATCTGCATCTGTTCGAACTTCGGCCCTAGGGTGAATCCCGGGTCCGTGATGCAAATGAATTAATTCAATGGGCAGTACAAGGGCAGTATGACTATCAGATCCGGACACACACGCCTCTCAATGCCGCGACCCCGCAGCAACCCGGATTAATATTGTGCGGAGATTTCCGCAAAGGTTCTCTGACCATCACCCACCTCAAGGCCTACACTGGCAAACTGATAGTACCCCAAAGTCCCCTGGCTCCGAAATTCTGGACGTTTCCTTTGGCCAGTTTCTTTTCTTTTTTCTCAAGCTTCGGTCGGTGGGCCAACTGGGGATTTCAATTAAATGTATTGGGTTTACGAACTGTCCGCTTAGGAAGGTAGGACACCAGATGTCGCAGGACCTGTGATTCGTTGGTTCTGAATAAAGGATATGTACATCTGAACATGTAGACTGTGAGGATATCCTCATTACAGCTGTTTCCGAATATGTTGGCACTATGGAAATTATTTTTGCGCGCCGCAACTTTTGATGGCAGGCTAAGCATTTCCTTTTTTGACTAAAGCTTGGCGTGATCGCATTTTTCCTTCCATCCTACTTATGTCTTTGCCCACCCCACCCCCCGTCCAGAGGACGCTGAGATATGATTCTTTCAGTAGCCATCCCGGCCCACGTTGCATCTTGTCAGATCTTGCGATAGACCATGTAGTGGTAGAGAGGGCGAATGACGGATGCTCTCGTCCCGTCAGCACTTAAGAGCGTCTCCATGGCCTTCTCGCCTTGTAGTCAAGGCTTGCGATCACGTCAAGCTTTTTCTCAAAAAGGAAATGCTTAGCCTGCCATCAAAAGTTGCGGCGCGCAAAATAATTCCCATAGTGCCAACATATTCGGAAACAGCTGTAATACTCAATGTCCGAGTAATATATTTCCAGGTCGACCCTGCTGAACCTTGCTGAACCCCTTCCGAAAGGAAGGCTTGTGTTACCGACTGATCTTTGGAATATGCTTGATTGACGTTGTCAGTCGAAATGCTCTGGTGCACTGGGCAGCCCATGGATAATGCATTTAAGGACTCACTTCAAATTGCATTATCTGGCTTCGACTTTAGAGATACTGCATCTGGAGAGAGCACGCTCCGCTCCCGAAAATGCGCACTGCCAGGTACACATGTACGAGATTCCATATCTGTACCTTTTATTGAACGTCAATGTCGCGCATCGTGTCTGCAGGGGTGCTCGTCGACCTAGCTCGTTCGTTAGTGCCATTAAGGGCGTTGAACGTGTCGCACAGAGGCAAACCATTTCACTGCCACTTCCAGTGTCGCGCCCATCCCTCATAACCTCACAATGCGGTACTCAAGGATCCGAGGCCGAGGGGAGTCAAAAGGCGACTGCGCGCTCCAGCGCCTCGAAGGCTTCCCATCGCAAGAAGGACATCACGCATTTCGACGCAGATGGCGCAGATGTCGTTAAGCGCGATATATCTTGAAATTCTTGACGTGCACTGGAAAACGAAAATTAGGTTCCGCCATTTGGCAAATAACAAGACCATCCCGATAAAGCGTAGGTTGTACCTAACAAAACTCTTGGAATGCTACTTATAGTCCAAAGTCCTTGGTTTATTCTTCTTCTTCTCAATTTCCTTGCGCTCTCGTCGACTTCTTCACCATGGACCTCCACTCGTCGGTTGTCTGGCGCCGTTTCCATATCACACTGTCTGCACCCGTCTGTCAGCCAGAGGATGCTAGTAATGGAGCAGAAAACGCACTCAACGTACACCTCTTCAGAGTCGGGCACACGCGCCCCCACTCCGCAACAGTGGCGCGGTCACTAACGCGACGGGTGTGCACCGTATACGTGTACTCAAACGTGTGGAGCTTCGTAAACCGCGCGAGCGCGGCGGCGATCGCCTGAAGGGTGGCCTGCACTGCCCGCGTCAGCGCGAAACGAGATCTCTGATGTTCGCGCACCCACCTCATCGTGCTGCGGGTAAGAATGCACGGGGGATATGACCTTCAGGACGGCGAGCAGGGGCAGGTGCTCCGCGATGTGCTGGATGAGGTCGACGTTACCGCCCGGGCGGTAGCAGACGAGCTTGACGAGCGATTCGCGGCTGCCCGAGCGCAGCGCGGCGATGGGAGGCGCGATGTCCTCGGGAGTTCGCTTCCACGCGATTTCTGCACCGGTGAGACGATTGTGGGCGTGCACCATGCGCGAGAACAACCGCGCCTTCGCTTTGAGGTAGCACAGGTCGGGGAGGCGGACGCCTGCGAAGCTGGAGGGATGGAATGGGCGGCCAAACAACTTGAGTACAGTCAGTCGCGGGTGGGACTGCAAGAACTGGACTAGAGCTGGCTCGTTGTAGATGTCAATGCCAATGCGGATGTGCAGACGGCGGAGACGCGTAAACGTATTGCCGAAAATAAGGGCAATGTAGTCTGGCGCTAGTGTGCCGCACCCTGGGCCGAGGATTAGTGTTTCCAAGTGTTGGAGACATTCGAGAGCCGCAGAAATCAGGGGTGCCAATTCATCGCTACAATGAAAGCTGAGTAAACGGCGCCAAGAAGCCAAAAAAATAGTTGCATACTCGAATTCGTCGCAGTCTTCCATCAACCAAGCCCCTACATCCAGCGATTTGACAAAAAGCGATAGTTCAGAGTTTTTTCCCAAGGTCCGGCAGCATTTCAAGACCCCATGGGTTGTCTTCAGCGTTATCCCGCGATAGAGCAAGCGCGTTCCGAGTTTGTTGAAGAGTCTGGAAGCGCGGCAAAGCGCAGCCCGGTCTGCAGGAGGGCACAATGCTAGAATTTCTGTGAGAATCTCGTTTGGAAGAAAACGCAGGATCGATTTCGCGGCTCGACGCGTCAGCATGGTGGTCCAATCATTCAGGGGCGGGAATTAGAGGAGTATAACGAGCGAGATACGAGTGTCAAAGGCGGATCCGAAGTATCTTGGACAAGTTGGCTGTTGTGACTCGCGAGTCGTGGGACGGCACTGCGTGACGCGTCACACTCACGTGCTACGTGATGAGATGTGACCCGACCATAAAAGCGTGTTTTCGTCTCAATTTTTGCTCAATTTCCTTCTTCATCCGTCCCTCTCACGCTTCAACCAAATGTCCGAAATCTCCAACACTCTCAAGCGCAAGGTTGTCCCCCTGCTCTTCGAATCCATATTGACGCGCTAATCGGTCATTCTCGACGCGTTCTTAGCGCGCCGACGTCGACGCAGAGTACGAGCCCAAAGCAGCCGCGCCCGCGAAAAAGTCCAAGCCTAAAGCATCCACTGCAATTGGTGCCTGCTCGCTCAACAAGAAGGATTTCGGAGATCGCATTAAAGAAGCCCTGCGGCTCGAGAAGTATGATGTTCAGCGGATGCGCATCAACGTACGTGTCAAATCCCCGAACCATCCTCCTTTTTTGACTCCGTTGTACTCACACGCGTATAGGTCACTATGGATGTCGCGTTTTTCCGGTCTTTCTTCGGCGGACACGCGTCTATCACACCACAGGGTACGTCCCATTTGACCCCATCGGATTGTAGTGTCCTCAACGAACGGGCACATTCTTTGGCAGATTACTCCCAAGACTCTCCGGTCGTGGTTGCGGAGCTGAGTAATTCTCAAGCTGGGGAAGTTTTCGGGGTTAGTAAGATCAAGAACGGGAATAGGATGACCACGATTCATCTACAGAGCATGATGGTCGTCTTTTATCCGTCAAAGGGAAAGGCTAGCGTGTGGTTGACTGTATGACATTTTCGTGTAGCAGAGACCATTGTACATATTCTGAACCGATTCTTGCGTGGGCCGCCTTTAGTTAATTGATACATTTGGGAAGGCGCCCCAGGCACCCCAGTTTCCGACATCTATTTGACTGATGTTCAAATTCGCCGGCGAGTGCTTCTAGTACTACTCCTTTCCGTCCTCAAGAAGGCGGGTGAAATACGACCCGCACAGCGGACAGCAAGGTGAATGCTGAGGTAAATTACCTCATACTAACCGAACTTGAACCTAACCTGATATAAGACAACGACTGAAGGGGAAAAGCCCGGAGTCAGACGGCGCCTTTTCCATTGCTGATGATCAGTCAAAACTTGTTCAGATAAGCACTCATCGTTGGATGAGACCGCGTTCGTTTTGTGTATTGCGATGCGAGCACACAAAGTTGTCTTCTTATTTTTCCCCGCAATTGATTCAGATGATTCCGGAAAAGACCTGACTCAACCGAGTTGACTTTGTAAGTTTAAACCCACTCCCTCCTTCCTTATCAACCGAGGTACGTACGTACGTACCTACACGGCGGAGCCGAACAGACCTTTACGAATGCAATGGCGTCGGTGTTTTCATTCATCCATTCGACCCCCACCGCGGGGCCGGATACTGGCTGTCTCGGGGCCGGATACTCACCGACGAGGATAAGGAAGATAGTAAAGATAGAAGCGAGGGGCGAGGCAGTATGATTGGATTTGATGTGCATTAAGGGCCAGCGCCTCCAATTTTGCGTCGTGGCTGGATAGATTATCGAGTCTTGTCAGAGACGACCAACACAGTCGGAATATTAATCCGGTGGTGGAGCAAGAGCCCCAGACTGAATTAATTAGGTGAATAGCAAGGGTGAAAATCGAAGTCAGACGCCGTAGGCACGCCTGAGCTTAATATTAGTTCTGTACTTGTCCTTATCGGCATCACAAAATAGCGGGAGTGAAGAGCTGGGAGTAAAGAACTTGAAAGCGAACCAGAGCCAGGAGCAAAAATGAAAGCAAAACAGTTCAGAAAGCAAGACCAGTGGCAGGAAAGAGGGAATCTGAATTTGATCTGAGTTCAATTTACCAGTAGGTGCAGGAAGGTACGTGCCTCAGCGAGCTCAAATGGATGGATCACTGGCCCAGAGACGACCCAGGAACTGGGCAAAAGATGCATACCAAGTGTGCTGATTTTTTGACTCGCAGGATTCCTGAGTGATTCTCGATTCTTGATTCCCCTCAGTGATTCCTGAGTGCTGATTTTTAGCTTTCTGGATTCCCGAGTCCTGGATTCCGATTTCAGGTTGTGAGTCCTCGGTTGAGTCAGTACGAGGGGTGGCTTTCAGGAGAGTATGTAGACAGCTGGGGTGAGGTGGTAACCAATTAGCCGAGGAACGCTTGAGCTTAGTGTTAAGCTTGTAGTTATCAGCGCCACACAAGCAGAAGCTAAAGTAAAAGTAGTAAAAGTAGACGGCTGGAAAGCACAAGCCAAAGCCAAAGCAGGATTCAAAGTCACATCCGGATCCGAGTTGGAAGGAAGGCAAGGTGATTTGGAGGCAGGAAGCTCACCGAGGTTAGGATGGGTGGATGATCGTGGGGACCTGAGGAACTGGACCCAAGGTCAGAGGGGTCTGTAATTGTCGGGAAAATGAAAATTAACTCCGAGTCCTGATTAGAAGTCATAAGTTGTAGCTGCTTTTTGAAGGTTATCGGCCTGACGACTCAGTGATCAGAAATATCAAATCTTGACCAGGCGGTGACTTCAATCCTGATGGTACAATTATCAGTCGACTAGATGATAAGCTTCATTGATCTGCTATAAGGCCTGAACGTTTGAACATACTGTACTCAGTCACCGCTTGATTAATGGATTTGGATTTGGCAAGTACTGGGAAAAATCACTAGAGGAGAAAACGGTTACTCAATAGTAAGTAAAACGCTATCTTTCAAAATTCCTGGAGGGTCAAAACAAGGTACGAACAAGGGAGTTCATGCCAGCTCAGCAGTCGAGTTGTCTCACACTGACAGGCACCACGATGTTCAAATCAGCTTGACGGACATACCAGATCTACATCCCCGAGTCGACAACTTGCGCGGAGGCTCTTGATCTGGAGTACGGGGACTCTTCATCTAGATTTCCGTCGAAATCCCTAAGCGGTTTCCCCCCCCCAAATTGACCGCAGATATGCTGGAATGGGAAATCCTGCTCGTTTCAAGGCAATTCTGATGAACGGGGTTAGCTTCTAAAAAATTGGATGCACCACTCGATTCAGAATTCCCTCTCCATGCGATCCCGTAAACGTTCTCCACGCACGTTGTCCGAGGTGAGCTTGTTCCTGCCAGTGTCAATTCGGTGAAGCCGTACGGAGTACCTTTTACAGGTACGATGGCCCTGGATTAAAATACCTGCTGTCTCAGCATCTGGGCCTGTCTGAAGTGGATGTCTTGAATTCTCGAGTGGGATTACCTCGGTTGAAAGGAAGCGACGAGGGCCTAGACCGGCCTATGTAATGACGATGCATCAGTGTCATATCGGGAACGCGTCCTTTCGAAATTCTACCTCTTGTCCCAGAACGGCCACCACAAGAATCGATAGATCAGCATACATCCTACTAATACTCTCTTCTTCTTTCTTTTCTCTACTCTCCGCCACTGCCAGCTAGATGGACAGTTTCTCCGAACCCTATACTCGCCTGGGCGACGATATCTCGCTCGAGGAGGTTCGACAACAGGTTCGAGCACTCGAAGCAGACCACAGGGCAGCGGGGATCCCACTATCTGGACGGGTTCTCCATGTCTGCCACTATCTCCCAGTCTCAGCAACCTTGAACACCACCCCTGGTGTCCTCAGTCCCCCCGCCACTCCACCAGTCAAGCCTACAGACGTGCCTTTGACTCCCCCGCATGAAGCCGCCGAGATTCCGCCTGCGTCGAGCTCAGAAACCGCTATCTGGACGCTGGTGCCACGCTACGGCCATGCTGCGATGATCTCTGGCATCCGTTCCCTATCGGCGACCCACGAGCAGCTTATCATCGGCTGGACGGGCGACATCCAGTCTACTATCCCCGAGCAGCGCGTGCCCACCGAGACGGTCACGGAAGAGGACCGCGCGGCGCTCGACGACGCGCTGAAGACCTACCAGCCGAAAGAATCCGACCCCGACGACGACCGCAAGACAACGTATGTGCCTGTGTGGCTCGACGACCAGGTAGCGCATGGGCATTATGATGGATACTGCAAGCAGAGTAGGTGTCTCTTTCCATTTAAAATAGGCAGCTAATTCCGCTTCCAGCCCTCTGGCCCCTCTTCCACTACCTCCTCTGGCAGGACATCGCGTCCGAGGACACGTCCCAGGACGCGCACTACGCTGCATACGCCGCCGCCAATGCCGCCTTTGCTGCCCGCATCGCAGAGGTCTACGTCCCCGGCGACCTCATCTGGGTACATGACTACCACCTCCTCCTCGTCCCCAAGCTCGTGCGCGAGTTGGTCCCGATGCCGTCCTGGGTTTGTTTGTGCACACGCCGTTCCCGAGCAGCGAGGTGTTTCGGTGTCTTCCGCGTGGGTCTCCCCTCCTCAGATTCTACTTGATTTAACTTACGAGCGAGATGCAGGCCGGAAAGAGATCCTCGACGGCATGGTCGGCGCGGACCTCGTTTGCTTCCAGACCTACTCGTACAGCCGCCACTTCACCAGCACATGTATTCGCGTGTGCGGGTACGAGACGACCCCGCGCGGTATCGACGCCGAGGGACATGTCACCGCCGTCACGCATTGTCCGGTAGGCGTGGATGCGGAGAGGGTTGGGCGGGATCTGTGCGTGTTCTTCCTTATTTTTTCACATACAATGCTAATTTACCTCCAGCCTGCGCCCGGGCATCAAGCCGAAGCTCGAGTCGCTGCTCGCGCTGTACGAGGGGAAGAAGATCATCGTTGGGCGGGACAAGCTCGATGTTGTCAAAGGCGTCTTGCAGAAGGTGTGTTTTACTGCCTCCCACTCGCTCTTCCTCTTCCTAATTCGTCTTGCAGCTCCACGCCTTCCAAAAGCTGCTCCAGACTTACCCCGACTGGGTCGGCAACGTCGTCCTCATCCAAGTCACCTCGCCCGCGCTCACCGACTCGCCGAAGCTCGAGCGCCAGATCAGCGAGCTCGTCGCGAACATCAACGGCGAGTTTGGGAGTCTCGATTTCGTGCCGGTGCATCATTAGTGAGTGGTGTCTTTCCTTCTCGTTCGCTCGCGCATGGCCCTCTTCCCGTTCTCGTCATCCCGTCCTTCCCCGGAGTGCTCTTCGCCCCCGCTCCTTCCTTCCCCGTTTGCCCTTCCTTCCTTCCGTCCTTCCTTCACCGTCAGCTCTCTTCGCTCCCGCTCTTGCTCCCTCCTTCCCTCCCTCCGTCGAACACCGCTCGCGTCCCCCCAATCTCCAATATCCCCGCCGCCTTACCTCCTAACTAACACACCCCCAGCCACCAAACCCTCAAGAAAGACGAGTTCTACGCGCTCCTCTCCGTCGCGGACCTCGCAGTGATCACGCCGCTGCGGGACGGGATGAACACGACGTCGATGGAGTTCGTCATCGCGCAGGGCCGCTCGAAGCAGAGCCCCGTCGTGCTGAGCGAGTTTATGGGGATTAGCAAGAATATGGAAAAGGCGCTGATGGTTAATCCGTGGAATCTTGGGGTATGTGGGCTTTCCTCCTTCCCTCCCTCCTCACCTACTCGCGTCCCTCCTCCTGCTCCTTCCTCGCTTCCATCCTTACTCGTCCCGTCCCGCCCGCGCCCGCCCATCCCCTGTTTCCCATGCGTTCCCACTCTTTATTTCGGACTTTACTTATCCTTTCTCTGCACGCAGGAGGTAGCGGCTGCAATCAACGAGGGGCTCCTGATGTCCGCGCCAGAGAAGCTCGCGCGGCACACGATGCTGCACAAGGTCGTGACGACGCACACGTCGCACACGTGGGCCGCGGTGCTCGTCAAGATGCTCCTGGGGCAGCTCGGCGGCAAGGAGACCGCGCGCCGCACGCCGTACATCCCCAAGGACGTCCTCGAGAGCAAGTACCACGCCGCGAAGAAGAGGCTGTTCTTCTTTGACTATGATGTGCGTTCCCTTTGTTTAGTATCAGGAGGACGCCGGGCTGACGATAAGGGCAGGGGACGCTCGCGCCGATCGTGAAGACGCCGAGCATGGCGGTGCCGACGCCGGCGACGTTAGAGGCGCTAGAGAAGCTCTCCGCGGACCCGCGCAATATCGTGTACATCATCTCCGGACGTGACGGCGGGTTCCTCGAGCAGCACCTCGGGCACCTCAAGCTCGTCGGGTTCTCCGCCGAGCACGGCGGCTTCGTGCGCGAGCCCGGCGTCGGGATGCCGTGGACGAACTTTACGGAGAAGCTCGATATGGGGTGGATGGGCGAGGTCGAGGAGATATTCAAGTATTATACCGAGGTGTGTTTCCTGTTCCTGCATGCGTGAAAAGGTGGATGAGGGGCTGATGAGGGTTGCTTGTAGAGGACGACGGGGAGCCATATCGAGATGAAGAAGAGCTCGATTACGTGGCATTACCGCGCAGCAGATCCGGAGTGGGGGTGAGTGACTCGCGCTTCCCTTACATCGCAGACGCTCACGACGACGACAGGCAATTCCAATGCAGGCAGTGCCAGGACCTGCTAGAGAACAACCTCGCGCACAAACGGCCCATTGAAGGTGCGTCTCTTCCTCCCTTCCTTTGATGTATCGCGTTTTACTGACACCGGCGCTTGCAGTACTGGTGGGGAAGAAGAACCTGGAAGTGAGGCCCATTGCTGTGAACAAGGTGCGTCTACTTAAAAGGCTTTGAATGGCATGAGTAACTGAGCGGGATGTGGGATGTAGGGCGAAATCGTCAAGAGGCTGCTGTACAAGAACCCCGACGCCGAGTTTGTGTTCTGCGCTGGTGACGACAAGGTCCGCTTCCCCTTCCCTTCGTTACATTCCAGTCTATTCCTAACCCTGCCTCACCCCACAGACCGACGAAGACATGTTCCGCGCGCTCATCCTGTTCGGCACAGGCGTGACCAAGGCGACCATGGACGCGCCGCTCTCCGTTACCCTCGTCGACGCGGACGGCGCGGACGCGCCCCCGGTGGACCTCGCGATCGCGCCGGACTGCGTGTTCACGACCGCGGTGGGGCATAGCAGCAAGCGCACGCTCGCGAGCTGGCACGTTACGACGCCGCAGGAGATCGTGGACCATATGCTGGTGCTCGTCGGAGCGCAGCAGAGCAACCTCTGATTCATTCGTTCTTATTGCGTCTACGTGGTCGTCCCCTTCGCGTCCTTAGCGTAGTCTCTCTCCCCTTCGCTTCCTCCTGCTCCTTTCTACTTATAGACACGTTAGTTAGAAGTCCACATACCATGGGATGGACCCTTTGTATTCTAGTGGATGGCTGGGGCTCGTTTTGTACGATAACTTAACGTAGAGTGTATATTCGCTATATGTAAAGAGTACAAATGAAAAGGATACATGGACTCGAGTGCAGGGCAATGGATCGGACGGGATAACGACTCCGAGTGACTTTGAGGTGGTTCGAGCAGGTCATCGCAGGGTCGAAGAACGCTAAAGGAAACCTGCTGTTATTCTTGTACGGATAAAGCAAGGCCACTGTTGTGGCATATTTGGCCCGAGCGCGCGACGCGCATGGATCACGTGTGCAACTCTCCGACCTTTCAACTTTTCGCTTTTCAGCAAGCAAGCAGCTCTTCAACCACAATCTCCCCGAGCCCGAGGTTCAATGTACAACGTTATTGCGACTCTATAATTGACTGTGAGCCACCAGTGTGAATACGATTTGCGCCTATGTAAGTATTCTGTTGACTCAGTTTGCGACTCGGAAGCCGCAGGTGCGCACCGATACTAATCCCGCGGCACAGGCTAAGAACACATTGCGCCATCCAACCGCCATCTTTCCCGTGCGCGGATGCTCTGAAGAGTCTGATGGATATCCCTCCGCGTCTGGATCGTCGTATCAGGATCAGGCTGTAACTTGCGTTCTTCAGCCCTTATCATCGACCTGTTCTTCAAATCGTGTTGTTTTCGGCCTTCGAACTCTGATCGAATTGCTCCTTTGGTGGAACTCGAAGCTAAAAGGAGGCTTTAACGTATCAGTCTCGTTCGCGCATCTTACGACGCTTTTACTGGCACGTATTTAAAGGAGGCCTCGCTCTGCACTCCTTTCGATACCATCCCTTTCTTTCGTCGAGCATGTTGGTCTCCCTAGTTTTCGCCCTTCTCGCGGTTGCTCGCACTTCTCAGGCTGCCGCTCCCTTGGCAAATGTTTATTCAAGTTGCAAGAACAAAGGCGATGTAGCCCTCACATTTGTGAGCTCGTCCTGCTGCTTTCATCCCATAATTCTGAATAACCCGGCATAGGACGACGGCCCTTATCTTTACCTGTGCGTTCGGGTTTACCCTCCCGTGCGATCGCCGTATTTATCTTTACTTTATTTCAGCCAAAATATCAGCAATACACTCTTCAAAGCTGGAGCCGTCGGCACGTTCTTCTTCAGTAAGAAGCTTCTCTTGATTCCATCCGACTCGTTCAACCCTATCTAACTGGAAGCTACAGACGGAAATAACTGTGAGCGCTGGCTTCTTCAATGCACCTCCGCGGAGAAGATGCGCGTACGAGGATTTATTCATTCATTCATATATTGCAGGGCGGTGTATCTACGACCCGGACTCGCAGACACGCGCAAAGTACGCGCACAGCCAGGGACACATGATTGGGTCGCACACCTGGGCGCATCTGAACCTCACGAGCCTCACCTCAGATCAAAGTGCGTCGCGTCTTACACGAATCCTTCGTTTGATCCAGGTTTCTTGAGCGGTGTTTTAGTTAACAGCGAAATGATGCGCGTTGAGCGTGAGTCGTCGTTGATTTCTATTCGCCTGAGAGCGTTATTAACATCCCATTTCAGAGGCATTAGAGCGTATCATCGGCGTCAAACCAGCGTTCATGCGTCCGCGTGCGTGTATCCCCTCCTGCTTCCTCCGCGGGCCTGATATATTAATTATTTGGACGCGGTGCAGCTTACGGACTTTACAACAACCTCGTGCGCCAAGTCGCCTACACGCGGAACCAAAGTCTCGCTCTCTGGGATTTCGAGTCAGTACATAGTCCGTTGAATTATTTCGATTCAACTCACCGACACTGTCCACCAGTTCGGGTGATTCGACTGGCTCAACGGTGCAGCAAAGCGAGACGCTGTACGATGGGGTCGTGCGCTCCCACCCCAACAGCGTGCTCGCTGTGAACCATGAGACCTCTGGTGCGTTCCTTATAATTGCTATCATCCTATCATCCTGCTTGAAGAAAAAAAAAACTAACCCGGAATATTTAATCCACAGAAACAACCGCGTGCGCCTCTTCCTCCACCTTCCATCCTCCTGCTTGGTTGCCTGACACGAGCGCTTCCCCTTCCCATTAATTTACAGGCTTACGGTCCTCCCGTACGCGATCCAGAAGCTGCAGGGTGCGGGGTACAAGCTCGTCAGCCTCGCGACGTGCCTCGGAATGCCTGCGTACCAAAGCGTAGGGGCGCCCGGGAAGCCGGATGTGCGTTCATGCGTTGGGTTATGGCCAATGTTTTTTGTATTGACCCGCGTTTTTTCCAGAGCACTTGGACGTGCTGAATTTCCACTCGTGCGCAAGGAGATTCCATTGTTTGTTGAGCACGCCGCGGTTTTGCTTTACGAGCTATTCGAATCCTAGACCTCTTCCGCCGTTCCCAATCGTATTCATGTATCGCAATCTTTTACATAGATTTCTCCGACGATGCGTTGCTCATTCGACGATTGACTGCATCGACTGAGATTTGGTGTCACGCACCACAGAGAGTGAAATTAAAAGGGCAGACTGAGTCGCTGAGGATGTGAGGTACCGTCCAGAAATCCTGCCGATGGCCAAACCAACAATATTTGGAGCAGAGCGTAAGCAATGGCGGGGGATTGAGGAACATTCGAAAGAGCAAACGGTGTCTGCTTCGAGGTCGAATCCGCCAAGGGAGTTTGTTTTGGCTGTAACCCACCAACCAACAATATCTATTCATAAACGAACACCTGGCCGCTTTGACTGATTTATTACAACACCAGTCTATTCTGAATCATCCGGATCGCTGTAACCTCCCAGCGGTCCCGTCTCCTGCAAGCGATGGACCATATCCGCACCCTTCACATTCTGAAACTTCTTTAACCACGCTTCTATCCTGCGGATATTTGTCTTCACTGTCGTTTTTGGTTTATCGAGGTCTTCCAAATCAACCCAGATCGGCCCATGCAATTCATTCACGCCCATGCGCGCCTGGTATGCCCGGAGGTCAGCCTTGATCTTGTCGACATCCTCCAACACATCGTCGGGATCCCGGATGAGCCGCACTTCGAGGCGCGCCGCGACGTCGGGGTGCGTAGTGAGCGGTCCCAAATTGATGAGCATAACCTTAGAAAGGAGCCACTTCCTCCATGTGCGCGGCTGGACCTCCAGCACCCGTAGCGCACATTCACGACCAGGATAAAGAACGCGCGAGGGCGACGAGAGCCAGCGGCCGCGCGACCAGGTAGGGCCCGCGCCGACGAGCCTTACGCGCTCCGCGAAGCGCATGATGAACTGGAAGTGGCCGGGGTCGTCATCCTGCTTCGACCCGTACTCCGGACGCCAGCCGCCGTCGATCAATACACCCTGTATGATGTACGTGAAATCAAGCCGGCGGAGCTTGGCGGGGAGCGGCTCGAGCTCAGAGGTGATGAGCTTGCATGTCGAATACAAAGTCACGGGGAGATTGAGGCGGCAGGCGGGGAGGGACGTGCGGTAAGGAATTATTTGCACGGGAGTATGTGCGGGTGGGAAGCAGAAGTCAAAGATGATAGAGCGCAGCTCTGGTGGGACGCCCAGTAAAAGAGACATGGATGAAGGGACAAGCGGTGTTTGCCGTGCCGACCCGGGCACTGCATTTATTTCCTAAATAAGCGACTGGGGTTGTTTGCCTGCGGCCAACTCTGGCAGTTCATCTTAAAATTTCGCGGCGTATGGCTGTGTATTTGCGGGATCCGGCGGAAGTGCCTGTCGGGTCCTTTCTAGAGCTCCGGTAAAAGCCCTAAAGCCCCGAAAGCCTCCCCTCCCCAGCTCAATGTACTACAACTACGAGTGCGTCATACAATTCCAAGGTTCTCTTCTCGTCCTAATTGTCATACTACAGAGCCGGATTCAGGCTCCTGGATCTACCTGACGCGGCAGCGCTTCGGGTCTGTCAATACCTACCTGACACGAGCATCTATGCCGCATCCTTATCGTGCAGATGCTTGAATCAACTCGCCCTCGGCATTTTTCTTGCTCGACACGGCATCATCGAACCTACATCGGAATGCAAGGTTCTTTTGGATGGTCGTGACCTTGCTGGCAGGCTTAACCTGCTGCATGCGCTCAATCTCGCGACATTTTTTCGATCCACAGAATCTCTTTCCCTGATATTCTTGAATGCCGACCTGTCGCTAGTTTCGAGAGACCTGGTTCGGTGTCTCGGGCTGGTGCACAGGCTTTCGCCCCTGCGGAATGTATACGTCCAATTCCGCAGCACGATATATGGCAGCGAGGCAATTCGAAGGGACGAGAAAATCAAAAAGCAATGGAATTCTTCCGTCGCAGATTTATGGATGGCCTTACTGATGAACGGATCTGTAAAATCGCTTAATATTCAAACACAATGGGCTTTTGTTCAGCGCTACAAGAGCTACGACAAATCCAATGTAACCCCAACGCGAAAATTGGGCGGAATCAAGACGCGTCTGGTGCGCACGCTGCGGAACAAACTCGATACGGCCATATTCACCCGACGCGAGACTCCTCCTGGACGGTTTACCATCACCACCCTTGATATCGACTCCGAAATCCTGTTTCTTCCGCCGTTCTACCAGCTTCTCGTGCTCACAATGCGGCGCTCCCCCATCACTTCCCTCAGGCTGCATAACGCCGTACTGTCTCCGAGACAGTGGTCCCACGTATTCACAGATGTTGTTGCCGCGGTACCAGATCTGACAGAACTGAAAATCACCCAGGCAGATATTTCGCCGACTCCCCTTTGTCGGTTTTTATCCAGGTTGCCACGACTGGCCCGTCTTACAATACAGCCATACTTCGCGGTCTTCGCTAGCGACATTTATCACCCACCCGCGGTTCGCGATATCCCGCAATTCCCTCATTTAATAATGCTCTCCCTCCACGCCGACTACTTGACCATATTTCTTCGACGGTCTGAATCTCTATCGCGGGTACGGTTTCTCGATCTAGGCATACACATCCGTGATCTTATGGAGCCTCCTGTTTTGCCCGACCTCGTGGCCATTCATCGTTATCCTTTTCTCGACATCACACTGCATGTCCAAGGATTCGGTTCCTTGTACTCGACGACAGTCATGATGGATCGTTGCATCGATTTTGCACTCGCTATGGGAACGCAGTGGGGACGGGTATTCGGCTGCGTCAAAACTTTGATGTTGAACAATGTCGGTTGCAGTGTAGTTCACTCTCCCGAGTTCTCGCGTTGGCTTGCACTATTTCCGGCGCTCAAGATAGTCAGGTGGACGGATAATTACTGCCACCTGGGTGCCACGCATGTTTTCACCAGGGAAATTCGCCGGAAGCGCATAGGTATTAATACCGTTGCGGGCGGACCATTTCCCCAAGTCCGAGTTGAACTGGTTGGCGACACGTTGATTCCTATGCCAGCAGACAGCGGCTTCCTCAGTTTCCCGGATGATATCCTCCTGACTATCTTTGAATACCTCCCTTCCACGGAACTCTTCGATCTGAGCCTTGTGTCCCGCCGTCTCAACTTCCTTGCTCTTCCCGTTTATTTGGACAGGGAACGAATTCTCAGCCGTTCAACTGGGAATTACACACTGATGCTTTCCGACCGTCCCAAGGCACGAGATTCCCTTGCTGCCTTGACTATCATGCTCTTCCTGCCCCGCCCCACATCCCTCTCCTGTTATATTTGGAGGCCACCACATGTGATCTTCCCTTCCATCGACCATCTCCGCAGACTTATTTCGTTCGTACTACGATTGCCATCTGTCGATGAGGTTTCCCTTCACTTTGGGGTCCCTTCTGTCTCCCATACCAGTTGTTTCGAAGAATACGACCCCCTACAGTATCGGTGGTGTTCGCTCTTCGAGGAGTTGCTGAACATCATTATTGCGAAGTCCTGTACTTCTCTCAGCGTCCAAGGTTCACCCTATTTATTTCCGGCAGCCGAGTTGTGGAAGGAGCGTAATTTAGAAGGGCACCAAAAAACAGCCAGACTTTCCCCGCCCGCTCACACAGACATCAAGATGCTTTCATTCGAGCCGGCCAGTTTGCTATCCCCGGTGTTTATGCCCTGGACGATCCCTGTTATACAACGTTCTCAGCTCACGTCAATCGAGATCTTCATATCGGTGGAGGACCAACACTACCTGGAAATTCTTGCGGACACAATTCCCCATCTGCGGGTGCTCCAAATTCGGGGACAATCAGCTGGATCGAAATTGCTCCCAAGTTCGTTAATTTTCAGGCTTCTTGCTCGACTTTCGGTGCTTGAAACTCTCCGCATCTTCGACCTGTATTTAAGTCCCAGCGCCTTGCCCCTCGCGGCGCCGCACCTCCCCCGTTTGAAGTCGCTCACTGGAACCGACCCCTACGTCCATGAGCTGCTCTCTGCGACTAATCCACTGCCGTCCCTACGGTATCTCGAGATCCATGTTTTTCTCCCGTCTGAGTTCACGTTGGAGCAAAACCGAGGTCCACCTCCCAATCTGCCTTCGATCTTCATGAATTTGCACCGATACAATCTGGCTCCCATTGTCACTCTCACCGTGATATTCTTCTCGTTTCAGGTCGATGCGACATGGCCGGTCAAGGTCTTTGACAAAATTCTGGGAGCTGATTGGTCGGAATGGTGTTCGCGTATAACGACATTGAAGTTGGAAGTAGAATGGCCAATGGGATCCAAGTGGAGCGGCTGGCAGGATGTTGGAATGTACCTCCCACTTCTGAGGGAACGCCTTGACCGGTTTTCGGCACTGTCGAACATATCCTTCAATGACGGACTGCAGACATTCGAATCGAGTGTAGCAAAATTTTCGACGGCAGCACTGATTGCACAGACAATCCAGCGTGCCTTGCCTCATGTTCAGACCATTCATGTCAATGGTAAGGCGTGCAAAGGAGGTTAGGAGTCGATAGCAGACTCGGACATTGGTTGAATGATACATGTATGGACACTTTAGATAACGATTATTGCATCCTCGTCCCTTCGCTTGTCAACATTTGGTTCTGTAGGTGAAGTGTATTTACTGCTCTCGTATGGGGAAATGGTGTAAGGATATTGAGTGGAAGTACTCGACCGACGACAACGAATGGCCGACACAAGATTTACAGCGGGGCGAGATAATCCACAATTCGAACTTCGTATCCATTCCCGGGGCTCGCCTTTACTCTGAGGCACAACCTGCCAGAAAATGGGCAAAGGCAGAACTCACCATTCACTATGCCTGCCCCTGTGAACAGGCCACCGGAGAATACTTGTGGGGCGCCCTCCAGAGGGAAGATGGATACATGAGTATAAACAACGCCGTCATCTTCGCTGGTCCAGCTGAATTGAATGGTCGTTTCGTCGAGCCAGTGCAAATGAGATGAGAGTTCCACCGGGACATCCATGTCATCTTCTGTCACCAGAGTCGTTTCACCCACGAGAATCGGTAAACACCCAGGAAGACCATTCTTCCCGCCATTCTCTACTGTTTCTAGCACATAATGCTTTATGATGCGATCGTCTTCATCGTAGTGTCGGATATCAAAATGGATAGGGAACTCTGCTGTGGATTCAAACCCTCCGAACGATGCTTCATTTCTTGCAAATCCGAAGCTATCAGGGTGCGCAGTGAGACTGAGAATAGGATGTGCAGTTTTCACTGAGGGTTCAATGTCGGGCTGGCGGAGATCAAAGGGTGGGAGCTTCATTAGCTTGATTTCTGCGTGATCTTGGTCGGCAATGAGGGCAATCAGATTATCGTTACATATGGAAATCTGGAAATAGTCAGTCTGGATGCGAAACGTCCAAAGGATCCATAGTCACTTTTGCAATATCATCCCCGCTGTATTCATCGGACCATCGCACCCAACTATCTTCGATGAAGTTCCACAGTAGGATATTTTCATGTTCCCTGACAGCAACGTGCCGTTGTGAAAATAATTTAAGGTGCCCGGAACCGTCCGATACTGGCGCAGAGGCGAGCAGCAAGAAATGTGGTTCCTCTGTAGACGGAGTAATGCGGTACACATTCAAAAATCCTGAGCTGCTAGAAATCAGTCTATATCAGGGTAGTGCACATCCTATAATCTCACAAATCGATGTCCCGAGAGATGACGAGGACCAAAGTTTCATCAACGTTGGTCGCCGATTGAATAGGTGCGACACGGTAAATGATCGAGTGGCCGACGTCGGTGGAAGCAATGGGGAACGGTTTTAATAAAGCTCCCGAGTGAAATCCAAGGTCCCAAAGGCGCACATTCCTGTCACCGGTCGTAAGCAGAAATCGTCCACCCGGTACGAAAACCATGTGATTGAAGGGTTCTGTTGGCGAATCGAAGCTGGATAAAATACGAGTGGAGAAAGGGCGCAGAGGAGATGGTGGAGAGATTTTGGAGAATTTGTGACGCATTCGCGCAACAAAGCGAGGAGTGACCGTCGCGGCATGCTCCAGTTGCGGCAAAGTCATATCTGAGATCGGAAAAGAAGAAAGGAAGATGCTTCTTTGGATACATATGGCCCTAAGGGCCTCAATCCACACAATCCGCTGATAGCTTGCCCTTAGCAGTGATGTGGAGACCTAGTACAAAGATTGTTAATGACGCAAAAGTGAATTTGAGTGAGTGGGGCTTGCCTGGCGAAGGGCAATGATGCCTCGAACACCGGTATACAACATGATTCGGATGATTACATCGTGAGGGAGATCCTGGAACATCTCAATCTCGGACAATCACGATCAATATGGCGAGAGGCAACCTGCGGTGGCAGTGTCGGTTTGGAGCTGTTTGGAGGTGTCACTGACGCGGTCACCTGCTCGGCAGCGTAAGGAAATCACACACTGCCACATGCACATGAAGAGATAGTTGTGGAGCACAAGCAAGAGTACGATTCGTAACACGACAGGGGCAAGTACATATACTGTATTTTTTTTTCTTCGTTCAATTCGACAAGTCACGTGACACGGCCGCGCCAGAAAATCCCATAAATCGAGAAAAAATTATTGCCGGGGTCAAAAATTTCCGGTGCGACGCGTGACTGTCGAATTGAAAAAAAAAAAAACAGTAAGCAGTGATGACTAATACCTCCATCCCACCCCCCCAGGCTCATGGGCCAAGTGTTTATCATCTTCGTTCTGGAGATCAACACACTCCATGGCTTCATCATATGTGTGCTTCAAGTCTTTTGGCAAATACTGAAGAGCCTCCCAAACTGCTTTCATGTTGTTCTTTGTGGCAAGAGATTCAGTGTGTAGTTTCGCAAGCAGAAACCTAGGAACAATGTAAATTGTTTGTAACGGATCCTGTGATTCAATTAGAAAACTCACATTCCCTCGACATTGCTGATGATTTTATGCTGGATCTCATCCTGTAATTCTGGCTGTGCTCTGATATGTTTGGATAAACAAGTGGATTGCAGAATTTGCATGTCCACATATCGTCGAATATCATCCTCGGTTGCACGGATATCTATAATCTGCAAATCTGCCAGAAAGCAGTTGAGAGGTCGCGAGGTGATCATGAGATTGACAGTAGGGCCTAGCATCACCATATATCTGAGTAATATATTGCATTGATCCTCCCGATATTCGTCCAGTGCATCTATAACAGAATAAATCTTTGAATATGCAGCAACAGCAGATCAGAGTAGCTTGAACATGTCGTCTAGCAAGGGTCTGGTATTCCGCTCGCAATGATGCTTGTACAGCTTTTGAACCGAACGTGGAATTGCTTTGCCAACTATAAGCTGTTTCCAGATACTGACGAGGAGATTCATGGGAGTTTGGGTTTCGGTCTTCTTGTGGTTCAAGTAGACACATGCAACACCAGTGTTGGTGTTTTGAACATGAATCACCAGATGGTTTACAATGACAGACCTATTAGAGAACCTTGTAAGCTATGAATGAAAGATATTGTAATTAAAGCCATGCACGTAAGGACGGTCTTCCCCGCACCAGCTGATGTTACAGTAAAGAAAACACAGAGATGTGGCAGGAAAAACACACGGATTTCACGACACCATAGGACTTGGCCTGGGAGAGATTCCTAATTTTTAAACAAAGGATCTGCAAGGAGCCATTCACCGGTTCCCAACTGCCAAGCATTGAATATATCCGCTTGCCACTGGAGAAAATTCAGCGGTGTTATCCAATCAAGTATCATTTTATGCTGGGCCGCTGTGTCGTGCAGTGAGTTCCGGTTCCATTATTGTGCAGAGCACACAACTTACCATCATAACGCTCTTTCTGTTCCAGGGCATTGCGCTCCACAGTATTTAGAATGCCTAGAATTGGAAAGAACGATAAGCTATTGAATCGGTGCTTGGTGGTATTAAACTCACGATCATGGTTTTGTTGTTGCTCTTTCAGTAATCGTCAGCCGGATTGAGGTATACGAAAACAGCACCCACCATCGTGGTTCTTCTTCTGCTCTTGACCGTATTGTTGTCCCACATCCCTGACGCGCAAGTGAACACCAAGTCGCCAAGTCCACTTCAAGGAACGCACCAGATATCCACGGCCAGCCAGACATTAAGCAAAGACTTTATGCTCTCGAACTCCTCTAGATACTCCTTCGCCTCCTTCTTGTTCCACAGCGTCCACGTCAACTGCTTCGAAAATTTCGACCACCGCCCATCTGCCGGTCGCATCTTCGATGTGAACTCCTCCATCGTGGTCTTGAATCTGCCCAAAGGCGCCGTCATTTGGTGCAGCATGCTCGTCGACGCGCTCGCGGAGACTCGCTTCTGGAGTTCCGTGAGCAGCGGCTTCAGGTGGTCTGCCTCCAAGAATAATTTCTGCTGCTCTGCCGGTGCATTATGGAAGTCCTTGATATATTCGCGCGCTTTTAGCGCTGTGTCGATGAGTTGGAGGATGCTGGCAACGGTGCCCAGTATCTCGGCCATGGGGTGCGATGAAGGACAGACTCGGAGGCGGTAATGGGTACTTAAACGCCGGAAAGCTGTAGATAATCACTGGCAGGTGCCGAATGGGTGTGATGAATCAAGGCTGCAAGATAATCGTATTGATCGGCGCGATATTCCGTAAGGCCAAGAGTTTACCAAGAGACAAGTGGCGAAGCAATAAAAATTCTTCAAAAAATTCACATAGAAACCTAAAAGAAAGGTCAACTTGACGCGTTAGCTTGAAGGGTCCCGGAGATCACTGAGACATCGTGATTTTTTTTCTTGAGGAATTCGTGAGACGCGAGAATCGAGCCGATAGGAAATTTCCAAAGACGCAACTATGGCCGGCCCGCAATCCGAATGCGGTTGAGCAGACACGCAGTCAAATGAGGTCAAGTGGGGTACAACGCGGACGGAACTGGAAGCTGGAGGACGTGGGTAAACCGAGATTGGTTGATCCGGAGCTATCAACGCCGCTGGCCCATTTAGGCAATAAAAGCACCAGAGAACCTCGATTTTTGAAGATGGATGTCGAACATGAAGTCCGAAGCGTGTTGAAGCGTGGTACACCACCGGCGTAACCCACATCGTTGCATTGCAGCGAATAAATACCAAGACCATACATCGTACACGCGGCGAAGGAACTAAAGGACACGGACGAGAGTACGGGGGGGGAGACAGATGAAAGGGTACACGAAGGGACGAACACGAGGAAAAGAGGGTACACGAGGGGGAGGCGAACAGGAGAGGTACAAAAGGGGGAGACAATCGTGAGGAAAGACGAAACAGGAGGGGAGCTGACGGGTGGGGGCGATACGTGTATGCAGAGGGAGGGGATGGACTCAGATTCATGCCAGACGACAAGATGAAAATAAATAAAAAGGAGCATGGAGAGCAGAGGAGGGGGGGGATCACTTCAGAGAGGAGGGCAGTCGCAGAGAAGAAAGGAAGGGAATCGGAAGGCGGGAAGGAAATCGCTTCAGAGCACAAGAGCCATTGGACACCACAACAGGGTCCGAGGCAGGCCGTGTATAAGGTCAAATGGCTGCTGGGCTCCGGTGCATGGTTTTATTCGATGGGTTCTAAGCTGTGTTAGGAGATGCAGGACGACGACGGACATACGGCTCACGGTCAGGCATCCCCGTCCCCGTCCCCATCGTCTGCGTCCGCCTCCGCGTCTGCATCCGTCTCTTCCGGCTCCTTCGCCTCCTTCTCCGCGTCCTCTTTTGCCTCCGCCTCCGCCTCCTTCGTCTCTTCCGCGTGCTCCCCGTTCGTCCCATTCGCCTTCGCTTGCGCGCGCTTGCCCTTCTTCTCCTTCTCCCCCGCCTTCGTCGTCTCCGCAGCGGCCGGCGCTGGCTGCGGTGCAGGCGGTGGGTACATCCCAAACGGCGGGTACGGGTAAAAGTACGGCACGGGGGGCGCGCCTTCCTCCGAGCCCGGCGGCGGCGGCGCAAGCAGGAAGCCCATGGGCGGGTAGAACGGGTGCGGGTAGCCCTCGGGCGGCGGGGGGAACGGCTGCGGGTGCGGGGCGACTGCGGGTGTAGGTGCTGCGGCTGGAGTGGCTGCAGCGGGCGGGCCGTGCGACGCGGTCCATTCGCCCGCGGGGGGCTGGCGCTCTCGGCCGCGGTGAAGGACTCGCCGGCGGGGGGGCTGTCGCCGTCGCCGTCGCGGGTGCGGCGCTTGTAGGGCCCGCGCTTGACGCCGCGCTTGCGCTCCTTGCGCTGGCCGTCGACGCACGAGTCGGACATGCTGTACTTCTGGCACCGCTGGCACGGGCGCTGGTCGTCGCAGCGCTTGCACGCCTGCGCGCAGTTCGTGCACTGGTAAGATCCGCTTTGAGACGAAGGAAAATAGAATAGAACGCGTGTACGTACGGCCATCTTCACCTGGCTGCGCTTCGGGCGCGAGGAGGAGGGGGGGGACCCGGGTTGCGACTGCGGCGGCGGGGGAAATCCCGCGGGGGGGAAGGTGTAGAACATGCCTGGTGGTGGCGGGTACGGAAACATGTATGGAGTTCCGGCAGGAGGCGCGCCATTGGCATCCGGGTTTGCGGGATCCGCAGGAGGTGGATAGGTGAAAAACGGCGGGGGATATGTTCCGGGGGGTGGTGGAGGTGGAAAAGGATACGGATAGACAGGATGCTCTGGTGCAGCAGCAGCTTTGGGGGAGTCGTTTGCCATGCCTGTGTGACGTGGCAGCTCCTATAAGCTGCTATTGGCGACTATCGCGGGCTCCTCAGGGTCAAATGACGCTGTAATTAAGCCAAAAGGTGTCCTAGAGCCTTGACAAGTGTCAGAACAGAAATACGAAGGAAACAAATGCGTTCTGCGTACAACAGTCCAAGGGGGGATTGAATACACCTGGAAACAGAGCGTGCTGCATGGCGAAATGGGAGTAAGAAAATCGAGATGAAAGTAGGAAGTTAAGCACACACTGGATTCTGGTCGCCGCTTGTAGTTGCGAGTCCGCTTTCGAGTCCGATTCGAGTCCGCTGTCGGATGTTAAAAAGTAACAAAGGCTAGCCAAACAGCACCAAGCCTAGTTACTTAAGCTTTGCCGATCGCTATAGGCTTTCTTGTCGACCAGTCCACCACTTGTTGTCGCTGCTAGCTCCGCCTCGCTGCCAGTAGGCCCTGGGTTGTGGTGTCGTTCCTGGCTCCTCCCCGCCGGCGAGAACAGCCTGGGATGGCGCTAAATCTGGGTACCACGTGTAAGGAGACTCGAGGCAGCGAGCTTCCGTTAATTCAGCGTGGCTGTTGATGTAATTCTGCGTAAGTATCTAGACGACCATAGGCTCCCGTGGCGCTCGTAACTGCGTGCCTGCCGCAATCATCTTCGCTGTCGCTCATAATATTTCTATCAGGCACGAGTGGCTGACATTCGCCGTTGCTGTTAGTAGCCGCAGATGCCGCTCACTGCCTCGACCACCTATCCTGGGAATCTTTCTACACATATGCAGGCTAGTGCGTACCGGGAATCTATATCAATACCCTTGAGAAGTCGGGACTTCGGGAACAAAATGTTTTGTGGTGCGATTGATGCGATGCTGTAGCCTGTGGGAATTCACCGTTGCTCGCCGTCGAGATAGGCAGCACAGGCAGCACGGCAAATTTAGCCTGATTTTCCTCCGTTCAAACGCACATGCAATCCTCTTTCTGGCCAACCGCCAGAGGCTGTGGCTGTCAGTACTGTTCGATCAAAGTCTATATCACACGGTGTCGCATTGTCTCCACCTTATCGACTAATCATACTCCCCCCGGCAAAGCTTTGTCGACCGTACTGTCGTATTCGACTCTCACCCCCATACTTTCGCTGTGGAACCCGTATTCGGCATTTCGTACGCAGTTGACTTCCTATTTTCTGGGAAGCGGCCGACCCGCATCTGCAATTGTCAGTAACCTCATCTCGTCCAATCCTCCCATGGTTGACGTTGTTTTACGACGACTATCCGTGCCCAAAAAGCTCTGTTTTTAGGCGATTATCCTCGCCGGTCTATTACCGTTGCGCGCTCGTTTTCATTCAATCAATGTTGGTGAGAGCTTACCAAAGAAGTCGACTCCGCCCTCCACAATTCATAATCCCTGACCCGACGAATAATTATCCCACCCAACTCAATTCCGGTGGGTAAATTTATCCGGTGTACTTGGGGTTTTATGAATTCTGGAGATCCAGAGAACGGCGACCTTGTTTAAACTTAGCATGGTGTGATGACCTGGGATGTCCCGCCAAAATCACAACATGCTAATGTCGGGCATTTGCAGTTGTTCTTGGTCGTCCGAATCCTGCGACACTCGAAATTCCCCGCCTTATATCTAACGTCTAATCCACCAATCAAGATTTAAAGCGCCCGCATAAGCGATGCGAATCTAAGAGATCCAAGTCATTTCCTCTTCCTTTTGAGAAAGCTATATGTTTTGATATCCTCTGTTTCTAGGCGGCTCTCTTCGATACCGGTCTATTGCCACCACACGCTCGCAAACACATGCATGCTCATTATTATCAAGTTTAGACGGTGAGATTTCTGAGTACTGATATATAGCTTGGCCCCGCCATCCTAAATTCATCATACATTATTTGACGTATAATTTTCGGCTCCATTAGCCATCCCATCTGACTCGATGCCCTTTACCGATTGTGGGCTCCAGCCTATACTGGCTTTCCCGCGGGCCGACTTGATGCCAGGGGCGTTCCTCGTTAGAGACCTAGCATAAAAGTGTTCCACGAGAACGACAGACCGTGAGCCACAACCGACCTCGGGGTTTTAAATTGGGTAAAGCACCTCCACGCAACAGCATCCAACCAATATACAAATCAAGTTCCAAAGCTCCCAGGCGTTTTCTGAACCAGAGCCTCGAACAACACCGCGGAACACCGCACGGGTTTACTAATTCCCTCGGCGGCCGGCCCAAAAATACTGCATACACATCGAGATTCCAGGCGCAGCATCCCCGCGTCCTTCAGAAAATCAAGGGGTCCAATCCATATTTTTTCATTTCTTTTGAGACGCGTAAGTTGTTTTGCGCGATAAGGTTTAATTAGCGGTTGAAATTTTGCGCCAGGCAAAGTTTGAGTTCAGGAGCTGAAGGACAAGGCTCGGCAGAGGAGTGTTTGGTCTCCGAGTAACATTATGATTTGAGCGATGTAGATGCTTTGGATTGATGGCTTTGGATTAGCTGCGCTGTGGAGCGCGTTTGGTAGGCAGGTACATGGCCGGTCCCGCTTAGGAACGCCGGGGCCCAGGAATGATCGAAATGTATAGGGCACTTTGTACACTATTGTCCCTAGGCCTGAACTCCCCAATACACTCGTAGTCGCACTCACGATTTCCCGCCGCAGTAGAGCTAAAAGGAATATAGAGGAGTAAATTGCACGGGAATTACTCCCATGAAGGATTTCGCAAATGAAACCCGGGTTGAACACTTGAAGGACATCGTGAGCATATTTAGCGACGAGCGCGATATTATGGGATGAATCTGAATTTTGCCGATATCGAAATCAAGTGAATGCGGTAAAGCAACGGTAAAGGAACACAAACCCGCAAATTATTCTGTCGAAGGAACTGTGCAATTGGGGATTTGATAACGGCAGAGGGCGTGTTCCGTGTCAAACGAGGGCAGGTGATACGTATAGTTTGGAGGGACAAGAGACTGCAATTCAGGGTCGAATGGGACTCGAATTGAAGGGTGAGTCGCGGTTGGAATGAGCAGATAAGAAAATTGCACAATACATTTAGTCTACGCGAAGCGCGTAAATTCCGTAATAAATTTAAAAACAACAGACTCCTCCCCGACCCACCGCCCGCATAATTGACATTCCCGCCCACTTTCCTCACAAGGACTGCCTGCTGTGCCAAAGAATTGGGGATGATATGTGCTGCCCCCAGACATAGTACCATCCCAGAAACTTGACTCTGGGCACGAAAAAATTCACGGAAAACGAGCGAATTCTGGTTGCCAACACTCAGGCTACACGCATGCCACGCCTCGCAGAGACGACTCCCGCAGCGGCGCCCCAGCTGCCTCCGACCTCCCCGGGCCGGCTCGCGCAGTTTTCGTGGCCGATCACGTTGTTCGCCCGCCGCATCGCTGCTTCTCTAAACGACTCCCCGCGCCCGAGCACCCCTAGCCTCGCTCCGGGCTCGACTGGTGCGCGCAAACGGAAGACCGAGCGACCCAAACCGAATATCTCGCGACCCACGGACCCGCGGCCGATTTTAGACGTCGAGGAGCACGAGCGCAGACAAGGCATTCAGTGAGGTTTCCTGTCTCCTCCCTGCTGCTTTCCCTCCATTTCTTTGATTTTGCGCGCAATTCTTTGCGATTTGTTCCTGTTTCGAATTACGCGGGGCACGGCCCGCCTTCCTTGTGTTTCTGTGGACCTCATTTTCTTGCCATTTCATTTCCATTTCTTCCAGCGTGTTTTTCCTTCGCATCTGCTTTACGGCGGCTGCTGCTATTTGTGGCGTGGGGATCCGAAATGAACAAGGGGCGTGGAGGGGCGTGGCCCAGGGTGAATGCGGGGGATTCATGGCAGGGACGTTGTGGAGGCATTGTAGGGTCAGGACAAGGGACGTGGCATGCGAGAAGTGACAAGGGTTGCAGGGGGTAGCGAAGATAGCGTCGCCGCTGTGGCCACACGACGAATACAGGTCTTAGTGTGGCGCGTAGCGATAGCAATGGAAGACAAGACTTGAGAAAGAACAAGACGCGAAGAGGACAAAGACGCAAAAGGACAAAAAGGGTACTGTATCATTTCGACCAAAGGTTCACGGTATGTCACCCGTCACCTCAATTGTTCACTGGGTTTGATGTTCATTTCTCGGCAATCGGGAGAAAATTACCAGAAATGGCAGTCCGGCATTTGCCGGACTGAAAAATTTGACGTTTTTGAGCATTTTTAGGCCTGAAAATTTCGCCGTCACCTGGGCCAAAATTGTTCAGTTCACGACCCTCCGTCACCCGTCACCTGAACCTTTGGTCGAAATGGTACAGCATGGCCCAAACCGGCAACTTCGCGGATGCGATCGGACAGGCACGTGGCGCGTGGCTGGTGTCGGCCTATTCGAGGCGGGCCTGAGTCCGGTCAGACGTCGAAGAGGGCGAGAGAATTCTGATGAATTCATACAGTAGCTAAGTCTTTTATACATGTAGCTGTACCGTATATTGTGCCAAATAAAGTAGGAATACTAGGTCAGAAATGGCTGAATCATTCGTGTATGAGTCGGAACAATTGGGGAGTAGGTAGGAATCATGGAGGGAATAATGTGAGAGGCTATAGGAACGAAATACCCTTGCCCTTATTATTCTTGAGGACAAGATCGAATATTTGAGACATTTATTGCGTCGTTGGCCGTATTGGGATGGTGGCGGTGAGCGAGTCGGGCCGATCGGAAAATGCCGTGAGGATCATACAACACTGGCCTCTCCCTCCCCGTCCGTCCCTTTCTCCCAACACAAGCTCTGCCCCTTCGCTCCCAATCCAATCCGCAGAAGATAGCTCGCAGATAACCCCGACAAAATGGCGGAATACGACTACAGCGAGGAGGCGTACAAGCGGCACCTCGCCACTCAAAACCGCATCGCGCACTGGGCAGACACGACGAACGACATGCCCCAGGACGATCCCTTTGCCCCACCCACCCCCGCCGGTGGCCCCGCCCCCTTGCCCCGGCCCCGGCCCCGGAGCACGCGCGATTCTGCCGACACCCGGTACCGGTACCGCTCCCCTCCCCCGCCCCCGCCCCCGCCCCCGCCCGCGCCGCGCCCGGCAATGGCGCCCCAGCTGCCTCCGACCCGGCTCAAGCAGTCTTCACGGCCGATCGCGTTGTTCGCCCGCCGCATCGCTGCTACTTCAAACGATTCCCCGCGCCCGAGCACCCCTAGCCTCGCTCCGGGCTCGACTGGTGCGCGCAAACGGAAGACCGAGCGACCCAAACCGAAGATCTCGCGACCCACGGACCCGCGGCCGATTTTGGATGTCGAGGAGCACAAGCGCGGACAAGGCATTCAGTGAGGTCTCCTGTATCCTCCCTGCTTTCCCTCTATTTCTTTGATTTTGCGCGCAATTCTTTGCGATTTATTCCTATTTCAAATTACGCGAGGCACGTCCGCCTTCCTTGTGTTTCTGTGGACCTCATTTTCTTACCATTTCATTTCCATTTATTCCGGCGTGTTTTTCCTTCGCATCTGCTTTGCGGCGGCTGCTATTTGCGGCGTGGGTCAGTGCACATCGACTCACCTATCCTCGTCCTGCCATTGCGCTATCGCCGCTTTTCGGCTGTGCTCGCACAAACGACCTCCGTGCTATTCCAGATGGGGCGCGGTCAGCGGGCTTCGTACCTCGCGGTCGTCTTTGGGTGGTATGGCTCTTGTCCCATTTTGGCATTAGGGCACGTTTCTAGTTTGTCATTCTGTTCGCTCGTGCGCGACAGTACTTCTAGGGGTACTCTGCACCTATCCCCCAATTTTTTATTTTTCATTTTCGTTGCTTTTTCGCAGCGTATGATTAATATTCTCTCTTTTCTTCTACATTCATCTCCTACGTGTGCAATCCACTAACCCGCCCGTCCCAGATTCGTCCTCGACCCCTCCCTCTCCTCCTTCCCCGCCGCAAATGCAAAGTCTTCGCCGGACCTGCGCTACCCAGCCCCACCCGGTACCCACGCCCTGTCCCGGCAGCACAAGCAGCACGTAAACACGCAACTGAACTTCGTTGACAAGGTCGTGGCGTACCACGACGCCACGCCGCAGGGTGGTGGTACGAATACGCCCAGTAGCGACGGCGGCGAGTCTACGGCGACGCCGCTCATCCAGAATGGTGCAGATGTGGAATCTCTTGACAGGATGGAAATGTGAGTCGTCAGCGAAGTAAAATACAATTATCTGTTGACAATGACGTGCCCAGAACGGCAGACTTCGAAAACGTTGTCATATATTCACCCCAGTATGCCAATTTTGACAATGACTTTCCTCTATAAGTGATATGAAACCTCAGAACTGATAATTACTCTCCATCCGAGAAGGCCGAAACTTTTATCATCTACTCACCGGCCAAAGGTTCCTTCCAGTATGTTAATTTGAGCTCTGAATTTTCGAAGTTTGATATAAAATGACCACAGAAGCGACGATTCTTTTCTGTCCATCGACGACATAAGTTGCCTTGAAGCCAATCTTGGAATGGGAGGCTGCTTAATATCTGTGCATGAGCCTGTAGCAGCTGCAAGATGGATAGAAAATAATTGGGGGGATCCTCTCCTCACATCCCTCCAAGAGAGTGGCTGTTGTGGACCCGTCGCTTTCATGCTTCTTCCGACAAAGCCTGCCTTGGCCTTATTTGGAGTCTATGATGATCCATTCGTTGCGAGCGCGGCAGAATCACTTGCAGAGTTGTCAGGTTTTCCGGTTGTGATTCGGCCCATTGGTGACAATCCCATCAGAACACTGTGCGTAGTTCTGTTTAGCCCAATGCACCAACTGTGATTTTACTTAATATATTTGTTAGACCTCATACCAACTCCGATCTGGGCAATATATCTGATCAAGGTAATCAACTTGGGGGAAATAATGCAGGGGAGGGCTATGGAGAGCCCATGGACGGAGATGAAAGCACGACGGCAGGAGGTTTGGGTGGAGGTGGTCGAGATGGAGACAGAGATGATGGTGATGCAGGTTCAGATGAAGACGGATCTGATTCCAAGAACATGCGTGATAAAAAACCCAACCAAGGAGGGGAGGACCAGAGTGATAATAGCGGTGATGATGGCGGCGACAGCGGCGGAGGGTGGACTGCAATTGAAGACAATTGGGAAAGTCAAGTGCACAGCACACTCCTCAAGCTTCGCCTAAAACTGAACACCACCGATACCTACGCTATCAGCATTGGCTATGATTTCAAGGTATAGGTCATCATTTTGGTTACATCTCAATTCTTGATGAATGTATCTAGTTCAAAATCAATCAGGAAACAGAATTACCCATTGATCTTGAAGACTTAGGGCGCCCCTTGTCCCAGCCGGAAGTTATCGTCCTGGTTGATTTCAAGATTGAAACACGAGCACGTGAAACTCAGGTGGATCGGTCATACGCAAACATTGGGTTTGTAGCCCATCGCGAGGAATCAATTAGGGGTCGAAAATTGTGAATAAGTTTTCTACATCTCTGCCTTGGTACCTAATCCAGATTTCAGTCTAGATCGTGGGTTCGACGTCCCAGAAAGGGTCTACAAGCAGGGGCGACAGCGGCAGGTACAGAAAGGAATAAATGCTACTGTGGGGTTTTCTGGGGGCCATCCGATGGCCACGGCTGCCCTTTCATACAATGTCAACCAGGGTTCGATGTTGGAAGCCACCGATAGCAAGGTAGGACAGTTGATGCCGCTTGTGCATGTCTGAACCAATTTCACGCAGAGCATGCCTCGGTGCCGTGTGGCCCATGAGAATGGAGATGATTGGGACGAAGACACCGGATCATACAGCTCGTATAATATTGCATACCAACCGCAGGATATGGCATTAGATGCCGAGCGCGACGAGTTACACCCCTTGGAAGTCAAAGTAGGAATGGGGATCAATCTTCAGCCGCCTGTAAGCACGATTCAGTTATATCAGTCGTGGCCACATTGAAAATTTACAAACCAAAGGGTTCGAAGGCACCGCTTCCTCGGATATCATTCATAAATCGTAACCAGGTGCTAATTTGGGTGTCAGACCCACTGTCCAAGGCACGAGTACGAGGAATTGTAGTGCTTATGAGTGTCAGTCCGAGTCTCGTATATTTATCTGGAATCATGATGTATTGACCTTTAATTCCAGAGCTATCTTGACAACATTCGAGCAAAAGAACAGCTCTTGATATACGAGCGACAAGAGGTAGATCTGATGAACACACTGGCTTTGAAGCCGGCACGAGAAAGTAAGTCCTTCATCTAGGCCACCTCAGTATTGTTCGCTGGTCACCGAATCAATGATCTATAGCAAAGAAAAAGGAACCGAAACAGGGCACCATATCTCTTTCGATCGCAGAAGTTCAAAGTCAAGGCACTTCGGGTTCAAATAAATTTTGGAAGGTCCCAGCGTTTATCAAACAACGGCTTTCCATTCCCATCCGGGACATTCCACCCCATGAATTTTTGGCGCGGGGCTGGGATGCTGAAAACAGCCGGTGGAGAACCGTGCTTTGGCCGGCACTTGATCAATATTTTCGAGCAGCTGATCTTGAACGGACATCGCCTGTCTGGAAAATCCAATGGAAAATGGCTGAAGAAACGAACAAAGGCACGGCCACACAGGACGAGGCACGCACGACCGGATCTGGCAAGGGCAAAGAAAAGGCTCGGTGATGCCAAATACCCAACCGGACACTATCTTGCCGAGTTGTAGGAAAGTAGCACTGTATTACTTGTTCAATCGTATTATAGGAAATTGAGATCACGCCTCACAAGAGGTTCAAGTCCGCTGATTTCAATTATTGGTGGAACGCAGAAGTCACCCACAGAAGGAAGCGAAGCCCCCGGGTAGGATTGAGAGATGTTAACCGGATACGGCGATGTCGATCGACAAAGTCTGTGGAAGAGAGCACAGCGTTAGCGATAGCGCGGGCCCTGGGTCATACAAGTTTGCAACGAAGGTCTCACGTCCTTGGTCAATGTATCGTACATCCGCACTATGTGAACGACTATTTTCACAAAAATTTATAAAGTCGGTTTGCGAAACTACATCCGCACCACCTCGTGAACACGAGCATCGGAAGATCTTGCGTAGAAACCGAAGTTATTAGGAGTGGTTCCGGCTTTGGAGACCTTGGAGGCGGCAGGGGAGAAGATGCATAGAGGCACACAAGAGACATTCGCGAACTACTACGACGCACGAACGCGAGGAGAGGTTGAGGAGAGGCAAGAAGAAAGTTGAACTTGCATTCTGATTGACAGGCCCGATTCAAGTTGATGCGTGTTTATGCCGTGTTTGTTTCGCGGGTCTTTGCCACACTGAGACTTTTCTTCGTCCACCAGCAGACTCAAGGCTGCGATGCTCGTTCCGCACAGGACTTCTCGTCCTCCTTCGCGAGCGGGCCAAGGTCTGAGCATTCTAGTCGTCCTCGATCGGTCCTAGTAGGATCACCCCGTAACGGGGAAACGAGAAACAAGAAATCCGCCAGGCCATCGTTAATTCGGAGCACGTCATCAGCTGGGGCGGCGAGGCTGGCTCCCCCCACCCGCTGGCATGGAACTCTCGTGGCGACTGGGCGGTGTCTTTTTTTCTTTGTCTGTATGACTGTATCGCACCCTATCGCACCACTGTAGCCAGGAGTCCAGGATACGATGCGGCTTGCAGCCGCTCTCCTCGACAAATGGATCTTAGAGCAAGCCTCTTGCAGTACAGCACATTCGGTCCATTATGGCCGACCCTGTGTGGCCAGTGGCTAGCTGATGCCGTCCTCCGTGCGTGGGGAGGACGGATTGCTTCATAGCGAGCGAGCTGAGTAACGGTCCTATCGGCGGGGCGATGTACCTGATTCGTTGGGTTACGTCGCTCTTGACCGCGCCTTTGCGTGTGTCGCTCGCGTTGGGACGATGCGGATATCACTCTGCTAGCACGTTCAGGTCCTGGGTGGCTACTTCTTCTTCAGCGGTGGAGGGGGCAGCGCGATCCTCAAAGTCGATGGGACTGTTATGAAGGAGGCTGGATGCTTGGCCTCGTGAACGAGGGGAATCTGCAGCAGTCGTCTTAACTTGGAATGGACTCCGTCCTTCAGCTCACTTCGCAGCTCGCGGCGGTCTCTCGGGGCCGTTGTGTAACTCGATTCAGACTATTCTTTGTCTGCTGGAATTTTTGGATACACCCTCATTTGTTTGAGATGTTATGGCTACTATGCTTGTGTAGCAGCCGGTATGTCCCGTCCACGTCCAATATGTATATCGAGAAACTAACATAGAGCGTAGCTTCCAGCGAACTTTCGCAAATGCGATGCCTAGCCCATTGTCTCGGGCCCCTCGATTAATACCGTACACCCTAGATTGCAGCGATTATTTGCGTTACACACCTTGTATGCTAACTAATGAATCAACTTGTTCTCATCCACATGCATGCCCTTCCTGTGGAACTTATTTCTGCGATCCTAGACCTGATCTACCCCACCACCTGCTGGCCGTGCGATAAGTGAACAGGCTATCAGAGCTGGCGAATGTCTGGGAAAAATTGGTATCGTTGTCGATAGATGATGATCGGGCCGGCGGTATGCCTGCGAGGATGTGGCGCAAGAATTCATCACCCCGCATGCAGACGAGGTAGCGAGATGGGGACGCGGACTGTGGAGCACTGGGACAACTTGTGCCCTGGGCTCGGGGATTCGCAGCAGGCAATAAAAAATTCAAATGCTCCATCAGTGTCTCTAAACGCGATGATATATAACGATAATCTAAGCAAGTAGAACACACACAGCACGACAACATGACAGCCTAATACATAGACAAAAAGACAAAAGTAGCAATGAGCTTGAAGCTCTATACAGTACATGTCGAAGGTTAACTTTCGGAATACCCCCCGAATTCATCATCCGAATCGATGGTCATCGCCGGGGGTTCGTCGTCCACGGCGGCCGGAGGAGGCTTGCGCCGCGAGCTGCTTCGTGTCCCTCTGGCGGGGACCGCAGCCGCTGCACTCCGTTCTGGTTTCCTGCTGGGAATGAATGGCATCGGAGAACGACGATGGACAAGTCAGTAAACAACGTACCGTGGACTCGTCAGTCGGCTTCGCTTCTTCTCCGCAGGCGAAGGCAGCGCCACTTGGGCGGCGGGGGCACGGCCCCTCCTGAAGTGACAAATACATCAGGGTACGACCAGGTTAATGCGCGTAGATCACGTACTTTCGCCCTTTCTTTGGAGTTACTGGATCACCGGGCGGAGCTTCGTTTTCTGCATCGGAGCTATACAATGTGCGGTCAATCAGAGCAGTAGTAACGGAACCGTGAATCCGCACTCGACATCCTCCGCTGGTGGTGGAGCAGCCTTCATTCGAGTTTGTCGGGTGGAGGGCTTGGCCGTGGCCTTGCGAACAGGTACAGGGCTCGGCGGCGGGTCTTCATCCTCATCTTCGTCATCCGAACCGCGCCTACAACGGGTGAGCAAAGGCAGGAGGTAGAATTCGAGACGGCGTACTCGCTCTCCTCCGGCGGCGGTGGAGCAGTTTTGGACCGCGATCTTCTGACGGGCTTGCGTGCGGGTATTGGGTTGGGCGGCGGTGCCTCATCGCCATCGGAACCATGCCTACAAGGAACGGATGAACGAAAGCGCGACGTAGAACTCGAGCCAACATACACGTTCTCCTCGGGCGACGGTTTGGACCGCGACTTTCTTGGGGGTTTGTTCGTCTTGGTCCGAGCCTTGGGTACGGGAGGCGGGTTGACGGGCGGTGCTTCACCTCCATCTTTTTGCTCCTCATCCTCATCGTCACCGGAACCGTGCCTGCAAGAACAGATCAGGAAAACCACGACGTAGAAAGCCGGTCGACGTACGCGCTCTTCTCAGGCGGCGGTTTGGACCGCGACTTTCTGGCAGGCTTGCTCGCCTTCTTCGTTACCAGCGGGGGCGGCGCTTCATCTTCATCTTCCTCCCCATCCTTCCCATCTTCACCGGATCCGTGCCTGCAAAGAATAATTGAGGCAAGACGCGACACAGAAGTCGAGCCAACGTACGCGCTCTCCTCGGGCGGCGGTTTGGACCGCGACTTTCTCGCGGGTTTGCTGGGCTTAGTCTTGGTTCGAGCTTTGGGTACGAGTACTGGGCTTGCGGGCGGCGCTTCCTCTTCCTCTCCATTTTCATCCCCGTCCCCGTCTTCGCTATCGTCAACAGATCCGTGTCTACAAAGAACAAATGAGAGAGACGACGACGCAGAACGCGAGCCAACGTACGCGTTCTCCTCAGGCGGCAGGTTCTTGATGGGTGTGGGCTTGCGCCCGGGCACAGGACTGGGTGGCGGCGCGCCATCTTCATCTTCATCTCCTTCGGGATCGGCATCCGAATCGCGCCTGCAACCAATACAATCAAACACACGACAAACGTGGAAGACGAAGCCACATACTCGCTCCCCTCCGACGCAGCTTTAGACTTCGACCGCGCCCTCTTGCCGGCCTTGCGCCCCTTGACAGGTGCCGGTGATCTGCACCATACATCAGCAGCCCACGCAGCTAAAAAAAAGAAAGCTAAACTCACTCAGACCTCTCCACCCCCGTCTCCCTCGCATCCCTACAAGTGAAATCGAATCAGCCCCGTTTTGCGCACGACCGGCGGAACACGTACCACTCCGGCACATCGATCCCGATAAAATCGCACAGCTCGCGCACCTCGTCCGTCGCGTACGCCGTGGGCTCCAGGCGCGCGATGTCGCCCGCGAACGCGCCCATGACGCGGGTCTTGAAGCGCCCGACGGCCTTGTCGAGCGCGGGGTCGTCGAAGGGGCATTGCTGTAGGATACACGCTCGTGAGTTTGCGCCCCATCGTCATCAAGTGATAGAGACACACCGTCTGTACGTGCTCGAGCAAGATGCTGAGTTTGACGAGTAGCGGCGGCGGGAGCGCGGGCTCGACGTGGAGGTGGCTGAGCAGCGTGCAGAGCACCTCCTGGTCTTCGCCTGCAACAGAAGGCGCCGTCCAGTCAGCTCCCGCAGACTACGCGAAAGGGGCACTCACTTCGGCGGTCCGAATCGTACAGCGCCAGGAGGATGTCGACGGCAAAGTCCGCGTGGACGTACTGGGGCTCCGACCTGTAGAGCGTTAGCGACAGTACAGGATCGCAATCAGCAAGCAAGGAAGGAAAGCCTCACGTCTCCGCAGCCTTCTCCGCGTCCGTCCAGTCGATAACGAGTAGCCCAAACTGGTGCGGCGTGACCATCGTCTGCCCCTCGCCCAACTCCTCGTGCATACGCACCACCTCGTCGAACGCGGGCATGAATATCTGGACGTCTTCTCGTCAGCATTTACGGTGAAAGGAGCGAGTGGTAGACATACCGACTGGAGCCGACTCTGGTTTGTTGGGGACGCGTAGCAGTAGACGCCGAAGAAGTACGCAAGGCACTGCCGCAGCTCCGCGTTGCCCGCTGTTTGCGGCGAGACGTACGCCAGGAGGAGGCTCTTGAGGATCTGTCGCACCAACCCGTCAGCGAGTGCACAAGTATTCGAGGATAGAGGAAGAAGAATGAATAACGCACCTTGGGGTCGTCCGCAAGACCCGCAAGCAGCAGCTTCGCGAGCCCAACACACAGCACCGCCTGCACGCTCGGCTCCCCCTCCGCCTCCAGCGTGTCCGCCAGGAACGTCCGGATCGCGTCGCCCTAGAGTACGAATTAATCAGTTTACCGCAAAGCTATTGCATAGGGAGAGAGAAACGCACATCCTCGTCCCGCCCCCACAGCTGCTCGCCGTACATGACGAGCAGGTCAAACACGATCTGTAGGAGCTTGAGCTTGAGCTGCGCAGGCGCGTGCTGGATCTGGCTGAGGAAGAGCTGGAGGGACTTGACCGCGATGCTCTGCGCCGATAATAGTCTCAATGAGCGATAAAAAAGCGGAGAGATGAAGAGAGCCCACCTTGGCGATGAGACAACACAGCCCAAGCCCAACGAGCCCCAGCTCGCGGATGCCCAGCTCCTTGCGCCGCACAGCGGGGACGATCAAGTCCGCGAGGATCCCCTCCAGCGTCGAGTTGTCCTCGAAGTTCTGCGGGGAGTCAGGGTTAGCGAACACGAAGAAGGTGGGAGGGGAGACGACGAAAGCGCGAAGGGAGATAGGGAGATGATGGAACACCCACCCCATGCACGCGCTCCAGCATCCCAACACACAGCGCCAGGCACCGCATGTCCGTCAGATCCGCCCTCGCGCCCTCCGCCGCGGACATCTCCTCCCGCGCCTTCGCGCGCCGCATCGAGCGCTCGCGGGGAAGCGTCGACTGCGTCGTGTCGTGCTGAGTTGGGTTCATCGTCGTTAGTCGGCAGTTGATAGTAAATGAGGAGGGATGGAAATACGCACATCGTTCTCTTCGCCCTCGTCCTCGGGCTCGCGCAGATCCATGACGACCTCAACAACGACGCGCACGAGCTCGCGCTCCGTCGGCATGATCGCCGCGAGCACGTCGAGGCAGCGCGCGATGAGGCCCGGCGGTAATTGGGGGTGCGCGAGCATGTCGCCTGCAGATAAAATATCGCGTCAGTGAATAGAATAACGCGTCGAGAATGAAATACAATAAGGACGAATGGAAACAGCACGCACGCGTCACAGCATACACCTTCCTCCGCCCAATCTCGTCCATATAGTCGAGCCTTACAGCGATGCGGAGCAGCTCGCCCAGCACCGCCTCGCGCGTCGCGACCGCCTCCTCCAGTGCGTCCGCCGCGTCCTCCGCATCCCCTTCTTCCTCCATATCTGCACCCGCACCCCCGGCATCCTCAAGCGCGCGCAACAGCCCATTATACGCCTCCTGCACATGGAACGCAAACGCCGTCACGACGGGCAGGCGCTCCTCCGCCTCGCCAGGCGAGCCGGCCTCGAGCACCACGCGCGCGAGCACCGCCGCCTCGGGTGTGAGCTCCTGCCAGTACACGTCCGCCGCGAACCCGCACGCGTCGAGCAGCCCCGGGCGCGCGGCGAGCACGGAGCGCAACGCGTCGCCCGCGACGGCCTCGCCGGGCCCCACGACGTCGAAGAGCGCGAGGAACGCCGTCGCGCGGGTCATGTCATCTTCATCTCCCGCGTCGGGGTTCGGAGCGTCGGTGTCGAGGGCGGCGTCGAACCACGCGCGGACGAGCGTGGCGGCGGCGAGGCGCACGGCGGGGACGCGGTCGCCGAGGCCGGTCTGTGCGAGCTGCTCGCGCTGCGCGATGGTGAGGTGCTGCGGGGGCAGGGGGAGCATGCGGGTGTAGACGAGCTTGCGCGTGAGGGGGTCAACGTCGCGCGTGCGTGCGAGGAGCGCGGGGAGCGTGTCTGCTGTGAGGGGAACGTTCTGCAGCGCGGCGCGGCGCACGTCGCTTTATGATGGATCGAGTTAGGTAGGGCGGGGAGGGGAAGGGATGGACTTACGGGGCGGGGTCGGAGGAGAGGACGTCGAGGAGGACGTTGAGGATGCTCTTCTCCCCGTGCTGGAGCTCGCTGGGATCCTCACTCCCGACGAGCCGCGCGAGGGCCGAGACGGCCTGCGAGCGGATGGTGGACTCCTTGTCGCACGTCGAGCGCTCGATGAGGTTCTCTCGTAGCACGAGATAGCTGTCCTCGCTGCGCAAAGTCAGACAAGTAATGTTAACACCAGCACGTCGAGACGTACTCGATTTCGCCGAGATAGAGGATCATTTCTGCGACGAGGTGAACGCTCTGGTAGCGGACCACCTTGTTTTTGGCGAGGAAGCCCTGGATGATCCATTCGAGAATGGCGGATACGAATACAGAGGCGAGGGTGTCCTCGTCTTCGATACTTCCAGACGAAATTGAATTCGTGGGGACGTCGGCCTGTCGCTTGGCCTTTTCCTCTTGCACTAAACAAGCACTCTTAGAGCAGAGTTTCCCAGACACGAATATCGCGCACCTTTCTCGTTGACGAAGCGGACATAGTGGGCCACGAACTTAATAATTCGATCCACAGTTGGCGGGCCCTTCTTCACGACGATGACGCGGCTGACCATATCCAGGAAGGCAGCAATAAACGCGGCTTGCGCTGCTCTCTTCTTGCCGCCGGCCTTGACATGCAACTTGTACAGTGCGACACAGTTCTTGCGGTGGTTCGCGAGAGACGTCTGCGCCTGGTCGAAGATGGCCGCCAGGGATTCATGCAGCGACTCTGGCGTCGATTCCGCCCGGGGCGCCATGGTGGATGGTTGATTGAGGTCTATTTGGGTCTATGGACGCGTTGTTTGCGCGGCAAGCGTGCGCAAATAGAGGGTGGTCCGTGCGCGCCTGGTTCACATAAAAGCGTCGTCTCGCCGCCATTGCAACTCATACTTACCTTGATGGCATAGGCCCCTTCATCTACCTGGGTCTGTGGGCCGTGGGATCACTCCATAGCACGGCGACCCTGTCCATACAGAGTGCGCCTGCGGCTTGTATGGGCTTAGGCTCATGCACCGTCCTAATATTTTCCAGTCCTACCACGGCCACTCGGCTGGGTAGGCCCTTTTTTTTCGACTCTCCGCTGTCCTAACCCTAACCTTAATTACATCAATATTACTCGCTTTGGTCGCGCTTTTCTACGAAATTTGTTTAGTCTTTGAGTTGAATTCCAACATGTACTGTTTTTTTTTGTTTTGTTGAGGGCTCAGTGCATAATGAAATTCCAGAAACTCACGGGCAGTAACTACTAACGATAAGGACCTTAGCGTTGACGAAAAGAAATCCATATTGCACAAGTTTAATTTTCTTTCTGCACATTATTGATCTGCATCCATTCACTGGCCCTAAAATTATTTCGACCAGATGGTTCTCTTTGATCACTGGAAGTATATTTCTGAGCGTGGCATGTGTTAGTCAGCAGTGATTTGACCGGACTCGAACTCGAAGTAGGTGTTTGCTATTGCGGGACGGTGTAAAATTTAAGCAGCGGAGAGCTCAACCCCCCGCCTGCGATATGTATTTTTGTGTCAAGTACAACAGCCCCAGTAGTGTCCACTCTTCGCCATCAAATTATCCAAGTACAGAAGTCTGCGTGTTCAATGTGGAGAGATAATGGTTGAACAAGGACGTTTATATGACTGAGGACTGTTCCGGGACGGATTCGGGAGCGGCATCAAAACTGAAGGTGCGCCGTGTGGGACGCTGTTGATGGAATAAGGAGAGCGTGACACATGATATCAGGGATTTTCAACGTTAACCAGTGATTGGAGAAGATATGACCAGATAATCGCACGGAATGGGCGATTTCGGGACGCTGCTTACAACGATTGATACAACTTCTGCGCTAAAGTCCTAGCCGTGCGATCCCATCATTGAACCCTACTTCATATTCCGAATATCGCTGCACGCGTCTCTTGCGCAACACTATAAATAGCGGGCCTGCCTCGCAGTGAATACATTATCCCACAACACTCCTTCATCTGCACTACAACGCTGATATTCATCCTAAAAATATAGTTCACCCTCGTTTTCGTTTCGCTCATCCTCACCTCTGTGTTCTCCGCCGTTGGAGCGGCCCCTGTTGCTGAAGAGCGACACGTCTTGTCGCCTGCCCGCGTGGCTAACACCCATATCGAAGAGAGGCACGTCTTGTCCCCACCTCGCGCCCTCAGCACGCCGGTTGCCCGAGTCGGCCCGTGGAGGATCTATGCCGCCAAAATTGCATCTGAACTTGTGGTCGTCAGTGGGTTGTTTCAGTATTATTCCTGGCCCTTGGTTTCTGACATTAATCCAGGACCTTCCACTCACTATTCAGTAATGGTCTCGGAGGAGATATCCCCGACCGAGATGCAAAGGCGATTGTGTAGTTCGGACAGATTTGATTGTACTGTGTTGCGAATTATCAGGGACACAACTTGATTTGTGTTTTATGGTCACCGTAGCATTGAGTTGGTCGAGGAAACATAATCAACAACATACGGTAGACAGAGAATTTACGGAGGCGCCAGATAATTCTAGTCTTGTTATTACGGCGGGGGTCTGATCGTAGTGCGCCGTTATTATGTAATTGCGGAGTTTGAATTCTGAGTCGCGGGATGAGCTTCATCCAGGACGTGTTATTTCATACGATTTTTGCATAGGCTAGGTTGTCTAATGTGTGTAAGAGGTTCTGTCTCTTCATAATGTCAAAATATGTCCTTGAATCTGCTGCACAGCGTCGTCGAGATTTTCATGTGATATTTTCGTCGCTCCTTCTCAAAAGCAACGAGAGATGCCTAAAAATCAAGGAAAAAATTCTGGAGGGCTCTAAGGGCCTATAAATGTGTGTTTAGAGGATCTCAGATTATTTGAAGCTCTATAAGGGAAAATACAATGGTGTCGAACATCTGAACAGTGAGATTCAAACTCCGCAATTACATAATAAGAGTGCACTGCGATCGGACCCCCGTGGTAATCAACAGACTTTAACACGCGAGGTACGAGCGTCGTATGTTAAAGCGTCTGTCTACGAGAGACTAAGATAATTCTGATTTCGTGTCCGCTCCCTGTCTCGACTCTGAAATACCACCTGCCGGAAAATAGGCACCAGCCGACATGTCTGCCATTGCAGAAAGCCAACCAGAAAGACTTTTCGGGCTGTCTTCGGAACATAGATATATGAGTATGAATGGCATGGATCGTCTAATGTGAACTCAATCAACCGCATCCAGTTCATTACATAACATCTCCTGCCTGAGAACGTCAGTATAGACTTGAACCTCTTGCGGGGTATGATCTCATTTCAATTTAGCGGAGGAAGAGGAGAAACTCCCAAAGTCGGCCAACACTGTAAAAATTTCCTCTGATAACAAACAATACAGTACTGTTTTCGTGAAACTCAGCAGACATCATCAGGTGATCATCCGTTACATCTTTCCTTTGCCCTTGCCGGTGCATGCGTCCGGTGTAGCCTTGCCTCCGTTCGTTTCTTCGGCTGTCTTCCATTTGATTTTCCAGACAGGTGATGTCCGTTCAAGATCAGCTGCTCGAAAATATTGATCAAGTGCAGGCCAAAGCACGGTTCTCCACCGGTTGTTTTCAGCATCCCAACCCCGCGCCAGAAATTCGTGGGGTGGAATGTCACGGATGGGAATGGAAGACCTTTGTTTGATAAACGCTGGAACCCTCCAAAATTTATTACCCGAAGTGCCTTGACTTTGAACTTCTGCAATCGAAAGAGATATAGTGCCCTGTTTAGGTTCTTTTTTCTTTGCTAGATCAATGTCTCGATGATCAGCGAATAATACAGAGGTGATGTAGGTGACGGACTTACTTTCTTGTACTGGCTTCAAAGTCAGGGTGTTCATCAGATCTACATCTTGTCGCTCATATATCAAGAGCTGTTCTTTTGTGCGAATGTTGTCAAGATAACTCTGGAATTACTATCAGCGACTGGGTACTGGGCCACCCTGAGGGTTTTTTGTTGCCCAAAACACAACATGTTGAGCTACCAGGTATTGTAGCACGCCAAAACGTAGTCTGGCATCATATGAGTGAGTTGTGGGCAGCAGCGCGGGATTTGGTCACGGATTGATGGCTCGGCGAATATTTTGCCGGGGCAAGTCCAAGATCGGAAAAAACGCGGTAGTGGGCCGATCGTGGGAACTTTTTCAATCGGCGACGCTCCTCGTCGCTTTGCTTTCCTCACACCACCATAAATGCTATAAAATAGTTCAAGGGATACAAAAGGCCTATAGGACATCCAAAACTACTCATTCATGGCCCTCAGCCCGGCTTGGTTCGCTTGAGTAGCGGTGACAGCAAGCTGCATGTGTTTCTCCCAAGGGAGATCTGTGATGTCCTCCTCGGTGTTGTCAGAGCGAGTCTGGGTCCTCCTCAGGAGCGGCGGTGACAAGTGTAGGCTCATCCTGAGGGTCAGGTTCATTCAAACGAAGTCTCACGCGGTGTGCATACCAAATTGTGTGGGGAGTGAGGTGAAAATTTGGCAGAAATGCGAGTGAAGATGAGGCCCGCAAGCCAGCTATATGCAACGACAGAGTGCCCAAGGCTCCTTAAATTGACATTGAGGGATGGAAAGCATCATATTGAAGTGGTAATCGACATGCAGAGATGGGTGAATCAACATGAATATCGGTCAACGATATGACGAAAAAACCGGCCGATAGCCTCCGATAGCGAGCACCGATACGGCGGCAAAAATGAGGTGCATATCCAAAGTGAGCAAGGATCAGCCGCAGAGGAGCTATATGAATGTACATGAATCGCCCGCTCGAGGACCGGGTTCGTCGAACTCCCAAGTGGCGGATATGTGTAAATGGTGGTTTTCCACTGTGCGCTACAATGAGGGAAGAATAAAATCGATAAAATCATATTGACACCATCAAAGGAATTCATTAACCATGCTCACTGCACAACCATAGCACCACGATGGAATCCAATACAGCGGTGGCGAGTGCATGGCCTCGGAGATGAATTTTGGTATCTTGCACGAATCTTCAGCATGATAGCAGGACGGATAGAGCATCCAGTGGGTTGGACAAGGTTCCGGGGCGTAGCCAGGTATCCGCCCAGCAGAACGAGCCCCGGACGTCGTGGAAGGATGATGAGGTCGTGGAGAACGAGGCGGTTTCTCACAAGCGATGCCATGCCAAAAATAAGCAAACACGTGTTCGGCACCCCGCCGGCAAAACCGGCACGGCATCACGTCAACTCCATCAACCAGCGTCGAACTTTGTTTTTAGGGGCGCCTCTACATGTCTTCCAACATGCAAACAAGCTTGGACAAGAAATATGTATCCATACCCATCTAGAGGCGAAGTGGCCCACTACCTAGTGTGGCCCACTAGGCAGTCGCAGATAGTAAAGGTCAATATGTCGTGGTTCCAGATAAATATACAAGACTCGGACTGACGCTCATAAACACTACACCGCCAACTGGCCGGAATCCGCCGATCAGGTGGCCGTGCCATTGTTTGGCCACGAATCTTGACAGCCGGCAGCCACCTTCCTCCACCTGGCCACCACCCGGAATGCAAACCTGGTGAATCAGCTGGCCGCCATACTTCGGTCAGCCAATCACCAGCCGATGAGATTTCCTGGAGGCCTTCTGGGTGTCCATCCGACACGTAGCTTCTCGCCAGGTGGCAATCGTCACCTCTCGACTCGCGCGGGCATCGACCACGTTCAAAGACTGAAATCCCTATATGTTTCTACATATCAATATATCGTTCTATTCAAAGTCTCTACGGTCCACTTCCTTCGGAGAAAACTCTGGATTTGTCTGGTCATCGACAAGTCGGCCAACACAGTGCAATGTGTCGATTGAGCTCAAGCTGAGTCGAGCGTCATCTGTCAGCACCTGTACATCGTTCCAGCGCCCCTCCATCATTAACCGAGCAAGCAGAGGTACAGTTTGTGTCAGACGAGTCAGCATCGCGAAGGCCTCCACCTCAACAGCGTTGCATAGACGATTGGGATCGCGCTCCCCAGAAACGGCAGTTTCTCCACACGCTGCTATAAAATCCTCCGAGTGACTCCGTTCAGCATATGTGAGCGGATCACCCAAATGCTTTTCGACGAGAGATTCCTTGGCGTACGCACACTCTGCATCTGTTCCCCACCGCTTTAGGATTGGAAGATCCATGGCACTAGGTCGGAAATTGGCGTAAGACTCGTCTTCGTGCAAAAGACGATCCGCCGGTGTCATGAATTTGTAACCGGGAGGTACGATAAATGTGTTGCTCGCATCATCGGGTTTGCTCTCGGTATGGACTTCTTGCTCGTTGATGAGATCCACTGGCTGACTGAACCCATAGCATTCAGGAGAATATTCACTGCCGTCGCTGCAATCCATGTCGAACGGTTCTGAGATTACATGTGAGTGAGCCGGCAAGACACGAGTATTGTGCACTCACGCTCGGGAATGTAGCCTGTTGTCTGGGATTCAGAGAACCCATAGTACTGGGAATCCGTGGTCTGTGAGTCAAAATAGCCCCCTGGCTCTAGTAAGACTGCCCTAATGTACGTTGCACAACAGGATAAGGCCGAGCAATGGGTGATAGTTTATATTTGAAGGACGTACACAGTGCTCCTGGACTTCTCAGCCGATGGCCTGGGTGTGTGTTCGTACTTCATAGTATAGTGTGAGGCTGATAGAGCTGTGTGTGGTGGTAGTGATGTCGAACGAGCGAATGCCACCCATTTTACACAGCCACTTTATGGTATTAATTCAAAGAAGCGCGAAACCAATTTCCTATATTCAACGAAATATTCTAAGACTGTTATTCTGAATCCTCTGGCTGCTCGTTGAGTTGCCTACCCCTTTCTGTGAGCCTGCGCACTCAGCCTGATGTCCTTGGAGCCCCAATTTGGACAAGCTCTGAGTCAACTCTGCCGTCGTACTCCGAGTCCGAATCCGAATCACTGTCGAGGATTGCTAGGTTCTTCCCCCTGCGCTGTTTCTTTCGAGGGCGTTCCTCATCTTCTGTATTATCCGAATCTTCAAGCTCGGGGTCGCTGTCCACGTCTTTCGGATCAGCCACATCCTTGGGATCTTGAGATTGAAGCTCGCCCTGCTTCTTCTTCTTGGCGGCCGCTCTTTTCTCCGCAGCTCGTTTCCGCTTCCCGTTCTTGATCTCCCAAAGATTGACAGCCAATTCATAGTGTTTGGCTTTTCGGTCCGCAAACAGGGGAATAGGTGCAGTGAGTGTGCGGGGAAGCACCTCTCGTAGGAGGTGGGCATTGTGAAATGCATGTGTGTTGACAATGTACCGCTCCGTGGGTTTGTGGACAATAAACTTCTCTGTTAAACCCGAGTCGACCCGCTCTTGCATGCGAGGTTTCTCGCCGCTGGCCTCACACTCAGCGAGTTGGCAATCGTGCTGAGTATTGTACAGGAACTTGATGTCCTATAATACAGGTCTGAGCCCCACGAAGAACACAATTACAGAATGGATAACTCACAACTGTACGAACGATAAGGAAACTTGTTTCCGATTGCCGGCGGGCGAGGGTGGGCATGCCAAATATTTCATGGCGTCCATCTGCAATCTGGAAGACATCCAGGACAATAACGGCAGAACCTTTGCCGTTTTCCAAGATGTTGTCGATTCTGCCGGTGATGATATTATCCTTGGAAAAGTAAAAGTGAGTATATACATCCATGCAACGCAAGAACTCTTACTGCTATCGGTGATTTAACAAAGACCCAAGAGCCCTTTTTGCATTCATCCAGCGATGCTGCAATGACCTGCCGGCAAGGAAACCAGGACGATTCCATATCATAATCGCCAGCATTCAGAGCCAGTGACGCATGAGTGGAACTCAATTTCACTGCGGAACGGATTGGTTTGGGAGCTCCTTTCTGCCGCTTTGGCAAAGAGACAAGCTTTACAGACCCTGGAACGAAAATAACATTAATTTGAGAGCGTGTTGAGATTTTTGAATGGACACACCTGCTATTGGCGGGTTGTGAACGGTCCATCCGACGAGCCTCTGAAGCACAGGCCGTGTCTCTAGAAATGCCCGGACTCCTGGGCCAGCACGCACCCATTCTCCTTCTGGTGTTGGCCACCAGCCACCGGTGAGCCGGTGTTTGAGGCCCTCTTGATCCGCCAGCTGAAGGGCTATATCTCTACTCGGTGCGAGGTGGTTGGAAAGAATTGAACAGAATCGGAAGACCGCGTTGAAACATTCAAAGATTTCGGTGGCCACGCCAACGAGAGGCCCGAACGCGATGATATCACCTTCTGCATGAGAAAGGAGATGAAGTTTGATTTTGGATAGAATTTTGGTGGGGTCGACAACGGCAAAGGCATCCATAACATTTGCTGCTGCAGTTCAAACATCTTTCTGTAGGGAATGAGAATTAAGCATGCAAACAAGCGAAAGGGCACTTGCAAGATATTCGTCCAGATTACGAATTTCAGGCACCCAGATCAGTGCTGCTAACTCTCCGACGGCTCACCAAGTCGCAAACTGTTCTGGTGTAACAATTCCGTGGACATGGAAGACATTAACTTGAGCGAGGGTCTTGAATTGACGTCCAATAAGCGAATTGGCATACTGCATAATATAATTTGCTCGGATTGCATGAATCGACAAACCATCGGTATTCGTCGACTGGAGCCGAAGTGAATAGGTCTGCTTTTGAGCCGGGGTCCAGCTGGTATGCGATGAATGCCAGATATATTTGACAACTCCCAGCAAGATTGTGTGAAGAATTTCAACTGGTGTGTCTTTCGTTGGATCGAACCCTGTAATTGAAATCAGTTTCAACGACGAAGAGTAACATTGCGTGCGACCTTTCATTGTTAGAAACCCACTATATATTTTTTCTTCGTTATCCAGCGTCCATTGGATTAATTCCTTCTGAATGTCGGTCGTGCTTCGTGCAGGTGTCTCTTGCTTTTTCTGCTTAAACTGTTCAAGGAGATGATCGATCCAATGCTGCGTGTACGTGTCTTTGATACCGGTATCTTTCTGGGTATTTTTGATTGGTTGGGCTACACCCGAACACGCCAACTTGACCTGCTTCTTCAGTTCGGTTAAAATTTTGTCCTTGGACCGAGGTATCCCTGGCTGAACTGCAGTCAATGGCAAGCCTTGATATGTAGGTGACCCAGGACTCCGGCTTACCGCAAAAAGCGAATGAAAACATTCATTTGTCTCCTTGTCCTTGTCACTTCCACCAACCTCGCATTTCCGACAAAAGAAATTGCCTTTCGCGCCGATATGCCCAGAGATTTCACTCTGCATGGGATTATCGGATGGACCGGCATTCGTGTCGAGGCAAAGGCGTGCAGTTTCCTGGGTCTCTGCATCTCGTACTTGTATAGGCTCCTTGTGAGTTTGCCTAATGATTTCGTGTCAGCGCAGAGTATTGAAAAATTCGTCCAAACTCACTCTAACACCGATTTGAAAGCAGTGAACTGCTCCGTGATACTGGCGTTCGGAGATGTCGAAATAAAATGCACATGATATTCCTGTTGCAACAGGGCACGCGGGAGATTACAATTTGTCATGTAAGCATTCCAGTGCTTATTCCAAGATTTCGAACGATTTCCCGAGACATCGTCGCCGAAGTAGTCAATGAAATTGTGATAGAGAGGATCACCACCTGCTAAGGCTCGCTTCGGATTAGGCATGCGGTCAGGATAGCCACTTTCAAGAGTTTTCTCTGCGAAATTTCAAGGAACAAGACACCCATGAAGTTATATATGACTTACGGGACCACGGAGGGATACATTTCTCGTCTTCAAGGTCAAGAAAATTTGCAGTTAGGTCCGCAGAAGAAATCAAGATGGTGTGGTCGTCGATAACAGTTGCTACTCCCTGAACAAGACAAGAAGTTAGAAGATATGCAAGGAGGAATGGAACTGACATGCCGACACATCAATATCCACGGAGAACGCATCAGCGCAGATGCGGTTCCGAAACTTCAGCCAACGAATTGGGATCACAAATTTCCCTGAGTTAAGACGGGCTAATTCGTTCACATAAAAATGAGCATGAAGATTCCTCGCATCATACATGGGGCTTAGGCGATCGAGATCCATGTCCCTACGCCATTTCTGGGCATGCCATATCTCTCGGATGACGCCGTCTTCTGGGATTTCGGGATAAACATGGATGAACTTGCGAGTCTCGGGATTTGCCCAATCCTACCATCAGAGAAATGAGCCAGCTAACGAAACCTAGAGTTTCAATCACGTACTTTGGCAATGAGGGTCCTCGGGTCGTTCATGTGAAATATATTTCCTTTGGCAGTAGTGTACTGCGTTGTAGGAATACCGCATTGTTCACGTAGTTTTTTCTGCACCTTTCTCAAGTGGTCGAAAGATGGAACATCACGTGATCCAGATTCCTTCAGAATCCACAAGAACACCTTCATCAGTGAGTTTGAAATGCGCAGACGCGGCAGATTATCCAATGTGTCCAAAAGAAAAAGCTGTCGAGAACCCCGTCTGAGTCAGAATATCCTGGCGGACCGGTACAAGGGACTGACCATTTTCGAAGGGTAGGGCGACGATTCAGCGTTTTTATTCTCACAATTTGGGGAGTCAAAATCCAGGACATCGCCGCTGTCGGGATCATTCAGTGCTGTCACAGTGTCACGAGATCGTTCCTTGACTTCGAGACGATGACTCACCGGCATTTTGCATGATTTCTGCCAAGAACTCATCTTCATCGTCTTCCCGGACTACTGGTTCCGAATCCTCCCCAATGAAAAACCTGTATCATGTGCCATGATCCCCGCATTCCAGAGACTGTTGATCTCGCTGCACAAATCGTTGTATTGCTGGGTCGTTTTATCGACCCCCAGATCGAAACCCAGCCCATGTCCTTGATCCAGCTCTTCCCACAGCTCGGTCTCTGCATTACTTTGGAGGCGAGCAGGCGGTGTCTGATCTGGTATTGCTACATCCCTGAGAGCAGTGAATTGCAATTCGGCTTGGTGATGCTGGGCCAGGTCATTTTCGCGGTTTCGTTGGATTGCAGCTGCCCGAGTACGTGTTTCTTTATCGTGGTCTACTGCGTGCTCATGTTTCTTCGACCTCAGATGAGCGGCAAGGCTGCTCCATGCCCACCAAACTTGTTTTCCCGGGGCCGGTGAAAGTGCGTGGCAGAAAGTGCAGTGCACCTCCTTGTCCTGGCTCAGAATGAGGCCCTCTGGTACGACTCTTGCTTTTGCTACTGGTGCCATATTGATGGGAGAGTGGGGATCCTGGAGCAGAGTTCGACAATGAAATGTCAAATTTGCGGATTCAGTAATGCGGTGGCCTGTGGCCTCAGCTTATATATAAAGACACAGCTGTGTGTGTCTCTCTTGTTGCTCCTCCCTTCTTCCTTCATCTCTGAAAACCCCAGATACACATGCCGTCTTTTTCTGGCTCCGCCTTCCACGAATGGATGCAAACTGCTGCTGCCAACAGTCGCAGCACTTCGACGGCGCCTGAGCCACTCGCGTGCAAACGGCCTCGTGGAAACAGTGACGGGCAATCCCCAAGCCACAGCGACAACGAGCGGGACGACCCTCCCCTCGCGTTGAGTACGTCTGGGTCTGCCACTCGTAATGCCGCAATTGCAGTCAAGAACTACGCCAAGAAACAGAAACTTCGTGGAGATCAACTGACGCAGTTGGACACATTCCTCAATGTCAGTTCATTACTTCTCTTACGAACTTTGCTGAGATTTCACAGGATCTGCCTACCGTCAGGGAGGGCAAGCTCTTCACCCTTCTCCTCGGTTTACACAACGACGTGGGCACCATTGTCGTGGCCGCACCCCCATACACTGTCTCTCCGGAACTTAAAGTGCGTTGCCACTGAGCTTATCAGATTCTTGTATTCATGCCCGCATCTCCAGACCAACATTCAGACCTACGCTCACACCGTGCTCCTGTCACCCAAGCTTGCGCAGTACCGAGGGGACCTTGCTGTGCAGCACGTATGGGTACGTCTATCTTCATGGCCTGCCACCCACATTACATACAACTAACCATGGACGGCCAGAACATACTCAAGATACATCGATATGACATGCCACCGGGCATCGAAAATAATGCGGCAGATATGCACAAGGTCACGAAAGTTATTCAAGATGCCTTCACGCAGTGCCGATCCACTCTCAAAAAAAAGGTACGTATTTAACGACCCAATTCATGACGTTTTCTTATCACAGTTGCAGTTATTTGCAAGCGTTCGAGTTTCGCGCAACGACGAGGCCGGGAACAAGATCACCGTCGACTTGGACCCCCCTCAGCATCAAAACCTGTTTGCTCTCGCACAGGCACTCGTCGATGGGACAAAATGTCGGATTACAAATGCTCTGTGCGGTCGGATCGCTCTTATGGTACGCACATCTATTCCTGCTCAACGATACTGTTCTAACTTGTAACCTAAGAGGGACATTTACCTTCAGAACAGTGACGGCGGGTTCTGGATTGACCTCGACGTAGCCTTGGCCACCATGCGCGACGTTGCCGAGGGGGATGAGGAGAAGCGTGACAAGTACGTCTATTTATCTTATCTGTCTTGCTCGATTGCTAACTTGATTGCCCTTCAGTATGTTCGAAGATCTCATCGTCGCCGACAAGGAACTCCACGGCGCCGTCGAAATAATTTATCAAGCTAACAATGATGTCCAGCAAGAAGTCGACGATCTCATTGCCGCTGCATCTGCCGACATCGCAAGCACAACCCGGGCAAGTTCTAGTGCGCCACCCGATGATTCTGAAGCCACGAACGAGGGACAGGGGGAATCCGGCTGAGCGCTGGGGCGAGTAATTTATGATATCCATGCCACCCATTTAAATACAATTTCCTATGCCTTTTCTTTTCGGCCTGCTCAATGCTATCAAATATTCCACCGCTTCTGGTGCCGCGAGAACTGCTGGGAACTCGATAACTGGGATCCTTGAGAACCGACAAAATGCCATGAAAATTATAGCTGCATAGATACCATAAGGACGTGTGAGATTAAATCGGGCCACAATGTAGAAGAGGTGGCCGACTGATATACATCAAATAGGATGGTGGCAGGCATTGTGGAAAGATCACAAAGTGGTGGTGCGAACCCCGATACCTGCCCATTGTTCGGGCTGTCTGATGGATGCTCCCGCATGTGGACAATAGGTACACCTGGGCCACTATGGAGCGATACAATATGAAGTCTGGCGGCCACATTATTGACATATGGCGAAAATGTGGGCTGTCCATCCCTTCGATGTGTGATTTTCAGGTTGCTCCCACCTGGGGAAAATATGTCGGTGTACAATTCCTCGTATTCGTGCCTTGGACAGTGGGTCTGACACCCAAATTAGCACCTGGTTACGATTTATAAATGATATCCGAGGAAGCGGTGCTTTCGAGCCCTTTAGTTTGTAAATTTTTAATGTGACCACTACCGATAGAACGGAGTCGTGCTTACAGGTGGCTGAAGATTGATCCCCATTCCTACTTTGACTTCCAAGGGGTGTAACTCGTCACGCTCGGCATCCAATGCCATGTCTTGCGGTTGATATGCAATATTGTACGAGCTGTATGATCTGTTCTCTTCATCCCACTCATCTCCATTCTCATGGGCCACACGGCACCGTGGCATGCTCTGCATAAAATTACTTCAGACATGCACAAGCGGCATCAGTTGTCCTACTTACCTTGCTATCAGTGGCTTCCAATGTCGAACCGCGGTTGACATTGTATGAAAGGGCTGCCGTGGCTGTCGAATAACCCTCGGAGAACCCCACAGTAGCATTTATTCCCTTCTGTACCTGCTGCTGTCACCCCTGCTTGTAGACCCTTTCCGGAACGTTGAACCCCCGATCTAGACTGTACAATCTGGATTAGATATAAATACCGAGATGTAGAAAACAAGATTCACAATTCTCGTTCCATGATTGATTACTCGCGATGGGCTACAAATCCAATGTTCGCGTATGAGCGATCCACTTGAGTTTCTCGAGCTCGTGTTTCGATCTTGAAATCAACCAAGACAATAACCTCAGACTGGGTCAAAGGTTGATTTAAGTTTGCAAGGTCAATGGGTAAATCTGTTTCCCGGTTGATTTGGAACTAGATAAATTGATTAGAAAAAATACGCAATTGTGATTGGGCATGTCTCATACCTTGAATTTGTAACCAATACTGATAGCGTATGTATCATTGGTGTTCAGTTTCAGGCGAAGCTTGAGGCATGTTCTGTGCACTTCACTTGTCCAGTTGTTGTCCATTGCAGTCGCGCCTCCTCTGCCATCACCACCATCATCACCACCATCGCCATCCTGCTCCTTCCCTCCTTTGTTGGGTTGTCGATCATGTGGGAACTCATCTTCATCTGAACCCCCATTCTCATCATCTCCGCTTCCACCTTGAGCGCTTCCACCGCCACCGGAACCCCCTGCCACTGTTCCGTCCATGAGATCATCTCTGTAGCCCTCCCCCGCATTATTTCTCCCGAGTTGATTGCCTTGATGGGATATATTTCCCATATCTGAGTTGGTATGAGGTCTACAAGAATATATTGGGTAAAATCACAGTTGTTACACTGGGGTTAAATTGAACTACGCACGGTGTTCTGATGGGATTGTCACCAATGGGCCGAACTACAACCGGAAACCCTGACAATTCCGCGAGCGATTCTGCCGCGCTTGCCAGGAATGGATCATCAAAGACCCCAAATAAGGCCAAGGCGGGTTTTGTTGGGAAAAGCATGAAGGGGACAGGTCCACAGCAGCCACTCTCTTGGATGGACGTGAGGAGAGGATCCCCCCAATTATTTTCTATCCATGCTGCGGCTGCTACAGGTTCATGTACAGATATTAAGCAGCCTCCCATTCCAAGATTGGGTTGAAGGCGAACTATGTTGTCTGTGGACAGAGATGAGTCATCGGTTCTGTGTCATTTCATGTCAAACTTCGAAAATTCAGTGCACAAATTAACATACTGGGGGGAACCATCGGCTGGTGAATAGATGGCGAAAGTTGCAGCCTCGGTGAATGGAGAGTTATTATTGGTGTGGGACCCGAGGAGGCTTCCATCAGCCGCCAGCGGCATGACCGGAGCGACACCGGCCCCAGGGACCGGGGCAAACTGGTCAAACGACAGCGCCGCGAGCGTAGGAGGCGGAAAGAGCGAATGCGATGTCCCTGGCGACGTATGGCTAGAGGGCGTCGAATCGCTGTCCACCGGCTGCCCCTGCTGCTGCTGCTGCGCGTCGCCAAACACGTGCTGCGCCGCGACGTACGCGTCCAGCCGCTCGACCAGCCCCGCCGGGAGCGTCCACCGTTTTCGAGAAACTGCATGAAAAAGCACGAGGCAGCGTTGTCCTCGGACGGTTCAAGGAGGATGCCGGCCTCGGTGGCGAACCGGAGGGCTTGGACGCGCAAGGCATGGTAGATCGGAGCCCACCGTATACCGTAGGATCGCAGATCCGCACCCCGGGCGAAAACAGAGCGGTCTGTGAAGGATGCGGGGTGTGGCCTGCGTCGTCGAACGAGATAGAGGCGGAGAGTGCACTGGTGATTGATCAGACTTGGGAGAGTCGCGAAGCAGCGACGTACACGACGCAGTGGGCTAGCACCCTCTGCTGCGGTGGTAGTAGATAAATTTGCCACAAAAGTGCGGCAAGCACATTTCGGAGTCCGCTGCCACGGAATATGGGATGGTTGCATTGCGGCAGGTGCGTGAAGCCTGCGGGTGTCAGGCGTTACTTGTCTATACAGGGGAGGGCGCACATTCAAACAGATGGTGAACCAGCTCAGGCGAAAGCTTGAGGAATCGAGTCGGGTCATGGGAATGCAAGGAAACGACCGGAGAAGTGGGGCTGGCATTTGGATGGGAGGTCGACGGTCGTGGTTCTGGTTCCTCCGAAGCTGAAGACAGGGGGGTGGTCGGCGAAACCACTGGCATGCCCAAATGTGCTTTGGGAGGGCGCCCCCTCGTGACAGGGGTGGTCGTGCATCTTGAAAAGTTGGTCAAGGAAAAGAGCTTGAAGTCGCACTCACTTTGTTCCCTTCTCGACACAGCGAGGACAAGCAGTCCCATCCGTTGTTGGCTGGCAAAGTACGCGACGTGCTTTGCAAGAATCGCAAGCAGGCGGTTTCTTCCTCTTATTGAATTTCTTCTGGGGTGGGTTCGCACTGCGAGTCACAGCCTGAGGCATCATGCGGGAGGTGGATTCGGGAAGGCAAAGATATACGTAGACATGAAAGTCGTTGGAGGCTGTTCGGAGGCGGCGATCGCAGCCAAGTCGCAGCACTTTAGAATTAGCGATAGTAGAGACGGTCACAGCCCTCTCGAGCTGCGGACGGCCAAATCAAGAGGTGAGTGATTGTAAAGTCCACGACATACCTCGGTTTGTCGCCAGCACCTGTCAAGGGGGGGGAGGGTATGTAAGCAGCCGATATGGCAATTTCGATCATCTGGAGTTGATTCATGTCTGCTTTGGGTTTTCGACCGAGATTATGTTAGTTCTATGACAACACCTTCACCCGCCGAAAGTCTTGCCGAAGTTCGCCGAAATGTGTTGTAAAACCTATTGCACTACACACAGAGCGAAATAAATTATTTCATGTACATAGAACGGTATATAATTTATGTAAATGGGGGGTAGGAGAAATTTCAAGAGTATTTGAGGACGTCTTTGAGCCGAAATAAAAAAGTCCAGGATCTAGACCGATGAAAGTCGGTCGGTGATCTCGGACTTCCCGATTTGGGGGGGTTGTCAGAGAGGTCTGTGTTATGATCGAGATGATCGCTCACCTCTTGGGCACTGCCGCGACGTAATAGCCGATTAGTAATCACTCTAGTCGTTGTTCACAAGAGCGAAATCTTTTCAACGGCAATCCACTCCCTCGGAATATGCGCCAGGAATAATGGTTAGTGTAAGAAGCTAACCAGTATGCATTACTATTATTTTCGCCATTTATTGAGTAGCTTTTTGAGGCTGTGTATGACTATATTAGTTCCGGACTTCCATCTATTCCGCAGTGCTTTCAAGTCCGAGTCGGGACTGACCAAATACGTGCGAGGTGTGTTTTTCCTTTCTTTCTTTTTCGTCTTACTCTGGCACAAGGGGATGTAGAAGTGCTGACCGTTTGAGTCGGCGGCGCTCGGAATGAATTCCTGGGCGATCACGATCGTGCAATTTCATATATATATATTGATCTCTTCCGAGAATTACCTTGATGCCCATATTTGACACCCGCACTATGGGCTCAAGATTGTGCACCGCGAAAAATAGTTACCTCGGGTGGGCACATTTTTAGCATCTCCGTTGCTGCGACAATTAAGGCTCCAACCATTTAGTTTACATTTACGGTCGAGCGTAAATTAAACGGAAATGGTTCGAAAACTGTTTAAAACTATCTATATAAGAATTCACAACGGTTTGTCTCTGACCACACAACCTGATTGGCTCCTGGGTACCTTTGTCTCGGGACAAGAGCCCCGAATGATGTCACTCGCTCCATGTTCCACCTAAATGTCGCCTCCTTCACCCAAATGTTAAGATGTCGAAATCCTATATTTATAGCATTACCGCTTCGGACCCTGCAGCCAAACATGGTCACTGCCACTTCATATCACTCCCCATTGCTCAGCGCCCGAGTATATCTATACAAAGGTTTGTGAGCGACCACACAACCTGATTGGCTGCTGGCCCTCTTTGTCTCTGGACAAACCCATGCCGAGCTCCGAATTATGCCACTTGCTCCACTGCTCCACCCAAATACTCGATCCTCTACCCGAATGTTGGGTTTCTATTTATAAACTGTCAAGATCACCAAAAACTCTACGGGTCGTGCTAAGAATTCAGGAAAGGGATCTGAGCTTTGAGAAAATGTGTTCCAGGAATAAACACTGGAAGAATGAGGGTTTGGCAGGTGGAGTTATCGGCCCAATGCAGACAAGTTGAATGACAGCCTTTTCTCCTTTTCCTTCAAACTGGATGGCTCCACCAATGGAATTTAAGCCAACTTTGGCCATGGTGTAACTTTGACAAGTGAATTCTGGATAAAGTATAAGCTGAATTGAGATGAAGGCAAGATTAAGGCATAATTTTGCAACCACCATATAATGTTGGCATCTGAATTACTCACCTATGCGAACTGAACCAACTGGGCAGAGATGAGCAGAAGTGCTGTAAAATAAACTGCACTTTGTGATGAGCCTGGTAGCTAAGTAAGATGAGGGGGGGAATATACGAACCCACTGAGACTTTAAGGACCTAAAATGAGGGAGCAATGGAGGCCCCCACCCTGGATATTGACATGCGAATTGAGAATTGTACATGTGGACTTTTGGCATTTGCTCTTCCAAGTAGAAATTAGAATGTTGGGTTTATATTTATAAATTGCGAAGATCTGGTATCTGCCGTTCGTATCGAACAAAGGCAGCCTACACTTTTTAAAAATGGGCCCCAGGAATGAGGACATTGGATCGATGGATGGTGATACAAAGGGATTTTTTTGAGGGCAAGATAAAATGATCTCTGGCAAGTTTGGGGTGAAATTATCAGTCAGATAAAGGCTACCGGAAGGATGAGGGTTTGTGTTGTATTTTTTGTGGAGCAAGTTGCTTGCAAGAAGAGTTCCAGGTGGAGTTATCGGCTTGAAGAAGGTAATTTTTAAGAAAGCCAGGGTCAATTCTGAATACAATTTTTAGGAGCTATCAGCCGACTTGGGATGAAGGAAATATGAATGCAGAATTTAGCACCCCAGAATCAGAACAAATGTATCGGGCTTGCCGGTTGAAATTTGATGAATCTACGGTACTTGAAAATTTTGGAAAAATGTTGTGAAATTGTAATGAGCCTGGCAAGTAGGATGAAAGCAAAATCAAAGGCAAGATATTGCTATGAGCACACTGTGAGACCTGAAGATAAAAGAAGGCAATATGAGCTCCCCAAGCTTTAATTATTGCTTCACTTTCCCTTGGGCAGGTTGTTTATATTGAGGGAACAACGAGGACCTTTTTTTAGTTGCCTGATTGCAATTCCAATTGCAGAGAGCCACAATAAAACTGCGCATCAGGCCGCGAGGAATCAACCGAAGGTTGATGATGAGCGGCATCTTAATCTACAACATTCCAAGAAATCAATCTTGTAAGATCAGTTGGTATCATTGTAGCCATCTAAATAGATTAGCACCGTAGCGTAGCACGGGAAAACTGCTAGTTTTAAACCATTTATAAACAGTATTTTAACGGTATTTCAGGGGGCTATCTCAGATACAAAGGCCCTCTGGGCACCCCCTGGTACCTTGTCCCGGACCTAGTGTCAGATGTTAGATATTTCTCAGGATAAGATGTTAGACAAATAAATAATACACGGCTCAACGTTCACTCGGTTGACGCGTACGTGTCGACCAGCTCACATTGAGCCTTACTGAAATCGGACAGATGATGGTGGTCACCTACAGTCTATTCATCTCCAACATATACCGGCTCACATTGAGCCTGGTGGTACTGTACAATATATTATACTAATTTCATGAATTATTAGGGTATACAGTGATTTTTCAGTTCACAGCTTGCACAAAGCAGAGCATGAAAAGTTGAAAGCATTAGGGAGAGAGAGCTATGGGTTTAAGAGAATTTAGTGTTAGATGCAATGTCATGCACATCCCAATAAGTTGAATTAACGAGTGTTGCAGTGAATTTTGTATTGATTTATATTAATTTATGCCGAAAGAGGCTGAAGGATACTATTATTTTTTGAGATATTTATCGTTCGGATATCGGACCGGCGCGATGGTGAAAAGTACATTATCGATTTGAGACCTGGTTCCTAAGTCGATACCAGGAATATCTTTTTTAAATAGAATCATGGTCCGGAATGGACTTCTAAGCATCATTCCAATTGTTGCAGGACTGCAGGTGTAAGATTAAATGGCAGGATGAGGGCAGATGGTGGGCGTTCTGCAAGATGGCGGGCATCCCGCAGGATGGCGACGCCCACTATCAGTCATGTGCGTAATTGCCGAATTGGGAAGCAGTTGCCGTCTCACCCAACCTCCACCCCGAAACTCGGCCATTGGGAGTGGGGATCTCCTTTTCATCCCATATCCTCATATTACGGGTCATATGTGTGGCCAGAACCCCACCATACAACCCATCCCAGGTCGCTGAAAATTTGAACCATTTAAACTGTTTATTTACCATCTGTTTACTGTTTACAGGGGTCCGTAAACTAAACGAAAATATAAACGGTTTTTACTGTTTAAAAACAGTTATAAACGGAAATGGTTGGAGCCTTAGCAACAATCACGATGCACAAAATTCCTGGTGCATGACTTAAACCTCATCGTTGCCAACTCACTACGAACGGTGAACGGTCTCGAACACAACACATAGGGGTAAGTGAGTTGGTGAATGTCGGAGCCAAGTCGACCCAGTCTGAGCACATGCTAATTCGGCCAGGCTGTACTCACAATCTGTTTATGCGGTGACATTGATGTTAAACAAAGTGGGGGAGGAGAATGTCGTGAAACTCGGCAGATCTGTTCAATTCAACAGTCACACATCACAGGGGGGGTTGTCGAATATGAACTTTGGTTCGTTGTCACGCATCACAGCGGGGGTTGTCGAATTGGTCGGACGGTTCAGAAAATCGTACAAAATGTGCTTCGAGGGCCAAAAATCCCCAATATTGGCCACCTTTATTGTTCTGTCTCAATTTCTAGCTGCATACCAGGCAAATATCAGGCTAAACTCAATAAAGTCACTGGGCAAAACAATTAATTTAAACATGAATCTGCCTGGCTCTCCATGCTTCTGGAAAAAACCCTCAGTTGACTGTATGATGTCCTGCATCCTTTTGGGATGGTGTCAAAATTTTGGGGATGTCACGGTCCAACCTGGGCCGTGTCGAATTGTCGAATATGTTCCAAGTGTCACGCGTCACACCCCCTGTCGAACTGAACGAAAAAAAAAAGAAAAGAAAGAAGTATACTGTGTCCTTCATGGGCAACTCAGATGAAATTGATTTTTTTTTTCAGCCTGTCGCTTGGCCTTTTCGTCTTGTGCTGCCAACTCCAGATAATCGAAACGAGTTAAAACACTCTGCGCTATTCAACACACAACCCCATCAACCCATATCACGCCATGCCTCTGAATCGCCATCCACCTTCCTTAATTCCAATAATCAAAATCACAAGCCCCAGTATCGGGATCGATAACAAACTCGAACGACTCTATGACAAACTGCCCGCCCTGTCAATTAATTTATCAGCATTCACGAAGAAGAAATCGCCGCCAGACGATAAATATTCCCGCATGCAAGAAAGATAGTGACTCCAGCACGTACCTGCAAGGAAGATGTACCATCGGACATGCCTGCGAAATCGTCGCGAGCCCGTTGCCACAATTAACCACGCTGCGGACGCTCCCCCCAGAGAACGTGGCGATGCGGGATTGTCAGTTGTCTCTCTGTCAGCCCCGTGGAAGGTCTACGCACAGCGGAGTCCCTGCGTAGGGCCGTTGAAGCAGCGCGAGATGATGTCGCCCATGTTGACCTGGGCGAATCCGTGAGATACGCTGTACACTCGTATTTATTATACTTATACCGAGGTGTTTTCGATGGACTGGCAGAACGCGGACGAAAAGTTCGGGCATTCGAACGCCGCGCCGCTATCGAAGCAGCTGAACTGGACCTGGCCGAAGGAGGGTGCCGCGAAGACGAGGGACACGAGACTGAGCAGCTGCGGAGGGGTTTAATTAATAACTCGTTCGAGCGAAGCGCGAGAGGACTGGAGTGCTCACCGCGCGCGTGGTAAAACATTGTATTATCGTTATTGACGATTGGTAGAGCTTCTCCTGGGTCGAAAGTCGTCAACCGAAGACTTGCGGAACCGCAATCGTTTTATTGTACTCAGTGTAAGGGGCAGCAGGGGCAGATACCCTCCACCGCTGTTCAAGTTTAATTCAGTCGCAGATTTATAACACACCAGGAACCTCAGGGTCAGTCAGTACATAGACTTTATCAAGACGCGAGGATGACGGACTCACATGCACGAATTCTGCTCGCGCGTATGTGCGCAGAAGCTTGACTAAGATCGTGTATACAGGGTCCTAGGCTAGCAATGGACAGATGGAGTGGTTGACTGTCGGTCGAGGTAATATATTCGAGCTTGAGGATGCGACGACAATGACGGAGGGACAGGAACCAGCCTGCAGAAGCCGGTATGATAGACGGATGTATCACCGGACCCTCGCAGAGGCGTAGATGAAAATTCAGACGATGGCGTTGAGCCGGCTGAGAGCCCCCATTTTGTGGTGGTGCTGAAAAAGTCGGATGGTAGGTGTGCTTCTTGGATCACCAAAGTCGAGAGCCCCAATTTTTTGTTCTCGATGTCGATGTGAGGAGGCGAATAGAGAGCAATGACTCCGGGTGAAAGAAGACGGCTAGAACCAGGAGATGAATCTCAGGGCAGAATGATTGGGATGGGGAGTGCACAAGAACAGACAGGACCGCACAATTCGGATATTGTGGAAAGACCATTATATTCCGCAGAGTGGCCGCTCGCTGACGAGCCGTCCAGAGTCAACGCATCGGAGAGATGGAGAGTCTGAGCGACGCTGGGTCCGAATATGAGGATGTAAATCAAGGCAGCCGCTGCTTCATTGATATAAGTGACACAGCAAAGTAAGCCCAAAAGTAACACATTGCTTACGTCCGAGTCCGAGTCGCGAGGAGTAAAATAATCATGTATTGGGGGGCCGGGGGGGCGGGGGGGGGGGGGGCTCCTAGTCAAATCCGGTCTGCATCCATCAGTGAATGCTCGCAACAGTAGCAGAAAGCTTTAATTACTCGTCAGTAATCTCCCGCTCTCGACGGCTGAAGCTCTATTCATCTGATACCTCATCAACAGCCACCAGCACTCCAAGTTTAGATATGGCTGTTGTGGCGCCGTTGTGGCGGAGGCGTCCTGTTTGTGTGTGTGTGAAGAACCCGAATCTGCCTTTGGCGTCTCCGAGTCGTGATAAATGAACTGGATGCCATCCTCCGTCCACCGTTCGGTGTCGCCGTTGTGGCGAAGACCAGACTTCGAATAAGCCCTGCTTGTGTGTGTGCGAATCTCCCCTGAGTCATATGATAAATGATCGGGATGCCATCGTTGCGCTTAACTCGGGATCTGAATAGGTTCCCAAGGAGCCAGAAGTAGCGGACGACGATAGAATGGTCTCGGTGAATTGGTGATAGTCGCGAACCGGATTTAATCACTGTCAGTGGCGGAAAATAGAATTGCTTGAGAACAGCAGAAAACACCGCCATGTAAAATTGATGCGTGTCGAGGCTGTCGATAGTTGTGTAAATTACCAAAATAGTCCCGCGTGGGGCCATGTTCACGGCAGCGAGTGCCGACCGCAGTTCCATGTGCTGCGGTGCGTCATCCACGGGCAGGCAGCCAATTGCAAGGCGGGAAAAGATAGGCTCGTCTTCGTCTCCCAAGGTCCGTCTACCACTGAGATTCAGAGACGCTTCGTCGGTATCGCCGAGTTTAGCCATCCAATCGTGAGTCTGAGAAGGGCGGAAGGAGATCTTCGTGGTCAGCATCCGTGGCGATACCCCACATCTTGGATGAGGGTATGGTGTCAAGTCGGAAGCAGTTCTCCCCTGAGTCGCGTTCCAGCTGGAAGTAATAAACAGTGTACAACAGGGATTGCGAAAGTGGCCACTGGCCATTGTTGTTCGGAAAGTCAAGTCTAATTAATAAATGATATATCCCAAACTACAAACAAAGTACAGTAATAATCGATACACATTTCTCATAAATCAAGTTAGAGCGGGGAAACCTTTTGCAAATCACCCCCGCGTTCGGGATCCTCAGTGCCCTCACGATTTGTATCTACCGACGAGAGTTCCCGACGTCGGCGGGTCAGTTCCAAAGGTCCTTGAGCCTGTGGCGCGAAACCGTTAGTAATTACCCTCGAAGTCGGATGTTTGAACTCACGGCATAGGCCTGCAGAAAGAAAATGTGAGCAGAGCCATTCCGTACTTAGATGAAGGACGTACGGAGAACGAGTTGAGCCGTGCAGTCTCGTTCGCGGGTGTCTGCTCGAATAACACATTCATAGTGTATTCAGAAGAGCCTTCTTCCTTCCAGGGCCGCGCATTCAGTCTGGTTTGCAGTTGGACTATTTAAATGACTGGTGTGAGTCGAATAGGACTTACGTGCTGAGCAAAGCATTGGTGTAGAGTTTTGAGAGCGGGAAATCCCAGATGAAGTTGCTGAGAATGGGGTTGAGCATCGCGTTTCCCATTAGTAAATGGCTTCGACCTACAGCGTTGTGCCCTGGAAATCTAACCTGAGTTCGTTTCAGGTGCGGGACAGAGTACATAGCTTACAGGAGAAAACAGAAAGACGAACAAATCCAATAGTGCTGCGATAGCCGTGATGGAGCCCGTCTGCACCGTTACTGTCCACGCCATTAGCGTTGGTCTGGGTTGAGTGTTAAAGAGGCTCACAACTAATGATCCTGTTAACGTATCGGTCGGTCGCGCTGACACCTGATTTGCGAGTATACTGCACATCGAATTAGTTGCATTGTAGATTGTTTAGTAGAGCTTAGAACTACCAAGGAATAAATGAGGGCCCCGCTGAGGATGACGTCGCACGCGGCGGTAGAGGAGAGCCAAGTGATAACGAATGGATGGAAGCTCGCGAAATCTGCGTACGCGGAGTGAAGGGTGACCATGATTGTGACGGAGAGCCCACCGCCTAGCATAGCGTAAGAAAATATCTTCAGAAAGGAAGTAGAGATCTCACCGAGGGAGATGAGGGATGAGAGTGCGATGAGAAATGGGAAGAAGTACGACTTGGTGAGCATTTTCACCCTCCAGGCTACGAAAAGCTGGACAGGCGTAGATATCGCGACCTGAGACATTCTTCTGGTCAGTGGTGAAGTGGGAGTTGAAGGAGACTGCGCACTGTGACTGCCGCATCTGTGATACAGCGATAGCCTCAGCGAAGGAACAGCGATGCTCCGGTTTGCTACACATACCTGGCCGCAGAACTGTGTGCGTATGTGAGACTAGTATCGAGAAAATCCAACGTAGGACTCACGTAGGGGCGAGATATCAAGGGCTTTGGCAGTTCCTAGGCTCGGGGATTAAAACTTTTCAGGAGGACAATGAACACCAGTACCATATCTGAAGATCAAGGGCTCGTAGATGAGTCCTATATCAAACACAACGTTGACGGTCTCGGCGATGAGGAGATAGAGTGCCTGAAAAGAAAATAATGAACCCGTCCTCGCAATCTCGCTGGCGGTCAAGTTCCGTACAAGGTAGCGGAACCATGTTCGGTCCCTTGGCAGGCGTCAATGATATTTCAACTACACGGGAACGAGCATACCGTTTGTATCGTTGGTAATACATCAACATCTGAACACGCGAGTGAGCCCCGGACGAACGAGGGCAAGATACACCAACCTGGACCAATAGAACCTGCCGGAGCATTAGTGCTGTGGAATGGAATGATAAATAGAGCCACGCACTCCATACAGTGTGGTGTTGAGGAGGACACCGATGAGCATTGGACCAAAACTGCAGCATGTTATTTTATTACTTCACGGTTACTAGTGGTGTCAAGACGCACAGGAGTTCAACATTCGGAGGGCCGGATGGGGGGGCGGATGGGTTCGTAGCCATTGCGCGAGTATGGGACAGAACAGAGAAAGGACGGAGAAGAATCACCAGCTGTAGATCCTGCAATGGTTTATAAGTTCGACATGAGAAAGTCTGTGCCCGAGCCGTAATTCGAAGTCCTCGAAAATCACGGATGTAGTTGTCAGCTGCCGCCGGGATCTGCGATCCTCCCGTCGTGTTCAACGATCTACACGGCGAGAGGATTCGAGAGGATGATGTGTTTGAAGCTGCAGAGACGAGGGGCGATACAGAAGCTGTTGAAGCCATTCACAGGCTGTCGTCGAATCAATCTACGGCACTATATATTTAGTATAATTCGATGGCGCAAATGTGGTCGCAATGAAGTGAAATGATGCCCCCAGGATATGGCGCAGAAAGAAGCGCGCATTCCGAGGACGCCGCAATACGTGAAAATGGATTCGCCGTAGAACTGGGGATCGCACCTTACTAATGTCGTATTTGTGCGGGCCTAAAACTGCCTGGTCTACGCTGGGAGGGGCAGGTTCCGAATTGCCCGATCTGCAGGCTTAATTAATCCGTGTATTGTGTACCGAACAAGTACCGAAAGAACCTCCCCTGTCCCCGTGATCCTTTGTGGCACTCTTGTAAGCGTCTCCAAGCAGTTATGTTTCGAACCTTCTGGCGGAATTATCTATAGGCAGCTGTAAACTAATATTGAACTAATCTGACTAGGCCGAGTCCCGACTCATTAGTACTTACATGCCAGAAGGATGTACAGTGGGAGAAACATGCTAATCTCTTGAATCCACAGCTTCTCAGGCTCAGGCTCCAGTTGAGAAGATCTTCGGCATGGCAGCTCGTCAGAATGGGAGCTGTTGGAATTATTGGGCTCACCGGTAGGACGCAGTGTGCGAGTTTGATGCAAGGCCGAGACCCACTTACCTAATCGTTCCACGACATTCTACCAGTTACTATCCGTTTGCCTCTGTACGACCATCATGTACTAGCAGGACAAACATATTCTTACCTCTTTGTTGCTGGATCGCTCTCTCCTGTGCTTGCCAATTCTTAGCCCGGCTGGGATTATTTTAACACAAAAGGATCACCCCGCATCCGTGGTAGACCAGTTCGAGTCCCAGCTGCCCGCATCTCTCAGCGTCTCCAGGAGTGCGTGATTCGGGTCCCGTCTCTCTGCGTTTCGCGTCCCCGCGTCCCCCTGCGTCATCTACCCCAGCGTTTTGCGTACAGCGGTGTAGTGCTCGGTTCGAGTCCGGCCTGCCTTTCAGCGGCCCACGTACCCAGCGATCATCCATGCGACCCTAAAGCACCCCGCGATACTCCCCGCCTCGGTCACTGCAGTCGCCGCGCACACCGAACCCCCCATCTTGCAATCCCTGCACCCGGCACGCACATTGCATCCCACGGTCCCTGCTGTTAGCGCACACCGTTATTTATTCGATTCTCATTCAATCTGCGATTGCCGTCTTGGCCGATATCACGCCATATGCTTTCCCCATTCCCCGAACCATTCACCTTGGCGATAACCACCACCCCACGGCATTATTTACCCGGATATTCGGAGTTCCCGCCAGAATTCTGTGAGTCAACTCGCACCTCGAGAAGGACGTCTCGGGATTTAGTGGAGTTTTGTCGACAGTTGGATGCGCCGCGTTGCGGAGTTCAACACAACTTTGATTGATTTTGGGATTCTATTCAGACTTCTTTCTGGGCGAGGGCGAGTGTTGGAATTATTGCATTCACCGGTAGGACGTGTGCGAGCAGTACGAAGCTCGCCATGGTCGATATAAGGCTGAGACCCACTTACCTATTCGTTCCACGACATTCTACCAGTGTACGTCTATCTGTTTGCCTCCGTACGACCATCATGTACGCGTAGGACAAAGATATTCTACCTCTTGCTGGTCTTTTCTCCTCTTGTGCTCGCCAATCTATAGCCTTGTTGGGATTATTCTAACAGGAGCAAGATGGCCGACGGTGAGAACGATTTTGACTGGCCGGGAAAAGCCGACGATGCGATCACTTTCCCGCCTGAGTAGACAATTGGAATTTCTGGTCGGTGGAACTCAGGTTTAGTACAGGTCATAATAACTCGCCGCTACATCATAATACGGCCTTCATCCCGTCATTCTCATAATATATTGATATCCGAGAATTGTTAAATGCAAGGAAGCGTCTATAAAGAAATGTCCTTTGCGTTTGCCACCAACTATGCAGGCCGTATCTCATCCGGAAAGGCGTCCCTCGGTATTCACTATGAACTGCCGCCACGATTTCGGTTTCCTGGCCAATATATCTTCGCTCGAGGGCGCCTTTTGGCCGTAGTCTGAACCACACTCCGTGAGCGGAAGCATAATGCGAATGCAAGGAAAAGTTGAGCACAACGTGCCGGGTAGTGGGAGACAATCGAACAGTTCTGTTTCATTTCAAACGGTGCCACACTATTTTAAGGCACTTGGTTACACCTCCGCTGCGCAGTGCGAAGTTCGATACGATGTCGCTCCATTGAAAGCACTCGCAGCGTCCCGATCAACCCAGATCTCTGCAATTCCCACCTACCGTGGATGACAGTCCGTATACGCATCCGCTGCGCGAAGTTCGATACGATGTCGCTCCATTGAAAGCACTCGCAGCGTCCCATGCCAACCCAGATCTCTGCAATTCCCACCTACCGGGAAGCCATCATATCGTCCGACCGGGCGCTCATGGTGTCTTAAATAGGGATTCAATTTCCTTCGAGGGGAGAATCAGACCTTTTTTTCCCTTCAGTCTTGGTTTTCAAGTCCGTAAATCCCCGCGAGCTGACGTGCTGCGAAGAACATTAATTCCAGATCGTCTACCCGGATTCGAGATCCATGTTCGGGCCATACTCCGACCGTTCCCGGAAGTTTTTCTCTGAACGGGTGCTTCAAGTCGTGGCACGACAAGAAACCTCTGGTTCTCACTCCCTCGAACACGCCCCACAGATTGAAAGATCCCAATTCTGTACCGAAGAATCCGGAGTGCCGCCTGGAAGAGTAGGATTGTGTCAGGTCTCTGATTCCGGGAGCAAAGTGGAGCTGAGATGGACAATTGTCATGGTGGCATCTCCAATCCCACTTCTATTCAGGATGGTCGGTCATACCTCGGCAGCAGTTAAGGCCCTGCAAGTGCAGGTCCTACTCTCTCCTCATGACGACCTCGGACAGACATTTCGTCCACTATAGCGTTACATTAGAAGGGGACAGGCACGCCATTGCATCTCGCGAAGCCTTTTAACCTGCTGTCGAGCGGCTGTATCGCATCCGAAGTTTCCAACATGATGATAGGCGCAGTCTTCGTTTTACGGTATCCGATGGTTGGGAGACGACCTGTGAGGCTCTCGCAGACACCACAGACAAGGGAGCTTTCGTTGGGTCGCTGTGACAATGAATAAAATTTAGATGTGAGTTTAAATTTGGGACACTATCTGCCACGGACGCGATTCACTTGGGCCTGTGCCTAGGATAATTTTGTGCTGGTTGTAAGCAATGAGCGGCCACCCCATCTCAGCCTTCATGTCCGTGCTAGCTTGTGGAAACATACATCCAGTTTAAAATCTCTCGCTAGTGGCATTGCCGTAATGTGCCTGTCGAACAGCATCTCTCTACCTCAGCGTTCTCATGTCTCGCTCAAAATTAAACATCGGAAACACGACAGCAATCGTGACAAGAATAATCATCCCTTGACTTCAGCGTTCTCATGTCTCGTTCAAAATTAAACATCGGAAACAGTATCCACGATGGCGATCGTACCGAATTTATTGCGAGACTTGACTCAAATGATACTTAAACGGACAGTTTTGGTCCTTGGACTAGTCGCCACCCCCACCGAGAATCATTCCGCGATATGGATCCTGTTTCAGCAATCCCACCTGCTTCAATGGCTCCACCCGGGTTCCAGATCGTACAATTGTCGGTGCCAGTTCCTCTATGTGTTGACTAACGGGGCTCATCGTATGTAGGTCCGGACCACTGGTAACTTTGTGAAATATTATGCTCTACCTACGTGATAACTGTCGCGCGTAGCTGCTCGCTACTCTTTTGGCTTGGGGGCTTTTCGGAGCTCTGTCCGTTCAACTGTGTAAGCCACCTTCTAAACAGACCACACAGCCCTACCAAAGTTCCTCAGATCTTTATTATGAGGCCTTCCCCAACGACAAATGGTCCACCAAGTCCGTAGTTTATAGCGTATACGCCATCGAGTTGGTGGAGATGATTTTGGCAACTAGCGACTGTTTCGCGAGGTTCGGATATGGTTTTGGCGATATTTCGGCGATCACAGATACACGTCTCGCCTGGCTGGATACTCCTATTATGAGTGGAATAGGTAATCCGGGTCCCATATTGAGTTGCTCAGCATTGACGTTGTCCCCGACCATAGTTTCATTCATTGGCCAATCATTTTATGCATACCGTCTTTACGTGTTATCAAAATCCTCCTTTGTCTCTGTGTTGATTGTGGTGGTAAGTGCACAGTAGCCTCTTCCCCATGCACCATCTTGTTGACAATGCAGGTGGCCCTAATCAGCAGTGTTGGTGCAATCTTGTGCGGCGTCTTTAGTTTAGAGGGTGGGTTACTTTCCCTTCTGTCACATATTCAGCTTGGCTTATTAGCTATCCAAAGCCGGCAATCTAGCACGCCTGAATACCCGAAAGGTTTCTTCAGCTGCTATAGTAGGTGTACTATACAGACAGGAAATCGATTCTGACCCTCATGCATCGATGCCACAGGTGTGGGGCAGCGCTTCAGCGTTATGCGACATCATCATTGCCGTCTGCATGACATGCTACGTGGGTCCCCCCCCCCCCGGGACCATGTACTTGTATCTAACCTCAGGTCAAGTTAACCAAAATTGTCACGGAATTCCGCCGGACGCGCGTCTTGGTTTCAAAATCCCTTGATTAACCAAGTTCACACAGCTTTGTTAGCGGTGATAAACATGATTATCTTCTTCGCTTTTCCTGACAAGGCCTACTACACGGTTCCGGAAGCCCTCATTCCCAGGCTTTATGCCAACTGTATCCTCGTGGTTCTGAATCCGCGTTTCAAAATTGTCGGCGGTCGCGAGACTTATGTGTCGTCCACGGTTTTCCTGTCGACGCCCAGTTACCTCCGCAACACCGAAACACATGCAGATGCTGCAAATAACACGCACTTGGTCACAATCAATCGGGAGGCTTTGTCGGATGGCGCTATCGAAATGAAGGGCATGGCGCCAGCTGTATCCTCATTTGGCTTGAGGATAAACAATGCTGATTCAGAGTGTTAAAGGTCTTCGACCTTGGTGCCTGTGTCTGATCCCGGTGGAAATTTCGATTTGTATTGGTTTGGCCTAGGGAGGCTCTCTTCGTCTGTGAACTGTAACAAATGCTACGAATGACTTCTTGAATCAGTTGTAAATAATATATGTAACACGAAAGTGATTCTTCTTCGGGCGTTATATCACATGTATCTACTGGCAGCTCGAGTGAGATCCAGTCATCCAAACTTCAATATTGCTATACTCAGAAGACTCGGACTTCGTTTAGTTCAACTTGAAGGAGTTGATTGAAATCATCAAACTAAATTTAAATCGGCGACAACTTCAGCGTCTAAGTTGTCTTCCGAGGAAGCCGAGATGGCCTGCAGGTCGGGCATAGCCCGAAGAGAACAACAGAAGGACCGGCAGACGATGATCAGCACAGAGGGCAGTCAAAGCGATATATATTTAATGTAATTAAGGTTAGGGTTAGGAGCGCGGAAGGTCGAAAAAAAAGGCCTACCCAGCCGAGTGGCCGTGGTAGGACTGGAAAATATTGAGCCAGTGCATGAGCCTAAGCTCATACAAGCCGCAGGTGCACTCTGTATGGACAGGGTCGCCGTGCCATGGAGTGTTCCCACGGCCCACAGAGTCCAGCTCATATTCGTCTCGCACATCATGATCTGCGTCTTCGGCCAAAAAAACGGCCGTAAAGGCCCGTCCCGTCTTACGGGACGGACGGGTTAGAGCCCTACCACAGACCCAGGGAGGTGAAGGGGCTTATGCCATCAAGGTAAGTATGAGTTGCAATGAAGACGCCTCGGTCCTTTTATAGCTCCGCCACGCGCACGGACCATGATCCGTAACCGAGGTCATTTGATCAATTCAACATGGCCCTCTGGGCACCCCTGGTACCTCTACAGCCGACCACTACCCGGTGGAAACCCCTACCTGTACCGAGACCGCGACCGAATCCCCTACCGCCCCTAAGACCGGTACCTCTATTTATAATCCATAGCACGAACCAAACCGCAGCGCAGACCACAGCCTCCATATTTACCCCCATAACGCACAAGCCAGACGCCGTAAATCTGGCAAGTGCCCTTTGTACGACATAAGCACGAGAACACCGGCGAATGGGATCAGAGTAGTTAGAAGAGTAATATAACAAAAGTGTAAGACAGCCGTAATCGAGGAAGTAATAGCAGACTAAGTTTATCAACTACCACACGAGATTCCGCCCGCACCCAATTGCTTCTGCGCACACAAGGGGATGAGATTTGGTGTTTAAAGTCCGACGAATTTCAAAGGAATTAATTCAAAATTAATTGCAAATGTTCGAACAGGTTACGTCGATGGTGCAGGGTATTTAGTATATGTAGTGAATTTGGATGTGCAAAAATATCTCAGTGGCACCAGGGGAATGAATTCAAGGGATTATCGGAGGTAATAGCCAATAGTTCTGGGTTGAAGCAAGTGTGGGATCGTCAATCCTCAGGAGATACATTGACAGCTGCAAATTTAATATGCTCAAATGCAGGGAGACAAAGAATATGCGGAGCGAAGGTAGCCTATAGTGGAGCAAGCGAGAGGAATCGGAAACTCCTGTGCGTGGAATAGAATTCCCAACTCCAACAGTGTGACTGCGACCGGGAAATTTTTTTAAAATAATGCAAAGGTATGTGTCGGACTGTAGCCAAGAGACTGTACACCCTGGTATAGTAGCTGACAAGCCAGCACCCATCCCGGCGGCTCGACTGAGATCAAAACTGCAGAGGTGGTTATGCAACGCCGTGAATGGATGGAGTGAGTCCCTGGCGAACCGAGAATGGGTAGTTCTACTGTGTGGGTGTAACAAAATACAAAATGTTAATCCACGGATAAAATTTCCGGCTCGAGTGTAATTGAAAATCCCATTATGCAGAGATAGTTTACCAGCGCGAGTGTAAGGCACGAAGTGGATGTGAAAACTCGAAACTCACTGGCATAACTTCAGTAGTGCGCTTGATTGTGAGATGTACTTTGAAATACAGTGCCTTTATTTTGATGGGTAATGATGTCAGTGTTCTTCCAATACTCTTATGAGAGGAAGGTACATGGTTCGCGAATCACCATTGACCGGAAATGCACTGCGAGTGGAGATCGAGCGTAGCTTGGAGCAGTAAAGTTACATTGATGTCTGCGGACCCGCGTGCGAGAATATACGGTAGTTCAAGATATACAATTTAATGGACTACATAAGAATGCATGTTTGACGGGATGTACAAAGCTGAACAGGCTTTCGGCGAGGTTTTGGGGGCCAAGGTACGGGGCCGTGGTCGACTTTTGAGCTACCAGGGGCGCCCAGTAGGGAGGGAGCAGAATCCTGTTTGCAAAAATGTTTGAATTTGAAAAACAGCAGTATTGGCAATGGTTGAATGAACTACCGGTTGCAAGTGGTGTGCTGATGGTGTTTCTCGTTCCGCGTGGCGCAAAATTTGATGGAGCCAGAGGCAGCCCCGCTCAGGCGGGGCGGGGGGGTGGGGTGGGGGGTGGGCAGTGGTGAGGAGTGTGGCACAAAGTTTTGGCTTGAATGTTAGAGGTAGTTAGAGAGTGAATAACCATGCAGAGGGTAACTGAGAAGCGGGACGCGCCGAGAGACAAATGTGTTGCCAACATTATTGTGAAAGAGGGCGGGAGGTGCGGGAGCTGGAGAAGGAGCTGTCGCGGGGTCTCACACATGATGTCAAGGATTCGACGCGATTTCGCAGAAGGCATTATGATGATTTAAGAGTTTTTTTGGAGGGGCGAGGTGTATGTAAGCGGTAACGTGATGTCAAAGATTCGGCGAGATTTGGCAGAGAGCATTTAATCATTCTGGAGGCCCTCGTTGAGTACATAAGCAATTCATGTGATGTCTTGATTCGGCATTTCACGTAATGTCATGATTTCGACGTGATCCGGTAGATCACTTTTAAGTAACGTTTGGAGACCTGGAACCTAAGTCAGTACCAGGAACTGCTCAACATTTGATGCGCTCCTTGGCATGCGCCGGTCCACGTCCTGTCGAATGCGGCCCCACCACAGAAGTCTACCTTTTGAGTACCACGTTTGAGTCATCCGCAAGCACGGTGGCTGTGCACAGCGAACGCGAGCCGCTTCGAGCCACTTCCTCAGACTCGCACCATCGGTATGGCAACATGAAAGGTCTCGCGCGGTCGGCACTCAGGGGGCGACGATCGGCCGCCTTCCAAATTCGGAAATACGACAGACCACCGACTTCGACCGTATTTCATTTCAGCGCCATCGCGAAACTCGAACCATGGGTTTGGGGACACCAAAGGACCTCTCTACCGTTGGCACCAAGGCCAGCGACCATCGGCTGCCTACCAAATCGGGAAATACGGAGCAAAACATCGACTTTGATCCCCCCCCGACCACATTGAATTTCAGCCTCTTTCGGCCACTTCCTGAAACTCGAACCATGGGTTTGAGGACATCGAAGGACCTCTCCGCCGTTGGCACGAAGGCCGGCGACCATCGGCTGCCTACCAAATCGACCAACTTTGATCCCCCCTGACGACATTGAACTTCAGCCTCTTTCAGCCACTTTCTGTAATTCGAACCATGGGTGTGGGGACACCAAAGGACCTCTCCGCCGTCAGCACTAAGGCCCAGCCTCCATCGGCCACCTTCCAAATCAGGAAATACTGTCAACTTCGAACCCCCCCCCCCCCCCCGACCACACTGAATTTCAAGGATTTCAGCACGAAATCGCCGGAACCTGGGAATTTTCGCGGAAACTGGGAAATAGGGGGAAAAAAATTGGGACGGTCCGAGCAGTGGTTCGGTCAGACCCTACAACTTTGGTTTCAAGGTCTCAAAAGCATTAGGAATTTTTTGTAGTGTCTCTAACTGGCGGTGCTTGGCGGCAATATATGCTTCCATCCGGAGGTATATCTCGGGAGTGGCGGTGCTTGGTGGCTATGCTTTTGGGGGTTTTCCCCAAAAACCTTGATCGCTGTCGACCTAGGCTTTGCTCACTGTCCATCTAGGCTTCGTCATCGCCGCCGTTGGTGTCGGCGGCGGGATTTTAAAATAGACTTTGGGGAAATTCCCAAAACCATGGCCACCAGCAAACACCTTGCTCATCGCCCATGTAGGCTTCGTCGCCGTCGCTGTCGGTGTCGGCGGTGGTGTCGGCGGCAGGATTTATTTTTTATTTTATTTTTTATTTCCAATATACCTCTCATTGGACTTCTCATTGATGGTTCGTCATCGGTGGCGGGGGGCGGCGGGATCGGCGGCGGGATCTACATATAGACATTTTTTCGGGAAGGATACCCAATTGTAGGCCTTGAAGAGGTCTACAACATTTGTCAAGTGAGTCTAGCGACCTAGCTCAACGGTTCTGTCACAAAACACGAAATACTCGCCGAGACGTGGTGGTTTTGAAAGTAGACAGCATTTTGTGAGTGAACCAAGGGACCTATAGCAGAATGGTAAGCACATCCTAATAGCTTGGAATGAGAACTACAACTTTGGTTTTGAGGCCTTGTAGTGTCCCTTAGCACAATGAAGTGAATTTTACAGAAATTGTATTGGACTTTGTGAGTGAAGCAAGTGGCAGATCCTAGTGCTACAACTTTGGTTTTGAGGCCGAACAAGTGTTAGAAATATTTTGTAGTGTTCCTTAGCTCGAAACCGCTGGGATTTCGAATTTGTATTGGGTTTTGTGATTGAAAAAAGGGATCTATAGCAGAATGGTAAGTAGATTGTAATAGCTCGTAACAAGGACTACAACTTTGGTTTTGAGGCCCAAAAACATTAGAAATATTTTGTAGCGTGTCCTAGCACAATGAAGTCTTTTTAAACTTGAAAAAGCGAAATTGTATCAAGGAACCTAAGCCAAAAAGCATTGACTAGGGAACCAGTCCTTGTCTGTTTGACTTGAAAGTAGGACCATTTGAAAGCGACATGTTGGGGGCACAATGATTCAATAGAATAGAAGCCTTATCAGAATATACATCTACTTTCAAAGTCCATGTAGCAGACTTGTGAATGTCTTGCCACCTCACATAGGTATCAGTATTGCTTAAGGAATAGGTGCGTTCCAGAAGACTTGTCTCCCCTGTGTGTGTGTGTGTGGACAAAGATGTTATAAAATGGCTAAGTCGAGCTACAACCAGGCAAGTTCAATGCTGGTATAAAATGGCTAAGTCAAGCTGAAGAATGGACTTCAACATGGTGACAGCCAGGGAATTCTAGGCTCTGGTATAAAATGGCTAAGTCGAGCTGAATAACAGACTTTAATGCGGCGACAGCCAGGTAAATCTAGGCAGTGGTACAAAATGGCTAAGTTGAGCTGAATAACGGCAGTGACAGCTAGGCAAGTCTAGGCGCTGGTATAAAATGGCTAAACTTAAGTCAAATAATGGCGGTGACAGCTAGGCAAGTTGAGGTGCTGGTATAAAATGGCTAAGTTGAGCTGAGCAACGGACTTCAACATGGTGACAGCCAGGCAAGTCTAGGCTCTGGTATAAAATGGCTAAGTCGAGCTGAATAATGGAGTTCAACGCAGTGACAACCAGGCAAGCCTAGTAAACAAGGTGTGAGTGGAATGGAATATGTGTAGCAGACTTGTGAATGTCTTGCCATCTTACAGGTATCGGTACTAATTGCTTAAGGAATACACACTGCATATAGGTGCATTCAAGAAGACTTCTCTCCCCTGTGCGTGTGCTGGCTTTTAATAATGCTTGCAACAGGGCTTAAGGCTGTGAAGCCAAAGCTGTGGCTTGACAAGCCAAGCCAAGCCAAATCCTTGGCTTGGGCTTGGGGTGACCCAAGTGGCCAAACATGTTATAACATGGCTAAGTTGAGTTGAATAATGGGCGACGACCAGGTGTTAAATGGCTAAGTCGAGCTTAATAATGGACTTGTTTTGCCATAATCGGCCGCTGGAGGTTGATTGTTTGGCCATGTATCCACATCTGCCGGAGAAGCCGTGCTTCTTTTTTCTCGCCCATGTCAATGCCCACACCTCTGCCCCGATTTGTGCTGTTGCCATTGCACTCCCTGCCATCTTTCAAGTCCTCTGGAATCCGTTGGATACATACTGAGCCTCCTGCAGAAACATGCACTGAGGCTGGCACGTCGTCCTCGGTTGTGGAGGCGCTGGACGCGATCGAAGTGAGTGGAAGTCCCAGAGGATATTGGGGATAATAATAGAAGTGTATGAATGGTACCTGAGCAATATGCTTATACATTTGTGTTCCCAACACTCGCACTGTAATTCAAGTTGTCTGTGCGAAGATGTTCATTCATGTGTCTCATATTGCATAAGTTATATTCTCCCTCTCATTTATAAGAATACCCTTGCACCCTCATCTTCTTGCGATTTCCCAGAGCCTGATCTCCAATGACCCACCCTCTGAGATAGCTATCTCATATACTCATAATCCTGGAAGAATGTTTATTTAACGCACCTCGTTGATACTTGCACTATTTGATGATGAACAACCTTTCCTTCTCCCTCATGTCTCAATGCAATCTGAATCTTATCTGCGGGGCAATTATAATTTCCTATGTGATTACTCTGGAGTAAGTGGATAGCCTTTGTTTCCTGCATCAAATCACTCTCCCCAAATCTACACCCACCAAATGTATTGTCGAACGCCTGAGCATCAGAATTAATTAACTTCGCACAGCTTCATCCAGACCAGTTAGGGTTAATCAATAGAATATTGCAGGCACCACTTATTCATTGAATTACTCGAAATGAAGGATTAGGATGACATGGTAATGGATAGATTTATCCTGAACAGGTTATAAAAGCCCGAACCCATTACAGCTAAGTGAGAAACGATAGACACCTTTGCATTTTAGAGCAAAGTTCGGGCCAAGGCCTTGCCGAGCGGCTCTACATGCTTCACTCAAGCCCCACCGCATATTGCATGCGCGTAAACATATTATTCTCGTCATCGTCCGAATAATGTTCTTGCGCGAAGTGCCGCGTCCCATCAAACATACCGCTGTCGAGCGCCGCATTCATACCTGCAACCGCCAACTCACGGTTGGTAGAAGGTGGAAGAGGGCCGAGCCCGAGAATGTAAGCTGCAGCGCGACTAAGTCCTGGGCCATTCAAATTATAGGGATAGTCTGCCATGGTTACTATGAGTAGAGTGAAGTACGGGTGTTGAGACCTTATATCAACGGCTCCACAGCTCCATGTGCCGTACCGTTGAAACGCTGGATTTGGGAGCAGGAGCGGAAATGGTGATGGCAAAGTGGAGATCTGAAGGGCAAGTTGAACTCTAAACCCCTAAAACCAACCAACCACTACCACAACACTCTCTATTGGGCTACTCTCAATATCCTAGCGCGCAAGTTCGGGGATTCCAACCAAGTATAGGCTGTGGCAATCTGAACTAAGCTGCACAAGTTGTGGGACAAACAATGCTTGCTGATCAAGCTAAATTGTTTAATGGCCTTCTAAGCACTCAATGTAGTGTGAAGAGACGATTGAAACGATGTTTTATTCAAGGTGTGTATGTGTATGTAGTCAAACGATTTTACTGTAGCTCAATCCAATGGTATTCCAAGTATATTCCAACACTTGCAGGACTGGCACACTAATATGGGTGTACCAGGCAGGAAAGCGAAGGGTCCACTACAGACTGTTTCCTAAGCCAAAAGCGATGTATTTGCACTCGTATCCACGTGTCACTCGTCCAGATATAGCCACGCGTGAGGTATCAATTGCAATATAATTCTTTAGCTAATGCGGACAACCAATGTACTGAAGTGAAGACCAAAGCCACCAGTCAACAAGGACTTGTGTCGGAGGTCTCACACTCAAATCAAGGGCTCCTTAAGCACTAATAGCCGGTGGCCAATTGCGATTCAAGGAAACAATGATCCAAAACCAACAAAATCAATTGACTCCTCTATGAGCCCAACAACCAGACAAAGAAACTACCCAAAAAGCGACCAGCAAATAGCTGACCGCTGGAGGGGCAGGATCCAGTACATAAATACGAAACTAGCTACCCTATTTATACTGTGAGCTTATCTACAGGTCCCTAATATGGTTACATGAAGTTAAATAGCCAAACGACGAAATAATAGATAAATGTACAGAGACTTGGTCCAAAGTAGCAGTAATGCAGCACCAAAATTGTGTTCCATGTGCTTTTTAATGTGTCCATGCGCTCCTGCGCAGCATTCCATGCGCTCTCTGCATAGCCTCGACTATCAAGAATCTATTTTTAGAATCTTGGATTATCTCGAGCCCGACACAGAATGTTCTAGAGCCAGTGCTTCGTTCCGAATATCTCCGATATTTAGAGCCTTCCAGAAGCATTCGGAGATGGTGGCTATGCCCCCAATGACAGAACATGTCAACAATGAAACAATGTGCCCACAATGCACACAACGACTCTGCCAATGCAATTCAACTTGCAACTGGTGTTCCCTCGGATTGCCCATAGTCTTAGATGGATAATATTTAATACCCTTGTTCGGAATACATGCAGATGAACCCCAATTCGGTCATAGAATGGTTGAGTAAATCATTAGCTAAAGAATTAGTGCTTTCTCAAAATCTGATCCATAGTGGTATCGTCATCAAAGTAAAGCTCCGCAACTGCAGCATATGTGTGGCTTCCTAGCTAGCTGCTCGGGTCTCGCACCAGCCCTCATTTGGTGATGATATAGATATAGCAGTTTCTTTAGCTAAAGGTATACAGCACTAGTAAAATTAGACAATTTCACGGCTGGCCATATAGCCTGCTTATCACCGTCATATTGTGGAGAGAGAAAGAGACGAAAATAAGTGATGCTGCTCGGCAAGGCCTCGGCCCAAACTTTGCTCTAAAATGCAAAGGTGTCAATTGTTTTTCACTTAGCTGTAAGTACACACACATTCCCTACTTTTGCTCCCACGTTTCCCACAAGAATAAATTACAGGATCCGAATGAGCGAACCAACAATTCCAAGTGAAGAACTAGCACGGGTTGCGCTTATTATCCCCTCCCCCTGCATGAAGAGAATGGGTTGAAGTCAATGTTGCAGAAAAATTTGATGCTGTTGGAGTATAGGGACTCAATTTCCAGTGGATTCAGCATAACGTACTCCACTCTTGGGGGTAGTCAGATCTCACAAAATTTAGACTGGGGCGAACCCACCTACCTCCAGTAATAGTTGAACGGCTTCAAGAGTTCGTGTCTGAAAGCAAACTGTCTGCCCTCAATCAAATCTGTCGCAGATTGAGGAAGCAGCACAGTGAGGCAATTGCATACTTGCACTCGAACACGGTCTGGTTCACGGGCCTGTCCATAGTAAGTCAGTATGAAGTGGAGGAGGCCTCCTGATATCAGTCCAATCACCATTCAAACAGACACCCATGAGCCAGATCACTGCACAATGCTTGGAATGCTGCTTATGAACCCCAGGATTGACCAGAATCCATTTTACAATGCACTGATGTTGAAAGCAGAGGCCTTCAACCCTGGCAAGAATTTTATTCAGTTTCCACCAGTAAAGCATCAAAATTCATGTAAATTTAATGTTAGGTATAGTGGAGGGAGATAAAAAAAATAGAGAGGCAGAGGGAGTGGACAGAGGATGTACTGGAGGTATGTGATGTAGGTAGCTGAAGGCCACTGATACTGCCTGGGAAGATGGGGAAATGCTCGAAAATCACAGGAAGCCATTTAAGCCAAAACAGATTAAATGATGTATGGACCACCAGGACCTCTAGCCTCCAGTGCACCTCTTAGGTAGGTTTTCAGATTAACCTACCTCTGCACATGACCATGCTGGTGCTCCCTTAGGTGGGTTGAGAAGTAGGCTCTGACCACTGATCAAGCCCCTCGGAACAAACCCCTCAACGACCATCTTTCATTTGCGTAAGTAGCACACATAGCTGCTCTATGTATGGACTTCCCACCGGTTTGATGGTGAAACGGAGGCCTCCTGTCAGACCATTCCTGCATTGAATTGAATGAATTCCTAGGGATGTTTACCCAACCTGTGATGTAATCATACCAACATAATTTCTGAACACTCGCAGTATGCTGGAATAGGTCCTATAAATAATTTTGAAATTGATGGCATCCGATGGAGGGGAACTCCAACCGTACCTGCAGCCCAACCAACAGTGATTTAATACAGATGCAACATTAATACAGTATAAATATAAATCCTACCATACACTGGCAACGGGGCAGTAGGGGAGCGAGGTGGAAGTCGTGATGGAGGCTCTGACAGATAAGGGATTTCGCCAGTAAATTGGGCCAACCAACCTCAATTTCAACACAAACATCACAGAAATACATTAAAACTATTATAACAATCCTATTATGCAATAGCAATGGGGCAGAAAGCGAGCCAGTGGGAGCCACGCTGGAGGCTCCCATCGGTTGAACATAGGGGTGACCGGGAGATGCCGAGGGCGCCGTTGCCTCAGTAATGTTGCCGCGACTTGGTGCTTGAAGTCGTGAAGTCGACTCTTTCTAAGCCGATTTAAGTTGAGTTGAGTCGAGTCGCTTGCGCGACTCGGCTCGACTTCGAAGTCATTCATGTCGACTTGAAGCGACTTGAAGTGACTTTGAGTCGGGTATTCAACTCAAAATTTTAGAATAGTTGTGCGGACATAATAGGATGATTTCTCCTGATGCTGGGTGCCTTGACAAGCGTGAACAGTGATCTGCATGCTTGCGGGTTGTATTGATGGACCCACGAGGCAAACGATGCCCAAAAATGAAAGTTGAGTGTGATCTACAATATTCTGTTCCCATTGGCCAGTAATTATGGTCTCAGAAGAACCTCAATCATTGCGTTCAGCGGGTTGATAGCCGCCGCTTCGGCTAGGTTTCCCGAGCTGATGTCTGGCTATGTATAGCTAGGTCGCTTAGCTAGGGTCACTTGATTCTGTTTTATGAGGTTACTGCGAGGCCCCTGTGGCTAGCCCTCGGATAGCCCACCCGCCGAACTCGCCAAGCCCCCGCTACCTGATGCTAGACGATGGGCAGCCCTAGCCGCACGTGGGCTAGACCGGCTAGCCAGCATCTAGCGGCATCTAGACGACACCTCCGGCTATTTCTGGCTAGGCGGTGCTGCGGCTATCCACCCCTGAATGCAGTGATTCAAACCTGTTCAAGGTCGGAATCACTTTATCTGATGCAAGACCGTTAGGATCTAAAAACGAGGTCTGCACAGCACACATGGTCTAGAGTTTTAATGAGTACCAAAAGTTGACTTGAGTCGACTTGAACGACTTGACTCGACTTGAACCAGAAAAGTTGAGTCAAAGTTGAGTCAAAGTGCGACTTGTCGTGACTTTCCAAGTCGGAACTCGACTTTTCAAGTTGCGGAAACATTAGTTGCCTGCCTCGCAGGCGACGCCGCCGCGACGGTGGGAGTGATTTAGCCATAAAAAGATCAATGACTAATAGAAGATTGATTGGTGTCGGCATCCTACACTATTCGGACCTCTTAGGTAGGTTGATACACCTCATTTAACCGACCTAAGAGGTCGAAACGTAATAACGTAGGTGGTCCTTTAGGTGTCGTTTATAATTCTATCACTACCACATACCAGTAGTTTCGACGTGTTGAAGCTTTACTCATTTGATACCTCATCAATAGCCGCATTCATCAACGCTGCAAGTTTTGATGTGGCTGTTGTGGCGCCGTTGTGGCGGTCGGACTTCGAATGAGCCCTGTTTGTGTGTGTGTGAGGAACCCGAATCTGCCTTTGGCGTGTCCGAGTCGTGATAAATGAGCTGGATGTCTTTCTCCATCCACCCTTCGGCGCCCAGCTCGGAATCCGAATAGGTTCCCGGGGAGCCAGAAGTAGAGGACAATGATAGAATGGTCTCGGTGAATTGGTGATAGTTGCGAGCCGGATTTAATCGCCGACTGCCAATGGCGGAAAATAAAATTCCTTGAGAACGACAGAACACACTCACGATGTAAGGATTGTTGCGTGTCGTGGCTGTCGATAGTTACGTAAATCACCAAAGTAGTTGCGTGTGGTGCGGGGATCAACTGTATGTGTTCATGACAGCGAGTGCCGACCGCGAGTTCCATGTGCTGCGGTGCGTTATCCAGCCAATTGCAAGGTGGGAAAAGATAGGCTCGCTTGTCCGAGTCTTCGTCTCCCAAGGTCCGTCAATATCTACCACTGTGCATTCAGCGACATTTCGTCCCGGGCGTCGCTGAGTTTAGCGATCCAATCGTGAGTCTGAGAAGGGCGGGAGGAGATCTTCGTGGTCAGCATCCGTGGCGATACCCCACATCTTGGATGAGGGTATGGTGTCAAGTCGGAAGCAGTTCTCCTCTGAGTCGCGTTCCAGCTGGAAGTGATAAACAGTACACAACAGGGATTTCGAAAGTGGCCACTGGCCATTGTTGTTCGGAAAGTCAAGTCTAATTAATACATGATACATCCCAAACTACAAACAAAGTGCAGCAATAATCGATATACATTTCCCAATAATCAAGTTAGAGCGGGGAAACCTTTTGCGAATCACCCCCGCGCTCGGGATCCTCAGTGCCCTCACGATTTGTATCTACCGACGAGAGTTCCCGACGTCGGCGGGTCAATTCCAACGGTCCTTGAGCCTGTGCCGCGAAACCGTTAGTAATTACCCTCGAAGTTGAATGTTTGGACTCACGGCATTGGCCTGCAGAAAGAAATTGTAAGCAGAGCTATTCAGTACTTAGATGAAGGACGTACGACAAACGAGCTGAGCCGTGCAGTCTCGTTCGTGGGTGTCTGCTCAAATAACACGTTCATATTGTGTTCAGAAGAGCCTTCTTCCCTCCAGGGCCGCGCGTTCAGTCTGGTTTGCAGTTGGACTATTTAAATGACTGGTGTGAGTCGAATAGGACTTACGTGCTGAGCAAAGCATTGGTGTAGAGTTTTGAGAGCGGAAAATCCCAGATGAATTGACTGAGGATGGGCTTGAGCGTCGCGCTTCCCATTAGTAAATGACTTCGACTTACAGCGTTGTGCCCTGCAAATCCAACCTGAATTCGTTTCATGTGCGGGAGGGAGTAGCTTACCGGCGAAAACAAAAATAAGAACAAATCCAACAGTGCTGTGATAGCTGTGATAGAGCCCGTCTGCACCGTTACTGCTCACGCCATTAACGCTGGTCCGGGCTGAATGTTAAAGCGGCTCACAACTAATGATCCTGTCAACATATCGGTCGGTCGTGCTGACACCTGATTTGCGAGTATACTGCACATCGAATTAGTTGCGTTGTAGATTGTTTAGTAGAGCTTGGAACTACCAAGGAATAAATGAGGGCCCCGCTGAGGATGACGTCGCACGCGGCGGTAGAAGAGAGCCAAGTGATGACGAATGGATGGAAGCTCGCGAAATCTGCGTACGCGGAGTGAAGGCTGACCATGATTGTGACGGAGAGCCCACCGCCTAGCATAGCGTAAGAAAAGATCTTCAGAAAGGATGTAGAGATCTCACCGAGGGAAATGAGAGATGAGAGAGCGATGAGAAATGGGAAAAAGTACGACTGGGTGAGCATTTTCACTCTCCAGGCTACGAAAAGCTGGACAGGCGTAGATATCGCGACCTGGGACATTCTTCTGGTCAGTGGCGAAGTGGGAGTTGAAGGAGACTGCGCACTGTGACTGCCGCATCTGTGATACACCGATAGCCTCAGCGAAGGAATAGCGATGCTCCGGTTTGCTACACATACCTGGCCGCAGAACTGTGTGCGTATGTGAGACTAGTATCGAGAAAATCCAACGTAGGACTCACGTAGGGGCGAGATTTCAAGGGCTTTGGCAGTTCCTAAGCTCGGGGATTAAAACTTTTCAGGAGGACAATGGATATCAGTACCATATCTGAAGATCAAGGGCTCGTAGATGAGTCCTATATCAAACACAACGTTGACGGTCTCGGCGATGAGGAGATAGAGTGCCTGAAAAGAAAATAATGAGCTCGTCCTCGCAGTCTCGCTGGCGGTCAAGTTCTGTACAAGGTAGCGGAACCATGTTCGGTCCCTTGGCAGGCGTCAATGATATTTCAACTACACGGGAACGAGCATACCGTTTGTATCGTTGGTAATACATCAACATCTGAACACGCGAGTGAGCCCCGGACGAACGAGGGCAAGATACACCAACCTGGACCAATAGAACCTGCCGGAGCATTAGTGCTGTGGAATGGAATGATAAATAGAGCCACGCACTCCATACAGTGTGGTGTTGAGGAGGACACCGATGAGCATTGGACCAAAACTGCAGCATGTTATTTTATTACTTCACGGTTACTAGTGGTGTCAAGACGCACAGGAGTTCAACATTCGGAGGGCCGGATGGGGGGGCGGATGGGTTCGTAGCCATTGCGCGAGTATGGGACAGGAGGGAGAAGGATCACCAGCTGTAGATTCTTTATACGCTCGACATGAGAAAGTCTGTGCCCGAGCCGTAATTCGAAGTCCTCGAAAATCACGGATGTAATTGTCAGCTGCCGCCGGGATCTGATCCTCCCGTCGTGTTCACGAGAGGATTCGAGAGGGTGATGTGGTGATGTGTTTGAAGCTGCAGAGACGAGGGGTGATGCAGAAGCTGTTGAAGCTATTCACAAGCTGTCGTCGAATCAATCTACGGCACCATATATTTAGTATCATTCGATGGCGCAAATGTGTCAATGGTCGCAATGAAGTGAAATGATGCCCCTAGGATATGGCGCAGAAAGAAGCGCGCATTCTGAGGACGCCGCAATACGTGAAAATGGATTCGCCGTAGAGCTTGGGGATCGCACCTTACTAATGTCGTATCTGTGCGAGCCTAAAACTGTCTGGTCTACGCTGGGAGGGGCAGGTTCCGAATTGCCCGAATCTGCAGGCTTAATTAATTCGTGTCAAATTCGTGTATTGTGTAACTCCGTGGTCCCCGTGATCCTTTGTGGCACTCTTGTAAGCGTCTCCAAGCAGTTAGGTTTCGAACCTTGGCGGAATTATCTATAGGCAGCTGTAAACCAATCTTGATGTACAGTGGGAGAAACATACTAATCTCTTGAATCCACAGCTTCTCAGGCTCAGGCTCCAGTTGAGAAGATCTTCGGCATGACAGCTCGTCAGGATGGGAGCTGTTGGAATTATTGGGCTCACCGGTAGGATGTGTGCGAGCTCGATGCGGCAAGGCCGAGACCCACTTACCTAATCGTTCCACGACATTCTACCAGTTACCATCTGTTTGCCTCTGTATGACCATCATCTACTAGCAGGACAAACATATTCTTACCTCTTTGTTGCTGGATCACTCTCTCCTGTGCTTGCCAACTCTTAGCCCAGCTGGGATTATTCTAACACAAAGGATCACCCCACATCCGTGGTAGACCAGTTCGAGTCCGCGTTGCCTTTGCGTCCCGCAGTCTGTGGTTCGAGTCCCAGCTGCCCGCATCTCTCAGCGTCTTCAGGAGTGCGTGATTCGGGTCCCGTCTCTCTGCGTTTCGCGTCCCCGCGTCCCCCTGCGTCATCTACTCCAGCGTTTTGCGTACAGGGGTGTAGTGCTCGGTTCGAGTCCGGCCTGCCTTTCAGCGGCCCGCGTACCCAGCGATCATCCATGCGACTGTAAAGCACCCCGCGATACTCCCCGCCTCAGTCACTGCAGTCGCCGCGCACACCGAACCCCCCCCCCCCCCCCCCCCCCCCTCTTGCAATCCTTGCACCCGGCACGCACATTGCATCCCGCGGTCCCTGCTGCTAGCGCACACCGCTACCCACTCGACTCTCACTCAACCTGCGGCTGCTGCCCTGGCCGACATCGCGCCACATGCTTTCCCCATTCCCCGAACCATTCACCTTGGCGATAACCACCACCCCACGGCATTATTTATCCGCATCATGACCGCCATTCGGAGTTCCCGCCAGAACCCATGTGAGCCAACTCGCACCTCGAGAAGGACGTCTCGGGATTTAGCGGAGTTTTGTCCACAATTGGATGCGCCGCGTTGCGGAATTCAGCACAACTTTGATTGATTTTTGGATTCAGGGCGAGCAATTTTATTCAGACTTCTTTCTGGGCGAGGGCGAGTGTTGGAATTATTGCACTCACCGGTAGGACGTGTGCGAGCAGTACGAAGCTCGCCATGGTCGATGTAAGGCTGAGACCCACTTACCTATTCGTTCCACAACATTCTACCAGTGTACGTCTATCTGTTTGCCTCCGTACAACCATCATGTACGCGTAGGACAAAGATATTCTACCTCTTGCTGGTCTTTTCTCCTCTTGTGCTCGCCAATCTATAGCCTTGTTGGGATTATTCTAACAGGAGCAAGATGGCCGACGGTGAGAACGATTTTGATTGGCCGGGAAAAGCCGACGATGCGATCACTTTCCCGCCTGAGTAGACAATTGGAATTTCTGGTCGGTGGAACTCAGGTTTCATATAGGTCATAATAACTCGCTGCTATATTATAATACAATGGCCTTCATCCCGTCATTCTCACAATATATTGATATCCGCCGAGAATTGTTAAATAGTGTCGTTCAAAGTTGCTCCTACTTGAGCTCCTACTCATTTTCCTACTTCAGCTCCTACTTGTTATTTCTCGGTCAGAAATGCAACTTTTTATTTTGGGTAAAATCTAGTCCATCTGAATGTTATTCTGCGCCTCCCAGTCAATTTTGAGCCATATATTTCAAGCCATTATTGCATGGCAAGGAGTAGGGGTTTTAAATGTGACGATTAGTAGGAGCTTAAAATGGGCAACTTTGAAACCACCCCTCCCCCAATTTGCGAGTAGGAGATTAGTAGGAGAACAAACAGTGGTGTTGTAGCTGGTGCCATGGACCATGGATGCACCAAATGCACCCATCTCAAGTGCTATGCGGCAGACTTACTTGCTGATGACATTGTTTTGGATGAGAAAGAGAACGGGGTTGTGGATGCTCCTACTCATGTAAACAGGGTAAGTTCTTTTCTTCTTTGGTTCTGCGAGTTCTGCTCAAAGGCACCCCTGGAAACCGACGGAGGTCTGGATGCACCAGCTGGAGATATTCCGCCAGACGTCCCTATGCAGCCAAAGCAACAGGAAAGAGTGCCAGGCTCTAGACGTAGACACACACACCTAGCATTGATGGATGGAAAGACAATTACACATCAGGTCTATTATATTTTGTCCTCGTCGATCTGAAATATTGATTCTTCTTTTTAGACATGTGCTGTCAGTATCTGCGAGAAACCTCTGGTCAATTTTAAGAATGGGCATTTTTGCATGGATCATCTGGACATGCAGAATATTTGTGGAATAATTCCATCTGGCTGACCGATCCAATTTGACGGTGCTGTTACTTGTGACAACAAGGCCCACATGAATTGGCAACAAATATATCTAAACAGATTCTCCTGACTCTCCTTTCCTGGTGTGCAACGGGTCATTTGTTGTCAAGTCGCTGGTCAAAATCAGGACAACACACCCCAGAACACTGCACCGTCTTTGCACTTTGAACTTCCAGAGCTCAACGGTGCACTTGGGAACAGTGTGGTCCATACATTCCATGCCAGAACCACATACTGCTTACAGACAGTGCAATGGTCATGTGGGTGTCTGATAGGATGGAACAAATGTTACCACTCCGAGAGTTCATCACAGGTCCTCAAAATCATTGACAACATATGGGCACCTCACCCCGAGTCCAGACCTGGTTTCGTCGCATATGATGTAAGGCATGTCACGAGTGCGGGTCACCCGCGAGTTATTACGGGTTGACCCGTGACAATACTCGTGGGAAACCTGACCCGCGGGTCACGGGTACTCGTTGCCACGGGTCATCACGGATCCGGGTAGTAATTTTGTGAGAAAGAGGTATGCTCGTGAGTTTCAAAGTGCTTTTATTCATGTACTTTAAGCTGAAAAATAGCAAAATAGTAGCAATACTCGTGAGTTGATCCGTGAGAAACCCGTGACCCGCGGGTCAGGTACCCGTGAAGGCGGGTTTCTCACGGATCCGAGTATGGCCTTGGAAGACGCGAGTACCCGTGGTCACGGATCCGGGTCACCCGCGAGTTAACTCGTGACATGCCTTAATATTATGATGATGCGTGCAATCTTCTCCGTCATCTCAGTACCCAAAATCCCAACAGTTCATGGATCAAATCAACCAAGTTTATTGTGGACGCATGGTACTACATCAGACACAAGGCAACTGATTTGTGATGTGCCAGATCTGGTGCAATCCTGCCCCTATGAATGGTTCTCAGCCAGACCTCATCTTCATTACTGTTGATGACAATGGCCAAACACACACTTCTCAGGCATTTAATACTGAAACGGCGGAGTGGTTGAATGCATGGCTCAATGGTTATGAAGCTCAATTACGCCAGATGTCGGATGTGAATTACGACTTTTCTGTGCATGATTTGATGTTGCTTTACAAGGAGTTGGTTGATAAGAAGGTGGCGAAGAAAGATCAAGGTCCGACCGAAGAACTCTGGGACATGGTAGATAGCACAGATTGATTTTATTTTTATTTACAAAATTTTATCTTTTTATGGTCGAAAAATACCTGGATGTTCAACGGTGTTCACCGAACAATATGGATTATACGGTGAATGCCGGTGAGTTATCCGATGGAATCCAACAAACAAAGGCAAATATCCGGTGAATCTGAGTGAACCATTCAATGGAATCCAGTGAACAAAGTTGAATTTCCGGTGGATTTAAGTGAATCGTCCAATGAAATCCAATGAATAATGTTCTATATCCAGTGGACTCTTGGAGATGTTAATCAGAATTTATTGTATGCAGTGGTTGTGTCCAATTGAGATGTCCATCCATCGGAATTCATTAGACAGGACCGGATCCAACCCTAGCTTTGTAAAAATGGGATTTATAATGATATTCACCATGTTCAGTGGATAAACTACTGTGTTCGTTGGATATGGGTGTCCGGCTGACCATTCGCGGTAAACAAGCCCCTATGTTTAGTGGACATCGGCGGCCCCGGCTGAGATAGCCGAGGGCTTGGACCGGCTTTGCCGGTCCGCGCATAATACAGCGTAATACACACGGTGGGAGTGATTTAGCCATAAAAAGATTGATGACTGATAGAAGATTGATTAGTGTCGGCATCCTACACTATTCGGACCTCTTTAGGTAGGTTGATACACCTCATTTAACCGACCTAAGAGGTCGAAACGTAATAATGTAAGTGCTCCTTTAGTCTGTCGTAGACAGACACTTTAACATACAACGCTCATACCTCGTAGTGCTCCTTTAAGTGTCGTTTCTATCACTATCACGTACTAGTAGTTTCGACGTGTTGAAGCTCTATTCATCTGATACCTCATCAACAGCCACATTCATCAACGCTGCAAGTTTTGATGTAGCTGTTGTGGCGCCGTTCAAGTTGTGGCGGTCGGACTTCGAATGAGCCCTGTTTGTGTGTGTGTGAGGAACCCGAATCTGCCTTTGATGTCCCCGAGTCGTGATAAATGAACTGGATGTCTTTCTCCATCCACCCTTCGGCGCCCTGAATAGGTTCCCAAGGAGCCAAAAGTTGGTGCCGTTGTGGCGGAGACCGGAGTTCGAACTTTGAGCCCTGTTTGTGTTTGTGTGAGGAACCCGAATTAGTCTTGTTATTACGGCGGGGGTCTGATCGTGGTGCGCCGTTATTATGTAATTGCGGAGTTTGAATTTTAAGTCGCGAGATGAGCTTCATCCAGGACGCGTTATTTCATACGATTTCTGCATAAGCTAGGTTGTCTAATGTGTGTAAGAGGTTCTGTCTCTTCAGAATGTCAAAATATGTTCTTGAATCTGCTGCACAGAGTCGTCGAGATTTTCATGTGATATTTTCGTCGCTCCTTCTCAAAAGCAACGAGAGATGCCTAAAAATCATAAAAAAAATTCTGGAAGACTCTAAGGGCCTATGCATGTGTGTTTAGAGGATCTCAGATTATTTGAAGCTCTATAAGGCAAAATACAATGGTGTCGAGGATCTGAACAGTGAGATTCAAACTCCGCAATTACATAATAAGAGTGCACTGCGATCGGACCCCCGTGGTAATCAACAGACTTTAACACGCGAGGTACGAGCGTCGTATGTTAAAGCGTCTGTCTACGAGAGACTAAACCCGAATCTACCTTTGGCGTGCCCGAGTCATGATAAATGAGCTGGATGTCTTTCTCTATCCACCCTTCAGCGCCCAACTCGGAATCCGAATAGGTTCTTAAGGAGCCAGAAGTAGCGGACGAGTCTCGGTGAATTGGCGATATTGCGAGCCGGATTTAATCGCCGACTGCCAGTGGCGGAAAATGCAATTGCTTGAGAACGGTAGAAAACACCCACGATCTAAAATTGTTGCGTGTCGGGGCTGTCGATAGTTGTGTAAATTACCAAAGTAGTCCCGCGTGAGGAAGGGGATCAACTGTATGTCGTGTTCACGGCAGCGAGTGCCAACCGCGAGTTCCATGTGCTCCGGTGCGTCATCCACGGGTAGCCAGCCAATTGCAAGGCGGGAGAAGATTGACTCACCTGTCCAAGTCTTCGTCTCCAACGTCCGCCACTGAGGATTCAGTGACACTTCGTCGGCGTCGCCGAGTTTAGCCATCCAATCGTGAGTCTGAGAAAGGCGGAACGGGATCTTCGCGGTCAGCACCCGTGGAAATGCTGCACATCCTGGATGAGGGTATGGTGTCAAGTCGGAAGCAGTTCTGCGCTGAGTTGCGTTCCAGCTGGAAGTAATAAACAGTTTACAACAGGGATTGCGAAAGTGGCCACTGGCCATTGTTGTTCGGAAAGTCAAGTCTAATTAATACATGATATATCCCAAACTACAAACAAAGTACAGTAATAATCGATACACATTTCTCATAAATCAAGTTAGAGCTGGGAAACCTTTTGCAAATCACCCCCGCGTTCGGGATCCTCAGTGCCCTCATTATCACGATTGGTGTATACCGACGAGAGTTCCCGGCGTCGGCGGGTCAGTTCCAACGGTCCTTGAACCTATGCGGCGAAACCGTTAGTAATTACCCTCGAAGTTGAATATTTGGACTCACGACATAGGCCTGCGGAAAGAAAATGTAAGCAGAGCTATTCGGTACTTAAATGAAGGACGTACAGAAAACGAGTCAAGCCGTGCAGTCTCGTTCGTGGGTGTCTGCTCAAATAACACGTTCATAGTGTATTGAGAAGAGCCTTCTTCCCTCCAGGGCCGCGCGTTCAGTCTGATTTGCAGTTGGACTATTTAAGTGGCGGGTGGAAGTCAAATAGGACTTACGTGCTGAGCAAAGCATTGGTGTAGAGTTTTGAGAGCGGAAAATCCCAGATGAATTGACTGAGGATGGGCTTGAGCGTCGCGCTTCCCATTAGTAAATGACTTCGACTTACAGCGTTGTGCCCTGCAAATCCAACCTGAGTTCGTTTCATGTGCGGGAGGGAGTAGCTTACCGGCGAAAACAAAAAGACGAACAAATCCAACAGTGCTGTGATAGCTGTGATAGAGCCCGTCTGCACCGTTACTGCTCACGTCATTAGCGCTGGTCTGGGTTGAGGGTTAAAGAGGCTCACAACTAATGATTCTGTCAACGTATCGGTCGGTCGTGCTGGCACCTGTTTTGCGAGTATACTGCACAGCGAATTAGTTGTGTTGTAGACTGTTTAGTAGAGCTTAGAACTAACCAAGGAATAAATGAGGGCCCCGCTGAGGATGACGTCGCACGCGGCGGTAGAAGAGAGCCAAGTGATGACGAATGGATGGAAGCTCGCGAAATCTGCGTACGCGGAGTGAAGGCTGACCATGATTGTGACGGAGAGCCCACCGCCTAGCATAGCGTAAAAAAAAATCTTCAGAAAGGAAGTAGAGATCTCACCGAGGGAAATGAGGGATGAGAGAGCGATGAGAAATGGGAAGAAGTACGATTCGGTGAGCACTTTCACTCTCCAGGCTACAAAAAGCTGGACAGGGGTAGATATCGCGACCTGAGACATTCTTCTGGTCAGTGGTGAAGTGGGAGTTGAAGGAGACTGCGCACTGTGACTGCCGCATCTGTGATACAGTGATAGCCTCAGCGAAGGAACAGCGATGCTCTGGTTTGCTACACACACCTGGCCGCAGAACTGTGTGCGTATGTGAGACTAGCATCGAGAAGATCTAACTTAGGACTCACGTAGGGGCGAGATTTCAAGGGCTTTGGCAGTTCCTACACTCGAGGATTAAAACTTTCCAGGAGGACAATGAACACCAGTACCATATCTGAAGATCAAGGGCTCGTAGATGAGTCCTATATCAAACACAACGTTGACGGTCTCGGCGATGAGGAGATAGAGTGCCTGAAAAGAAAAAAATGAGCTCGTCCTCGCAGTCTCGCTGGCGGTCAAGTTCCGTACAAGGTAGCGGAACCATGTTCGGTCCCTAGCCAGGCGTCAATAATATTTCGACCACACGGGAACCAGCATACTGTTTGTATCGTTGGTAATACATCAACATCTGAACGCGCGAGTGAGCCCCGGACGAACGAGGGCAAGATACACCAACCTGGACCAATAGAACCTGCTGGAGCATTAGTGCTGTGGAATGGAATGATAAATAGAGCCACGCACTCCATACAGTGTGGTGTTGAGGAGGACACCGATGAGCATTGGACCAAAACTGCAGCATGCTATTTCATTATTTCACGGTTACCAGCTGTGTCAAGACGCACAGGAGTTCAACATTCGGAGGGCCGGATGGAGGGGCGGATGGGGTCATAGACATTGCGCGTGTATGGGTCAGAACAGGGAAAAGACGGAGAAGAATCACCAGCTATAGATCCCGCGATGGTTTATAAGTTCGACATGAGAAAGTCTGTGCTCGAGTCGTAATTTGAAGTCCTCGAAAATCACGGACGTAGTTGTCAGCTGCCGCCGGGATCTGCGATCCGTCGTGTTCAACGATCCACACGAGAGGATTCGAGAGGGTGATGTGTAGAGACGAGGGGCGATACCGACTCCTGTTGAAGCTATTCACAGACTGTCGTCGAATCAATCTACGGCAGCACATATTTAGTCTAATTCGATGACGTAAATGCGGTCGCCCTGAAATGATAAATTGATGCCCCAGGATATGGCGCAGAAAAAGGCGCGCATTCCGTGGACGCCGTAATACGTGAAAATCGGTTCCTCGTAGAACTTTGGGATTCGCGTACCTTAGCTCTCGAAGGTTAATGTCGTATTGCAGCGAGCCTAAAACTGCCTGGTCCACGCTGGGAGGGGCAGGTTCCGAATTGCCCGAATCTGCAGGCTTAATTAATTCGTGTATTGTGTACCGAAAGAACTCCCCGGTCCCCGTAGTCCTTTGTGGCACTCTTGTAAGCGTCTCCAAGCAGTTAAGTTTCGAACCTTCTCCGCACGGTTCCAATGGGAGGAATTATCTATAAGCAGTTGTAGACCAATCTTGGACAAATGATCCCAGGCCGACTCATTAGTACTTACATGGAAGGACATACGTACAGTGGGTGAAACATGTTAATCTCTTGGATCCACAGCTTCTCAGGCCCAAGTTCCAGTTGAAAAAATCTTCGTCATGGCAGGGATCCTCAGGTCTGAGGTGGGAGTAAGATGGCGGACGGCGGCCCCGAGATCGAAAATTTTGACTAACCGGGACAAGCCGATCACTTCTCAGCCTGAGTGGACAGTTGTGTTTTCTGGTCGGCTGAACTCAGGTTTCATACAGGTCGTAATACTTGTCGCTGCACTTCTTATGATACGACGGAGCCCCCCGTCCCGTCATTCACAAAATATATTGATATCCGCCGAGAGTTGTTAAATGCAAGGAAGCGTCTATAAAGAAATGTCCTTTGTGGCAGTGAACTGGTAGCATTAGGTCACCAACAGGGGCCGGTAAATGAGACCAAGTTCCAAGATCGACTGAGTTCCAGTTACCACCAACTATGCAGGCCGTATCTCCTCTGGAAAGGCGTCCTTCGGTATTGATTCTATGAACTGGCGCCACGATTTCGGTTTTCTGGCCAGTATATCTTCGCTCGAGGGCGCCTTTTTGCCGTAGTCTAAACCACACTCCGTGAGCGGAAGCATAATGCGAATGCAAGGAAAGATACGCACAACCAATTTCTTCGTAGGCTTGGCACATGTCTGCGAACACGGGAACCATGGGTTTGAACGGGAACGTATCAGCAAACGAGGCTCGGTCGATTTGTGAGTACACGATGCGTTTGCCGCAGACTAAAAACCAAACCCGTTTCAGGGCTAGAAAGTAAAGAAAGGAAAGAAAATGTAAAGCACCTTCCGCGAGCTGTGCGATGATCTCGTTCATAGAAATTAGTCGACCAGACAGAACCTCGGACCCTGCCGGCGTCGGCGATTCGATTGCGGCTCGCACGTACAGTCCGTAGTCGGCCTCGACATCAATGAGCGGCACACGGGTGATACCTGCCATCGGTAGGCGGAAGGTGTAGCTCCCATCCGGCTGCGGCTTGAGAGCGAACGGCACTGCTTCGAGGACGTTTGTGGCGTAGTACCCCGCCTGCACAATCGCGAGCGGGATGTTGGACGATTCGGCATAGGCCGTGACGACGGCTTTGGAGTCGAAGAACGCCACGTGCGAGAGACGGCCTGCGGAGAGGGCGCTGAAGGATTCGAGGGCGGACCAGATGAATAGTTTGACCCCAGCGGATTTAGCGGCGTCGACCATGAGTTTTCCTTCCGCAATTTCCTGTTGAAGAGGTAAGTTCGAGCCCCAGGGCAGCAACTGAGCGCTCACCCGCTCTTTATCTGCGTGTTCCAAGAAATTCGTCACAGCCTGTAAGAAGTTATTATAGAAATGCCGAGCAAGTTTGAATAACATACAAACACGATATCTGCGCCCGCGAATGCCGCATGCACGCCATCTTCATTGCCGACGGTAAGGGATACCGCAACGATCTCAACGCCCTCGCGTGCGAATGCCTGTGCGGCGGATTTATTTACGTCCCGCGTGAGACCGCGGATGCGGTATGTTTTGTCGGATTCGATGAGCGCGCGCGCGACACTTCCGCCTTGCTTGCCTGTGATTCCGACGACGGCAACCAGTGGGGCGGAGGGTTCGGAGGTGATGGTCATTTTTTCTTGTTTCTGTTGATTTTTTGAGCTCGGACGACTCAAGTCTTGTGCGCATCCATTTATGACAGTGCTTAACCGTATTTCCGAATTTCAAGTTGTGGGTGAGTAAGGTGATTGGTGAGCAAGTGGAAGTGTTGGTAAGCGATCAGTCAGCATTGTACTATCGATCGCCTAGAAGTGCAAGATATTTTTGATGGCACTTTATGGGCTTCAGTAAACATCCTGTAGCCTTCGACCTTTGCGGGCAGTATTTCCAAGGTATGAACAGGAGGAATCCAGGTTGGCTCAATATTTGAGGCTGAATTGAACGTGCAGCGAAGTTACTGAGTACAGCCTCGTCCTAATTGGGGATTTTACACGGAAGTGCAAGACGATCGAAATGTCATTGCTGATTTATTTATGGCCTCAAATCCTGTGTAGCTATCTCAAATATCATCTAGGTACTATTGGGACTGCCATACAGCCATCCATCTTTTTTTTTGCGACTGGATTGAACTAGAATTGAGGTCAGTACAACAAAATCTTACACTTCACCATCATCTTGCACTTCTCGGCGATCGATAGTAGGTATCAACGCAACATCTTGAAAAGAGTCCCGGCGCTATTCGCACGGATGTTGGTATTCGTTCTGCAGGCCGTGGACCCACCAACCGCAAGATGGGTTTGTATGTATCATGGCGACGTAAAGTTCAATTCCGAAAGTGCTGCTCAGTGGACATTGAATATCCACTTTCATTTCGACTCGAAGGGTGAACAAATTTTTGGGAACGACAGATCGTGCCCGGAACAAAGATCGTCGGCGGAGACTCCCGAGATAATTGAACGACAACAATTTGAACAAATGCTCAGCATGGGAATGTGAATCGCCAAAATGGGTAAAAGCCATTACCGTCGCATGCCCCAATCTATCGGATCAAATTCCCCCCGGAAATTACCCTGGGAGACTAGGTTCCAAACTCGGCCGATCGGCCGATTCTTGTCCACAAATTTTCGCTGGATTGGCCAGATTTTATCCGGACGGGACCTCCCAAAAAACTGATTTTTCGCCCCAGAACGCTAGATACGGCCTTTGCGAACCCAAACTTCGCTTCCGAACAGGTTTCCCGTTGATAGGAAGGCGTCTATAATTATTTTAGTTTATTTATTTAATTTACCCCATCTCCTCCTCAAGTTCGTCACCGGAATCACCCATTGCGGCGGCCTTCCTCTTCCCGCGTTTCCGAAACAGAGTCATTGCTTCGTTGAAGCTTTTTAACTCCCGGGAAAGTGTCTTGAAGCGTTGGGAGTCATCCGGGGCCAGCTCCAGGGTAGTCGGAAATACCTTGGGAGCCGCCGACAACAAGCACAAAAAGTTGATTGGAGGGATATGGCCAAATTTTTTCATCTGTAGCAGGGAAGTCGTTGAAGGAATTGACCTAAAATGAGCGCCGTGGACGTTCTCGAAGATCTGGACGGAAGTTTTGGACAACGCCGAAATGTTTGAAGAATCCGTCACGGGTTCGTGCTTTCCATATATTACTTGCCTCCTCCCTTGGAGTGCATACCAAATACTAAATAAATGTGTTCAGTATAAACGGCAGCATGTCAGAACAACGGAGCAAAAGTATCGTGCCCGATCATCAGGCCGCGGGCGGTCAAGATCACCCCATATTCGCCGATGCGGATCGGACGCAAGAGCGAAACGCGTGCACCAATAATCTCGGGCAAATTTGGAACACGAGATTTAGTGAAGACCTGCTTGTGTTCCGTCGCTGCCTGCAATAAAGGTAAGTGCTCCATTCTTTGGATAGTGTGACCATACCGCTTTCGCGAGTGCCGTGGCTGTTAGTGCTGCGTTCACCGAGTTTCCGGCAACGGGGGCAGCGGGTTCCGAGCCCACCACCTTGCCGCCACGACCACCCGGCGCTGGTGCACGCCAGCGCGCCGTGCGTTCAAGCCCAGTCCCCGTTGCTAGATCCTGATCCTGGTCCTCTTTCAACGCCAAGTACAACTTCCGGATGAGTTGCTGGTGCAAAGACGCCTCCTTGGCCTTGCCCGTGCTACTATCGACAGCACGAGTTCGTACCCCTCGAGCCGCTTGGATCGTCTGGTGACGACACCGCAAGTCCACTAGATAATCGAAATCAATAACATCTGCAGTGATCGATCCTCGACCCAGAGGTTTAGACGGTTCAGAAATGGAGACTGCGGGGATAATGTTAACAGCTGCTTGAATATAGCCATGCTCTTGTGCAGCAAGCTCGTCAAGGATCTCCAAGCGATCGAAGCAGCTAAACTGGAGTTGAAAGGGGATGCCGCGAAGACGGCGAGGGACACGAGACTGAGCAGCTGCGACGGCGTGCGTAGTGAAACATTGCACTATCGTTATTGACGATTGGTAGAGCTGCTCCTGGGCTGAAAGTCGTCAGCCGAAGACTTATGGACCCACAATCATTTTATATTTTGAACGATGGCCCAAATTATTATACTCGGTGTAAGGGGCAGCATTCAACAAGCGAGGTACGAGCTCATTTGTTGAAGTGTCTGTCTACGAGAGACTAGGGGCAGCAGAAGGCCCATCCACCACTGTTCAAGTCCAATTAAGTCGCAGAAATTTCTACCGCACCAAGAACCTCAGTATTATACGCTTTAGCAAGACGCAAGGATGATGGACTCACATGCACGAATTCTGCTTGAATGTACTGTACCATTTCGACCAAAGGTTCACGTGATGGGTGACAGACGGCCGTGAACTGAACAATTTTGGTACCTGCGATGGTGACCTCTGGCGAATCACCTATTTTTATCAAGCTCCCAGAGGGCTTAAAATCAATTTTCGTGTTAGTCTAAATTTGAGCAAAAAAACGGCCAAAATTCGACGAAAAAAAAGAAAAGAAAAAAAACCTCCAATTTTGAAGGGGAAATGGGTGTTCAAGCATTTTTGCGATGAGGAGGTACGGTGAGGGAAGCAGTTCCATTTCGAGTGCCTGCAGGATGGAGAAGAACTTGGCCCCAATCTTTTTGACCCTCGGTGGGACAGATGCCCACACCTTGCCTTAGCCAATCCAGTCGGATTTTTCAAAGAGTTCTCTGGAGTCCATTAATGGATAGATGGATGAGAGGGAAATAAAATTTCATTCGTGTATGCTAGACTATGAATCCCTCCCCAACGAAAATGGGGTAACCAGTGTTTCCCGGTTTCATGATTATCCCTGTTCACTATCTGGTTGCCTATGGTAGAAAGTGGACAGTGAGAAGAATAAGCGAACGTGAAGCCCACCAAAGCTATCTGAGAATCCAAAAGGTAATGAGTTGCCTCAGCTGATCACCTTGATTTTTTTTAAATATTGCCTCTTGCATTCTTGAGCCCCATGCAGTTCCGGATCGCCCTCCGAGAACACTCAGGAACGCTGGGCAGTGTTGGGCGGGTTGATTGGTGGAATGAACATTTGTCAAGGTCATGACGCTGTTGGTTGAATTTTGAACACCAAACCCAGTGAACAATTGAGGTGACAGGTGACATACTGTGAACCTTTGGTTGAAATGGTACAGTATACAGAAGCTTGACTGAGATCGTGTGTACAGAGCCCTCGGCTAGCAATGGACAGATCAAGTGGGTGATTGTCGGTTGAGGTAATATATTCGAGCTTGAGGACACGACGACAGTGACGGAGGAACAGGAACCAGCCTGCAGAAGCCGGTATGATAGACGGATGTATCACCAGGCTCTCGCACAGGGCATCAAGGAAGATGGTGTTGATAAATCTCTATTAAGTTTGCTTAAGCAATTCACATTTCAATGCCAATCAGCATTCAAGTATTGTTCTGTTTAACACAAGAATGGGATGGACTGGTCAGCTGCGGGGATGAACAATGTTGGAACACTGTTTTAACAAGGTTCAGTGACCCGTTTAAACAAATTATAAACAGTGATTGAACAGGGATGAACACTATTCGAACGGTTTGCCAAAAAGTGCAGATAAGTGTGGGCTTCGAACTCGGTACCTGCCGTTGATGGGAATGGGCATGAGTGGCAAGCATTACCCACTACACCATGAAGCTGACATGGCTCAGTGTCACCGTAACCCTGGTACACTGATTCGCAGCCCTTATCATCCGATGTTTTTTTGTGCCTTCATTGTTCAATCTCTAGTTTATGTACTTCTTCTTTGCAGGAGAAGCACCAAGCACTGTCCTGGGAAGCGCCAGAGGTGACCTGGATACATTTTCAGGCATCTGTTACAAACCTAATGATGTAACAGTACAAAAGACCTGTTTAATTGATTGTAGGTCAGTTTCCTGTGATTTGTCCTAGTGGCTTATTCTACTAATAATCTTCAGCCAAATGAGAGTTAAATTAATAGACCATGCTCTAAAACAGGCAATGTTCTAACATACCAGATTAAATAATGAACAGTACTACTGTCATTCCAAATATCGGCTCAATCAACTTGAATGAAACTGGAGCCATTTCTTGTGCTTGGTTCAATCTTGTGGGGTTTGACCTATTTCTGCATTGAGAAGGAAATGTTGAATGGGTGGGAGTGTTGATAGAAGGCTTCAGACACTTGCTGCTCAATATGTGTTGGACTTGCGTGAGCGATACGTCGATTTTGATGGCAGGCAATGCAGGCGAGTTGTAGTCATTTGTTGCCAATTCCTCTTTGGCTCACCTGTTAGGGCTCCTCCTTTTACATCCCTGTACTACGTACTTATAGTGCTACATGGGCCCCAAGGGGCCCGCGCACACTCTAATGGAATTATGAATGAATGAAAGGGCTCCTCCTTAGCAGCTGCTACCGTTATCTGGATGTCGTGAGTTCGAGCCTCCTTATGTGCGGCTCTTTTTTCTCGAGGCGTTTAATCCGTTCAACCACTGTTGAATCTGAGCAATATTTCCCTGATTGGCATTGAGACGCCCATTGTTTAAACAAACTTAATAGGGTTACTGGGTGTTGAGCAGGCGGAAAGCCCCCCACTTTGTCGTAATGCAGAAAAAGTCGGATGGTATTGGTATTTCTTGGCTCACCACAGTCGGGAACCCCAAATTTCTGTTGTCGATATATACAGAGTGATGGGTTCCGGCCAGGAGGGAAATCTCAGGGTAGAATGATTGAGATGGGAAAGCACAAGGACAGACAGAGATTCGGATATTGTGGGGAAACCATTATATTCCGCAGAGGTGACCCCTCACAGACGGGCCGTCCAGTGGGAGGAATGGAGGGTTTGAGCAGCGTTGGGTCCGAATATGAGGATGTAAATCAAGGCAGCCGCTGCTTCATTCGTATAAGTGACACAGCAAAGTAAGCCCAAAAGTAACACATTGCTTACCGTGTCGGGGGGAACAAAAACCACGTATTGGGGGGAGGCTCCTAGTCAAATCCGGTCTGCATCCATCAGTGAGTGCTCGCAACAGTAGCAGAAAGCTTTAAGTAATCTCTCGCTCTCGAGGGCTGAAGTACTATTCATGACCTACCTCATCAACGCCCAAGTTATACAAGCAAGCAAGGTCCCTACCATATCGTACGCGACAGGGGGGAAAATAAAACTGACTTAAAAAAAAAAAAAAAAACGCCCAAGTCACTCCGATGATGTTGGCATTTGTGGCGGAGCCCCGTTGTGTGAGAAACCTGAACCTGCCTTTAGCGTCTTATGATACATGAGCTGCGAGTGGACGCATCCACCATCCGTTCAGAGACTTGGCAACTCGGGATCTACACAGCTTCGACGTGTTGAAGCTCTATTCATCTGATGCCTCATCAACAGCCACATTCATCAACGCTCCGATATGGCTGTTGTGGCGCCGTTGTGGCTGAGGTCGGACTTTGAATGAGCCCGGCTTGTGTGTGTGAGAGAAACCCGAATCTGCCCTTTGGTGTCCCTTAGTCATGATAAATGAGCGGGATGCCATCCTTCATCCACCGTGCGGCGCTCAACTTGGGATCTGAATAGGTTCCCAAGGAGCCAAAAGTTAGCGCCGTTGTGGCGGAGACCGGACTTCGAATTTGTGTGTGTGTAAGAGGTGCCTTTGGCGTCAGCGAATAATGGTCGCCGCTCCGGATGAATTGGCCCGAGTCGTGATAAATGATCGGGATGCTATCCTTCATTCACCGTTCGGCGCTTAACTCGGGTTTCCCAAGGAGCCAAAAGTTGTCGCCGTTGTAGCGGAGACCGGACTTCGAATGAGCCTTGTTGTGTGTGTGAGAGAGGAACCCGAATTTGCTTTTGGCGCCCTCGAGTCGTGATAAATGATCGGGATGCCATCCTTCATTCACCGTTCGGCGCTTAATTCGGGTTCTGAATAGATTCACAAGGAGCCAGAAGTAGCGGACGACGATAGAAGATAGAATGGTCTCGGTGAATCGGTGATAGCCGGGAGCCGGATTTAATCGTTGAGCGACGCTGATCATGACTGTCAGTCACTCAGTCAGTGGCAGTTAATATAATTGCTTGAGAACGGCAGCAAACACTCAAGGATTGTTGCGCGTCGGCTGTCGATAGTTGCGTAATTACCAAAGCGCGTGTGGAGCGGGTCCGAGGGAATCAACTGTATGTCGTGGTCACGGCAGCGAGTGCCGTCCGCGAGTTCCATGTGCTGCGGGGCTTATCCACGGGTAGCCAGCCAACTGCAAGGCGGGAAAAGATAGACTCGCTTGTCTAAGTCTTCGTCTCTCAAGGTCCGTCTACCAGTGAAATTCAGAGACGCTTGGTTGGCGTCGCCGAGTTTAGCCATCCAAGCGTAAGTATGAGAAAAGGAGGAGATCTAGGTGGTCAGCATCGGTGGCAATGCCACACATGGTTGAAGTCGGACGTAGTTCACGTGCCAGTCGCGTTCCAGCTGGAAGTCACAAGCAGTGCACAACAGGAATTTCGATTCAGATAGTGGCCATTGGTGTTCGGAAAATCATCTGATTAATACATGATACGTCCCAGACTACAAACAAAGCACACAATAATCGCACATTTCTCATGAATCAAGCTAGAGCGGGGAAACCTTTTGCAAATCACCCCCGCGCTCGGGATCCTCAGTGTCCTCATGATCACGATTGGTGTATACCGACGAGAGTTCCCGGCGTCGGCGGGTCAGTTCCAACGGTCCTTGAGCCTGTGCCGCGAAACCGTTAGTAATTACCCTCGAAGTCGAATGTTTGGACTCACGGCATTGGCCTGCAGAAAGAAAATGTAAGCAGAGCTATTCGGTATTTAGATGAAGGACGTACGGCAAACGAGCTGAGCCGTGCAGTCTCGTTCGCGGGTGTCTGCTCGAACAACACGTTCGTAGTGTGTTCAGAAGAGCCTGGTTCCTTCCAGGGCCGCGCGTTCAATCTGATTTGCAATTGGACTATTTAAATGGCTGGTGTGAGTCGAATAGGGCTTACGTGCTGAGCAAAGCATTGGTGTAGAGTTTTGAGAGCGGGAAATCCCAGATGAACTGACTGAGGATGGGCTTGAACGTCGCGCTTCCCATTGGTAAATGACTTCGACCTACAGCGTTGTGCCCTGGAAATCCAACCTGAGTTGGTTTCGTGTGCGGGACAGAGTACATAGCTTACAGGAGAAAACAGAAAGACGAACAAATCCAACAGTGCTGTGATAGCCGTGATGGAGCCCGTCTGCACCGTTACTGCCCACGTCATTAGTGCTGGTCTGGGTTGAGTGTTAAAGAGGCTCACAACTAATGATCCTGTCAACGTATCGGTCGGTCGTGCTGACACCTGATTTGCGAGTATACTGCACATCGAATTAGTTGTGTTGTAGATTGTTTAGTAGAGCTTAGAACTACCAAGGAATAAATGAGGGCCCCGCTGAGGATGACGTCGCACGCGGCGGTAGAAGAGAGCCAAGTGATGACGAATGGATGGAAGCTCGCGAAATCTGCGTACGCGGAGTGAAGGCTGACCATGATTGTGACGGAGAGCCCACCGCCTAGCATAGCGTAAGAAAATATCTTCGGAAAGAAAGTAGAGATCTCACCGAGGGAAATGAGAGATGAGAGAGCGATGAGAAATGGGAAAAAGTATGACTTGGTGAGCTTTTTCACCCTCCAGGCTACGAAAAGCTGGACAGGCGTAGATATCGCGACCTGGGACATTCTTCTGGTCAGTGGCGAAGTGGGAGTTGAAGGAGGCTGCGCACTGTGACTGCCGCATCTGTGATACACCGATAGCCTCAGCGAAGGAACAGCAATGGATCGGTTTGTTACACATACCTGGCCGCAGAACTGCGTGCGTATGTGAGACTACTATCGAGAAGATCTAACGTAGGACTCACGTAGGGGCGAGATTTCAAGGGCTTTCGCAGTTCCTAGGCTCGAGGATTAAAACTTTTCAGGAGGACAATGGATCTCAGTACCATATCTGAAGATCAGGGGCTCGTAGATGAGTCCTATATCAAACACAACGTTGACGGTCTCGGCGATGAGGAGATAGAGTGCCTGAAAAGAAAATAATGAGCCCGTCCTCGCAGTCTCGCTAGCAGTCAAGTTCCGTACAAGGTAGCGGAGCCATGTTTGGTCCCTAGGCAGGCGTCAATAATATTTCGACCACACGGGAACGAGCATACCGTTTGTATCGTTGGTAATACATCAACATCTGAACACGCGAGTGAGCCCCGGACGAACGAGGGCAAGATACACCAACCTGGACCAATAAAACCTGCCGGAGTATTAGTGCTGTAGAACAGAATGATACATAGAGCCACGCACTCCATACAGTGTGGTGTTGAGGAGGACACCGATGAGCAGTGGACCAAAACTGAAGCATCTTATTTTATTATTTCACAGTTACCAGTGGTGTCAAGACGCACAGGAGTTCAACATTCGGAGGGCCGGATGGAGGGGCGGATGGGGTCGTAGACATTGCGCGAGTATGGGACAGGAGGGAAAAGGATCACCAGCTGTAGATCCTTTATACGTTCGACATGAGAAAATCTAGGCCCGAGCTGTAATTCGAAGTCCTCGAAAATAACGAATGTAGCTGTCAGCTGTGACCGGGATCTGCGATCCTCCCGAGAGGATTCGAGAGGGTGATGTGTTTGAAGCTGCGGAGGAGAGAAGCGATACAGAAGCTGTTGACGCTAGTCACAGACTGTCGTCGAATCAACACAGATTTAGTAGAGTTCGATGGCACAATGTGGTCGCAATGAAATGACATGATGCCCCAGGATATGGCGCAGAAAGAGGCGCGCATTATGTGAGAATGGGCTCGTCGTAGAACTTTGTGATCGCACCTTTTAAAACTGCCTGGTCCACGCTGGGGGCAGGTTCCGATTTGCCCGAATCTGCAGGCTTAATTAATTCGTGTATTGTGTACCGAAAGAACCTCCCCGGTCCCCGTGATCTTTTGTGGCCTTTTTGTAACCGTCTCCAGGCAGTTGGGGTTTCGAACCTTCTCCGCATGGTTTTGGAGTCGAAAAACGCGACGTGCGAGAGACGGCCTGCGGATAGGGCGCTGAAAGATTCAAGGCCGGACCAGATGAAGAGTATGACCCCAGTAGATTTAGCGCCGTCGACCATGAGCTTGCCTTCCGTAATTTCCTGTTGAAGAAGCAAACTTCAAGCTCCAGGGCAGATAAAGGAAAAGTTCGATGTCGTACGCGTGAGCACGAAATAATATAAGCGACTTTGCTTTGTCGGGTAGATTATTCCATGTGTGGGGGGAAGGTCCTTTGGTCCTTCCGCTCGGCCGCTTCGCGTCCTGCGAGGGCTGTGAGAGTGAGGCGCGACGAAGGGGAAAACGCCGATGGGGGAAAGAAAGGTCCCGCGCGGAATCAGCTTCGTGCGGTGATGCAACGATGCGATCACTCAGAGCGATAGGGGAAGGTACTGAGCGCGTGGAAGCTGCCGGCCAAAGGCGCAGAGCAACTATACCACACACTGACGAGTGCAAGACGAGCGTGAAAGGAAAGAAAGAGGGAAGCGGAGGGTGGGCGAGAGGATTCGCGCCAGACGCGACGGAGGAGGAAGAGTGACGATATCACACTCGCGTCAGAGTTATCGCGGAGAATTGAGCGCTCACCAAGCGCCCACACTGCGTTCCGGCCCGTTGTAGCCGAACCCTAGCCGGGTTTGGCTACAGTCTTCGTATGTGACGTAGATTTGATGTACGGAGGAATAAGCAGTGGAAACAAAAATTGTGGTCAAAAGTTTGTCGAAAGTCGAATCAAAGTCAGGATAATTGGATCCGGATCGCTGGCAAACAACGCGTAAATAAAATATTTTTGCCCGTCTTTGCCAAACAAAGAAAACCCTTCTTCCTCCGCCATGTCCGCTCTCCGCACCGTCCGACAGCTGACTGCTGCATCCGCCCGCCTGCGTCTTTCCTCGACGCCGCTGGCTCTGCGCCTCCCGCTGTGTGCCGCCCGGGCTGCGCACCCCAACGCCACCCGCGCTTTCTCAGTCTCCACACGGTCCCTCAAGGCCACCTCCTGTTCGTCAATTCCTTGTTCCTTCGTATGCCAATCAACAATCCTTACTCCATGTATCTAGCAAGCAAGCTGCTAGCGGAAAGACTCCGTGAAGAGCTCGCGTACGAGGTGGAGTCCGCGGCGGACACCGGCACCGACACCGAACCCGGTTTCCTAACAGCGTTCCGGAAGGAGGGTATTTGGGAGGTGCGAGTTGCCACTCTGCACACCATGGATTGCCGGCTGAGTGCACTTGCCCATGCAGATAGAGGACGCGGCGGACCATGACGAAGTTTTCCTTACCCGCCAGTTCGGCGACGAGAGGTGTGTGGCGCAGCGGCTCGATGACTGCGGTCCTTCTTATCTTCGGTTTCCTACGCACAGCATCCGCGTTATGTTCTCGATCGCCGACCTGGAAACTATGGAAGACGACCTCGAGGACCAAGAGGAGGCGGAAGAGGAGGGCGCAGAGCGCAAGGACCCGCCTGCCGAGTTCCGTGTCGTTCTCACCATAACCAAAGTCTGCGGCTGCCCTTATCTCCTCATCCAAAAGCTTGACGATACCTAATTCCCAGACGAACAGCCCTGGGTCCCTGAACGTCGATATGTACTGCACAGAGGGCGTGTTCCAAACCGCTGGTATCACTTTCTACAAATCCGCCACCGTCGGGCGGGACCTTACCATCGAGAGCGATTTTGCGCGCCGCTCGCTGTATACAGGGCCCCCGGTGTGTCTCCCGCTGCAACGCTTTAATTCAACAATACTGACTGCTTGCGCTGACAGTTTGCGACCCTTGACGAGAACCTGCAGGCGAACTTCGACGAATTCCTGACGGAGCGGGGCATCAACAACGAGCTCGCGCACTTTATTCCCAACTACGCGGAGTATAAGGAGCAGAAGGCGCGTTACCTTCGTCATGCCAACCCTGGCGCTTGCTGATACTTTCTTTCTTGGCGAATTCAGGAATACATGGGATGGCTGGAGAAAGTCGGTAACTTCGTCGAAGCCTGAACCACCACCCGCATCAAAAAAGACGTCGCTGTCTGCTCCCGCCTTGTATTTTTAGCTCTTTAATCTGCACCCCACTCTAACCGGATAATAAAATATTCCTCGCATGCAAGTCTGTCGACGTGCGTGCAAAATCCAGATTTCGGCCGTGTGTCCACTGTCTACCCGCTTTCATGTTTTATTGTTCCCTGCTCATCCCGACGCGATCTTGTTGAGGGTGGGGGTAATTGTGCCTTTGACAAGGGAATGGGGCGCCCGGCGCCATAATCATACAAGCATACATCTTCATGGAGACGGTGATTCGAAATCGCATGTAAACGATCCTGAGAAATCCCGTTGAAAACCTGAGTGCAAATAGCCTCGCGAGTTGCTCGTTCTGTGCGTCCCGCCGGAAGGGCGCGCGACGCGTTCATCGGACACCAGCATTTTATGCTCGCGCATCTGCGCCGCCCTACCCGCTGCGCGCCGCGAGTTGATGATCAGCCGGCTTGTCGTGAGCGTGGTGGCTCCCCAGATGAAACTGGAGAAGGTTCAGCATAGTTTTTTGCCCCAGCAGGAAGGAAACCCACAAGACAATGACGAAAATCAACGAAAGGGGGGCGACGATCGCGAGCACGGCGTTGGCGATGCGCAAGCCTGGGCGTACATCGATTATTTATGAGCAGAGTTGAATATCGAGGAAGGTGATATACGCGCACCAAATAGAATCTAAGAATTGCGTTTAGGGGGCGTGTTGAGAGAAAGAAACACAAGGGTGAACCCACGACGAAGTACACGATACCATCGCGGAAGAGGATACGCGTGACGGCGGGATCCGAGTCGGGGCCTACCGCGCGCGGGCGGTCGAGGGCGTTCCACCATACGGTTACAAAGACTACGACCTCGAACACGATCTGCGTATCGGGGACGTCGTGAGGTATTACACAAGTCTGTAGAGGCAGGACGTACCCCGACCACCCAGAGGCCAACCACGTTGGGTTTGGTAGTAAATGTGCAGAGGCCGACAAAGGGCTCGAAGACGAGGACCGCTGGAAATAATATATGAGTATTGTGATTCAGTGGGAGGAGGAATTAAACGCGCGTATCATGGTTGAGATGACCCAGGTCGTGACGCCAAGGTTGGTGAGCTGCGTTGCGACGAAGAACGCGAGGGACCAAGTGATGAGATGGTGCCCGCGGGGTAGCGTCGTCCAGATGCGCAGGAGAACAAGGAAGTTCGATATAGCGATGGAGAGCCAGCCGGCATATGTCTGCGATTGAACATTAATCACAGAAAGCGGAGAGCCTAGGGAAGAGCTACCGCCAACGAAGTCCACACTTTGCACCTGTGGGAAGATATATGCGTTGAGAAGGATATTTTCGTTCGACGATTGGGACTTGCGCCTATACCGTTTTAAACCGTCAAGATTATCAAGTTATGAACGGGATGGACGCACATTGTCAGACATTTCTATCACCGAAAGGCCGCTCCGCGCTAGTATACCGTCAGTGGGTTTGAATATCAAGACGTTTGATCGTTGCGTACTAATCGTCTCAACGGTCAGGAAAAGTGGTACCATATACCTGCAAGTAATGAGATTCTGGCCCCCTTCCCGCGCTAATAATAGAACTTACCGCAGAAGCAAAAACAAATTTCTTCCGATGGTGGATGGTGCACTCCAGATGTACTCCACCTCGTCCTCAAATGTGAGGATGTGGTCGTATAGAAGGAGCTGTTTCCATCTCTCAGAATTGTTCAATGACGTAGGCGCTGGAGAAAAAAACTCACCACGAAGCCAGCCGCTGCACACCGAGTATGTTCAACTAAGAGCTAGCTGGAGTGGTAAAAAAAACCGCTCACCGCTGATATACCGGGTTATGAGCACATTCTGCAGTGAGACGATGATGCTCTCGAGCTCAGCGGCGTCCATGGGCATCCGGGAGAGCCGCGAAGCTTTTTAACCTTGATATTGTACTTAGTGATCGATTGATCGATCTGTCGCTGCAGATCAATCGAAGGGTCGCGACGACCACCAACCGATCGGCGGCGATATAAAAATAGAAAAATTACAGTTGATTTCCTGCCTCCGACCGTCCGACGAGCCACGACAGACAAGATAGCATCCCGTTGAGTGTGCGGTTCTGAAAATTTCCCCAAAGCTGTAACTTTCGCTCCCCACCAAAAAAACGTTTGCTTTTGAGGAAAAACTCCAATTCTTGGTACTTACGTACCGATTCATGCCCAAATCCGAACGCGTCTTTATGGAACTGGGGAAGACCAGGATTGAATGGTAAGTATTGAATAAGATTGAATATTGTCAGCGTTGGTGATGGTCTCCATGCTTTCCTATGGCTTCTCGAGTTCCCCGTCATATAACATCGGGATTCGATGATGCCCCCGAGTCCCCGCATGCGATATCACCGAGATAACCCAAGGGATGAACGTCTACATATGAGCGCTTATGAACGCCCAGTCTCGCGCTGTGGTGTTAAACAGTCGAACTCGAGCATGTTTTAATCTTCTGCAAGGACCCTGGGCTAGTCTCTGACCTTCTCTGACGGCGGACATTCCCGAAATACAGCTCGTTCCATTTTGGATCTGTCTTGTCTTCGGTATCTGTAAGTACACAAAGTAATTTGCAATTGGACCTTCTATTGATCTCCGACTGCGCGACAGAAAAGAGGCAGAGGTGGAATCTGAGGAACAGGCAAGTACAGGAGAGCGCTATATTATTCTGAGACCAATGGGCGAAAGAAGATCAGCAGTCCCATATACGAACAGTGCTTGACACTACGCACGCGACATGGAGGCATCGACCTAGGCATTTCATTTCATTCGGTCGCACAGTATTTTGACGAATGTTTCTAATTCATGCACATGCGGTGACCGACGTTCAAGCGTGGCCTGGGCTGACATAAGCTCAGCAAGCTGTAGGTTGTGTCACACAACCGCGCATCCCTAGTCAGACCAAATTAGAATGCAATTTTGAGAGAGGTAAAAAAATAACCAAATATATGGCGCAACGGTCGGGCATTCATCGCAGTCGTATACAGCGCTAGCCTTGCCATGCCGATCGGGTATTTCCTGCATGATTCACATACCGCGAACCGTGAGCAGATGAAAACGCGAGGGTGAAGCGGCGCGTACGAGGTGCCTCGCGTCTAGACTCTCACGACCCTTCCGTGATCGCATTATGCACGTGTTTCGGGCTAACGAAACAGGTTACGGTAACGTAGTACCTTGTCGTACGCGGGCAGGTACCGGAGCCAGGGGGGCATCCAAAAAATTGCAGCAGAAAATCTGGATCGAGGTACACGGCGGGCCCGAAGGGTCGCCGCGAGCTGCGAAGTGAGCTAAAAGCCAAGTTGAATCCGAGTTATGAGGAATACCGCAGAATCCCTCTTTCACGAGGCCATACGACAGGCCCGCGACAATCGCGACAGTCCTCCTTTGAGCATCGCGCCGCCCCCTCTTCCGCCGAGAGAGAAGCTAAACAAGGGCCCGAGTTACCCTCGGAAATGACATCCGTGCAATCCTAGCGCGCACGACACGTGCGAAGCGTGGTCAAGGGCGCCGTAGCCCAGCGAATCAGGCTCGACATAGCCCCCCGAAAGGACTGCCACTCGCGTGTGCTCTTAACTGAGCCAGTCATGCTCCCGACGCCGGGAGCGCCACCCGGACGAACCGCTGGCCACAGGATCGGTTATAAGGGACCAAATGTGCTGTACTGCGAGAGGTAGCTCTAGAAGTGCCGGCTCGAGCAGAGTATTCTACTCGATGCCCGAGTACGGTTGCAGTGCATGCGATAGGTGCAGATAGACATCGTAGACTGGAAAGAACGAGACAAATCGCCACGAAAATTCCATACCAGCAGCTCGGCGGACGCCTACCCCTTGAAAGCCAGGGCGATCTGTTGGGGATCTGGCGGTTTTCTTGTTTCTCCGAGTCTCGTAACCCCGTTACGCCGGAGTGGCCCTGTTAGGATCAATCGAGGGCGGCTGAAATGCTCGGACCTTGGTCCGCTGGTGAAGAAGAACGGGGAGTCCTGTGCGGAACGAGCATCGTAGCATTGACCATGGTAGCCAAATCGAAGTGGAAAAGTGCCAAATGGTGGCAGGAAGAAAGGCCCTATTTGGCAACCGCCTTCGAAACAAACAAGGCCAAATGACTGCCCCTTGCCTCCGGCCATCCAAGTCACCGAGGCATGGGTTAGCTCTTGTCACCTTCGTGCTCCATCTCCTCTAGGAATGCTTGAAGAATCCGTAACCTATCCGCCTAGCGCAGGCTACCCGCTCTATCTCACCGCAAAACGCTATTGGCTCCCAGCTTTCGACGCGAATGCTGACGATCCGGCAGCACTAACACTACTCTTCCTTCATGCGACAAGCTTCCACAAGGAAATGTGGATGCCCACACTCGATACCATTTTTGCGTTAGCCTCATCCGAGGGCAGTCCGGTCAAGATTCGCGAGGCTTGGGCCTTGGATTGTCCCAACCACGGGGCATCAGGACATATCAACGCACCCACCCTCCTGCAGCCCCAATTCTTCCTCAATTGTATGCGTAAATTTTCTCCTTGACAGTTTTCTAAAAAAAAATCTAGTTTCCTGCGAAAGATACGCGCAAGCAGCCCACCATTTCCTCTCTTGCCTCAATTTCCGGACGCGAAATCTCGTAGGCATCGGGCATAGTTTGGGCGGCGTTGCAATGTATGTCTTGTGACATTGTTCTACGTACGTCTCTCATTATTTTTCAGAACGATGCTTCAAGCCATCGAGCCGGTATTCCCGTTCTCCTCACTGGTCCTCATCGAGCCGCTGCTGAGTCCCGCGGGAAGCCATCATCTGAGCCACCTCCGCGAACTCCTCGTCAAGGGTGCGTATGAGCGGCGCGATGTTTGGCCGAACCGCGACAAGGCGATGGCCGCGCTAAAACGCCGCGAGCGCACGGAAAAATGGGACCCGCGCATCCTCAAGATATTCGTGGTGTGTCTATCCATATCCAGGGGTTATGTCGCACCCACTTAGCCTGTCGCAGGAGTACGGCATTCTCGAGCACCGTAGGTCCTTCATTCTGTCCTAACCCTTGTTTATACGTCTCCAGCGGGTGCGCGATACGCCGAGGGCGCGTATCCGGGCGTCACCCTTGCGTGTACGCGGGACCAGGAAGCGGTGAGCGGTCTTCTTTGCATTCCTGCACTGGCTGATTCGCCTGCAGGCCATGTACCGCGACCCCGACGGCGCGACGAAGCCCATGCCCACGCTCGCGCGGCTCTGCCGCACGTGCCCTGTGCACCTCATCCTCGGCGGCATAGCCGACTTCGTGTGCGCTTTGCTTATTTTACCGACAGCCTGTTTCCTCACCTTCGATAGTCCGAAACGCGTGCACCAGGCGATCGCGGAGGGGCCGTGGGCATCCGTGACAGACGAACCGGGCTGGGCGTCCGTCACGACGATCGAAGACGCAGGGCACCTCGTACGCGGCTCTCCACCCTCGTTTCTTTGCTGCTGACGGTCGCGGTATGTAGATCGTGCAGGAGGTGCCGGATCGGCTGGGGAAGGCTGTATATGAGGCGCTTGCGATGAATGCGAGACTGCGCAGTAAGCTATAGGTCGTGTCCCGTGGACTGCCCGCTATGATCGAGGCCACTGCATAATTTTGTCCCCGACAAATGTAAATACTTGGGATCAGTATGGACTTCTATTCAAAAGATTGTGTGGCGGGGTTTTGGGTTTTGGACGCAGTCTGTCCTGGAAAACACGGTTGGAGTGAATGAAGCTGGGTACTGCTCGTTCCTTTCTGTAATTCATGCTACGATTAGGCCGAATTGGTACCAAAGTTCAACAAGTTCAATTGTCTACTCTTGCTCTTGAATCCTAATATCCTTTGCACTCCTTTCCATTGACCTGAATTTTCTGGATATGAGGCAGGCCACACTGGATCGCCTGCACGATCAGTTCTGTCCTCGAAGCTTCTGCCCCACTTGATTCGAATGCATGCGGTCTGTCATTGAAGGATATGTCCGACAGTGCCGAAAACCGGTGGAGGCGTTTCGTCAGAATTGGCAGGTACATTCCAATATCCTGCGAGTAGCTCCACGGGGGTGCAAAGCGCCATTTTACTTCCAGCTTCAATGCCGTTATACACGAACACCAGTCCGACCAATCAGCTCCCAGCATTGCGTCGAAGGCCCCGAGAGGCCATGTCGCATCGACCTGAAACGAAAAGAATTCCACGGTGAGGGTCAAGGTGGGGGCCAGATTGAATCGGCGCAGATTCATGAAGATCGAAGACAGACTAGGTCGACCCAGGTTTTCGTCAAACGAGAACCCCGACGGGAGACAAACGTGGATCTCGAGAAACTGTAGGGATGGCAACGGGTTGTTTGCACAGAGCAGTTTTTGGACGTAGTGGTCGGTTCCAGTGAGCACCTCCAGATGGGGGAGGTGCGGCGCGGAAGTGGGTACGTCATCAGGATTTAGATATAGATCGAAGACGCGGAGAGTTTGAAGCATCGAAAGTCGAGCGAGAAGCCCGAAAATTAACGAAATCGGGAGCAATTTCTGTCCAGATGATTGTTCCCGGATTTCGAGCACCCGCAGATGGGGAATTGTGTCGGCGAGGATTTTCAAATAATGTTGGTCCTCCGCCGATATAAAGATCCCGATGGACGTGAGCTGAGAATGTTGAAGGACAGGAATCGTCCAAGGCATAAACACCGGGGATAGTAAACTGGCGGGCTCGAATGAAAACATGGTAATATCTGTGCGAAGGGGCGGAGAAAGTTTGATCGTTTTTTGGTGTTCTTCCAAGATACGCTCCTTCCACGGCTCTGCTGCCGGGAATAAATAGGGCGAACCTTGAACGTTGAGGGAAGTACAGGACTTCGCAACGATGACGTTCAGCAACTCCTCGAAGAGCGAACACCACCGATACTGTAGGGGGTCATATTCTTCGGAACGACCAAGGATCGTCGAAGGGACCCCAAAGTGAAGAGAAACCTCATTGATGGATGACAATCGTTGTACGAACGAGATGAGCCTGCGGAGATGGTTAATAGCAGGATAGACTGGGTAGGCGTGTAATGGCCTCCGAACATAACAATAAGACAAGGATGTGGGGTGGGGCAGGAAAAGTGTGATGGTCAAGGCGGCAAGGGAATCCCGTGCCTCGGGACGGTCCCAAAGCGTCACTGTGTATTTCCCAGTTGACCGGTCGAAGATTCCCTTCCTGTCCAAATAAATGGGAAGAGCAAGGACATTGAGGCGACGGGACACAAGGCTCAGATCGAAGAGCTCTGTGGAAAGGAGGTATTCAAAGAGAGTCAAGAGGATATCATCCGGGAAATCGAGGAACCTCGTCTTCGGAATTAAGTTATCATCAAACCAAATTTGGGACGATTGGCTAGTCGCAACATCTTCCGGGATGAATGCTGTGACCTTCCGGGCGATTTCCCTAGTGAAAATATGCATAGGACCCATATCACAGTAGTTGTAATCATCAGTCCAACTGACTGTCTTCAGCATCGGGAATAGGGTAAGCCAACGCGAGAACTCAGGAGAGTCAACCACGCTGCAGCAGAGATTGTGCAGCACCAGAGCTTTGACACTGCCGAATACTTGTCCCCACTTCGCCCCCATAGCGAGTGCAAAATCGATGCAACAGTCCATCGCGTCCGTGGTCGAGTACAAGAAACTGAATCCGTCGACATGCAGGGTAATGTCGGGAGAGGAATACCGATGAATGGGCGATAGGTCTGGCAAAATGGAAGGCACCATGAGATAGCGGATGGACATGGCTATATCGAGAGACTCTGCCCGCGGTAGAGCATCAGGCCGTCGGAGGAATATGGCCAGATAGTCGGTGTGGAGAGAGAGCTTTGTTAAATGGGGGAATTGTGGGATATCGCGAACCGTAGGGGGTCGATGAGTCGCGCTCCCATAGTATGGCTTTATTGTAAGACGGGCTAGTCGCGGCAATTGGCATAAAAACCGACAAAGGGGTTTCGGCGCCATATCTGTCTGAGTGATTTCCAGTTCTGTCAGATCTGGTACTGCGGCAACAATATCTGTGAATACACGGGACCACTGCCCCGGAGACAGCACAGCATTATGCAGGCCGAGGGAAGTGATGGGGGAGCGCTGCATTGTTAACACGATGAGCTGGTAGATCGGCGGAAGAAGCAGGAGTTCGGAGTCGACATCAAGAGTGGTGATGGCACACCGTCCCAGATGAAGCTCGGATAAGGCGCGTCGGGTGAAGATGGTCGTATCGCGTTTGTTCCGCAGCGTGCGCACTAGACGCGTCTTGATTCCGCCCAACCTACGGCTACCAAACATCGAGGTTACGTCGGACGTGTAGTTCTTGTGGTTCTGATCAAAAGCCCACTGTGTTCGAACTTTGAGCGATGTTACGGAAGGGTTCTGCAGCACAGCTATCCACAACTCTGCGACGGAGGAATTCCATTCCCTCTGAATTTTTTCATCCCATTGATTTGGGCCTGTCTCGCTGGCGTATACTGTGCTGCGGAATTCGATATACACATTTCGCAGGGGCGAAAGCCTGTGCACCAGCCCGAGGCACCGAACCAGGTCTCTCGAGACTAGCGACAGGTCGGCATTCAAGAATATCAGGGAAAGAGATTCTGTGGATTGAAAAGATGTCGCGAGATTGAGCGCATGCAGCAGGTTGAGCCTGCCATCATGGTCGAAGCCATCCAGAATGACCAGACATTCCACCGCAGGCTCGATAATGCCGTGTCGAGCGAGAAAGTTGTCGAGGGCGATTTGATTCAAGGTCCTGCACGATAAGGATGCGGCATGTATGCTCGTGTCGGGTAGGTATTGGCAGAGCCGAAGCACCACCGCGTCAGGTAGGTCCAGGAAACTCGGACGGGAGAGTCTGTAAAACAATCAGGAAACGGCACACAACCTTCAGAAATTATATGGCGCACTTGGGCTGGTCTGACAAGTGGTATTCCATTGGTCTGGGTGACACACTGAGATGAGAGGGTTTCGATTTTTGGATCCGCGCTGCGCGAGGTCGGTAGAAGGAAGGAGAGGTGTCAGGAGGCAGGTGACAGGCACTGCCCGCCGGATCTGTGCAAATACAACCATACGCGACGGTTCCAATTCGGCGAAATTGTGTAAGCTGAAGTTACGATCTTCATACCATCTATCGAAAAACCTGCGACCGCCCTTGGAGAAACACTTTTCGAATTGGCTCATTCTACTCACTCACAAGTTACATACTATGTAATCTGTAAAGTGGAACCAGAATAATCACGAACGGTCTAGCCACGCGCCTCGACCTTGGACACCAGTCTTTCCAGCGCGCGCAGGTCCTCAGTACCATCGACCCCAACCTCATCTGCGTCGAGAGTAGTGAACCCCCAGCCTTCATCTTCGTACGCGTAGTTCAAATCCTGCCTGTCGAGCGAGAGCGATTCCAGCCGGTGCATCCTCTCCCCCATATTCGCGAGCACGGTGGCCCACGGGCGCTCGTAGACCTTCTTGTACCCATACAGCGGACAGTTCTTCAGCACAAGCGCCGTCAAATGGTCCGCATGGAGGAGGACGAAGCTCTCTGCGCCGCCGGCCGAGTCCTCCGAATCAAAGAAGATGTGGTCGAGCAGGAGGGATTTGAGCTGTGGAAGGGCGGACGACGGGAAGGTCAGTTCAGGGATGACTCCGATCTTGGCATTGCTGGACAACTGGAGCGAAACGGCGGACTGCCTGGAGTGTTAGCACGAGCGCCGTATGTATGGGATGAGAAGACAAACCTGCGCTGCAGAGAGTATAGGGGTCATCTGCGCCCAAAACTCGCGCAGGGGGTCCGACGCGAAGATGCCTTCGGACAGGTCGTCTGGCCCGAGCACCTCGATCGTGAGGGACTCGAGCGGCCGGAGCAAGTCCGCGAATGCCTGCGTTTCGTACAAATCATCCGGCATCGCGATGAGGTTGACCAGGGTCAGCGACTTGAGCGCCGGGAGCGGTACACTGGACGCCGCGTTGAGAATAGCGGATTGGATATTAAAAAAGTAGGAAGGATCGTCCGTGGTCCAGTACTCCTCGGAGTACATGTCGTGAAACTCGAAGCTCAAGGACGCAAGCTGCGGGAATTTTGACAAGCCCGTAAACGGAAGAGCGATGGAGGAAAGCTTGACATCGTCTTTGGTGAGATCGTTTGGTGACTCTGGGAACACTGAGTCTGTGGAGGCGGAAAAGTATGAGGAACGGCCGATCATGGATTGGAACGACGCTTACTGAGGGTTGAGCTACGGAACACAAGAGATGTTACGCAGTTCACGATGCTAGGGCTCTCCTGCAGACCCAACAGCCCTTGCGCGCTGTGGACAGTATCTGTCACGGTGAGACGTTGAAACGCCAGGCCAGTCGCGAGTTTGTGAAATATTTTGTTTGCCTGGCGAAGAACCAACAAATCGATGGGCTCGAGCAGATCCAGAACTCTGAAAATGAGCTCAAGCGGCAGACGCAGGTCGTGCATAGCGAGCTATTCGATGGTAGGTGTGGCTTATAAGAAACTTCGGGTGTTGCACCTGTTGGTAGTGACGGACACTGAGACAGATGCCAGGGCGGCATTTGAGCGGCATATCATGTGGCCAAACACGTTCCGCGTGAGTCACCAAACATCGCCAAAGTATGCGAATTCCGAACTCACGAGATTTGGCTCTTACCTGCCCATTAAATATCTGTTGAGTATCACATCATAACCAATCTTTCTGTGAATGTCGCTCGGAGCCCTTCCAAACATTATTGGTCGGGAGATCAATATCCGGTATACTGTCGTTCGTTCCTCGGCACCCATAACGGCAAAATACCTGTGAGGTGGTATAGAGACTTGCAACAGAATAAGTATTGCACCATTCGAAGGATATCAAATTTTTTATTGGACAGTATGTAACCTCATCAAGTAATACGACGCAACCAAATTCCTCTACCATACGCTTCAACAAAGATCCCATACTTCTCTTCTCTTAATGACCGCCTTTTTTTGGTTTGGGCGTGGTGGCAGGTTTGGTGGTAGCTGGTTTGGTGGTTACTGGTTTGGTTGTAGTGGGTTTAGCCGACGTGGTTTTGACAGCGGTGCTCTTCACAGTCGAGCTCTTCACGGGGGTGCTGGCCACGCTGCTATGAACGGACGACATTGCTTTAGAAGATGAGGATGCTGGTTTGCTCGCTGAGGATGGGGACGGGCGGGCAGACGAGCTTGCCGCTGTGCTGCTCTTTGCTGAAGATGCGAGAATGGACGAGCTGGCCACTGCGCTGCTCTGCACCGACGATGCGCCACCAGACGAGCTTGTGACCGTGCTGCTGTGTCCCGAGGCAGACGGAACCGAGTTTCCCGAGGCAGATGAAACCAAGGACACCGGTGTGGCAGACGAACTGGAAGCCCCGGAAGGCGATCCAGATGCGGATGAGGAGGGAATGGGAAACGGGAAAGAGAACGCGGACGAAGAGACGAAGACTATTGAGCCCGAAGACACACTGGACACAGGGGGCGGCAAAGCAGAAGAGGAGCCGGAAGGGAAATACGACATATCAGATGGCAGAGCGGTCGAGGTAGCCGTTATCGGTGTTTCCGTGAATGAGTAAGATGCGACGGTGGAAATGTCTGAGGATGGTACAGGGATAACGGACGATGGGACCGGCTGGACTCGGCAATAGACACGAGTCGCTGCCGTCTCGTTTCCGCGCGAAGTCGTAGCTATAGCCGGGGATGTTCCACTCCCCACCCCAGTTGGCGTTCCCGTAATAGTTATTATCCTGTTGACCTGCACAGTGCATCAGCGATGAGGTCCAACTTGAGGCATGTTGAAAGGAGTGACTGACTCTTAGGCACGCATATTACTGAGATTCCGAGGTCTCCGTTTCCCCAAGCTCCCCTGAATGCTGGCGATTTTGCTAGATAGTATGGTATACGATGGAGAGGAGCTTGACCGTTCAATACAATGTTTGTTCCTACGGTGATGCTGGTTTCCCAGTACAAACTTCCTTCCACTGTGAGTGCCGGCGGCGGAGACAGACCAGTTTCACTCACACTAGTACTGTAGTCTTAGCACAGAACCCGCACCTCTGGCAGTACCTTCAATCGCGGTGAGTGATGGCCAGCACTTCAAAAATCCGTTCAAATCTAAACCTGAGCCTAGTTCGCGACAAGACAACTCGTGTTCGAATCCGGCTCAGACGTAGTCTCTTATAAACAGACGCTACAACAAATCTCGCTCGTACCTCGCGTGTTGTAGTCTGTCGATTACTCGATCACTGTCATTGGTACCCGATGTTATTATGTAATCTTAAATTTCTCGAGCCTCGTTCACGCGTTCACAACACCTTCTTGCCCATTTTTGCGTCAGATTATCATTTATTCTACTAGAATGAACACCTTCTCCTGCCAAATTTTCGGCCCCGACATCAAAGCCAGGATGTTGAACATTGATGGCATCAATGATGACCAATCCAGCATTCTCGTTCACTTAGAAGCTGGACACAGAGACAATATTAGAACAGACAGTTCTCTCAAGAATCGGTGTAGAATCATTTTGGTCACCTAGGATTTTCAGTTGAAGTTGTGCAAAGCGTAGAACGCCGCAGGTCAAAATTCAAACTCAGCACTTTACATAATAAGTGGGGGTACCAATGACGTGCCACGCGGTTAACTACAGACTAGCTCAGACGCCGATAATCCACGCTTGTTGAGGTTGCCAGTAGATATCCATGCGGGCTTGGGCCTGCTCTTCAATGTTCAAGTACACCTTGGGCTAGTAAGAAATTGGGAATAAAGGAAACGAATGCATGAAGGCGGATCGAAATCGAAATCGATGCTTTCTTTCCGTTCGGCCGAGATGCCCGAGGTCCAACATCTGAACCCGAACCGACAATTTCAATCATTATCTGAGCCTCAACCTTACCTTATACGAGGGATGAAACCGTACATCGCACGAGCAGATCATCCCAAATGACTCTCATCCACAAATATCATGGCGTTTTGAAGACCATCGCACCCGAGGGACGTTTTTGCGAACTGGCGCATAGAGTACGTACGCCGCAGATACATCAAAGGTCTCAGATTGTGTCCAATCACTCCGGTGTGGTGAGTACGGGGTTGGATGTTAATAGGTTTAATCATGCCACTGGCAGATCCGCGTGATAGGCCCGGTAGAAGCAGGAAATTCTGCGCGGAGTCGAATTCAGCACTAAGCCTGGACCATACTTTGTGTGCACCGTCGGGAACGCGCACTGTGGCCACGTCTACATGGCGCGCGTTCTTCCTGCCTTGTGTATTTCGCGAGGTCCATTCATTCCTCCACGTTGGATTTCAAAAATCGCACTTTGCTTTCTGGTTGGATTTGATTTTATTATTTGGTCGATGGTGTATCCTTCGATTCAGACAGTAAATGTTTTAAATCTGTAGGATCTCGCAGTGAGGGTGCGCTCAATATTTTGCGCCAGATTCAACCAGAATTTGGACCAGGTTCAACATCACACTATTATTGGACTTATCAATCTCAATGGCCCCTCCCAATGTATTTGAGGTAAGCCTCGGTTCGATCTTTGGGCTTGCCGCTCAGCTGCTGCGGCACCTTCAACACCATGCTCATCAACGCAATTCCAACACCAATTGATCAGAAACTACAACGGAATCAAGCATTGAGTATTGAACCAAGTTTGTGATTTTTCAGCCTAAGAATCCTACACCATCTCAAGTCGACGGAAATCCGGAACAGATTCGCGCTAGATCTCGTCAGCGCGCGCCGGTTTGTTTTTTAACATCCCACTCTCATTGGACTTATTGATCTCAATGGCCCCTCCGAATGCATTTAAGGTCAAGCTCGGCTCGATCTTTGGGCTTGCCGCTCAGCTGTTGCGGCCATGTTCATTAACGCAATCCTGAATGGGTCCAACACCAATTGATCGGAACCTACAACGGAATCAAGCATTGAGTATTGAACCAAGTTTGTGATCTTTTTTCCCAAGAATCCTACACCACCACAAGTTTGACGGAAATCCGGAACAGGTTCGCGCCAGATCTCGTCAGCGCGCCCTTTTGTTGATTTGGCGACCTCAACGTCGGATGGTGACCGAATCAACTTGAAGCGATCCTTAGTAACCGCGTTGATCGCCGGACCCAACGTGGCTATCAGTCCATGTTGTATGACCCTCACGGCATTTCCCGACCGGCCCGACTCACTCACCGCCACCATCCCAATACGGCCAACGACGCAATAAATGTCTCAAATATTCGATCTTGTCCTCAAGAATAATAAGGGCAAGGGTATTTCGTTCCTATAGCCTCTCGCATTATTCCCTCCATGATTCCTACCTACTCCCCAATTGTTCCGACTCATACACGAATGATTCGGCCATTTCTGACTTAGTACTCCTACTTTATTTGGCACAATATACGGTACCGCTACATGTATAAAAGACCTAGCTACTGTATGAATTCATCAGAATTCTCTCGCCCTCTTCGACGTCTGACCGGACTCAGGCCCACCTCGAATAGGCCGATACCTCACTTGATCAAGTGCGGGATCTGTTGAGCTTCCCTCGACACCGCATTTCGAGACTGGTATCTCGACTGTACGTATTGCGCCAGCACGTCTCAGTCACCGACGACCTGACTGACCCCTCGAAATTTTCCAGAAGCTCTCAACTACGACTAGTCGACTTGAATTCTACCCAAAACGGACCATACACCTTCTACCGAGTCACCTCCCGCATTCGATCCCCCTTCGATGTCCGACCCTCTACCCGACCCTCTATCCGACCCCCTCCTTCAGAACCTCGCGGCGGTCCTAACGCCAGAGGTGTACCAGCAATTCGCGCCAATTTTAACCAACCTAGCGACGCGACTTGCTGATAGCGAGTCTACCATCGGCAAACTTCGACGCGACGCCGCAACGACCGAGACACTTACCTCGGCCTTTCGCGACGCCCTCACTGGCGCTACCATCCACACCACTCCTCAACCGGGCACCTCTCAGCCCGCTGGTCGAGCCTCCTCCTTCCGCGTCGACCTCCCCTATTTTCGCGGCACCGTTAACGAAAATGTTCGCGCCTGGTGGTCCATCCTTGAGGACCAACTCAAAGCCGTGCACATTGCCCGCGACGACTGGGTGGTCACCATCAGCGGTCTATTTCGTGACGGAGCGCTCACTTGGTACCTTTCCAAGAAGCAGGAGCACGGTGGACAGCCGCCTACCGTTGACGCACTCTATCGAGAGCTCAAAGCTCAATTCGACTCTCCCACTCGCGTCGACGAGATTCGCCAGTCCCTCAGCACCCTTCCATATCGTCAAAATGTGTCGGACTACATCCTTCGTTTCCAGCGTCTCGAGATGCAACTCGACGCGACGGAGATGACCTTTGGTGATCGTAAATTCAATTTCACGCGTCCTTTACCTCCCGACCTCGTTTTCCACATCTCCCAGGCAAATACGAAGACGATGGCCGAGGTCTACGATGCCGCACGCACTTGGGAACGCCACAAGCGCATTTCGCACCCGAATCACCGCAACGATCGCCAACTCGAGCAGCGTCACCACCATTCTGGTCGCTCGAGCGCTCCGCCGGTCATCACCTCGACTCCATTCTCCTCCTCTTCCACTGCCGCTACAGCCTCGACCGCTCCTGTGCCCATGGATCTCGACAGTTTCGACTCGCGTTCGCGCCAGTCTCAGCCCGTATCGGTGAGCCGCACCGACATGTCCAAGGTTCGTTGTTTTAACTGCAACAAAATCGGACATTGGGCTAAGGACTGTCGTCTCCCGGACAAACGTCGCCACCATTCGACGCCCGCTCCACGGACTTCAAATTTCCGTCCTGGAGGACCGCGTCAACCGATGTTCCATTTTGGCGACCCCGAGCCGATCCGCCCCCGCGACGCAACTAAGCCGTATCCACGCACTCGTCCCTCTGTCAGTACCAAGGAGGTGGACGAATTTTTGAAGACTTGCCTACCTGCCGACACCAAACCGCTCGCTCTTCACAACCTCAGCTTGGACGACACGGAATCGGAAGGCCTGCCGGTCTACCACGCCTCTGTCTACGGCCGTCCTAGTCGCGCCTACGGTCGTGCCGGTCCCTCCATCGCTGTCGAAACTATTATCGACACTGCCGCCCCGGACTCGTACATCAGCCGCCGCATCGCAGAAGCCTGTAACGCGGAGATCTTTCCCCTTGAAGACCCGCGCGAAGTTGTTGGAGCTGGGCAAACGACTACCATTGCATTTGCTAAGTTTATGCTTTGTATTGGCAATGTCAAGGAGATAACGATGGCTTACATTCTCGAAGAGGACTCCGGCTTCCGATATGACCTCTTGCTTGGTCGCAACTGGATGAAACGATTCAACGTTCTTCCAAATTGGGCCGACAACTCATTCCAGCTCACCTCGCCGAAGACGCATCTATCCATCCGCATTCAAACCTCCCGAGTCCCCGTTCGTCTTCCACCTGATTTTAAGTACGGTGATTCCTCACGGCCAATCCAGGACTTGTTCTTCGCAACGAATCCGGCCGAAGAGGACAAGGACGACATCGACTCGCTGCCGGATCTCGAACCACCATCCGACAGCGATACCGACTCCGATACCGACTCCTGGGACGACTCTACCTACAACGACATCCCTGATCAGCCACAATCGGTCCCCGCGCAAGGACCGTACGTACCCGAATTGACTCCAGTTACGACTTCGAAACGTTCGAAGTGGTCCAAATTTAGCACCTCGCTGAAAGAAAAGGCGATCAAGGCCTTTCCAAAACTCTTCCGGAAGAAAGTAGGTTACCCACCATTACGCCGTTGGGTACACGATATTGATACCGGCGACGCACAGCCGACTCGCATCCAGGGCCGCCCATACTCCCCTATCGAACAACAATCCATCAAAACCTTCATCGAGGATGGCTTGAAGGAAGGCGTTATCGAGGAGTCCCAATCCCCTTGGTCTTCTCCCATCTTGCTCGCACCCAAGAAAGATGGTACGCTCCGCGTCTGTGTTGATCTTCGAACAGTCAATCGGCTAACGAAGAAAAATGCGTACCCGTTACCCCGAATAGACGAATGCTACGCTAATTTGAAAGACGCCACCGTCTTCTCAACCTTCGATCTCCGCTCAGGCTACTGGCAGGTACGCCTTTCCGACAACGCTAAGGAGAAAACCGCATTCACCTGTCGTTATGGTCATTTTCATTTCCGTGTTATGCCTTTCGGTCTCACCAACGCGCCCGCTACCTTTCAAACCATGATGAACGACATTCTCCGTGCTTACATCGACGTCTGCGTTATGGTTTACCTTGACGACATCATCGTCTACTCGAAGGATATTCAGACCCACGAAAAGGATGTCGAAAAGGTACTTGCCGCGCTCGACGCCGAACAACTTGTACTAAACCCCGAAAAGTGCTCTTGGGCGCAGGACGAAATCCTCTACCTCGGCCACTATGTCTCTGGCGAAGGTATACAGGTTAATCCCGACAAGGTCAAAGCAATAACCGAATGGCCCTCACCTACAACTATCACCGGAGTTCGTGGATTTCTTAATCTCGCTGGTTATTACCGCAGATTTATCCCGAACTTTGCACAGGTTGCTAGCCCGCTTTATAATCTTCTTCAAGGTTCTCCGAAGAAAGGCGCTTCAATTACCTGGTCTGATACTTGTCAACGCGCTTTCGACGCACTGAAGCGTGCACTTACGGCAACTCATATGCTAATCCATCCCACTCCATGGCGTTTATTCGTAATTGACACCGACGCCTCAGGAAACTGCATCGGCGGCGTACTCCAGCAATGCATCACTCCTTTTCGAAATTCTAACGAAGGGAGGGATGTTAGCGCGCCGTCTGATTCCGACTCCAAATGGGATTTTAAAGACAAGGACTTACGGCCTATCGCATACGAATCCCGCCGAATGACGCCCACCGAACAGCGCTACTCTGCACAAGAACGAGAGATGTTAGCCGTCGTTCATTCCCTCAAAAAATGGCGCGGCTATATTGAAGGATCGCCTATCGTGGTACGTACCGATCACGAATCCCTCAAATATTTCCATACCCAACGCCATCTTGGCCGACGCCTCGCTCGTTTCCACGATGATGTCGCTCATTTCGACGTCCAGATCATTTACCGACCTGGCCGTTCGCAAGTTGCCGCCGACGCGCTTTCTCGCCGCGAAGGCCACGCCGAAATTCCCGATGCCGAATACCAGCCGCTATACGCACACGCCACCGAACTCGACCCTACAGATCACGCCGAGATTTTCAAGACGCTCGAGAAGTACAGGACCGACCTTCTCAATAATTCCGGCATCGAGCACGGCGACTATCTGGTTCGCGGAAACATTCTGTATAAGAATATCAGTACTGACGAAGCGAACCCCCAGTACGTTCTCGTACCCACCAGCCTCAAGAACGCCCTCGAGCTTGTCAAGGTCTTGCACGCCGACCTCGGACACCTTGGTATCAATGCCGTTCAAGACGCTCTTCGCGTCCGTGCATGGATGCCGTATTCCACCGCGATCACCGAGCATATCGTACATACCTGCGATGAATGCCAATTCACGAAGCGAACTCAACCGGTACCTCAGCCGCTTCACCCTCTTCCTCGCGTCGACGCAGGCGATTTATGGGCATTTGATTTTATTGGACCTCTACCGAAGACTAGGAATGGACGTCAGTACATTCTGACTTCGATGGACCATGGCACTGATTTTAGCATGGCGGAATCACTCACCAATCGCTCTGCCGACTCCGTCCTCCACCTCCTACGCACCATCATATCCACCCACGGCAAACCGAAAGCAATTCTCACCGACAATGGCGAAGAGTTCATGTCCTACGCCGTCCAGAATTTCTTGCAGCGCCTTCGAGTTCAGCACCTCCACACATCACCGTATCATCCGCAAACGAACGGCCGCCTCGAGAAATTTAACGACACTATTATTCAGATGTTAGCTCGGCTTACGGCTCCTGATCGTCAAGACCAATGGGACGAATACTTACCCGACGCGCTACTCGCTCACCGAGCTCACGTCAACCCCAGCATCGGCGCGTCGCCAGGATACATGATGTTCGGCCGCAATCTTCGCCTGCCAAACGATTCGGTATTTGATTGCATCCGACTTCCTCCCACCGATGCTGAGATTGCGAAATTGCAGCATGCACGCTTGGAGCACATCAAGAACTTGGAGAAATACCGCCAGGAATCCAACGCGAAGGCCTTGACGCGTCTTGAAGCCGAGGCCGATCGACGCGACGGTGAAATGGTGGAACGCGCTCTAGGTATCGGTGACCTCGTTCTACGCCAAAACGAACGTCAGTCAAAGCTCCACCCGCGCTGGGATGGGCCTTTTATCATTTACGACGCGTCCAACAAGAACACTTACCAACTTATGACCAGAAACGGTTATATCTTGCGACACCTCTATAACGGGAATCGGTTACGACGTTATTTCCCCTCCATCGGTGACCAGGTGCCGAACACCGCGCTTTGGTATGCCTCCGGAGACCTACAGCGACGAGACGCCCAACATCGCTTGAGGAGTCGGGGAAGAGCGTAACTATGTATCTTTGTTTGACTCCAAGGATGATAGCTTCTGATTAACGTCCCGCAGACTTCGGACTTTGAATCGACAATTCCATACACGACTTCTCTGCTTCAACTTCGTTCTTATCCTCCGACTTTTCGCCTACGCTTCCCATCCTCCGCTTTTGCAGGAGCAAAAGAGTTAACGACGGGGTTGTGTTGTATGACCCTCACGGCATTTCCCGACCGGCCCGACTCACTCACCGCCACCATCCCAATACGGCCAACGACGCAATAAATGTCTCAAATATTCGATCTTGTCCTCAAGAATAATAAGGGCAAGGGTATTTCGTTCCTATAGCCTCTCGCATTATTCCCTCCATGATTCCTACCTACTCCCCAATTGTTCCGACTCATACACGAATGATTCGGCCATTTCTGACTTAGTACTCCTACTTTATTTGGCACAATATACGGTACCGCTACATGTATAAAAGACCTAGCTACTGTATGAATTCATCAGAATTCTCTCGCCCTCTTCGACGTCTGACCGGACTCAGGCCCGCCTCGAATAGGCCGATACCTCATCCAGGAAATTCGGGATTCCGCGAAACCGGCAAACGTAACCGGCGGCATCAAACTCGGCACATGTCGGAGTTTGAATCGAGTGTCCGCAACCTTTGCCTTGGTAATCCCCTTCGTCTGCGTGTTGTCCCTTTGCGCCTCCGACATTCTAGCCTTTCGTTACAGCCAACTTATGGGACAATAATTGTCCACTGATATAGCATTTTTCATACGACATAACGATGGCTCTACGGCAACTTAAGTTCCAAAATTCAGGCAATGGCTCCTGTTCCGGCGAATTATCCTGGACTTGTCTGGTTCGGTGCTACATACTGTTTCTTCCAGGTTCAAGGGCAATCGATAAGCCACAGCGACTTAACAGGGGTTCGAATGAACCGGCTGAGCAATAAGGCTGAACTTTTTTTTTTTTAAAAAAAGGAAGAGGGACGAAGGTAATGGGGACAAATTGTAATTGAATTTTCGACCCTTTGAACGCAGTTTTTGCAGGTACTACCACCAGAACGACCACTGTTTTCTGTTTAGGAGATCTATTTTTCAAGTTCCGCTCGATGATGTAAGCGATCGCCGGTCAACCGGCGGTCGCTCGATCTGCCGGTTTCTCCATTTCCCGAACGGACTCTATCAGTCAAACTCTAATCTCGTCGATTCGAATCGCAGATCTAGATCGATCGCCGTTCAACACATGGCCTTTTTCCATAACCACGGTGTCTCAAACGAATTGCATCCGTCACCTGTCCCCGATGACGCTGCCCACAGCCGGAGGGAGAAAGCAGGAGGAGACGCACGTATTCACGCGCACCACGTCTAACTGTCCGCTCCTCATCCTCTCACTCCCGCCCTGCCCTCCTCGCCCGTTTTGCTGTCTATACGTCACATTTTCTGCACCCACTGCGTCGTACTCGTACTCGCTGACCTCTGTGGCTGTCCCCGCGCGCGTCCCTTCCATCCGTCTCTGCGCCGTCCGTCCCTCTCTCTCTCCGATGGCGACAGCGCCCAGGATTCCCGTTCCAGCCCTCCCTCCTCCTCCCTCTGTCCCGTGCTTCTCACCCTACCTGCCCCGTGACGCTCACCCTCTGCCACCACCACGCTCATCCCCCGACGCACAGTGCCCCCTTACACCTCTCGCTTCTTTCCCCACTCTATCCGCTCTGCGCTCCACCTCTTTCTACTCCGCGCCCCACCTCTCTCCGCTCCCCACCCCACCTCTCCGTTCTACCTCTCTCCCGCTCTATCTTATTCCATTAAACATTCCCGCGAGAGCTCTACCTCTCTCCGCCGCCAGCGCCTCCCTTCTTACATCCCACGCGCCCGAACCCCCTGTGCCTCTCCCGTCCGCGCGCCCCCGCCTTCTCTCGCATCAAATTCAATCCCCGCCCGCTCACCTCCCGCGCTGTACACCCCAACCCGCAACCCCAACCCGCAACCCGCAACCCGCGATCCAATTCCGACCCCCACCCGCCCGCCTTCCCATGCCACGCCATCCCACCTCACCACGCCGCCCGCCCCTCCCGCAACTCGAAGCCCTGTCCCCGCCCTTGCCTTCCTTCCTTTTCCACCCTCACCCTCCTAGGTAATCTTATCGGCGGTTCCCTAGGGTTGGGGGTTGACGTCCAAGAACGAAGATGACGAGGACGCAGAGTGGAGAGCGGAGTCTCCTCCTATGTTTGTCGTTTTCGGCCTTAGGTATCAGTATTCTCCTCGTTTTTAGCCATCGATATCAATACTGTTCTTTCCTCGCGTGCGGGCGCCGTTCGATGCTGGATCCGCGTTCCAGGCCCCGCTTTCTGGGTGCGCTCGGTGCGTACATTCCTTGCCTTGCCTTCCCCTCGCTCCTGCTATCCCGGCGCTCGGCATCGGCATCGACCACGATCAAAATACACACCTCGTCGTGCCAAGAGCATATGCATCGTGATTCGTCGTCCGTCACGGTGTTCGACACTCTTGCGCGACACCATCATCATTGTGAATCGGGGCTCCACGACGACAGGCACGATTCCGATTCCGATTCCGCGCCGGACAACGTTAATATTGTGATTCGGCGCCCGACAACATTAATATTGTAACTCGGCGCTCGATAACAAGGACACGGCTGGCGCGCCGTGCTCGCTGCTCGGGCTGGACATCTAACATCTAACATCTAACATCTCCGAACGTCTTGCGACCTGCTCCTTCACGCGGGCTGGCCATCTATCTAACATCTATCTATCTATCGCCCGGACGTCTTGCGACCTGCTACTTCTACTTCAGATTCATTCTCGCTTAGACTTTCGTCCCCGGCTGGCGGTAGATGCGAGTGTTATGCCACATACGCGTCTGCAGCCGATGGGAAGTCGGGAAGCAGGGAAGAACCGGTGGGCGAGAGATGAGAGGTGCGGATAAACCCCGTGGCCGTGGACGAATTGTTGATTCCAGGCGGGCTGGCGGAGGGTTTACAGAATACATTACATGGCCCGCCAGTCCCCTTTCTTTCTTTATTACATTACATGGCCCGCAAATCCCCAGTGAAGCTGGATGGACCTAAATTACGAGTACTTATGTAATAAGTGATCGTCCATTTTACAAACCGATATGAGGATTTCGCGACCTCTCTCAATCCTTGTTCCATTTTTCGTGCCTGGTAAAATAGTGGCTGTGTTGAAGCCTTTTTAAAAAATTTCACTACAATTTTTTGTGATATATTAGTGGCGGTACCCCCCCATCGGAATCTGGAGGTCGCATGTTCGACTCCCCTCATCTGCATTTCTTTTGAATCCCTCATTCCCCCTTTCTCCTTAAAACTTTTTAGGTAATTTGGAGGTCCCACGTTCGGTCCCTCGCCTTCACATTTCTTTTATTTGCGCTTTTTTCCCCTGCTGCCACCCACTATATTTGTTGTGGCAGAATGTCAGATCAATTTACCTTGTGCACTTTGTCTATATTATTACACTGCAGAGGTCTGATCTTTCATCCCACTTTATCCGCTTTCCTAATATTAGTCTCAATTGCTTACGGTCGCGTTATGTACTACTGTTGTTGCCATTCAGGAGACCCATTCCAGTTGAGCCTGATAGAACTAGAGCAGTCTTTGGCGCCACAGGAAAGACGGGGACATGTACATGAAAGCTCATGCTCGACATCAATACTGTTGGATCCAAAGTTTGACAAAGGTGAGTAAGCAAATCAAGTGGTGCTATTTATACTTACCATGTGCAGAAGCTCACATTGCACATTGCACAAGTGCAGCGGCGACATTGAACAATAAACATAAAGTGTTGGCGCACAATGCGAAACCTATGCAGTACAGAGTGAAGGAGGATGTCAGTGATGACAAGGATTTTGAAGGGGCACAGGAGCGATTCCGCTGTCTGAGGCTGGACACCAAGGTGGACGAACTAGATGAAGCCATGAACGAGATGTACAGTAAATCACGGGTCAATGATACAGACCAGTCAATGATACAACTTTTTTCTTTTCCTGCAATGGACCATTGGCCCTAAAACCGGTTCTATATTAAAGGCCTGATATGAGAAACATGTACTGAGTGTAGTTTGGGTCCATATAGACCTTGGTAATCACAGGATAGGACCGCGAAAGTGATTGTTTGGTCATTGTTTGGCACTGATTTTGGGCTCACGGGTCAATGATACAACATTTTTAATTCTGTTCGTCTGCTACAAGCTTCGAAAAAATTTCAAACTTGGGAAGATCATTATTGAGGGTTATTAATGAGTATCTGCCGACTCTGACTGCCCAAATATCTCCTGCACTGGCCCCAAACTGGCATTTAAATTTGTTTGTATCATTGACCCGTGAAAAACTGTACATAGTTTCATGCCCTCATTATCTACTTGGCTATGATATGAAGAAGCTGGGATATTTATTTACAGAATATGTAAAGAGAACAAGAACAAAAAAATAACAGTCCATGTTGAGTTAGTAGGAGTCAGGCCTGTTAGCAGGATCGACCGTCACGCGCCGTCTATTATCTAATTCATCTCCGTTCCTCTGTACCCGGAGTTTCTTCTGCTACTTCCGCCCTCGTTGCTACATTGCTACTTATATACTTCCCGTATCCGTACTTTGGGCTGCTTTTGTATTCCTGTCACCCGGAAATATTAGTTACCTCGGTAGGCCTTGCAAAATAAGTAAAACGACTTTGCTAACTAGTCCTACTCTGATTGTTATCCACTTGTACAAAAGAAAGTAGTCGTAAGCAGGCCAATCGGGTTTGTAGAGTCAAATGTCAATCGGGTGGCTGTGACGTCCCCCGTTCCGACTCAGATTGCCACAACAGCTCTTTTCTTCGTGTCCATGCCTGCTCTTCCTGCATGTCCAGACCTTTTCCGACAGCTCTTGACTTCCATTGACTTCCACCTGACTATAAAGACGGAGACGACTGAGACAAATCACGGTGGTTCAAGCCTCAGACAACCGGCACCGGTGCCAGTCCGAAAATTTCGAACATTGTATATATCCTTCAGTCTTCTGAAGTGAGTACTGTAAACATCGAGACGGCATACTGAATACCTGACACACAGATTCAACTCAGGCTCTGGACAAATCCTTGACCTCAATGTTGACTATTTTTCCAGGCATTGCAAGGAGAGTTATTGGGATAGGATGTCGTATCTTTATGCTACCAATTTTCGTTGTTGACTGGGTCATTCATAAGGCCCTCCGGGCACCCCTGGTACCTCTGTACCAGACCTGGACCTGTATCTGGTACGCCACATATCATACTTGGGGTGTGGGGCCGTGGCGGTGCCCGGCAGGAACTTCGTACTTATGCGTTTTTTTTATGTAGTATGTTTGCCATTTTAGATAATATCTTCTTGAGGGTCCCTGTTCATACACTTCGACTGTGCGCAATACAATCAAGAAGGCAACGTATAGACACTTACTTGCCAACAAAACCCATGAAGCCTGCTCACACACCTCCGACACAGAGACACCATTGACACCAATACCGGCGCTCAAACGCGCCACCAACGACATACAGTCCGCGCTCAGATGCCTCCACTTCCACCATCTCACTCTTCCCATTCACCACATTCGCATTCGCATTTTTGTTCACCCCCACCACGCGCTCGTACATCCCTTCCTGCTTCAGATGGTTCCGACATGCCTCGTGTGCAAAGCGTACGCTCACCTGCACGAGGCGCATGCTGCTTCAGCCCTCTGCATCAGTCTCCAAGTCTGAGTCGACAACGGCTCCGGGATTGTCCCGGTGGAAGCTGAGTGACGGTGAGCCACACACAGTGGCGAACACTCAATGCGCACTGGCACGTATGCATTCGTCAACATAGAGGTGGCACTTTGTGAGCGCGAAGACGCGGAGGCGCGGGAGGCGGTGCAAACTTTGAGCGAGAGTAGTGAGTGGTTTCTGTCGGGGAACGTTAATATGAATTGCAGATCAAGATTGGAGCCGAGGATACAATGATAGGGTGAACAGCGGAGTCGATAATGAATGGGTGCAAAAATGGGTCAATAGACAGCAGGCAGTCAAAAGATTATGAGGGTTACTGGTAATGATGTGAAGAGAGGGGGAACGAAAGAGGGGATGTTAGCAAAAAGGGAAGGGATGGCGAGGCGGATCAAATGAATACGGAACGACGGGATGAACCACGGGGTTTTCATGATATGAAAATGAACCACCAAAGAAGCTGACACGGGCGAGGAGGGCGTTGAATGGATAGAGCAAGAGCAAGACAGTGGTTGAACGGGCAGGAAAAGTCAGAAGAAAACAACGGGCGAAACCAAGAATCCAGAAGAAAACAACGGGCGAAACCAGGAATCCAGAAAATCGTGGATATTTGGCAAGATATCGGGATGAAGGATTGGAAAAGGGGGTCAAGATGGAAAGAACCACAAAACACTGGACGGAAGCAAGTGAAGACGAAAGCTGTATAATGAACACCGCACACCCCGGGTTGAAAAACAAAAACAACCAGCAATGCACCTTCACAAATGTTGTCGTACACATGAACCCCAGCTTCTCCATGCCCAGACACGTGCTCCACAGCGCACTCCAGTCCCACACATCTGTGTCCCCTACGGGAACATGCACCCAGAGGTGGAAGGATGTGAGCACAGGGAGGAGGCGCAGCGCCGTGCAGAGGGCGGGCACGTGCAAGGCGTAGAGCGGCTCAGACATGAGGTCAAGGCAGGTGAGGCTGGCAAGTTGCGGATGACACAGCGATGAGAGGCAGTACCCCTGCAGCTGCTGCGCGACACCAGTGAATGTGTCTAGGGCCTCGGGCAGGGGCGTCTCAAATGCAGCATCTTTGTCCAGTGACATCCAGCACCGGAAATTCCAATCTCGAGCACTGCCCAAAGCCTTCCGTAATCTCCCGCCTCTATACTGACCCGCAGCACGAACGTCCACCGTCATATATATTAACCTCCATTCTTCCCGAGATCGGCGAATATTCCATGACACATGGGAAATCCCCGTGAAAGGAAACTACTTGCGTGTGAATACAGCAGAGTCAGTGCTCGGAGGTTCTAAGAGGCAATCCTAGTTACCTCCACTTGGAGGTGTTACATAAGAAGAACTCGTTGACTCGAGGGTTTTACGAAGCATTGTGAGGCAGTTACGGATTGAACGGAAAATCTAGGTTTATCAACATTCTGATTTGAGTCAGTTATCTCCTGTCTTACGCCCGTGGATTACATATAGCTCTGACATGAGGAGATAGTCCAAGAAGGATTTCAGAATGGAGGGGCGGATAGCTGCGGAAAGATTGCAGGACGAATGATTGCGGTGAAGATGGGCCCCTGAACGGCTAACAACACGGCTGATATGTCAATCAAATTAGGTGGTGATCTGCTTTCCGTTCCAGGTCGGATTCGCAGGATATCAGCCGGGAACATGATAAGCAGTAGTCCCAGGCACGCAGCTGTTGAGAAGAAGTACTGACTATGCTCTTGCTTGAAAATGGTAGAACGTCGGCTGCAATATTCACGAATATTCAAATGTTACAATCCGATCAACTATTTCAACTTAAAGCATGGACTGCGCATCTTGCTCCTGCCTTTTCACCAAATGATATTACTTGCATCCAATGTTCACATGGATTTACAACAAGGAATCAGCTGCCAGTTTGCGGGCCATCACTGTAAAAATGTTTCTTGAACTCCGGTGATATGATCTCGTTGTCATGCTGTCATGCACTCCTATTTGTCGGATGATTTTGATTTAATGTGAAAATGCGGCCGATGGTTTGCACTCCTTCGCTCTTGAAGATCCATCAGATCTGGATTTTATGTTTCACCCTGCTCTGGTTAGCATGGTTCAGCCATTATCCATCATTGTCTAGCAGCTCTCCTACTTCTCCCCTCAGGGCTGGTGCCCAGGGATTTACTCTTACGGGACGATGTCCTGTGAATGACCTAGGGCCAAAAAGATCGCTGATGCCGTCGGCACCGTTAAATTATGGATTTGAATGTTGTGGTGCGCATGATTGGGTCGGAACTTTATTGTATACCGTATGGTTGAACTTGCAATGACTGGTGACCGGTGTATATGGTTGTGATTCGCTCTGTATGTCTTCGGTATTGTGTTGCAGACTCGCGTTCACATTCAAGAGAAATAACCTTAGACGCCATGATTGGATCTACCACTACTGGTTCATTGGCATCAACACAAAGAACAGTGCTGCGCGACATATCTGCATGTGCAATTTATATGCTGAGACAATCATTGAATTTAAAACAGGCACTATAATGAGCTCTCTGATGTTGATGACAGTGGCGTATCCAACTGTGGTGGATTGGCACGATGTTAAATATACAGGATTGGTGGAATATTCATGTCTAAGAGGCGAATATATCATTTATAAATTTATGATGGGTACCAAAGTTACTCCATTGGCCGTTAGTGCACTCAAGTATGTACATGACAAGGACAAATTGCTATTTGCTTCCAGTAATACTTCTCTGAATGAGGGATCTATGCACGCATAGGAGGCCAATTATTTGAATACATGTGACAGTGAGGATGTCAGGAAGCCGCTATCGGTTGATCACCGGCTAATAAAAGAGACTAGAACCTGGGTTATTGTACAGGATGGAACCCGTATACACTGACTAGGTGTGTGGTGTGTTTCTGGTGAGATTCCTGCAGAGAATGGCTCTTTCTGGCTAACCTTCTTGGTGGCATGCAAAGGGTCTCGCCGTTAACCTGGACGGATACAGCCTAGGAACGAAATGGTGCATGTGGCGGCCAGGTCTGACCGAATTCTTCGCAGCATCGTTCGAGGTGGCATGTGAGGCTGAATGGCGATGTGAGTGATGAGCATATATAAGCCGACCGGACTTACTTCACCTCAGCTACTAGTACTGAATACCTTGAGAACCGTGTGAAGACGATTAACTATGGTGGATAGCTAAAGTGATGCATATATATATGTTTTTCTCCTAACTGCCTTATGGCACGGGACTTGGCACTATTTAGAGAGTGAACTGGGGCAAGACTCCAAGCGATGAAGCAGTAAAAAGAATCACGTATGCGTGATCACCAGGTGCGCCAGCTCGCAGGTGCGTGGGATCGGCAATTTCCAGGGATGTCATGTTATCTGTGAGGACTTCATACTCAGGTCTTTGTTTAATATTAGTGTTGTCAAAGTTCGGTTCGGTTCAGGTTCAGGGCCTTTTTCTCCGAACGCCGAACCTGAACTTCCAATCGGTTCGGGTAATCCTCCCAACCCCGAACCTGAACGCCAGGTTCAGGTTCACTATGTTCGGTTCGGCGTTCGAAGGTGTTCGAACCGAGAACCGAACTTCATTACAATCTCCACTGATAAAAAAAAATTGTACGCAGGTTGAAAAAATATATTAGTCGCTCAGATGTCCTCCAAATCCTCCATGCCAAAACCCTGCTCCATAAGTTCTACAATGAGTGCATCCGTTGTAGTGGGGAGTTCTGGCGGTATCGTTGAGGGTTGTGTTTGGCTGGACTATTAGATTAGATTAGGTTAGTGCCGCCGCGAGGCAAAGAACAATCACACCTTGTATTGCACCTTAACGTGCATTTCGCAGGGCTTTCCGTTAGATCGTACGTCTCCACCGTGCGTCTCGCTGCCATCCCTCCCCATTCCGCTATACACTCTTCAGCAATTGCAAGGCCTCAAATAGATCTGTGTTCAGCCTGTTGCGTAGTTAAGTATCGGTTAAAGTTCCACTGGAGAAGGCCCATTCAGCGGGCATCGAAGAATCTTAAGTAGCCGGATAGTCTCGGGCTATGCGACGTAGCGTTGGGTATGTGGTGTTATGCTTAAATTGCAGGGTGTCGGAAAATGTTAAATGGTCGAGAAAATTGAAGACTCACTCCCCACCAGTGCAAAATATTCGGCGTGACCTCAAGTTGGGCCGAGAGATACTGTTTGAGTTTTTCGTGAGGCTGGGCAGTAGTCTGATGGGATTTCTGGGCCGACTTCACAGGATCCAGGAAGAATAAACTGCCGTAGCGGTGGTGTGGTTCAGAAACAACAGCGATGCTCGCCGTGGCCGAGGAGGTTGCGACTCTTGATCCACCGGGGTTGATGCATAGTATTCATCGAACCAGTATAAACTGTGAATGAACGATACCAGGCGAGGCGATTTTCAGCGCAATACTTCAATTTTGCCGAGGTACATGGCGGATGGAGAAGACCAGAATTGATGTCGGCAACGACTACTCGGCATGTGTCAGACCTTTTTCGTAGTGAAATCTGATGGCCGCGTTCGGCGTTCGAACGCGGTTCGAACGCGTTCAGGAGAATTTCCTATCCTTCGAACGGCGAACGGAACTTCCGGTTCAGGTTCGGCAGATTGGCGAACCTGAACCTGAACTTCGCGTTCAGTTCAGTTCAGTTCGGGTTCGAACCGGTTTCCCGAACCGAACTTTGACAACACTATTTAATATATGTTTGATACTAAGTAGACGACATAAGTACGAAGTTTCCGCCGGGCACCGCCACGGCCCCACACCCCAAGTATATTCTGGCTATGCACAACCCTGGTGTTGGAGTATTGAGACGCGGAGGGGAGGGCGTGGCGCGAGACGCCGCAGATAGTGTTAACAGTGCAAGAAAGTGAATTGAAGTTACGCAGCAAGTCGGCGAGCTCGTTTACCGCTGCAGTGAGGTTGTTAATGGCCACTCGTCCTTCGTTGGTCGTAGACTTGAGACGTCCAATGTCAGAGGAGAAGGTGGTAGTGATTTCAGATTCGGTGGAAGTAGCCGGCGCGCGATCCATGATCTCGGTGAAGCGCTGGAAGAGCTCCTCGTGCTGTGCACTATATGTAGGCAGCGGAGCATCGGTAGAGGAGGTGGAAGGCTCAGGAAAGTAAATGGGATTGTTTGCCCCTGTTTCGGGTACTCATTCCAAAATCCGGGTTAAATCCACAATGGTCCGTGTCCAAAAAAAGATCAACCAAAAAACAAATTTCAAGTTGGAATCGATTGGGAATCAACCATTACATGTCGAGTGCTATGTATATATGTAGGCCATACTCTGGACCTCATCTGCTGTAATTCTTTTTTTTTTTGCTACGGCGGGGCTCTATAATGTTCGTTCCAAAGTCCATCGAGAATTGTAAATGTGTCACAAAGCTAGAGTATGCGCGTAGAATAAACTAATTGTTGACAGTAGCCTGGACGAAGACAAAAATAATGAGATGCGGCAAGCCTGGGAAAACCTCATACCTGTTGGAGTACGACGGAAGCCTGCGCCAGGAGCTGGCTGTTGGCCGTCGTCCCCGTCTGCAAACTGATCTGAGTCCTCGCCAGAATCACCCCCTCGAGGTGCAAGCCGGCACCGGCGGTGACTGCTCCCATCACCACCTAGAAGATGTTGCTCAGCAGCACGCCACCGGCTACAGTTGTGGACAAACAAAGTCCGCAAATAGCCTGTAGCCCCAACGGGATTTAATTTTGACCCAATTTTAATGTATTTGAACTCGTATTGACCCAAAGAGTCCAAAAAAACACACTCCGAAGTTTTTCCTACGACAAATGACCGGGCGCCAAAATTTTGGCCCGGATCCAAATCTCAGATTTATGATCTGAAACGATTGGCAAAAAACGTATTTATTTGGCACAGCCACATTACATCATTACATCATCCACCCGTGGAGTTTTCAACTGCCCTCTGATGTTGTGTTTGGCCCGCTTGCTGGGGCGTCCTCGTCCTCTCTGCATGGTGGGGAACGATAAGAGGGAAGGCTTGAGTGTCCCCGAAATGAATCAGTTGACTCTTCTGGTTGACAGTTCTAAGAATAAATCAGGCATGTGATCAGAAAAGATTATTTTATTGTGCCACATCCACTCGATGGATTTCTGAAATTTTTACAGAACCAGATGCGGCTCAACGGGGCTCGTCAATTGCGCATTTTTTCATAATTTTCCCACGACTTTTAAGCGGGCGCCAAAATTTTGAGCAGCCCGGACATTAATTGATGATTTGCCGACCAACGGCTCGACAGAATCACTTAATTTTTAGATGGATGTGACCGCCTTGATGAGATCTATCGATCTATGCACTTGTCTCGGCTAAAAAAATCGATTTTTTTTTTTGGTGGACTTTGTTTGTCCACAACTGTAGGACCATTTTTTGGCCTGCCGCAATTGACAATCTCCCGGTCACCTGGAAGATCCACGCTGCGAAGAAAAGAGGCTACCGGTCAGCCGTGTCGTGCGGGTATGTGAGTGTGGTCTCACTGTCTGTAGCCCCGCCCGCGAAGGTGATATCGCCGCCGATGCTGACCGCGCTGGTCCACTTGTAGAGGCCTGGTGGGAAAATGAGCCCACCGATGACGCCTAGTGGGCGCGTCAATAAAACACGATGATGCATTAAAGAGAATACGCACCGCTAGCGTGGTTCACCCGACTGGTCGCGTCGGTAAACGCGGTGCCCATGTCCCCAATGGCGAGGGTAAGGATAGCCGGCGTGGGGGCAACGTACGACGTGGCGAACAGCTTCCCGATGACCTGGCTGGAGGTACAGAACTGTCCGGTCGAGTCGACGGCGAGCGAGAACCCCGTGAGGCCAGTGCCTGCGATTATGCTGACCCCCACATTGCCAGCTGATGTTGATTTTAGGCACTTATCCCACCATGCGAACGAAGACTTACTGATGTGGCACAGCGGGACTATCGAGACCCCGGCTTCGGCGAGGATCGCGAAGTTCCCCCCGCGCAGATTGACGGAGGCAGGTCCCAGACCGACAACACTGCCGAGGGCGCTCTGCGGACGAAAGGAAGTCAGTAAAGGCACATATCTGGTGTGCTAGGAAGTATGCAGCGTACTAAGAAAGAGATGGCGAGGACGCTGGAGAACATGGTGAGTGCGATCGTATGAACTTTGGAAGTCGAGCTCAAGAGGTTTGAAGCTGAAGGAATTAGCAGCTCTCGAGGGGTTTATATAGATTTTCTGAAACCGAACCATGCTGCCTCAGGACTGCACACTTTGGAGGGATCGTCGTGGGCGAATACTCGTCATGGACCAGCTGTTCCTGTGCCCTTGATAAGCGTAAGCGTCCAATGGGCTTGTAAGGCCCAGGTCCAGCAGGGAACTCGTCATTCCAGTGCTAAGTTTTCAGTAGAAGACGCCAGTTTCATCGGAAAGGCCTTGTGATTATAATGCATGGCAACACAGCGGGCAAGCGCGCGCAGAAATCTTGAAGGGCTGACGACTCCGGTGAAGAGTGGTGAGGTTAAGAGGAAAGAAGGGCCAACCGCCCGCCTACGACACCATTTCACTTGCCAAGAAGTTCATATAAGAACATCAAGGAATAGAGGCGCCAGAAAGTTGACATGCTATACATTCAGAATGGTGATTTTGAATGCGCGAGACAAGCTCGAGGGCGTGGTATTTTTGTTCCAGGGTCCTCTTGCTCACGCAACTTTTTTGTTTTGCGACTCGATGGAGATGCTAGAATACACCAACCCACGCCCACATCCACAGGACCACACCCATCACGCTCACGGTGTAGTCTGGCTTGATCGAGGTGGTCCTAGCGAGGCACTGCAGTGCGACGATGTACCACGCCATCGCAACCCCGGCTGCGCCTAGGAGCTTGATTCGCGGCAGGGAGCGCCCCCAAACGATATCCCCGACACGCAGGTGCGGCGGTATACCGAAGATCTCGTCTGCGGCGCCGGGCCCTCTGAGCAGCTGGGGCAGGTCAGGCCGAGGCGCGGCGCTGCGGCCGAGCCCGAGGAGGTGCGCGTGGGGCGTGGAAAGAGCGGTTTCTAACTGTGCGCAAGTGACCAGCCCGCCTGTGAGGAAGATGAGGGGCGCCGGGACGGACGTAACGGTGCGTAACGCGTGATCTGCAAACACAGCTAAGATGGTCTGCCGCGCAGACGGGGATGCTGCGGTGGTTAAAAAGTCTGCAAGATGTCTTTCAGTATGTTTCAGGTCCTGAGCTGAAAATTACTTGCCGGGGTTCTCGTAAATCTCCCCGCTGACCTTGAGAAAATCAACCGCGTCCCAGCGGACGATGGTGCGAATATGGTCCATGACGAGAGAAGGTTCCCCAGCAGCGTAGTCGGCAGCATTTATTTTTTATACCCATTGAAATGAAATCGGTCGGAGTTGTTGAGCGTATTTCCTGCACAATGCGATGCAACAGTCGCAAGTCATTTCCCAAAGAACAGGAGTATTCGTCTATCCAGGAATTGGACTAGTCTTGATGAATGGGTAGATAAAAAACCATTGAAGCTGAGTCCCGACATACATACCTTCGGCGACATGAATTGTGCCTAACTAACATCCACGGCATAGAGTTCCACACCGTCGTAGTCCACCCGAACAGCAAGCTCTGCACCACAAACAAACCCATCGACCACGTCGTCAATGTCGGCCAAAGACATCACCGTAAAATCTGGAACTGTGGAACATGAATCAGTGAAGGAGGCCGAAATGATCCCGCGCCTGGAAAGGAATCCGATAGTTCGCGGAAAATTTACATCTCCCTCCGGACAGGGTCTCGCAAACTTGACAAAGAATCGTTGGGGAAATTGAGTATGCTGATTAGGACGAGAAAAAAAGCCCTAGTTGGCAAAGGCTTGAGAAACAAACACGGATCAACTAGGTCCGAGAACTTCCGAAGGTCGATGGTTGATTCTCAGGATGCTATTCCGATTCGCCCCGGAACACAGACACTGAATCAGTTATTGCTCTAATCTCATCTCCAAATTCAAATGGGATCAAAAATGGTCTTCCTCTGCTTGCCCCAGTCAAAAAAGAAAAGTCAACCAAGAAATCAACTGGATTCAATCATCATGTCGAACGCTACATATTTCTAGAACCCGGGCTTTTGCTGTGCTGTGCTATTTTTGTGTTACTGAAGCTCCCTATAATTTTCGTCCCAAACGCCCATGAATACACCCAGAAGAAATTAGTTGACAACAGTGGCCTGCACAAAGGCAAAAACAGTGAGGTGTGGCAAAACTGGAAGAGAAGAGAACGGCATACCTTTTGGAGCGCGACATTAGTCTGCGCTAGGAGCCGGCTGTTGGCCGTCGCTCCCGTCTGCAAAGTAATCGAAGTCTTGCCAAGAATCACCCCCTCGAGGTGCGCGCCAGCACCTGCGGTGACCGTCGACGACACGACCCAGACGATGTTGCTCGACAGCGCGCCGCCGGCGAGCACGATCTTTTTCCCCGCCGCAACTGACAGCGTCCCCGCCACCTGGAAGATCCATGCTGCGAAACAAAGAAGTCCTGGGTCAGCCGTGTCCTGCGGGTATGTGTGTGGTCTCACTGTCTGTAGGGCCGCCGGCGATGATGACGTCGGCGCCGATGGTGACCGCGCTGGTAAACTTGTAGAGCCCAGGCCCGAGGACGAGCCCACCGATGGCGCCTGGTGGACGCGTCAATGAAGCACGATTATGCATTGGAAAAAATACTCGCCACTAGCGAGGTTGTTGAAGTTCGGGTTCACACGACCGATTGCGTCGGTGAACGCGGTGCCCATGTCACCGATGGCGGTGGTGAGGGTGACCGGCGTGGGGACGGAAAATGACGCGGCGAAGAGCTTGCCGATGACCTGGCCGGAGGTCGCAAACTGTCCGGTCGAGTCGACGGTGAGGGAGAAACCCGTGAGGCCAGTGGCTGAGATTGGGCTGACTGCCACAGCACCGGCTGGTCGCGGTTTTAGTAATGCACTAATCTCAATGAGTGAATGCGTACTGATTACGGACGGCGGGACTGTCGAAACTCCGGTTTCGGCGAGGATCGCGAAGTTGGCCGCGGTGCGCAGATTGACGGCGGCAGGTCCCAGAGCGACAACGCTGCCGAGAGCGCTCTGCACACGGAAGCAGGTCAGTGCAGGCACATATCAGGCGCGGTAGCAAGTTGCGTACCAAGAAAGAGATGGCAAGGACACTGGAAAACATGGTAGTAGAGATTACTATGAGGGGAGTCGAGTGACTTAAGAGGGTTGAAGCTGAAAAAATTAGCAGCTCCCGAGGGGTTTATATACATTTATGATTTTATGAAAACGAACCACATCGCCTCGGATACTGCACATTTTGAAAGGATCGTCATGGGCGAATACTCGTCATGGACCAGCTGTTCTTGTGCCCTTGACAAGCGGAAGCGTCCAATGGGCTTGTAAGGCCTAGGTCCAGCAGGGGAACTCATCATTCCAGTGCCAAGTTTTCAGTAGAAGACGCCAGTTTCGTCGGAAAGGCCTTGTGATTATAATGCACGGCAACACAGAGGACAAGCGCATGCAGCCATCTCGGAGGGCTGACGACCCTGGTGAAGAGTGGTGAGGTCAAGGGGAGAGAAGGGCCCAACTGCCCATCCACGCAGCATTTCGCCTGTCAAGAACTTTTTTTGTGTGGAGAACGTCAAAGAATAGAAGGGCGACTGTTGACCACATGTCAGTACCTATACATTCAGAATAGTAATTTCGAACGGCCCGAGACAAACACGAGGCCCTGCCGAGTCCGATTGTTCAGTCTACATGTATTCTTTTCCGACTCGATTAAGAACTTTTGGGGAGAAGCTGGGATATTACATTTGGCCCGTGATCGAACTTTTGAAAATTTCTTGGATGAACTAAAAGTAGGTTGAGTATATTTCGGCCATATAATATTTCGTCACTTGCGTCTGTTCCCGGTCAACCCCATTGTTCACCTTCAAGCAATCATTTGCAGCTTTCGAGGGCCGTCCGGGGAAGGCGGGCTGGTTAACCGGGAAATGAAGAAATCTGTTAAACGTTCCTGTGTGAAACGTTGTCGGCACGACGAACTCCAGATCTTTAGACCCACGCTGTGGAGTAGAGTTCGGGCAATCAGTGGAGCCTGTACACATTTTGAGGCATATTAATTCGCCTTTTCTGCCATCTATGAGGATACTGATCTTCACCCTTCAGGAGTATCTACAGATATCTACGAGTCAGTAAATCTAAATCAAGTCAAATCACAACAGGTGCCATAAAAGTAGCAGCCCCGCAAAGAAGGAGAAGGCAGCAGCGGGTGCAAGCACCCGAAAACTAAACGCCGGCCGCTCAAAATCCGCACCAAACCACGCGCACATCCACAGGATCACGCCCATCGTGCTCACGGTGCAGTCTGGTTTGATCGAGGTGGTGCTGGCGAGGCGCCGTAGCGCGATGATGTACCACGCCATCGCGACCCCGGCGCCTAGGAGCTTGATTCGCGGCAGGCGACTCAAGACGAAGCGCCCCCCGACACGCAGGTCCGGTGGAGCACCGAAGAGCTTGTCCGGGGCGCCGGGGTCTCTGAGCAGCTGGGGCAGGTCAGGCCGTAGCACGGCGCTGCGGCCGAGCCCGAGGAGGTGGGCGTGGGGCGCGGAGAGCGCGGTGTGTAACTGTGCGCGGGTGGCCAGCCCGCCCGTGAGGAGGATGAGGGGCGTGCGCGGGACTGATTCAACAGCACGCAAGGCGTGGTCCGCGAACGAGGCAAAAATGGCCTGCCGCGCAGACGAGGATGCAGCGGTGGTCAAAAAATCTGGAGAGTCGACGTTCAGCAAGTTTCGGGTGGTGTGCAAAATACTTGCCGGGCTTCTCATAATCTCCTCCGCTGATCTCGAGCAAATCGACCGCGTCCCAAGTGGCGATTGTGCGGACGTGGTCCAGTGCCAGAGAAGGTTCCCCAGCTGCGTAGTCGGCAGCGTGTATTTTGATACCCAAGATGAAATCGCTCGGAGCTGTCGAGCGTATTCCCTGCACAATGCGATGCAGTTGCAAATCGTGGTTCGAAGAACAGGAGTATTCGTCTATCCGTGTATTTGACTAGTAGGACATAAATGGGTTGATTAAAAAATATTGAATTTGACACACCTTCGACGACATGAATTATGCAAGAAGATCTACGAACACGTAAGAGCGAGCAACGGAGGATGCGTGAAGGCTAACTAACATCCATGTGCAGCGTGGAGCTCAACATCGTCGTAGTCTGCCCGAACAGCGAGCTCTGCACCACGAACAAACCCATCGACCACGTCGTTAATGTCTGTCAAAGACATTGCACGCGGAATCTGGAACATAAACCGGTGAAGGAGGTCGGAAATCATGCCGTGGCCCTTGAGCGATGATCCCAGCCGGATGCTGCTTGGCCCTAACGGTGGGACAAACGGAAACCGTCCGCCCAGAATGTTCGGAGACTGGCGTCCCGCATGGCTTAATTGCATGATGGCCATCGGTTATTTTTTACGTTCTCCGTGTATCGCTGCTGCTAGCGCCTTGAACGGCTTCACGCTTTCCTCGGATAACGTACGCGGAAGAATGAGATCCCACGCAAGACAGATGTGGTCTGACGAAACCTGCACGTTGCCCGTGAAGATAATCCCCCAGTCGTACGCCGACCATTTCGAATAGAGTTCCAGATGAAAGCGACTAGGGGGGCCACCGAATAGTGTGGCTAGGTGTTCATAGAGCGCGACCTGATGCTACGTGAGTGGTCTTTCTGTGGGATCCGCTGAATCTGCGCACTTTTACGAGGCGATTGCGCAGTGTGCGCCCGGATGGTAACGCAATCGGAGAAAAAATGGAATCTCCGCCGTCCGCCATGGGAGCTGGTAGCAGAGGTTTGGCGTGCTGGTCAGCAGCAGGAGTCTTACGTCGCCCTCGACATGAAAGTTGAGGAAGAGAATTGAGCACCGCCACTGATCTTACAACAACCGTGAATCCTTCCTTGATCCTTCCCTGGATCTACGAGCACAGCGGTCGGCGGTCGCCATCCAACCATCACCGCGCGCAAAGAGACCTGTAAAACTTCTCATAGTCCACGGAAAGTTCACCGCTCCAACAAGGTAGTATGAAACAGGAATAGTGCTGAACGACTGTCTTCAGAAGACAGAGTCATGCGCTGAAACGAGCCTGGCCAAGGAATGGATGTGTTCAATGGATGCACGCCGAGTCAGAACTGCTCAACTGACTCGACACTGCCCGGAAATTACCCGATCGTCCATAAAGGAGGGCCGATTCCACATCCCCAGGTCCCAGATACCGCCCATGGCCGACCTTGAGCAAGAGACCTACGACCTCCTAATCGTAACAGATGCCACAGCCAGTATGGGAGAATGTGAGTCACTGCATTTCTTTCTTTCTCTAGCTCACTTCGATGCAGATCTGGATGCCCTGCGAGAATCGATACCCGAGATTTTAGCGCTTGCCAAACTGTCTGGGGCGTTTTCTCGTTTGGGAGTCCTCGCATACAAAGACTACACCGATCTACCCCGCGAAATCGCAGCTTGGTCGGGTGGAATTCCCCTAACCTACAACAGTTCGTACATGATCTACAGGATACTGGTGGCGGCGACTTCCCGGAAGCCGCCAAAACTGCGCTTATTCGTGGTTTGTAAGCTGTCAATAAAGAGTCCAGGACTCTAGTGTTCTGGTACGCCGATGCGCCTCCCCACCACATTTCCGTTCAGAGCCACCAGAACGACGACGCAGAAGCGAAGGTGTTTCCTCCTGGCGCCGTTGATTGGATCAAGCTGTGCCACACTGCCAGGCGCAGAAATTGCACAGTATTCTGCTTTACACCGATATCCATGGAGTTTGCCTTCTCTGCGTTCTATGTTCTTCTATCAGAGCTGACGGGAGGGATATGCATCGCCTCGAAAACTGCAAACAGCACCCTCATATCGCGACTCACACTCGGCGTCGTCATGCAATGGATGAGGGGCGGCTCAAGTACGCCAGCCATGATGGACGATGTTCTTCGCGATTCTTCGGCGGTCTTGCTGCGATACGAGCAATCTCCTCTGAAGGCCAACCCGAAACCTTCCGACGAAGGTCTCGGCTCTCGTGGTTACCTTCCCCCCTCACGTCAGCCTACTTCCACTGCCCGCCAGCTTCTCCTTCCCATCATTAGGGACCCGCTGCAGCTGTCGAAAATCCCTACACGCCCCTTGCCTCTGCAAGCTTTCGACCTCGGAAAGCGTTTCGGGAACCCCTCAGAAGAAGCCTACCGCGATCTGGTGTACGAATCGCTCACTAGCATCATCCAGACGAACGTCACGTCCCTCCCTTATAACCCCATTTCGGTCAGCTTTGGCGCACGGTGTGCAAGGATACGGCAGCCTCATAAGCTTGTTCAGCGATGTGGTCGGGAAGGTCGCAGACGCCGAGAAGAAGGCTGCCTTGCGCCAATGGCAGGAGGACAGCTTTGACCAGACCGAGGAGATCGAACGAATTATAAAACAACACTGCCAACGGCCCTGCGCAGATGGTGTATCTGAACTTCGACGCAGATGTGCAGCTCACTCGGACGGAGCTCTTGGGCGACAGGCTAAGTGACTTAGCCTGTCGGAGGAGTACAGCATTCTCGAGCACCGTAGGTCCTTCATTCTGTCCTAACCCTTACTTATACGTCTCCAGCGGGCGCGCGATACGCTGAGGCGCGTATCTAGGCGTCACCCTCACGTGCATGCGGGACCAGGAAGCGGTGAGCGCTCTTCGTTGTATTCCTGCACTGGCTGATTTGCCTGCAGGCCATGTACCACGACCCCGACGGCGCGACGAAGCCCATGCCCACGCTCGCGCGGCTCTGCCGCACGCGCCCCGTGCACCTCATCCTCGGCGGCATCACCGACTCCGTGTGCGCTTTGCCTATTTTACCGACGGCCTGTTTCCTCACCTTCAATAGTCCGAAATGCGTGCACCAGGCGATCGCGGAGGGGTGTGGGCGTCCATGACAGACGAACCGCTCTGGGCGTCCGTCACGTCGATCGAAGACGTGGGGCATCGCGTACGCGGCTCTCCAACCTTGTTTCTTTGTTGCTGACGGTCGTGGTATGTAGATCGTGCAGGAGGTGCTGTATCGGCTGGGGAAGGCTGTATATGAGGCGCTTGCGATGAATGCGAGACTGCGCAGTAAGCTGTAGGTCGTGTCCCGTGGACTGCCCGCTATGATCGAGGCCACTGCATATTTTTATCTCTGACAAATAAGAATACTTGGAATCAGGATGGAGTTTTTTTTCAAAAGATTGTGTGGCAGGTCCCGAAGTATACATCCTCTGGAAGTTGACTAGAAGCAAGTTGAACCGGATACAGGACGACGCCATTGGAGTGAATGAAAGCTGGGTACTGCTCGTTCCTCTCTGTAATTCGTGCTACATACGATTAGGCCAAATCGGTACCACCTTGCTTCGAAAGTTCAACAAGTTCAAGTTGAACAGTTGCAGTTTTGTAATATTAATAAGAGTATTGAAATCAGTGTCTACTCCTACTGTCGAATCCTAATATCCTTTACACTCCTTTCCATTGACCTGAATTTTCTGGATATGAGGCAAACCACGCTGGATTGCCTGCATGATCAGTTCTGTCCTCGAAGCTTCCACCCCACTCGGTTCGGATGCATGCGGTCCGTCATTGAAGGATATGTCCGACAAGGCCGAAAACCGGTAGAGGCGTTGCGTCAAAATTGTCAGGTACATTCCAACATCCTGCGAGTAGCTCCACGTGGGTACAAGGCGCCATTTTACTTCCAGCTTCAATGTCGATATACACGAACACCAGTCCAACCAATCAGCTCCCAGCATTGCGTCGAAGGCCCCGAGAGGCCATGTCGCATCGACCTGAAACGAAAAGAATTCCACGGTGAGGGCCACGGTGGGGGCCAGATTGAATCGCCGCAAATTCATAAAGATCGAAGACAGACTAGTTCGACCCAGGTTTTCGTCGAACGAGAACCCCGATGAGAGACAAACGTGGATCTCGAGAAACTGCAGGGATGGTAACGGGTTGTTTGCACAGAGCAGTTTTCGGACGTAGTGGTCGGTTCCAGTGAGCACCTTCAGATGGGGGAGGTGCGGCGCGGAAGTGGGTACGTCATCAGTATTTAGATATAGATCGAAGATGCGGAGAGTTTGAAGCATCGGAAGTCGAGCGAGAAGCCCGAAAATTAACGAAATCGGGAGCAATTTCTGTCCAGATGATTGTTCTCGAATTTCGAGCACCCGCAGATGGGGAATTGTGTCGGCGAGGATTTTCAAACAATGTTCGTCCTCCGCCGATATAAAGATCCCGATGGACGTGAGCTGAGAATGTTGTATGACGGGAATCGTCCAAGGCATAAACACCGGGGATAGTAAACTGGTGGGCTCGAATGAAAACATGGTAACATCTGTGCGAAGAGGCGGTGAAAGTGTGACAGTTTTTTGGTGTTCTTCTAAAATACGCTCCTTCCACGGCTCTGCTGCCGGGAATAAATAGGGCGAACCTTGAACGCTGAGGGAAGTGCAGGACTTCGCAACGATGACGTTCAGCAACTCTTCGAAGAGTGAACACCACCGATGCTGGAGGGGGTCATATTCTTCGGAACGACGAAGGATCGTAGAAGAGACCCCAAAATGAAGGGAAACCTCATCGATGGATGACAATCGTTGTACGAACGAGATGAGCCTGCGGAGATGGTTAATAGCTGGATAGACTGGGTATGCGTGTAGTGGCCTCCGAATATAACAACAAGAGAAGGATGTGGGGTGGGGCGGGAAAAGTGTGATGGTCAAGGCGGCAAGGGAGTCCCGTGCCTCGGGACGGTCCCAAAGCATCACTGTGTATTTCCCAGTTGACCGGTCGAAGATTCCCTCCCTGTCCAAATAAACGGGAAGAGCAAGGACATTGAGGCGGCGGGACACAAGGCTCAGATCAAAGAGCTCTGTGGAAAGGAGGTATTCAAAGAGAGTCAAGAGGATATCATCCGGGAAATCGAGAAACCTCGTCTTCGCGGATGTCGGAATTAAGGTATTACCAGACCAAATTTGAGACGATTGGCCAGCCGCAACAATATCTTCCGGGATGAATGCTGCAGTGACCTTCCGGGCAATTTCCCTAGTGAAAATATGCATGGGACCCATATCGCAGTAATCATCAGTCCAACTGACTGTCTTCAGCATCGGGAATAGGGTAAGCCAACGCGAGAACTCGGGAGAGTCGACCACACTGCAGCAGAGATTGCGCAGCACCAGAGCTTGGACACGGCCGAATACTTGTCCCCACTTCGCCCCCATAGCGAGTGCAAAATCGATGCAACAGTCCATCGCGTCCGTGGGCGAGTACAAGAAACTGAATCCGTCGACATGCAGGGTAATGTCGAGAGTGGAATGCCGATGAATGAGCGATAGGTCTGGTAAAATGGAAGGCACTATGAGATCGCGGATGGACATGGCTATATCGAGAGACTCCGCCCGCGGTAGAGCATCGGGCCGTCGGAGAAATATGGCCAGATAGTCGGTGTGGAGAGAGAGCTTTGTTAAATGGGGGAATTGTGGGATATCGCGAACCGTAGGGGGTGGATGAGTCGTGCTACCGTAGTATGGCTTTATTGTAAGACGGGCTAGTTGCGGCAATCGGCATAAAAACCGACAAAGGGGTTCTGGCGCGATATCTGTCTGGGTGATTTCCAGTTCTGTCAGATCTGGTACTGCGGCAACAATATCTGTGAACACGCGGAACCACTGTCCCGGCGACAGCACAGCATTATGCAGGCCGAGGGAAGTGATGGGGGAGTGCTGCATTGTTAACACGATGAGCTGGTAGATCGGCGGAAGAAGCAGGAGTTCGGAGTCTACATCAAGGGTGGTGATGGTACACCGTCCGAGAGGAAGCTCGGATAAGGCACGTCGGGTGAAGATGGTCGTATCGCGTTTGTTCCGCAGCGTGCGCACCAGACGCGTCTTGATTCCGCCCAGCCTACGGCTACCAAACATCGAGGTTACGGACGTGTAGTTCTTGTAGTTCTGAACAAAAGCCCACTGTGTTCGAACTTTGAGCGATGTTACGGAAGGGTTCTGCAGCACAGCTATCCACAACTCTGCGACGGAGGAATTCCATTCCTTCTGAATTTTTCCATCCCATTGATTTGGGCCAGTCTCGCTGGCGTATACTGTGCTGCGGAATTCGATACACACATCTCGCAGGGGCGAAAGCCTGTGCATTAGCCCGAGGCACCGAACCAGATCTCTCGAGACTAGTGACAGGTCGGCATTCAAGAATATCAGGGAGAGAGATTCTGTGGATTGAAAAGATGTCGCGAGATTGAGCGCATGCAGCAGGTTAAGCCTGCCATCATGGTCGAAGCCATCCAAAACGACCAGGCATTCCAACGCAGGCTCGATAATGCCGTGTCGAGCGAGAAAGCTGTCGAGGGCGATGTGATTCAAGGTCCTGCACGATAAGGATGCGGCATGTATGCTCGTGTCGGGTAGGTATTGGCAGAGCCGAAGCACCACCGCGTCAGGTAGGTCCAGGAAACTCGGACGGGAGAGTCTGTAAAACAATCAGGAAACAACACACAACTTTCAGAAATTATATGGCGCACTTGGGCTGGTCTGACAAGTGGTATTCCATTGGCCTGGGCGACACACTGAGATGAGAGGGTTTCGATTTTTAGATCCGCACTGCGCGAAGTCCGTGGAGGGAAGGAGAGGTGACGGAGCAGGTGACAGGCACTGCCCGCCGGATCTGTGCAAACACAACCACACGCGACGGTTCCAATTCGGCGAAATTGTGTAAGCTGAAGTTACGATCGTCGCGAACCCTCATACAATATATCGAAAAAACTGCGACTGCACTTGGAGAAACGTTTTTCGAATTGGCAAGCTACAGATGTAATCTGTAAAGTGGAACCAGAATAATCACGAACGGTCTAGCCACGCGCCTCGACCTTGGACACCAGTCTTTCCAGCGCGCGCAGGTCCTCAGTACCATCGACCCCGACCTCATCTGCGTCGAGCGTAATGAACCCCCAGCCCTCATCTTCGTACGCGTAGCTCAAATCCTGCCTGTCGAGCGAGAGCGATTCCAGCCGGTGCATCCTCTCCCCCAAATTCGCGAGCACGGTGGCCCACGGGTGCTCGTAGACCTTGTCGTACCCATACATCGAACAGTTCTTTAGCACAAGCGCCGTCAGATGGTCCGCATGGAGGAGGACGAAGTTCTCTGCGGTGCCGGCCCAGTCCCCCGAATGAAAGAAGATGTGGTCGAGCAGGAGGGATTTGAGCTGTGGGAGGGCGGACGACGGGAAGGTCAGATCAGGGATGACTCCGATGCGGGCGTTGCTGGATAACTGGAGCGAAACGGCGGACTGCCTGGAGTGTTAGCACGAGCGCCCTATGTATGGGATGAGAAGACGAACCTGCGCTGCGAAGAGTATAGGGGTCATCTGCGCCCAAAACTCGCCCAGGGGTTCCGACGCGAAGACGCCTTCGGAGAGGTCGTCTGGCCCGAGCACCTCGATCGTGAGGTACTCGAGCGGCCGGAGCAAGTCCGCGAATACCTGCGTTTCGTACAAATCATCCGGCATCGCGATGAGGTTGACCAGGGTCAGCGACTTGAGCGCCGGGAGCGGTCCACTGGACGCCGCGTTGAGAATAGCGGACTGGATACTAAAAAAGTAGGAAGGATCGTCCGTGGTCCAGTACTCCTCGGAGTACGTGTCGTGGAACTCGAAGCTCAAGGACGCAAGCTGCGGGAATTTTGACAAGCCCGAAAACGGTAGAGCGACGGAGGAAAGCTTGACATCGTCTTTGGTGAGATCGTTTGGTGACTCTGGGAACTCTGAGTCTGTGGAGGCGGAAAAGTATGAAGAATGGCCGATCGTGGATTGGAACGACGCTTACTGAGGGTTGAGCTGCGGAACACAAAAGATGTTACGCAGTTCACGATGCTAGGACTCTCCTGCAGACCCAACAGCCCTTGCGCGCTGTGGACAGTATCTGTCACGGTGAGACGTTGAAACGCCAGGCCAGTCGCGAGTTTGTGAAATATTTTGTTTGCCTGGCGAAGAACCAACAAATCGATGGGCTCGAGCAGATCCAGAACTCTGAAAATGAGCTCAAGCGGCAGACGCAGGTCGTGCATAACGAGCTGTTCGATGGTAGGGGGTGGCTGACAAGAAACTTCGGATGTTGCACCTGTTGGTAGTGACGAACAGATGCCAAGGCGGCATTGAGCGGCATATCATGTGGCCAAACGCGTTCCGCGTGAGTCACCAAACATCGCCAAAGTATGGTTCAGTGTCCGAATTCCGAACTCACGAGATTTGGCTCTTACCTGCCCATTAAATATCTGTTGAGTATCACAGAAGTTCATAACCAATCTTTCTGTGGATGTCGCTCGGAGCCCTTCCAAACATTATTGGTCGTGAGATCAATATCCGGTGTACTGTCGTTCGTTCTTCGGCACCCATAACGGCAAAATACCTGTGAAGTGGTATAGAGACTTGAAACAGAATAGGTATTGCACCATTCAAAGGATCTCGAATTTGTTATTGGACAGTATGTAACCTCATCAAGCAATACGACGCAACCAAATTCCTCTACCATACGCTTCAGCAAAGATCCCATACTTCTCTTAATGACCGCCTTTTTTTGGTTTGGGCGTGGTGGCAGGTTTGGTGGTGGCTGGTTTGGTGGTTACTGGTTTGGTTGTAGTGGGTTTAGCCGACGTGGTTTTGACAGCGGTGCTCTTCACAGCCGAGCTCTTCACGGGGGTACTAGCCACGCTGCTATGAACGGACGACATCGCTTTAGAAGATGAGGATGCTGGTTTGCTCGCCGAGGATGACGACGGGCGGGCAGACGAGCTTGCCGCTGTGCTGCTCTTTGCCGAAGATGCGGGAACAGACGAGCTGGCCACTGCGCTGCTCTGCACCGACGATGCGCCACCAGACGAGCTTGCGACCGCGCTGCTGTGTCCCGAGGCAGATGAAATCGAGTTTCCCGAGGCAGATGAAACCAAGGACACCGGTGTGGCAGACGAACTGGAAGCCCCAGAAGGCGATCCAGATCCGGATGAGGAGGGAATGGGTGACGGGAAGGAGAACGCGGACGAAGAGACGAAGACTATTGAGCCCGAAGACACACCGGACACAGGGGGCGGCAATGCAGAAGAGGAGCCGGAAGGGAAATACGACATGTCAGATGGCAGAGCGGTCGAGGTAGCCGTTATCGGTGTTTCCGTGAATGAGTAGGATGAGACGGTGGAAATGTCTGAGGATGGTACAGGGATAACGGATGATGGGATTTCGATGGGACCGGCTGGACTCGGTAATGGACACGAGTCGCTGCCGTCTCGTTTCCGCGCGAAGTCGCAGCTATAGCCGGGGATGTTCCATTCCCCACCCCAGTTGGCGTTCCCGTAATAGTTGTTATTCTGTTGATCTGCACAGTACATCAGCGATGAGGTCCAACTTGAGGTATGTTGAAAGGAGTGACTGACTCTTAGGCACGCATATTACTGAGATTCCGAGGTCTCCGTTTCCCCAAGCTCCCCTGAATGCTGGCGACTTTGCTAGATAGTATGGGGGTATGACCATTTGAATGTGCTGGTCAGGGTCGCCGTCGATCTTCGACCAAAGTACGGTAGACGCTGGATCCAGTCTTGCTTGCCCAAGATAGCTGCTGAGTCTGCTAGAGCTAAAGAAAGTGTTCGAGTTCTGAGGAATGTACATCTGTCAATAGAAACCTCGGATCAGGTTCTATTATAAAATATACGAGAAATGAACATACCTTGGCCACATTCCTAAATTTGGTCTCATCGGCGAAGATGGCGCACTGCAATATTTGTCAGGGCTAAGGTCTCGAATATCCTCCAAAAAATACGGACCTGCCAGTAGTCGTCTGCGACTTGCCATTCATTGATGGTGGGGGAGATGTACGCTCCGTCCCCTAGCTGTGTACCTGAGGCCCCTACACCAGTGAGTCTTCCATACGCATTGTATTCATCTGCTTTTTGCTGTTGCAGAAGACGAACAATTTATCCACCATCGCGAAAGGGCAGAATGGGAAACACATACCTTAGAGACATAGCGATAACCGATCAACACATTTCTTCCGCGTTTGTAGAGCCCATTGTGAATGGGACCGGCGACGACGGTGCTGATACATGACAGCAAGGCGAGGAGGGACAGCGATGAGTGGCGAGATATCATAATGGTAGTCGCAGGGTTTTTTATGGTGCGTAGTGGGTTTGGTTTTGAGAGGGATTAGAGACCAGCTCTAAAAGATGCGCACCAGGCGTTGAGAAATTCCGTTCTCCATCTCTCGTATTTATACCAAAGACTGTCGGCGGAAAATAAATTAGTTAGTAACGAATTCAAGCGCGCGGGCTTACATTAGCGTAGTAGTATCCACCAACAGGTGAGGTCGCGACTCTGCTCTCCGAGACTGAGATACTTCCGGTAATCCATTGGGAAACCCTTACCATATAGCTACGACACTATGTTCTGGTGCTGCATAGCTATGGCTACATGCCGTGATGCTTGTTGTGGACCCTAGCACCGGAACTTCGTCTGACTTCCAGGGACCAGCACGGCCTCTTCCTGTTATAATCAGCTGTCGCGGAGCTTGATGAAGGAGCAAAGATGTCTATCGAGAGAGATTATGTGTTTGATGAGTATCAGTATGATCTCGCAGAGGAAATCGTGAACTACGTTGTAGGAATAACTCGGCAGAGCGTCATCAAAGATCACAATGAACCGAGATGATCCTGTGTCTACATATAGCTGTGTCGATTATATAGCGTTGCGGTTTCTAGGTCAATCGCATTCTAAAACGCGTAGATCGTAGTTAAATTGTAGTTCAACGGATTTAAGCGCGTCACCCTAATAAAGCCCCTATCAAGGCTGGTAGGTAGGATACGAGGCGCCAATCAGGAGCAATGTTACTACGTGTCTACGCGTCCAATTTAGGGTCTTCTAAAGTGGAAAACTTCAACGCAGCTTTTCAACATTTTCGGTATTCACCTGTGCCGACGTTTGCGGCGTCTCCTGTTTTGTGATATTTTTCTCACACAAGCGCTTCGCGTAACTGTCGCGTGACTTTCTGCTGACATACGATTCATGACAAATGGTCGCGGGTGCCAGCCGCAAGGGTTTGCAGCATACTTGGTTGGACGAGGCCTTCACCAACTTCCGAATCCATCCGCCCAACATTGGCACCGCGGACGCATCTGGCTTCACCTAATTGCTGCACCCGGTTTGACGTAGTCTCGGATACCAACCGCGCAAAAGTGTCTCTCCGACGCGCCGATTCCACCCGTCAAGCGGCGAGCAAACACTATAAATTCAAGTCAAGCATGGCGATACATTCAACATCTCTTGAATAACCACTACTTCTCTGAATCATGTCTCGTGGAGTTGTCCTTGTAACTGGTATCAACGGGTACGAATCCCACTTTAGTCAATCCGCCTAATCTCATTCCGCACCATCTAGCTATCTCGGCACATATACGGCCCTCGCATTCCTCGATGCGGGGTACACTGTCAAGGGCACGGCGCGTACCGCCGCCAAGGCTCAGGATTGGATCGTGCACTTCCCCAAACACAAGGCGTCCTACGAATACGCTGTTGTCGAGGACCTCGCGGCGCCGGGGGCGTTTGACGAGGTGGTAAAGGGCTGCGACATTATCGCGCACGTCGCGTCCCCCAACAATAGTCCAGAAAAAGTGCGTCCATTCCAACATGCACGCATTCCCCGTTGATGGTTTCACTGCAGCAAGATAACGAGGTCGACATGCTCATTCCCGCTATCAACGGTACCAAGAACCTGCTCTATGCTACGAAGAACGAGCCGCGAATCCGCAGCGTGGTCTTCACCTCGACGCTCGGCGCGGTCATCCAGTCGGGCCAATTTCAACCCGGCAATGCATACACAGAGAAGGACTGGAACCCTGCGACCTACGAGGAGGCCAAGGTGTCGACCAACCCGCGCTTTGTCTACGGCGCGTCCAAGACCCTCGCCGAGCGCGCGTTCTGGGACTACATCAAGGACGAGCAGCCCGTGTGGGCGGGCACCACCATCTGCCCGAGGTTCGTCTAATAAGCTCTATACATGTTGTCTCGCTAATGCACAGAGCAGCGGCATATTCGACCCCCCGATCCAGCCGCTCACGTCGCTCGCTGCGCTCAACCGCTCCGTCGCGTTCCTGTGGGACGTCGCCAGCGGCAAGTACAAGGCGGGTCTCGCACTCCCCGCCTCGCACGCGATGTACGTCTCCGCGCGGGACTGCGCGCTGGCGCAGGTGCGCGCGGTGGAGCGCGACGCGGCGCGGAACCAGCGGTACCTCCTCGTCGCCCGATCCTTTGTGCGTTGCGTTACTTTCCTTGTTGTGGGATGCGCTGACCGCCGCTAATTAAATTTAGGAGGCGCACGAGCTCGTCGAGATCATTGGGCGCAACTTCCCCGCGATGCGCGACAATCTCCCGGCCCCCCAGGAACAACAGTCGCACGAGTTTTCGTTTGATCCGTCCAAGACGACGAAGGACCTCGGCTTCGAGTGGATGTCGTTCGAGCAGACCGTGGTCGATACCATTGCCTCGGTCATCGCGTTGGAGGAAAAGTTCAAGGCCTCTACGTAGATTGTAAGGACTTGAAGATTTGTTTCCGAATTCAGAATTGCTTTTGGTGATCAAGAGGACTGGCGAAAGATCCTTGCATTCGCTCCAAAATCAAGATACAATGCAGCTTGACTCTCCAAAATCCGTTTAATAGGGGAATGATGAGAACACTGCAGATAGAGACAGAATGTAGAAAGAACTGGAGAAAATGGGCTAAAGACCCAGAGCTTCCATTTCCCACCATGGCATTAGGTGACTGGAAATTTGTTCAAGACCCAATAGACAGAATTTTTGGGACTGCAGAGACAGCTCCAGAAAGCTCAAACGACTTAAACACTTATTACGCTTACTTGATGGGTGGCGCGCTACATTTCCGGATACACGAGATTATATGTGTGTTCAACACTGAAAGGATAAGCAGACTAACGAAATTCACGACTCATACTCACGTCTTGATCGCATCAATGTGGATAACCAACATTTCAAGATGTTTAGAGGCTGGGAGATTAAACACTGTCCGGTGCAAAGTGACCATAACTGGTAATGGCCCAATTGACAAGCAGACCTGATAAACAACCTGGTCATGGACGATGGAGCATGCCTCTATACCTGTTGAAGACCCGGAAATTCATGAAATAAGCGCAAGCTCTTGCCATCCAATTATTGAAGGACCTTGAGGATGTGCAATGCTCAGAGCATGACCCAACAAACAATATCCAGGACTTTATGGGCAAATTCAAGTTCAATGTAATAACTTATGGAAAATACTACTCAAGGTTTATCAATGAAACAACTCGTCAAATAAGAACCTGGAAGACACAGCTGCATATTGTGATACATGATGATGACATGCCGCAGGAAGACAGGGCTTTGGCCTCTTACTTACTCGAGAGGAAAATTGCTGACTGTCTAAGGGAGGAATCCGAAAGAAAGAAAGCACTCTCAGAAGCACATTATGATGTTGAAGGTGAAATATTGTGAACAACCTCTTGGACTTGTTCAGCCAAAGGCTACCACCGCAAAGAATCAATACATGAATTCAAGGTTGATGACAACATAAATTCTCCCATATCACAGTACAAAACTTGTCCAAAACGAATGGCACAGATGGCCAGACTACCACAATTCAATTCAAGATAAGGACCATCCAGATGAGTACAGAAGAATGATAACAACTGAGATCACAGTTTATTTACATGCTTGTGTACTCTGCCCAGACGAGTATGAACCCCACATTGAAGTCATGATCAAGACAGTTACCGATGGTGAACAAGAAAAGGAGAGACTGTCATTGACCTTGGAAAGGTCTGAAACACCGCTCACATTTGCATCAGCAGTATTGGGAGGTCTGCTGTTTGTACGGCAGAAAACACAGAAAAATGTTTCACTCCTCATTTGCTTCTCCTCTCATTTCCTGGCACAAACACTTGTGAAGGAAAGAGCAAAATTTGAGAATGATTTGTTAGACCCAAATTACCGTCTATTGAAATCCACACTGGCAGCTTTATATGGGCGAGTACAGTTGTGGACAAACAAAGTCCACCAAAAAAAAAATCGATTTTTTTAGCCGAGACAAGTGCATAGATTGATAGATCTCATCAAGGCGGTCACATCCATCTAAAAATTAAGTGATTCTGTCGAGCCGTTGGTCATGAACATCCGATCTGTAGAGAGCTGGACCGCCGGATCCGCCGGATGAGGTCCTTCACGACCTTTCACGACCCTTCACGGGCACTCTCCCAACTTCAAGTCAAAACCACCGTCTTTAACACCGTGTACACACCGTTCAGGTCCTCCATTTTCTTTCATGACTATGTTGAGCCTTCACACTTGTTAGGACATGCCTGAATGACAGCAGATATCCTTCATGACGCAAGAGACCTTCCACATACGTTCAAGATCATTCACGACGCAATTCTACCTTCAGGCCCGGGCCTGTACGTGAACGAGAGTAATGTCCTTCATGACGCAAGAGACCCTTCACGTACATTCAAGATCGTTCACGATGTGACTCTACCTTCAGGCCCGGGCCTGTACATGAACGCTGTCGGCCCACCCTTCACGACTGGACTTTCCCTCAAGGATGCTGTTTCTCGTTCAGGTCCTGCAAGACTCGAGTTCAAAATTTTCAACCAAGTCATCAAATTCATTTTGGATCGTTACTGACATCCATTTATGCTAGTCACAAGCGTTCAACGTTGACATCTTCATTATTTGAACCGAGACTGATCCAATTCCCATCCCCCTCTGCCCAACTAATGACATAGTATGTAGTATTAATGTGTATCTCAGCCTCGTCCAACTACTATATACATTCAGTTCGATTCCCATCGGGAACGGGCGCTACGAGCTCTCAACGGCTCTCGGCAGGGAAGAACTCCAGTGCAACGCGGAGGCCAGAACATGCTTGCCGTCGTGATGGTCGGGCGTGCGCACAGCGGCGGGGTGAGCCGCTGTCAGAGTACGCCCATGCCTCCCGGCGACCTGCCTACAACATTGGACCTGCTATTCTGTGGATTAGGATCAGGCTATGAGAGGTGAAGATGAGGAGCACGACAGACCGTCAAAACCCATTCCTCTCGACACCAAGGCATCGTTGGAGGTATGGAATGCACGGCCGAAGTTTGTTGGGTTAGCAACACCGGTCATTCGTTGAAAAGCTAAAAAAAAAGCTGCCGGTGCGTGTTGGGTTGTTTCGTTTTTGCAGGAGGGCGAGCACCGACGTTGAGGAGAAGGGGCTAGCATTATTGATGTTGCGCTGCTTGAGCGACAGCACGGTGTCCGAGGTGCTCGTCCGACGCAGTCAGTGTCCTCCGCAAGCCCCGTCTTGGCCTAATGTATGACCTGTGGAACCCCCACCGACGCCGGTGCCCAAATCGTCCCTTGATGCTGAAATATGAACACACCTTGTACAATCTCTGCGGTTCCACGGTTGGCTGAGGGCGCAGTGTTGAATGGCGCTATTGCGGCGTATGTGTATTGAGGAGGAGATCGTGGCAGGAGGAGCACAAGAAACTGCACGTGATGGATGACACACGAACAAATATCGCGTGTGTGTTGCCTCAATCATGAACGCGCCTGAAGTCCCCGAACAATGTACTTGAATCATGAAGGAGCTTCAAGGTCCTGCACGATGGCAACTGTGTTGAACGTACAATGATACCGTGAAGGTTTTGTTCGTCCCGTGAAGGATATGTCGGAAAGGCGTGAAGGGGCATGTAAGTCGTGAAAGTGGTCTCTTATCCCTGCAGGAATGTGGTAGGTCGTGAAGGTAGTGCAAGGTCATGAAGGTCATGAAGGATCTCATCCGGCGGATCCGGCGGAAACGGCAGAAACGGCGGATGAATCCTCTACAGATCGGATGTTCTCCGTTGGTCGGCAAATCATCAATTAATGTCCGGGCTGCTCAAAATTTTGGCGCCCGCTTAAAAGTCGTGGGAAAATTATGAAAAAATGCGCAATTGACGAGCCCCGTTGAGCCGCATCTGGTTCTGTAAAAATTTCAGAAATCCATCGAGTGGATGTGGCACAATAAAATAATCTTTTCTGATCACATGCCTGATTTATTCTTAGAACTGTCAACCAGAAGAGTCAACTGATTCATTTCGGGGACACTCAAGCCTTCCCTCTTATCGTTCCCCACCATGCAGAGAGGACGAGGACGCCCCAGCAAGCGGGCCAAACACAACATCAGAGGGCAGTTGAAAACTCCACGGGTGGATGATGTAATGATGTAATGTGGCTGTGCCAAATAAATACGTTTTTTGCCAATCGTCTCAGATCATAAATCTGAGATTTGGATCCGGGCCAAAATTTTGGCGCCCGGTCATTTGTCGTAGGAAAAACTTCGGAGTGTGTTTTTTGGACTCTTTGGGTCAATACGAGTTCAAATACATTAAAATTGGGTCAAAATTAAATCCCGTTGGGGCTACAGGCTATTTGCGGACTTTGTTTGTCCACAACTGTAGCTCGAATACAATTCATGAGTGCATCAGACAACCAAGCAAAATCTTTAACTATCCAGACCCGCACAATCAAAATTGACACAGATATTGATCTTATGTTTGAATCCCCCAGAATACCTTTATCACAGGGGTCGCAGAGAGTCTTCACTAAGATTATAAGGCAGATAAGGTCACCGATGCAACATAAATTTATGTTTATGAATCTAGATTGCATATGATGTTCAGTTGATGACTTTTCTCAATACACACTGACCAATGAAGTTATCTGGAAGTCAATCTGGTCGGTGACACTGCAATGCCTGATGCAAGAATTTTTCTGGAAATGCATTTACAATACATTTAGAGTGGGTGATTTTTGGCTCCACATCAATACTTGGGTGATACGAGGACAATGCCATGTTTGTGATGTCCCAGAAACCCTCGAACACATTGCCTTGGGTTGTGATGCACAGGGTCAAAGACTAATTTGGAACCTCACACAACTTTGGCCAAAGAAATATTCACAATGGCCAACACTGAACTAGGGTTTGGTTTTGGGCTGTAACCTGGCAAGATTTAAATCAGACAAAGGTGCCATCCTCCCAGAGAAGGGAAGACTATTCTAGTCTGTAGCATGGTATCTAATATGGAACCTCCATTGAGGCCGAGTAATCGAAGACCCGGAGAGGATACAGAGTGTATTGGGGATTCATAACCAATGGTTGAATACCATCAATGCAGCCTTGACACGCGACCGGCTCCTCACTGATAAAATTGAATTTGGACCACTCGCACTTGAAAAACAACTGGTATTGAACACTTGGAGTGGCCTACTTATGGACGAAGACTCTCTGCAGGATGATTGGACATATGAGGGGGTTTTAGTGGCATGTGACTGATGACTGATAGATATGGGATAGGATAACTTTTTGGGTTGGAGTCCCCCACTGGTTTTTAAAATGTGTGTAACGGCATTTCCTCCCAGGTGATTTTCCCTGGCAAGATCTGGATCACAACCAGCAACAATAGTGGATGACCTTGGAATGCTTCTGCAGACTGAGACTCATTACACCAAACACTCCAAAAAAAAAAAGATGAGATCACTGCTCTGACCAGTCTGACTTGGAGTCTTATTATCCAATACGGGTGGTGTCGATTAAAGAATGACAACGTCAATCTCGTCCCATCAGGTCCTTTCCATTGCACCAAGCAACACCGAAATAGCGCAAATGCGCCGGGCAATGCCGGATTCTTGATTGGTTCTCGGCTGGTTTGCCGACCACGACTCTCAGAGCTTTAAGCTTGTCGAAATCGGAGGTCGTCTCTTTCTATCCCTTCATCTCCGTGCTCAGCCATACAAACAGCTACCAAAGATGACCTCGGACCTTCTTCCCTCCTTTCCACTGGAGCTGGAGCGCGAAATATTCAAAACGGCTGCGCTGCAGCATCCAGCCATCATCCCTTCACTTCTCCTCGTTGCCCGCCGTGTTCTCGTATGAGCAGAAAGTATTATTTCCTTCACTCCGATACTCAAACTCAGCAGGATCGAACCATTCCTGTACAGGATTATCGTTATCCATAAGCTGACTTGTTCGAGGATCCAGTCCAAACTGACGGGTGTCCCAGCTTCCTGCACGATAACATTCGGCATTACACTGCGTGTTGTTATTTCTGTCTGCACCGGTATTGAAAGCCTCACATTATATGACTATCTGCTATATGTATCGATGCTGGAAGCCCCGGAAGCTTTGAGTGGCTTGCAGCGGTCATCTACCAGTGCAGCAAACCAGGGACTTTTAAGCCCACAAATACGGGGCAATGTTACTACACGTCTACGCGTTGTCTATGTGTCCAATTTAGGGTCTACTAAAATTAGGGTTGTTCACAGTAGACCTTTTTGGCTCCTTTTTGTGCTCCTTTTCAGTTCCTCTTTGTGCCATTTTTTGAAAGAGGGAGCAAAGAGGAATGAAAAATGGAACGGAAAAAGGGCCCTTTTTCAAAAATGAGCTACAGCATCCATTTTTGAAAAACTGCCCTTTTTCTGTTCCTTTTATTTTCCCTTTTTCAGACTGGATCCCCTCCTATAGTCTATATCAAATACACTCCCAATAGAGCTTGTACTCCTTCCTGAATGCAAATATTCTAAGTGATATATATGTCCAGTGAGGTTCCCTTTTTCTCCCCTTTTTGCCGAAACCCGGTGCTTGGGTGTTCATAGTAGGCCGCTTTTTGCTCCTTTTTTTCTGGTTTCATCCAAAATTAGACCTCGGAAGTCGTTCTTTCACATCTGGAACCTTCTTGGATATCTAAATGGAAAAGGGGAAAAAAACCGGCCAAAATCCAGAGGCACACCAAAAAGGAGGGGAAAAAGGGAGCAAAAATGGCTACTGTGAACAACCCTATTGAAAACTCCAACGCAGCTTTTCAACATTTTCATCTGTGCCGACGTTGCGGCGTCTCCTGTTTTGTGATATTTTTAGCGCTTCGCGTACGTTGACATGCGATTCATGACATATGGTCGCGGATGCCAGCCGCAAGGGTTTGCAGCATATTGGTTGGACGAGCCATTTTACGGCCCTTCGCCAACCTCCGAATCCATCCGCCCAACATTGGCACCGCGGACGCATCTGACTTCACCTAATTGCTGCATCTGGTTTGACGTAGTCTCGGATATCAGCCGCGCAAAAGTGCGCCGATTCCACCCGTCAAGCGGCGAGCAAACACTATAAATTCGAGTCAAGCATGGCGATACCCTCAACATCTCTTGAATAACCACTACTTCTCTGAATCATGTCTCGTGGAGTTGTCCTTGTAACTGGTATCAACGGGTACGAATCCCACTTTAGTCAATCCGCCTAATCTCATTCCGCACCATCTAGCTACCTCGGCACATATACGGCCCTCGCATTCCTCGATGCGGGGGTACACTGTCAAGGGCACGGCGCGTACCGCCGCCAAGGCTCAGGATTGGATCGTGCACTTCCCCAAACACAAGGCGTCCTACGAATACGCTGTTGTCGAGGACCTCGCGGCGCCGGGGGCGTTTGACGAGGTGGTAAAGGGCTGCGACATCATCGCGCACGTCGCGTCTCCCAACAACAGTCCAGAAAAAGTACGTTCATTCCAACATGCACGCATTCCCCGCTGAAGCGTCGCTACAGCAAGACAACGAGGTCGACATGCTCATCCCTGCCATCAACGGCACCAAGAACCTGCTCTACGCAACGAAGAACGAGCCGCGAATCCGCAGCGTGGTCTTCACCTCGACGCTCGGCGCGGTCATCCAGTCGGGCCAATTCCAACCCGGCAAGGTATACACGGAGAAGGACTGGAACCCTGCGACCCACGAGGAGGCCAAGGTGTCGACCAACCCGCGCTTTGTCTATGGCGCATCCAAGACCCTCGCCGAGCGCGCGTTCTGGGACTACATCAAGGACGAGCAGCCTGCGTGGGCGGGCACCACCATCTGCCCGAGGTGCGTCTAATAAGCTCTACATGTTACCTCGCTGATGCGCAGAGCAGCGGTATATTCGACCCCCCGATCCAGCCACTCACGTCGCTCGCCGCGCTCAACCTCTCCGTCGCGTTCTTGTGGAACGTCGCCAGCGGCAAGTATAAGGCGGGCCTCGCGCTCCCCGCCTCGCGCGCGAGGTACGTCTCCGCGCGGGACTGCGCGCTAGCGCAGGTGCGCGCGGTGGAGCGCGACGCGGCACGGAACCAGCGGTACCTCCTCGTCGCCCGATCCTTTGTGCGTTGCGTTGCTTTCCTTGTTGTGGGATGCGCTAATTTAAATTTAGGAGGCGCACGAACTCGTCGAGATCATTGGGCGCAACTTCCCCACGATGCGCGATAATCTCCCGGCCCCGCAGGAACAACAGTCGCACGAGTTTTCGTTTGACGCGTCCAAGACGACGAAGGACCTCGGCTTCGAGTGGATGTCGTTCGAGCAGACTGTGGTCGATACCATTGCCTCGGTCATCGCGTTGGACGAAAAGTTCAAGGCCTCTACGTAGATTGTAAGGACTTGAAGATTTGTTTCCAAATTCAGAACTACTTTTGGTGATCAAGAGGACTGGCGAAAGATCCTTGCATTTGCTCCAAAATCGAGATACAATGCAGCTTAACTCCAAAATTCATTTACAGCTCTTTGCAATGAGCATGACACTCATCAAAACTTTCTAAATAAGATTAAATTTGATCTCGCACTTTGCAAGCGACGCCCCCGCTGCATTTCTAGGTAGATTCGCTTGATTTTGCGTACGTTCGATAGGTTTTGTAAGGGCTTTTGAGCCATACCCTACCCAAGCTGTGATACGAAATATTTGTTTACCCCAAAATTTGCTTTGTGTGTTTTCAACCGAAACCTGTAACAGCGATTTCAGGACCAAATCTCAATCGATCTACTTGATTGTGGATAATATTTGAAGATATTTGTCTAGCATATCGTCCCATACATGAATAATATGTAGTTTCGTGCGAAATCAGCATGCCATGTTCTATTGTTCAAATACCTGAAAGAACAGTCTTTTCTGGGCACTACAGATGTATTTCACTAAATATGCCACAGCACGAATGAATGCCACATTCAGGGCTTCAGAACACATCAACATCCAACCATATCAATTAAAATTTGGTGGAGAAACTGTTGTTACAAGCTTCGGTTGAAAACACACAAGGCGGACTTTGACTAATCTTCACATTCCTTATCACACTCCGAGTAGGGTATGGCTTGAAAGCCCTGACAAAACTGTATGGAACGCGCTCAAAATCAAGTGAATCCGCCCCGAAATGCGGCCGGGGCGTCGCTTGCAAAGTGCAAGATCAAATTTGATCTTATTTAAAAAAAATTGATGTGTATTGCAAACAGCTGTAATAGGGGAATGATGAGAACACTGCTCTGACCATGGAGTCCAACACAGGTGGCGTCGATTAAAGAATGTCAATGTCAATCTCCTCCCATCGGGTTCTTTTCCATTGCACCAAGCAACACCGAAATAGAGGTTGAATTCTCAAATGCGCCGGGCAATGACGGATTCTTGATTGGTTCTCGGCTGGTTTGCCGACCACGATTCTCAGAGCTTCAAGCTCGTCGAAATCGCTCGTCTCTCTCTATTCTTTCATCTCTGTGCTCAGCCATACAAACAGCTGCCAAAGATGACCTCGGACCTTCTTCCCTCCTTTCCACTGGAGCTGGAGCGCGAAATATTCGAAACGGCTGCGCTGCAGCATCCAGCCACCGTCCCTTCGCTTCTGCTTGTTGCCCGCCGTGTTCTCGCATAGTGGGTGGAAATTATTATTTGGCTTCGCTCCGATGCTCAAACTAGGCAGGATCGAACCATTCCTGTGCAGGACTATCGTTATCCAGAAGCTGACTTGTTCGACTCGGGGGGTCCAGTCCAAACTGATGAGTGCCCCAGCTTCCTGCGCGATAACGTTCGGCATTTATTGTCCGACATCTGGCACGATAACGCTGGATCCACACTGCGTGCCGTTAGCTTTGAATGGCTTGCAGCGGTTATCTACCAATGTAGTGAACCAGGGACTTTTAAATCCACCAAGCCCCCTATTTTCCAATGTTTAGCTACTCAATGATCTTTGGCCCTAGGATGTGGCCCACTATGCGGACCTCGTGCGCCTTCCCGCCTTTACGCACCTGACGCTCTCCGCCCATCGGTACCCTGAATTACTGGTTCGGCTGCTCCGCGGATGCATGCACCTCCGGGCGCTCGTTTTCTGCCGTTACATGCGGGGTAGCGTAAACGAATTGTCCGACACCATATCCATCGACGATCCCTGTTTCGTTTTGATGAAATACCCAACGCGGGACGATCGAATGGAGGACAGGATTTCTGGAGTCGTGCAGACTTGTTCATTGAGAAGCGGAGAGGGCAGATCGAACCGGGTGTGTAGTTATGCATGTCACCGTGGACGCCGCGCTCACGTTTGCTATGCAGCTTCTCGGTGTTGGATCGAAGAGTGACGGTATTGTTTCTTAAGGGAACTGTGTTGGAAGATAAATAGTAAGCGCGCTTCAATTCTTCTTCTATTCGTGCTTTACTGGATTATTGACTTCTCTGCAATAATTGCCGATTTGAGACTGTCCATGATGAAAGTTCCGGCTACAGTTTAGTCTTCCCCAGTGGTGGATTTTTCTTTCTTTCTTTGGGTCGGGACCTATTCTCCTCTTCCATCCGATTTTATAGTCTAATCGGCATTGTACGTCGGTGAACTCCGGCGTACACACGTCGATAGTTTGCTCTATGAGACATATATCCCTCTGAGTCTTACCTCCGTCTTTTTCTCCAGTCGACGACGCACAGTATTTCGGAACTCGGGCAGCAATGCCTCGGACGTGGCAATGTAAAATTTACTCCCGTTCTCTGTTCAGTGTTTCTTATCTGCGCTCCAGTCTCTTTCCGGAACTGATCACGAATAAATTACAGACTCGGAAGAAACTGGCTACGAGATAACCCTCAAATTCACCACACCTGGCAGATGGCCCGTGGTATGTCCGTATATCAGTGTTATACTCAATACGATTATAAATTCCTCTATTCAGCGATCCTCAAAATTAAAATGCGGCAAGATAAATCCCTCGGAGATCTCCCTGTTGAGATCATCACTAAAAATCCTCGAGATGGCGGCCTCATCTTCTCGCACCACAGGCGTAGCCCTCGCACTTGCCGCGCCGTAAATTGTCGACCTCGCTCTTGGCACGTGTTTCGCTGTTCACCAGTGAACAATTCACTTCATTTTCATCGCCCCGTCGGTTCTTCCGCCCGCGAGCAGTCAGCACTGTCAGGACGCTGGCTCTCCGGTCGTCTGAGCTGCGAGTGAGTGGCCATTAACATAATGATACCCGACATCCTCCGGGCCTGTTCAAATCTCCGCGCGCTCGGGTTCTTGCCCGCCCACGGGCAAGCATAGGCCACGGCTGAATCCCGTCAGAAATGTACGCTCATCCTACAAACCCAAATGGAGCCGCCTTCCTCCACAAACGTCGATGACTCCATTCCCTCGAAACACCTCCCACGTCCCAGGTTTCTCGCAGCGAGCTCCGAGAAGGACTGGGCGGGTAATATCGCCGGATACCTGTTCGAATATTCTGCTCATGTCCGCGGTTTTGCGCGCTCCCTCGAGCGCAATGTCGCTTCAGCTAACCGTGCTCATGTTCCGGTCATTTCGCCGCGCTTGGTGCTACCGGCAAAACCCCACTGCATGATGGCAGGCCTACATGGAATGGCAGGCAGGCGGCGCCGGATTTCCATTCAAAATTCTGATTTACTGTGTACGACCGAACCATTGGAGTTTGGGCGACCTTGAATCGGATATATGTATGGACGAATACGTCTTCAACGAGGACGATATGTACAGTTTGGCCCAGAAGCAGACGGCGTTAGTAATGAGTCAAGGCTGATGGTGTGCTATTATTAAAGCGACGTGACTTGACGACTGAGGTTTCTGTTGGACTCCGGAAGAGAGAGAAAGGTAATCGATTACGTGTCGACTTTGATTTCAACGCGAGACTCAGCCTCAGCCTCAGACTGGCAACTTCTCGGAGACAGAACCACCATGGCCGCCACCAGCCCCCAAAAAAATTGTAGCGACACCAACTTCGGATACCTGCTTAGTCTGTCCGACTCCATATTAAATGACAATGAAGATGGAAACGTTCAACCTTGATCCATTTTGGTTGAATCACCTCTTTTCCGCCCACAACTTGAAAGCACAAACCTCATGCCATCTCGTCTCAGACAGAGGATTCGACCAATTGTGACTCGTACACTCATACAGTTTCAATTTTGGATCGCGTAGGCAATCCTCCTCCTCCCCTTCTCGACAGCGAATGCCTCGAGTCTACAGTGCTGGCTTTTCATCTCTCTCTTTTACACCGTCCAACTCTCTTGTTACGCCAAATACCCAAAATTATGGTGATAATAAAACAACTATTCCACATCTGTGTATCACAGCGGATATTTGTTCCACTAAATGCGAGCTAGTCTTCTGTATAAGGTTTGCTCAAGTTTTCTTCTTGTCTCGTCCTCAAGTTTTCTTCTCGTCTCGTCCGTGTCAGCTGTCTAACACCTCATGAGTCCCAAGGCTCTCGATGGCAAGACCGGAAATATATACCAAGACCTTATATTTTACCCGAACTTTCCCTTCGGGTTTGCCGACAACGGGGTCCTCACCGTCCTCTGATCGAAGTCTCAGAAGAATTTCCTGATGGTGAAACATTCGCTTACCAGGAACTTCGTCTTTCGGGGTGTACCGTTCGAAGTCGACCCAAGCCTTTCGGGGTAGGAGTCTTTCCCATCCTTTCCGTTGGAATTCGATACTCAAGGAGACCTGATGGCCAGTCGTTACATATATACCTGATGTGTTTGCTCGTATACCCCTATGGCAAACACAATTAACTCGGGCACCCAAGTATCAACGGCCCTCTACACACCTCAAATCCACGCGACGCTCGGTTCCCCGGTGTCGTTTGTCAAATCCCGGCCTATCTTTTTCAACCTCAGCCTTTCCGGCACTTGTCGCCAATTTCAATGTGTAGAGGACATGTCTCTTGTCGATGTGGCTCGTTTCAGATACAATACCTACACAAATTATACATCGTAAGTCGGGTTAGACAACTGGAAGGATCTGCTTACAAGCTTGTATTTCAGGCATTGCGCGAGGCTGAGGCTGTTGCCACTGTGGCATTGGGAGGCTGTCTTTATGTGGCAGTTGGCTTGTCGGGTACGTAAGTGCGAAGCACAAAAGACTTGAATCCATCTGTCAACCCCTTGATCGATTAAAAAAAGCATCCGACGGTGTACCACTTGTTTACTGTTATTTCCACCGCGAACCCTGGTACATGTTGCTGCCATGCTCTGTATTACTGCCTGGACCCAGAGAACATGAACAGTGAATTTACCAAGGAATACAAAGATAAAATGCATCGTGGGATGTCATCGCGGGACGACCGTCACGACGCATCATATCATGATCATGATATCAAGCGACATTGTCCCCGTTTGGGTCATTGCGGTATTAGAATCTTTGCTTAAAATAAAAGACTCCAAAACATCTTGAGGAGGTCCTGATTTCTCATTTATGTTATCCAGGAAATTGGGCTGGTCTCTAGATCTGTTCATACCCGGGTGTTCGCTGTTTTTCAAGCTGTGAAGGTCGATTTCCAAATTGAATGTATGAGCTCGTGGGAAGCATCTGTCAGTTTATGACAACTGATATTGAGATGTTTGTCATTACATCATGGACACACAGCTGTGCCACAGCCTGAGTGAGGCAAGTGCGAGTGTCCATACTCACTCTCCAACACCCAACACCATGGCTGTAGCCGACGAAACACAGCTACTCCATGACAGTAACAGAGAGATTTACATCCTCCAAACACTTCTCCGTTCAGATACGAGCAACTCTGCAGTGCAGGCCTTCACCGATTGCTATGTACCCCTTGTGCAGCGCATCATGGACACACGTCTGGATGAATCAGCCAAAAAATTCAAGGCTCAAGCTGCTTACCTGACTGGACTGGCAGGCATTGTGAGTCCTGTATCTTAACACCACTAACCTGTGTTGATGATACTTCACAGGCATCATTCCTCGCATCAGTGCAAATTGGATTTTTTCCGATCATTAGCAACCCAGATTGTGGTGCAAACCCTCAACCTGATGGCTGTGGAAATCATTTGATTCTCATTCGAGCTGTAATCAATTTCTTTTCCTACCTGGCACTGTCGTTTGATGCTTTGGGGGCCCTTTTTGCCCTTCTGACTGCACGGTCGCTCCTTCAAGTCAGCAGTGATGCACAGGACCTGATGGATGACAAGTACAATCTTGATGGATTCATCCTAGGACAGCTGGATCATCTCGACTCCCCAATGTTTCCCACTCTACAAAAGCAATCAGACAGTTTGTATGAGCGGGTCGGCAGGCAGGATCACATTGTACAGAAACACACAGGTGGTGCTCATGGTGTCATTGCATTTATCCTACTGGGCATGATATGCTTCTTGGTTGGCCTACTTCTCCAAGTTATCCAGAGCCAGCCTCTTGGGTTTTGGATTCCATTTCTGATATTAGTGACTACAATGGGTTTCATTTTGGCTGGAAGTGAAGGGCGTCATCATACAGGGTTGCGTTCTCGTGCAATGGCAGTGTGGAAGAACTGGATCCACGGCCCTGGCCCCATAAATGATGTGGAGAAGAGTGATATTGAGTTGGAGGAAGAAGGAGCTGAGATTGTGGGTACCCCAGGTAAGATTGTTTCTTTATTTGAAGGGCAACCTATTGAATGTATTCTAAGTAGGGAAGCATCATAATGTTGGCAAGCTGCTTCCTGGAAGTGGAGTGAGAGCAGGATATGCAAACCCAAAGATTCAAGGTACAAATGTCATTTTTTTTGAAGGAATGCCACTCAACTTGTACTCTAAGGGGGCAGGTATGGGACACCCCTCTATGCTGCCTCTGAGTCTGCAGATGTGGACATTGTGAAGCTGCTTCTCAAAGGGGGAGCAGACCCAAATATTGAAGGTGAGAGTTGATTTGTGTTTGTCTGAGGAGGGGATTTAAACAGGCTTCCCAGGTGGTGAATATGGTACACCACTCCAAGTAGCAGTACATGCTGGAGATGAAGAAATTGTCAAAATTCTCATTCAACATGGAGCAGATGTGAATACTCAAAGTGAGGTTACTTGTTTCAAGGAAATGTGACTGTCACTCAGATGATGCTTCAAGGTGGGAGGTATGGAACAGCTCTCTATGCTGCCTCTCATGGTGCAAATTTCAACATTGTGAAGCTACTTCTTGACAATGGAGCAGACCCAAATGTCGGAGGTAATATTTTACTCTTGATTAACAAGGATGCTCAAATGAGACTTTTAGGAAATGGCGCAGGTGAAAATACTTTTTTTTTGGATGTGAGAACTTTGATGAATCAAACAACAGACCTACTAGAGTATGAGAAACCCTTGAAATTGATGGATAACTCCAAGGGTTTGTCTTATCCTCAATGGATTGTAACATAGGGAAGGCTTATCAGGATATACTAGGCATCAATCCCACTGACAATGTGCTCAACTCAAAAGGGAAACAGCGTGATCTTGAGTTGCAGAATCTTGAAGTTGCATTGCAGAAATTTCAAGAAGCAGTGGACCTTACACCAGAAGGGCACCCTGATAAACCAGACCGATTGTCCAGCCTTGCTCTGTCTTTCACAGACCGATACGAGAAGTTGGGAGACTTGAATGATCTTGAAGCAGCATTACAAAGGTTTCAAGAAGCAGTAGATCTCACCCCACAAGGGCACCCTGATAGGGCAGGCCATCTGGAAAAACTTGCTATTACTTTCAGATATCGGTACCAGACATTGGGAGACTTGAATGACCTTGAAGTTGCATTACAAAGGTTTCAAGAAGCAGTAGACCTCACCCCAAAGGGGCACCCTGATAGGGCAGGTCATGTGCAAAATCTTGCTATTTCTTTTTGGGAACAGTACCAGAAGCTAGGAGACTTGAATGATCTTGAAGCAGCATTACAGATATTCCAAGATGCAGTGGATCTCACCCCAGACAGCCACCCTGATAGAGTAGACCATCTGAAAAACCTTGCTATTGCATTTAGGGATCGGTATCAGAGGCTGGGAAACTTGAGTGATCTTGAATCTGCATTACAGAGGTTTCAAGAAGCAGTGAACCTCACCCCAAAGGGGCACCCTGATGGGGCAGGTCATCTACAAAATCTTGCTATTTCTTTTCGGGAACGGTACCAGAGTCTGGGAGACTTGAATGATCTTGAAGCAGCATTACAGACATTCCAAGATGCAGTGGATCTCACCCCAGCCAGCCACCCTGATAAAGTAGACCATCTGAGAAACCTTGCTATTGCGTTTAGGGATCGGTACCAAAGGCTGGGAAACTTGAGTGATCTCGAAGCAGCATTACAAAGGTTTCAAGAAAGAGTGGACCTTACTCCAGAAGGGAACTCTGATAGAGCAGGCTATCTGCAACCTCTTGCTATTTCTTTCAGATATCGGTACGAGAGGTTGGGAGACTTGCATGATCTTGAAGCTGCTTTACATGGGTTTCAAGAAGCAGTGAACCTTACCCATGAAGGGCATCCTTATATGCCAGGCTGGCTGCACAATCTTGGGATCTCTTTCAGAGACAAATACCAGAGGTTGGGAGACCTAAAGGATTTTGAAGCTGCATTACAGAGGTTTCAACAAGCAGTGGACCTCACACCCCAAAACTTCCCTGATAGGGCAAGTCGTCTACAAGATCTTGCTATTTCTTTCAGAGATCGGTATCAGAGGTTAGGAGACTTGGATGATCTTGAAGCTGCACTGAGGAGTAACCAAGAAGCCTTGAGCCTCATCCAAAAAGGGCACCCTGATATGGCAGACTGTCTTCAAAATCTTGCAATGTGTTTCACAGATAAATACCGGAGGTTGCACAGGCCAGAGGATCTTGAAAATGTTCACACCCATTATGCTGCTTCCTTTGACATACCTACTTCAGATCCAGAGCACTCGTGGAATGCAGCCCTTAACTGGGCTTCTGTAGCAGTTGAGTTCAAGTCACCAAAATGCATAACTGCCTACTCCAATGCATTTCGTTTGCTCCCCGAGATTATCTGGATTGGAAATATGGTATACACCCTCACTGTACCACATGAAGTTGTCCACCGACTTGACATTGCACAAGTCATCTCAGCTGCTGCCATGACCTGTATCAATTTCTCTGAGCTTACTTCTGCAGTGGTAATGATGGAACAGGGACTTAGTATCATATATCAGGAGATGTTCCAGTTAAGGACAGACTTGGATGCTCTTCCACCTCATCAAGCACATGAATTACAGCTCCTTTCTTCAGAGCTCTACAGTTGGGTATCTCGTGATCCAAGAAATCTTGCTATGAGAAGGCAAGACCTACTGGAAAAAATTCGCAAGCAGCCTGGCCTTGAACATTTTTTGCTTCCTAAACCATACATGCTGCTTCGCCATGCATCCCAAAGAGGACCTGTGGTTATCTTGAATAGCCACCAGGATCGCTGTGATGGGATTATACTTCTAGATCCAGCTTCAGATCCAGTGCATGTTCCACTTCCCACTGTGACACTAGATATATTGAATGCACAGAAAGAAGCACTCAGAGAACTCCTTGGCCACTATAATGTCAGAACACAGGGAGAATCCACCCCAAGCAGACTCTCTGGCCATCACGAGCTGTTTGGATCCAAAACACCTGAAGATTGTTTTGCAGATCTATTGACCTGGCTTTATAGTCATGTTGTAGCTCCTATATATCAGGTCTTGGAATCAGTCAGTCTATATTCCTTTCTTTTTTCACTGATATTCAACATTTTATATAGCATGGAATCCACAATGGCCGACTATGGTGGTTGCCAACTGGTTCATTTACAGGCCTGCCTCTTCATGCAAGCTCTCCAACAGATCAATTCATCCAATCATATACAGCAACCTTAGGATCTCTCCTGGATGCATATTCCAAAAAATCATCCAGTGCACCTAAAGTTGGTGTTATTGGAGTATCACATACTAGTGGGGGAGTGAACTATCTCCCCGGAGTAGAGCAGGAAGTGAAAACAGTCCTTTCAGCTATCAAAGGGGTCCCGGTGGAGTCTCTGGAAGGTCAGCAAGCAACAGTGGATGCTGCAAAGCTTCAATTACAGGCTTGCTCGTGGATTCATATGGCATGTCCTGTGATACAAGACCTTGAACCAACCAAAAGCCATCTCTTGCTCTGTGATGGTATCCTGGAATTGGAAACTATCCTTCAGATGCCTCTCTCAAATGCAGAGTTTGTCTTTCTGTCTGTATGTCACACAGCTATAGGTGATTTGAAACAGGTAAATGAGTCCTTCCATCCTGGTGAAGGATTCATTGCAGCAGGTTTCCGAGGTGCTATTGGCACAGTATGGTCCATCCATGATCAGGATGGCCCACTTGTGGCAGAGATCATCTACTCTCATCTGTTCCGGGAAGGTAGACAACCCCAAGCAAGTGATACAGCTGAGGCCCTGCAGTTAGCTGTGAAAGAATTGAAGGCGAGGAAGGTGCCTTATGAGCGGTGGATGCCATTTATTCACATGGGAGTCTGATCAAAGTCTTATAGTATTCTAACCGAATCCCACATACCATTACACTTCCTAGTCTGTTAGTTACTGCGCCTGATAACCGTAGGGTCACCTTATTATGTAAGCTTTCCCGATTAGGAAGGCCCAATTAGCCGAAACGACGCGACTTGGACGCGCCGCCGGCGATGGGAGACCATCTGGTAAAAAATTTAGAGATATACCGCCTATAAGGTTGCAAGTTCCCTTGGGGGATATTTTGTTTCCAGCTCAGCGCTCGGAAATCAACAATGGTCGCTGAACGTGGTTGATTCGACGGGTGTATGGTTTGACTGACCCTGAAACCTTTGATAAATCACTCAGAAACATATTAACAATCTTTTATAGATACGAGACACAATTTGGGCAAGAAAATCGAAGAGGAAGGCTCAAACGCATCCAGAACGCGTCCCAAAAAATCAATTGTTTGTGCAAGCATCGCCATCCTTACATAATAAGTCGACCCTACGGTAATCAGACCGCGGTAACTAACAGACTTCAGAACGAGGAACGAGCGAGGGAGTCTGTCAAGAGAGACTATACACTTCCCTAGTTTTCTGCTTTGTTTACTCTCTATACACGCTGAGAACATGTTTTTATTTTGTTTTTGAAATGAACCTTTATTGAAAAACCTTAAGTAACAATGATTCTGATTAGATGCTCTTTGATGCGTCGATTCTGATCCTCGAAAATCGACGGGGGAATCGACTGCAGAATCGGTAGGGTCAAAGTTCATATGGGTAAAGTTCATTCGATTCTGACACAAACTCATGTCCAGCATGATTCGCAGGCTGCTTCAAACGACGTCTCAGATTTGTATCTGAATTGAGCGGCGGCAGGCGACCAAGTTGGAAATCCACAACTTTGAATTTATCATTACTTCAACAAGCATATCGAAATATTATATAATAAATATGTACCCCGGAGGATGAGCCTAGCCTACTGCACCGAAGACCCATATAACCCTACATAGTTCGGTAAACATAAATACATCTTTCGGTTGAAACGGAGAAAGGCAACTCACAATATGTTGAAGCATATTTGACGGTTATCGGCGGCGAGCCGGCCGTGCACTGAATAGCCAAGCACCATAGTAAGTAACACATTTCGCTCACATCAATATTGAGGGACGCACAGAAGCAGGGGGCAGCCCGCCGACGGTGTTAACGCGGAACACCTGCGTCGCGAGGCTGCCGGTCACATTCGTGAGGCTGAGCCAGTCGACGTCGGGTGGGCCCGTCGGGGCGGGCATGTCTCCGGCTTTCGCGGCGACGACGAAGGCGTTGGGGTGTCCCGCTAGAGCACCCGAGGTGAAATCCCATTTGGGGCTTACTCCGGTTCCTACAAATTACGAGTTCGGGTGAGTGTACAAACACAGATTTTAAATTATACCAAGCACATACCCGAGGGCGAAGTAACGAAGTAATGCTGCGTGCGGGAATTTGATCAACCAGGGTTCAATAAATGGAGGTATTCAAACGTACCTGCCCCAGAACGAACGACGCCTGGAACGCGCTCATGAACGAGATGATTTGCGTTATCGGCGCGGTGGGCGGCGCGTACTTCCACACTGCGTACGCGATATCTTGTAGTTTCGGGAATTCGGGCGTCCCGTATAGACATGATACGTCGAAGAGCTCCGCTACGGCGCCGACGTTGCTGTAATGGGGTCAAAACAATAATAATAAGCGTGCTGCCATGCGATGAGTGAGGTTAAATAAATGCCTACGTGTAGACCCCGTTACTCGCGCAGGTGTAGTTCTGCGTCCCGATTGCGAGTCCGATGTACGATGGCCCTTCGGAGGGCGCGACGAGCATCGTTTGGTTCGCCGGGAGGCTGATTTTGGCTGACGAAATGTCGCACCGGTCGGGAAGACCGGCTCTGCGCTCGACGGCAGACACGGCGGAGGAAAGGAGGAGGGGCAGCAATGTCAGGGCGAACATTTGCATCTGAGTTGACGGCTGAGGAGGTGCGGAGGTGCGGAATCCTGTAATACCTCACCGGGCTTTATACTTGTACATACGTACACGGTCTGAAACGCAGGCCGCCATGGCCATTTCTGCATGGCATCCCACGGGGTACGTACGCACCCTTGCACTGCCAACGGTGGGTGACCGAACATTGTTATTGGTCAGTCCAGGGATATTCCGGCTGATGCGATGCTTCGATGATGATAGAGTGAGCCTGAGGCGGTGTGCAGCAGTGCCTTGCACCCACCAGTGATGTTTGTGTACATACTCTGAGACTATCCGTTTTCGGGCTCGCCGGCGTCTACCGGAGCACCGGGTACTTGGAACGGCGGCGATTTACTTTGCGGCTTGGGGATACAATGAACTGGAACTTGGTGATCGGGAAGGACGGCGGAACCGGCCTCGAACGGGGGGCAGAACCGCTATTGGCTATGCAAAAATAAACTGAAAACCAAGGTCAGTTATATATGTGCTATCGCCTAACCTTGGTACATCAACCAATGAAGCCATTCGCGATTTTAGCTATTTCAGACCGTCCCCGCGAAGACGCGTGCTCTGGAACCAGATTATAAGCGCCGTCGACAATACATTGGGCGGCGCGGAATCCTCGTCATGTACATCGACTTTTCCGGCTTATACAGGAATTAGATTTTGGATTGGGTGCGAACGGACCGACGATTTTCACGTACGTGCATGATATATTGCAATCGTTCGTTTCTCGAGGCAGTACTTGATTGCTGATAAACGCAATGGAGCCATTCGTGATGCAGCAGATGCCATTTATCTTAGACGCCGCACAGTCGGGCGCTCCGCAGCCAAGTACGAACTGGTGCAATTTGACGAGATAGGTGACAAATTGAAGCACCGTTTGAACGAGTGTCGATTTTCACGGACTCCATTGTGGAGGCAGGATCTTTGATCACGGCTCATTAATGATATGTCTCGGCTAACATAGCCACTACACCCGAGCATGATCCTGGCTGATCGGGTCAGTCATCTTCTCTTTGAGCCAATCATCACCTCTTCCGCCGCGGTGCTCCGACATCAACTCGGCCTTCTCTAATGTCCCCTCCCAAGAACAACGGCTGGGGTGGGAAAAGACCAGGTGCCGGTCGCTCTCGAACCACGGCAACCCCTGGGTCAATGGCAAAGGCACGGAGGAAACCGCTTCGAATGCCGGCGCGTCCTCAGCACGCGCAGGGTTTGGAGCCAAGTCCTCAAACCTACCATCGTTTTTTTGGACCTTACAACACCCACCAACCTGTCTCCGGGAACTCGGCTTCTCCTCATACACAAATTAGCCGGTCAATGTGGTCTGTGGTCGGTACCTCGAGCGATGGGGCTGCTTCCCAGCGCCCTTTAAACATTGGACAGAATAGGTCACCTCCGTGTAGCTTGATTTTTTACCACGGTTCATTCTAATGTCCGAAAATAGCATCCAATTCTCATATCTCGCTCGACGACCTCACACAGCACAATCAACAGCTTGAATATATAGACGAGCATGACGAACACGGAGACATCGCAGCGGGAGATCAAGTAATCGATGGTAGTCTTGTGGACGAGGTCTTCGACACCCTTGAGTCAAGTATGACAGGCGGAAACACAGGCTTCGGAGGCCAGTCCAGACTCCGCCGTACACAAACAGCTACTTTCAGTGCGGAAACGGCTTACCGAGGAGATCAAGAGATACGGGACTACTCTGTGCTATCGCAGGGGGGATTTCTATGACAGACCTCCCCACCCGGTGTTCATGCTTCAGCGCAGCCTTGACCTGACTCAGCTTTACTCCCGCGAAGTCTTTGTATGGCTTCCATATTTACTTCCCGGCTGCCCGGATCGTTTTAAGTGTATTTGCGGCCTGCCGCTAGTTCGAAATGGTGCGTAGCTTACTTTTTCTTGAATCTCCCGTACTTATGTGTCTGTATAAAGGCTTTAACGATGATCCAATTGCGCGCCGGTTCCGTTCAATTCCTGCGGATTTTTTCCTGTGCTTACAAATCGCTTCCTTTGCAACCCGCGACGCGCTGAACCTGGGTGCAACAAGAGCTTCCAGGGTACCGATCCCCATATTATCGCGCAGCTGCCAAGATTGTACAGGCAGCATTTCCCGGTATTTTCTCTTTTCGTTCTCGATTTTGCAAATGACTGAATTTTTCTCGCAGCTTATATCGCTTCGCGGGGTGCAATTTCGAAACTCATGATGTGGCAAATGTCGAACACCTTTTAGACGCGACTGGGACCTGCACCATTCGCTGAGCTTGTCTCTGAGCTCCAACACAGATCTCATGCAGAAAGTGAACTGATGTATGTTGCTGCTGCAAACTTCTATCGCCAAACTGGGGTAGAAAAGTACTCCGCTTTCGACGATTCACAGGGATATATGCTGGATCGCCACCATCCGTGCCGTATCTCAAGGCCTTATTCACCGATTACATAACGGCCTACCGTATCTTCATTGAACGCGACATTGCGACACTGCCATTCACGAGTGGGGGCGGAGACCATACTTTCGCTGTGAATCCTCTTTTATTTTGTATCATTATCACTTTACATAACTCAACTGTCTTCCAGTTCTCAAATATATGGGCAGATTGAAGGGCGAAAAAATCTTCACCGCAGCCTACACACTGGTCAACGAATTCGAAGAAGTGCGTGGCCACTCGCTTACATCCAATAAATCGGTGGGCTTTGTTCAAGACATGTTCGAGGGTATTCAACAAAGTCTGAAAAACATGAACCACGCACACGAATTCACCTCAACGTAAGCCTATTGCTGCCTTGCAATCCATAAACTAATTTTTTCTTTACTCAAGCGCTCTTTCCATCCATCAATCACTCGCTCGCGATAAATGTCCAGCCGGTAACGGATTGGACCGACCTTCCTCGCTTTCAGCGAGCGATCCATATTCCGACTGCTCTCGTCTCAGATTTCATCCTCATCGAGGATAAGGTGAGTGAGGTACCTGCAGATGCCTTGAGTGGTGTTTCTGCATCTCAACTTACCTATCGCTGTTGGTGTCAAAACCGAGCAAATCCCCAGAAAACTACTTTGTTTAGATATCCTCCAGCTTCGAACAAAAGATGGAATCTACGCTTTCAAGGTATGTACAATAGAGATTACATCTTCTTTGCCTTTGATTAATTATTGATTAGATTGTAGTCTCCCGTAGTCAGACTCCAACCAGTTCTATGATAGTCGATAAAACTAGGATATGGAATTAGATTGGTAGGTTTCCGCGCTTACCTCGCGGAGTGATGTCCTGCCATCGCTCCGAGCCATTCTCACCAACCAGTTCACTGTCAAATCGGTTATTCAATCCGCCAGACTCTTCAAGTGATTTCCGGTGTGTTCAGGCTACCTGAAATCGAGAAAATGCTGAAGGCACAAAATTCTCTGATACTCGACCTCAGGAAATATGCGAGGCTGAAGGGAGTTCTTGACGATCCTATAACGATTTTATTTCCTTTAATTCATTGGCCGAGCCTCCTCCTTCAGGCGAGCAGCGCGACTCCGATTTTGTTGACTGGGCAGAAGGGGATTATAACTCGTCCGAAATCCCTTCGGTGCAGGTCGTTTTCCCAATTGAGGAGCCAGTTGCAGCTTCCATCCCCACCACACATGTGGCTCCTACCCCCACAATGCATACGGTTCCCGTTGCCACGCAATCCACTGTACAGTCCACCGCCTCTTTTCCATGGGTTGCGTGCCAACTCGGAGCTCCCACGTCGCAACCCCAAAATGGCTCCAAAAAAGAGAGAGCGCCGAAGCGATGCGCGCCTTGCACAAAGTACGACCGCCCGAGACGCAGAGTGTGCAACGACAAAGGTGGGCAGGCGCGTTGCATGTGCGGCCACTCACCTCTGGCACCGGGCGAGAAAGTGCGGACGTCGGAGAAGACTGCGCGCCAAGGCCAGGGTGGAAATACTTGAAAGATAGAATTAGTTCGTATTTAATATACCTGTTTAACTGCTCGAGATTGTACGCCATCCGAAAATGCTAAGGAAATTAGCCGCGTACGTTGTGCAAAGCGCGAAATCGCGCGCGCAGAACGCATGCGGCTAGGTGCGGACGTTGCGTGTGTAGTTGGCGCAAGCCCTGACGCCATTGGCTGCAACGCCAGACTCTGGCGATGTGGTGTATGAACACGGTGGAGCGGTGACACTGCCGTTGCGCCAGAAAGCAGGTCGCAGACGCCCTGCATGCCAGCGCCAACATGGCGGTCGTGCTGCGAAGCCAACACAATACGCCGCACTGCCGAATCGCGAGCCAGTACAACGCTGTGAAGCGCACGACGTCTGGGTCGTGCGATGTGCAAGCCGCCGGATCACCGCATAACGGCTGGCACTGCAGACGCAGACGAGCGAATGCGCAAGTCCGCGCAACGTGCAGCAGCGTGGACCCAGTCGGATACTCGTAAACGGTTGCAACGTTCGCTAGCCACACACGCAGCGCGAGACGCGAATTCGCGGTCCCGGTGTGTGTGCGGCTCGAGTATGGCAGCCGTGGAGAGGCCGCGCTGCGATGCACCGACCGTGCGACTCGCAAATACACCCGCGTCGTGCGGCGACCTATACGGGCGGGTGTGCCGATGTGCAGCGCACAACGTTTGCATTTGTGTGCAACGCAACCGGTTCATGAATGACCGGCGTTGGAGCATATGTGCGTCGAGTCCGTACCTTGCACCGGGGTCTGAGTGCAGGGAGATGAATTAAGTCACTGGGAGTGATTCATAAGGTGTAGGACACGTACCTCAGGTCATTCCGCTCCTCCTTCGCCTTCCTTATAGTGTTATTGAAACCACTATTTTTACACTCGCACTCGGATGCTAGCCGTGCATACAACGTGAGACGCGTACGCGGTGCGAGTGCGGCTCGAATATGACGCCTGTGTGCCGTAGTAATTGCCGCGGGAGATCCCAGAACAGTTGAGACAAAAGGTGAGGGGAACATAGTATAACGAGAAAGCCTTTTGAGGCTTCAAAATTGTTTCAGTCCTTGTTTGTATAGAATTTGCTAATCTTGCTTTTAGACTTGAGGTGTGGAAGTTGAAAGGCAACCCAAAACCAGAGGGGCAAAGGGGAGATGAGAGAGTGGAAAAGAGAGAACGCGAGACGCGCTAGCAGATTGTTACGAGAAAGCTAAAATTAGCTTGGCCTATCGACTTATCCCCGAAGTCGATAGCCTTTTTTTTTTTGAATACCGGGACTTACTAGGACTTACTGCATAGATAGCCAATCAAGATCTTAATCACGCTCTCCTGGGCGCTACGGAGCGTTTGAGGCCGTGAAAATTTCGGTACACATTCGTCGGTAAGTCTCCTGAAGTCTCTTGATTCTCTCTCTCTCTTTTTGCAACTTGAAATCTTGACTAACTGGCTCGCGTTTGAGGATGCACGTGGTGGGTAGCGTAGACGCAGCCGCGTCGCTGGCGTGGCTAGCGACGGGCTCTGGATGTATTCCGATCGCGGACCGCTACGTAGAATACATCAAGTATAATGAAATTAAGTAAATGCATCAGGGAGAGGACGGTGGGTAAAGGTTTGAATACTAGTGTGTAATAAATGCTAGGATAACAGAAAGGCTGAGGAAAAACCAGACGGACCTAGCGAGCAATGAATGGTAAGGAGGAGAGAAGGGCTGAAACTCCCCTAACTCCTCCTCGGCCATTTTGCTCGCTCGGTCTAGGGTGATCGGCGGATCGTTCCACTCGCGCGGGGCGTTACGCTGCGTGTGCTGTGGAACGCACAGCAGGGATACGATGGCCTCTCCACTTAGTGCCCGAGGTGGAAACCCCGGCATGGAGAGGGCGCGATGGTCTTCGCGACGCCCAACGTGACTCGCCCGTTAGACTTGAGTAAACAATCTTTAAACTCGATTAAATCGGCAGGTACACGGACATAGTACATAAGCCTTGATCGCTGAAACGCCGCCAGGAGGCCATAAGATCTTCGATTTCGTAAGACGGGAGGAGTTGCGAGGTGTAAGATGCTGTAAGATGCGTGAGGAGTAGTGTCTAGTAGTGTGAGAGCCCGACACTCGGCGCACTGCGACGTGAGAAGAGACAAACGAAACATGCGGAAGGAGCCGGGTGGTAGTGCCACATTTCAAACTCAGATTGATCTTCCTACGCCCTCACAAATTGAACCCCAACTAAAAAAATCACGAAACAAATCCCAATGCAATTCAATAATATTATCTCGACACACTCGGTGCGCGACAAAGTAAGTGAGTAAAATAGCACCCATCGCTGAGCGCCGACGCGGATAGGGGTGGGGTGGGAGGCCGGTCCCGGTCTTCCCCGCTTCGCAAGAATGTTTTGTGGAGTTTAAAGGAGGGAAGAAGAACCGGGGAACCGAGACCAACACCTACGCACGACACATCACTCAACACGCGCAGTGATGAAGAAGGCGGCGCTTAGTACAGGAAGTACTTGGCCGTGTATTTGACGGAGATGTCCGCCGAGCCTGCTACGCACTGCAAAGAAGAAGTCAATTCAATCTCAATCCAGCGTGCTCAAACGAAAATACGACTCACGGAAGTGGGCGGCTGGCCATTGACGGTGTCAACGCGGAAGACCTTGGACGCAAGGGCGCCCTGGACGTTGTTGAGCATGAGCCAGTCGACGTTGGTCGCGGGGGTAGTAGGGGCGGCAACGTCGCCCGCCTTGGCGGCGAGGACGAACGCGGTGGAGTTGCCGGCGAACTTGCCAGTAGAGGTAAAGTCCCACTTGGGGGAAATGCCAGTGCCAGAGGGCGAGGTGACGAAGTAGTGGAACTGCGAAGGTGTTTCAGTTAAGAGTCAATGGCAGTAAGTGGGTAACGTACCCCGAGCAGGGCGGGCGCGCCAATCTTGGTGCCGACGGTGGTGGCGGAGACGGTGGCCGGCATGGCGTTCCAGGCCGCGAAGGCCGCGGTCTGGATGGACGCGAACGCGGGGGTCTTGTCTATGCACGAGATGTCAAACAAGGAGGCGACGGCACCGGTAGAACTGAATAATTAAATCAGTGAGCGGTATGAGGGGAAGGAGGGAAGATTAAGCGTACGTGTATTTCAAGGTCGTGGCGGAGCAGGTATAGTTCTGGATGCCAACGCCGAGGGCGACGAAAAGCGGGGCGGTCGTGGGGGCGACGAGCTGCGTCTGGTTCTTCGGGAGATCCATTACCGCGGCGGAGAGGTCGCAGCAGAGCGCGCCCTTAGGCGGGAATGCAGCGGGCGCAGCAGCACTAAGGAGCGCAACGGAGGAAAGAACAGAGAGCAACTGGAATGAGGCAAACATCGCGGAGAAATTTTTAAAGAAGGGGTGTGGGGTTCGAATGAATGTTGGGGAAAATGCAAAATGAGACAAGAGAGACAGAGACCGTGTTAGTTTTGGCGAATGTGGTGCGCGCTTTTATGCACATGTCGTGAGTGATCAGGGCACACCGACCCTGCAGACCAATCCCAGGGCGCGTGAATTTTCTGATTGATTGGACTCGCGTTTCGTGACATAGACTCGGATCGATTCGTGTTTCATCTGGTCCTCGATTACAATGAGCCAGGAACAATCTATCGGGAAAGGCACATCAGATTTCGGGAGGCGATTTTCCAATTACTTTTAGTTGCACGTCTCAGCTTGTCGCTGCTTGCGCAATAAGTGGGATGTCGAACAGTTGTTCTTCGTCATAAGTTCTGGGTTAGTCTGCGTGCCCGACAGCGACTATCGAAAGAGCGTGGTCGACGGAGGTCAAAGCATGGTAAAAGCATGTTGGGCGCGGATCCCATCTGTTGGAGAAAAAAAACACTGGGAGAGATTGTCGCGATGCTGATATGATGCTCGAGCATCGCCAATCCCCGCCCATTTGATCCTATCACAAATCGCGATTGCCTCGGGACCAATTCGGAACCACATCCGAGTGCCGCGCAACCTACCCGGACCTGCGCGCGCCGCCGCAGTCCCTCCGTGGTACCAAAAACATTATTTATCCTTCCCGCTCTCACTGCGATGCATTGAGCCCAGCACTAACACTACGCTGTACGGCATATTCCTTGGAGGTCCATGGGTGCGGGGAGGCGAGGGGAACCACTCAAGCACTCACAGTTGGGTTTAAACGAGTTAATATCATCGCGGGAGCACCGAGACTCCTCATAAAAGGTAACATCCGGGAATGCTTGCGTGGGAGAGTGTCGGTGACGTGCAAGCATCCTGTCAAGATTGTAATTTAAAACGCCCCTCTGGGCAGGATCTTGGCGGGCAGTCGTCATCGTGAATAATCACACTTGTTGCTTCGAAACCGAAACGTTCCACGAAAGGTTGCATGCAAAGAGTGGATAAGGCTGAACGCTGAGTCGGATGGTGTACCAAATTGAGAGGCCATTTCGGGGATGTACTCGCAGAGGGTAAGTATATATATGCCCTTGTAGAATGGCTTTGCAATTGACAAGGAAACCATTGATGATGTGGTTTAAGGATTTCAAACCCCGCTTAGAAACAAATTCAATCGGAGTCTGAATTGGCCCTATCGACAAGGGTCGCGCGTTGGTCACGCGTCAGAAGCTCGCCTCAGGGACTCGGCTGAGGGAGACGCGCGCCTCGGCGCGACCAGAGATGCAGCAAGTTTCTACGGACCACTTGTATTCCCTTCATTTGAATCAGAATCGTTGCGCTCCTATGTATTCAAGTCTTATCTCCTAACCGCGGCCCCTCAACATCCTAGGAGACGATCACGCACGGCGGGCAGATATAGTGAACGGAATGCATCCGACTAAGAGCTCCCCGACCTCTCCTCTACTCTATTAATTCACTGTAATTCTCCCGAGACACGATGAAAACAGGCTTCACCCTTCTTCTCTTCGCGAGCCTTTTGGTCAAAGTTTCCGGATCGCCGGCTTCCAGTGGATCTGAATCTGTGTCTCCTAAAACCCTACGCGCATCCCAGTGGGCGCGCGCAATAGCGCTACTCGAATCACAAACAGCTAGGACCGGTATATCCCACGCGCCCGCAGGCAGTGAAAATATAGTCGGGTTGGAGTCCCAGGAACCCTCGGGGGCACCAAAGTACGAAGAGGTGCTGAACGGTGAGTTTATTCAGTGTTCATTATCCTACGGAGTCCTCATTTGTCCCACTTGCATGACCGTACAGGCGACGAAATATCCCGTCCTCGATACTCATCCCAACAATCATTATCATTACCGCAAGCCTCGCCTCACGCCTCTCCGTACGCCCCCCTCACCCAATGTTTTCCCCTAACCTCGTATTTATTATATTTATCCCACCAGACCTCACCCCCAAACAGGGTACATCGCCGTTCACCGCATAGCCCCCTCCCGTCCCGGCTTAGGGCCCTTCGTAGGCTTCCTCTCCGCGAACAAGATCGCGGGCTCGCGCGCGGAGGCGACGCGGTACACCGTCGCGGACCCTGCTCGTTCCGGGACGCACATCGCTGTCGCCGACGGCTCGGGGAGGATGGGCGTTGCGGTGGGCCCCTTTGGGCCCACTCTCGGCCCCTCCCAAAAATCATTCCATTTCGCGAGGCATGTGCCTGCTGGTACGTCTTCCACTCCCTATCGCAGAAAGAAGGATGAAGAAAGAAAGCGGTTGATTACAGGAAACGCGGATGCAGACGCAGTCCTCCGCTGGTCCCCCGACCTCAACAGCTTTGTCATGACGGACGTGGTACGCATCCCTCTTCTTCCTTGTTCGAGTTTATCTGATTCTGATTTGGTTGTGATTTTCTTTCGTTCTTGATTGCGATTTTGATTTTGATTTATTTTCGATCTTTGTGATTTTGTTGTGGGTGTGCGGGACTATAGTTCGCGCTGAACCACGGGACGGCCGAAATCACAGTGGGGTGGGTGAACCCTGATGGAGGTCAGCTTTTATCCTTTTTAATTTGATGTTCAACTTATGATACTTATTAATGTAGAATCCCTCTGTACCTTCACCGTTCTCTCGCACAACCGGATATTCTACACGGGCGACGCGGGGTTGGCCGTGTTCGAAGACGAGGACGAGAGGGGTGCAGAGGTGGTTGGTTTGTACTGGGTTGTGAGGGATGTATATATTGAGTGAGGGATGCGTACATGGACTGGGAATCAGCTGGACCCCGGAAATTTTACTCACAACTGATATAAGACAGTACGCTGTAGCTGCTAATACGGATTTATCGGGACATCCCGTTGCGCGCTGGGATGTTGCAAGTTCAACTTGGAAGTCTGAAGACGCTGGACTGCTTAATTAAACAATGCGCGAATCACAATCGGACGACATTTCGAAATTCACCTCCGCAACAACCCGCAACAACCCGCAACTTCGCGCCAAATGGCGCATGGTCCCCGCAGATCACACCTAGGTATTTTCAATTTTGTCTATCCTGTCCTATCCTGTCCCATCGATCAGGGTGGGTACATCCTGGCACATCACTAGGTAGCATCACAAGGAAACCCTGCAGATAAATTCGGACGACGATGATAATTCTTTAGATTGAAGATACTGTAGTCCCGGATCAACTTCCCCACTCGCCGTGAAAGTCAGGCGCGCTTTTGAACGGGCAAGTGAACAATATTCGCCGTTCCCGTTAAACGTTTCAACTTTCGGTTCCGAAAATCCCGATACGAGAGAGTCCGAGAGGCTATTTGCAATTCGCTTGGCGCGAAGAAGAAGAATCTTCATCTTCTTAGAAGATGCTCCAACTTTCCGTCAGCAATAATTGAACGTTACATAACAGATCGCTTTCAAACCTGGAGTCGTGTACTGCGTCATGATCATGATTCCGCAGAGCCTGCAGATCCCACACTTACAGTGCCAACTGTCAAGAACCTCAACGCCACAAAAGCCACAGAGCTGGTACCGACCTGAACATGAAAATTAACTCCAGGGCGCTCGAGATACGCTCCGAGCGTGCTCACGCCGAGGGAACCTAACGGAACATGACGCCAGCCAAAAACCCCCGGTCACTACCTATTGTTGTGGCGGTAGGGAAAATCTGGGCGACACAAGTACCTCCTTCGCCTACGGAGGGCCAAAAAAGACCGCGGGATATTTCGTTGCGCAGACCAGCTATGGTCGGAAATTGAACGACAACAGAACACTTCCAAGACCCGAAGTGAATGCGGCGGACCCGGATTCGCCTCGCAAGACCGCCGGCGTTTCCGTTGGCACCGCGTTCATCCTCGCCGCCAAGGCGTGCGACGTTGCCGCCCTCGCTTCCCCCGCGACCAACGTCGGCTGGCTCATGCTGAACAACATGCGGCGCGCCCTTGCGTCCAAGGTCTTGGCCTTCCGCGTGGACACCGTTGCCGCCGACTGCCGTGAGTATTCTCTTCCATCCGCACCCACTCATTTTTTGAAACCCTTTTTCTGCAGTGGGTAGCGGGATCGACGGATATCTTCGTCAAATACACGGCCAAGTACTTCCTGTACTAAGCCCCTAGCGCCATCGCGGTTCTTTCCGATTCTTTCAGCTCTTTCTTGCGAAGCGGGACTGAGACCGGTCTTCTATCCGCGTCTGCGCTCCGAGTCTACTAGCTACGGCGACGGGTGCTATTTCATTAGGGTCGTTCACAGTTGCCATTTTTCCACCATTTTTCTTACCATTTTTTCGCCCTTTTTTGTATTCTCATCGTTTTTGACCGGGTTTTTCCCCCTTTTCACTTTAGACATGTAAAAAGGGCTGAAAAGGGGGAAAATCCGCACCCTAAGTGCAAAGCTTGATAAAAAAGGAGAGCAACGAGTTCAAAAAAGGGTGGAAAAAAGGGCAACTGTGAAACCCCTCCCGGCGCTCCCTTTTTCCGCCCTTTTTTGCTCCCTTTTGTGCTTCATTTTCTAATTCCTCTTCCAAGCCTTCAGGTTGTTCATGTCTTAGACTAATAGTCAATGCCCGCGCCATCAATGGGTTCAACGTCCAATGACTTACATAATTGAAAACTGCCATCGACACTTCGGAAAATGGGAACAAAAAGGGAGCGAAAAATGGCCGGAAAAATGGCAACTGTGAATGACCCTATTGTACTTTATTTGTCGAGCACCGAGTGTGCAGAATAATAAATGTTGTCGATTGCAACGGTTGTGGTTTCGTGAGTTTATCAGTTGTGTTCAATTGTTGAAAGTTGAACGGTGAGGGTGGGGGGAGTCAGTCGGTTGGCAGATTTTTTGGACCAGAGCGGCTGGTGGGCTTTCTCTCCGAGTTTCTACGTATTGCTTTCAAGTAGGCGTTATTTCTGAGGACATCTCATTGGCATACAAAGCTTTAGGTTGATTGCAAAAGAAGCGATGCAATTTTGGCAGACAGTCATCAAACAGGAATCTCACAAATTCCAGTTTTTCGGGCGTAGGACTAGGGTCTGTATAGCTTCTACGTGCTTTTCTGAAGAGTCGTTCAGAATCACTCAACCTAGGCCGTGTATTACAAATACTGAAGTACATTGTTAGAGGTTTTGAATAGTACAGAGCTCGATGAGCTCTCAGAAAGTAAAAATAGGGGCTAAATGTCCAAATGCGGCGATATCGGATTCCCCGGGCTGGCTGTCTTTGCCACTCTCACGGCTCTCGAGTCGTCCGATCTCTTCATCTGCATGCTCAGTCACACACAGGTGACTAACAAGGATGTGCTCCGAGATACCTCCCTCCTTTCCGGCGGAGCTGGAGCGAGAGATATTCGAAACGGCTGCGCTGAAGTATCCCGCCATTATCCCTTCGCTTCTCATCGTTGCCCGCCGTGTCCTCGCATGGTGAGTGGCTAAAGTATCATTTCGTTCAATCCGATTTTCAAACTAGATAGGATCGAACCACTTCTGTACAAGACCATTGTTATCCGGACGTCATGGTCTTGGCCACGGTTGCCTGGCATCGATTCCAAACTCAGTGCTGCACCCGACTTCATGCGCGACAATGTCCGGCATTTGCTCTGCTACAGTGGCCATCCCATATCGACACTGCACGACATTCTCTCTGTCTGCGCCAGTATTGAACGCCTCGCATTATATGACTATCCGCGATACGAATCGATTGTGCCACATCTGGCCGCCCTAAGTGGCTTGCAAAGACTGAACATCAGACTAGGGCACCAGCGTATCAACATCCTACGGAATTCCGTCTCTTCCACCATTACCCATCTCGATTTACTCGACGGTCTCGAGCCCGGTGATTTGCATTACTGGATGGATCTCACTCTCCTTCCCGCCCTTATCCACGTCTCTCTCCATAATCACCATTCCCCGCAAATTCTGGTTCAGGTTCTCCAGGGACGCCAGAAGCTCCACGCGCTCGTCAATTTCTGTTCTTACGCGCGGCCTTTCGTGAAAGATTTGTCCGACAAGTTGTCGATCGACGATCCGCGGTTCGTGCTAATGCAATACCTCGTGCCGGAAGAACGCATCCTCGATTGGACAGTAGGAGCGAATGAAGGGCATGATTTCTGGAATCGTGCGGATTTTTTCATTGCAAAGAGGCGGCGAGGGGAAATTGACCCAGATGTGTGCCAGTCATGCTGCCTTCATGTTGCCTTCATGTGCTGTCTTGGAAACTGTACCGACACTGTTTGTTATGCAGTTTCGCGGTATTGGATAGAAGATTGCGACAACATTTTTTCTTGACAGCACTGCGCTCAGCCTACCATAGTTAGTCAGTTTCAATTTCTCTTCCATTTGTGCAAGCCAGCAGTTTACTGGATTAGATGCAGGTGATTGTACATTTTTTTGCAATGAAAGTTCCGGCTGCACTCCTTGCCAAATCGTCGTAGTTTTCAACCCAGACCCAAGTACTTCTCGTATTAATCGTTTCTCGACCCTCGTATTTTTGTATGCACCGCTTTGGGCCAACTCTCGGCAGTCAATTGTGCAATTATTGCCTGATTTCCCGAATATCGCCGATTCCACTCCAATCAGAACGGTCCGAGTGCAGCTGATGACTCGATCCGTCGAAACCCACACTGCTAGACACTGCTCCCCATACCAAGACTTCCATGTCCTCCCCAGTCGCGGGAGTGGAACCAACCCGCACCGACGAAAACGTCTCCAGCAGTTCCAGACGCCATGCTGCGATAGAGCTCACAGACCAAAGCAATAGATTGCCGTTCAAGAAGCTCCTCCCCGTCTTCCTTGGCCTGGCCCTCTGTGTCGTTGTTTCCTCTCTCGACTCCGTTATCGTCGCTACCGCAATCCCAACCATTTCGTCCGCGTTCAACGCCGGCTCCGTCGTGTCCTGGGTCCCGTCCGCATATCTGCTGACCTCGACGTGCTTTCAGCCGTTGTATGGGAGGTATGTCCCCTTACATGATATTCAAGCCTTCATGAATTGATCGCGCCCAACGCAGATTCTCCGACATCTTCGGTCGCAAAAGCGCGCTGTGCCTCGCCATGTCCTTGTTTATGGTTGGCAATCTGATATCGGGATTCTCCAAGACCATCACACAATTGATTGTCTTCCGAGGGTGTGTCGATGGCGCTCCTGCTCAGTACAGAATTTCCGCTGATCCCCGCAACCAAGGTTTGCGGGAGCCGGTGGTGGTGGGTTGCAAAGCATGATGCAAATTGTGGTCTCGGATATCGTCAGCCTCCGCGAGAGGTGTGCTGTTCTATTATGCCGCGATGATCGCTCACGATGATCACAGAGGGAAATATCAGGGAATCATCGGAGGAAGTGCGTTCGCCGACACTGCGAAAACAATAAACTGATTGACCAAGTAGTTAATGCCATTGGATACGCGATTGGCCCTGTGATCGGCGGTGCCCTGTCCCAGAATGTCGGATGGCATGTGCGTATCTCATTGCACGACTATTATCCTTGTTGCAAATTACCTATAGTGGTGCTTCTGGGTCACCATCCCCGTCTCCTTTGTTGCCACATGCGTGGTTTTATTCGTCTTGCCGTTGAAGCCCGTCCAGGGGAACATTCGCAGGTGAGATTCCTCCAGTATATTGGCGACCTCAGATTCACGCTTTATGAAGTAAACTCCTCGCCGTTGACTATGTCGGTACATTGCTGACCCTTGCGGGCTGCACCCTTCTCATGTTACCTCTCATCTGGGTATGTAACGTGCATCTTGAGGTCGGAACTGCTCACAGAGACAATCGCAGGGAGGCGTGATATTCCCATGGAGGTCTTCGGTCGTTCTCGCGCCCTTGGTGTCGGGTTTCGTTGTGGTGGCTATTTTCTGCTGTTGGGAATGGAAGGGGGCGCGGCTCCCAATAGTGCCTAGTATGTCGGAACTCTCAACTTAATCCTAGCAGCTCACAAGTATCACCCCAGTGCACATCTTCAAACAAACGACTGTAACCGGTGTGTTCATCTCGATGTTTGCCAAGTGTGCCTTCGGCTTTCACTGCACTGTTCTCTTTGCTGAAACCGTGTCCATAGCGGTTTCGTCTTCTTTTCGACGCTGTATTACCTGCCGCAATTTTTCCAAGTTGCGCTCGGTTACGATGCGCTCCATGCTGGTGTGTTTTCCCTCTGATTTGACAGGGAGCTGGTTCTGAATCGCAGGCCAGGGTTGTTTCTCGTGCCATTTCTTCTCACGCAGAGCCTTGGGAGCTGGGGTTCGGTGCGTATTCAGCGTCTGATGTCTGATTCTCCATTCATGTACCATTCCAGGGCATGCTCGTAAGCCGTACCGGCCGCTATAGAGTAACCAGTTCCTGCCTTGCTCTCAAATCACGTTGAACTGACTGAACACAGACGATTATATACCTGGGGTTTTCTTTGTGGTCCATTGCCTCCGGATGCATATCCACCATCGAGCCCAGAACATCCAAAGCTGTGATAGTGGTGTATATGATGCTCGCGGGGATGGGAACCGGCCAGGTGGGTTCTCACTACTTCTCTTTATATTTCCGCCCTGAACTTGCATCTGACAGACCTCGCGTACGTCGCAAGCATCATTTGTGTATATATTATGTGCTGATGCTAAATCTACACAGAAACCACGACGATAGCGATCCAAGCAGGCGTGTCCAAACGCGACAGTTCAGTCGCTATTGCGATGCGTAATGTGCATGTTCTGCCGTCCCACCTCTCCGTCCCACTAATTCAACCTCGGCCAGTTCATCCGGCTCCTCGGTGGGACGATGTCCCTGGCCGTTGCCTCAACTTTGATAAACAACAACCTCCGAGTGGCTATGGCCACCCGTGCATTTTCATCCGCCGACATCTCCAAGATCATCGACGACCCCGCGTTGCTGCACACGCCGGCGCGCATCGGGATCTCCGAGGCGGCGGCCACGGAGATCCTGTATCACGGATACAGAAAAGGGTTTAGTGCGTTATTCATCCTGAACGCGTCGTTGACGGTGCTGGCGGCGCTGGTCAGCGCGGTGCTTATCAAGCACAGGGAGCTGGCCAGAGATGAGGTGCAGGCCATCAGGGATCTCGAAGATGCCCTACCGGTGGTGCACAATCTAGAAATGGCGAGGCTGTCTAGAGAGGCGGTGAAGGGACCGATCCCTTGAACTTTGATATAGTGCCCACTCATAAATAGAAACACCACGAGGATAAAATCCATCGAGAACACGACCTCACTATAGCAAAAGCGCGCAACTTGTCGAAAACAATCAAAGAAAAAAAAACCGAACACATACGTTATGAGTGGACAATTACATAGATCTCACCAAAGAACTGAGCAAAAAAACGAGACTCGCCGAATTCTGCTGAATGTTTACAGATCATACGGACACGCAACGGACACGTTTCGACGAAGTCTGGAATATTGGGTTCTGTTCTGCGTACCCTGGCTAACGTTGGTCGCATTGATCCCTTCTTTATACACGTCCTACGTGTTGAAGGCATCATCATCAAGGGAAAGATGAGGCTGCAAATAAAAAGAAAGTCCTCCTGCTCTTCGTTGGGTCTTCACCGACCCACCCGCGGTCAAACACCTCCTCAGGCTCCTGTATTAGTACGAAACAAGTTTAAATAAGCGGAAGAACTGTAATTTAGATACCCGTTCTACTTCCGTGTCGATACAGTCGCAACCAGCCGTTGACATATACTTAACCTAACCCAAGTTCTGCCGAAGCTGGATGTTTGCCTATGTTTGCGGCTGGAAATCCACGCGTCGTGCATCACGTGCGGGCTCCACTTCTCTCCTTTTCCTTGAAATTTCCATCGCTTGTCCCGCAGTAAGTCCGTTCGTTCACCGTTCGAACCCTCAAATTCAACGGCGTAAGCTACCTAATGACGTCCGGAGAATCTCTTGCCAGCGTTGGAGCCTCAGGACCTCAGGCTGCTGGTGCCGATACCATGCTGAAATCTTCTCGATTGACTCACCTGCTGGCGAGCAACGACGTTCCTCTCGACTCGGAGATCCCGATCATTCGTCAAATCATCTCCGATGCCAACGCTCGTGTAGATGCATTGGATGCTCAGATCGCCGTGCTACGGAATGCGCTGGAGGAACTCATCAGGGAGCGCGACGAGATACAGGAGTGTGCCCGGAAGCACACCGCGGTCGTATCCCCCATCCGCTATGTGCCACCGGAGGTGATGGGCCAGATATTTGCCTTGACGCTACCCCACACCAGACAAATCGGTGAAGAGACAGTAGATTGCCCCCCATGGCCTCTCGGGCATATCTGCAGGTCCTGGCGCGACTTCGTCCTTGTCGATCCATTTCTGTGGTGTTCCATCGTCATCTACCACAGGCTCCCTTTCGACTTGCGCGACACCTATCCATTATCCATGATCAAGACTCAGCTCCTCCGATCTGGCAATGTACCACTTATAATGACTGTGGATACCTGGGACTGTGAAAATGCTGTCGAGCGTGGGCTTTGGGACTTGCTCCTTCTCCACTGTGACCGTTGGAGCACCGTCCGTCTGCGATATATGACAAATAAATTTAGCACCCTCTCCAATCTGCTCGATGTCGTCCAGGGCCGCGTTCCTCAGCTGAAGCAGCTGGAACTCGTCGCGCATGATGACAATCCCCTTGATCAACCCAACTTATTCTCGATTGCACCGAACTTGCGCGGGGTCATCCTCACAGATCCCGGATACATGATAACATCCCCTCTTCTCCACTTCCCATGGGGCCACCTAACACATTATCGCGGACGGTACATGCGGAGCGCCAGCTCGAGATCTTGGAGGTCGCCTCCAACCTCGTTGAATGTGGCCTTGGTTTCCTCTTCGGCCACCCGCATAATATACGTGACGATAGAGTGGCTACCCTCCCCCATCTTCGGCGGTTATACGTGGGCGACAGTGATTTTTTGATCCATCTAACGGCACCGGTACTAGAAGTCCTATATTCATTCGACGCGACAGATTCCCTGCTTGATTTCATCAACCGTTCCTCCTGTCGGTTGACGAGGCTCGTGTTGGAGAGTTGCGACGATGGCGACACACTCGCTCGCATTGTCGAAGGCCTGCCGTCTCTCGAATATCTGCTCATCGAAACCTGGTATTGGAGCTCAATTGAATTTGACAATTTCTTAAACGCCATGACAATATCGAGTGCTTCGTCCGCCGCTTGCCCCAGGCTCACTTCCTTCATATACATATACGGCAACCGAGCCTTTAACGATTCTCTTTCTCGTGAACGCCTTTTTGTCATAATTGCCATGGCACAGTCCCGTCTCCACCCAAGTTCCCCCTGTCCTCTATCCTCGTTGCGCGTTTTGTCTCCCGACACTGACTTCGACATCCAGTTCGCGGAGCAGACACAGATATTGGCAGATCAAGGACTAGATGTCGCCTTCCTTTCCAGCGATGAAGCGCAAGCACTCATAGCGAAGGACCGTCCCTGATTTTAAACTGACGCCTTCCACTCCTCCCGGTACACAGTTACGAATATCTCTCTCTTTATAAAATTACGTCTGTCTGTCCGTCGGAAGCCTTTTCAATCTCCGCTGTCAAATTTCGATTTCCGCTTTTTAAACTTCGCTTTTGGGAGATCAGGTCCGAGACTTTGGAAGCGCTCAGTCCAGACCTTTGGAAGCGCTCAATAAACGGCGCTTCGTCGGGGCTTTTAGCCCCTTGATCAACTTTAAGCGTGCGCGCGCCTATAAAAGGGTACACAAAGCCAAACTCCGCTTCGCTCGGGGGTATCAGCGTCAAACTTTCCAGGCGCTAAACCGGCGCCAATGATTTAACCAACCGTTTGATCGTGTGCGCGTGCCTATAAAATTTTACACAATGCCAATCATCAGCCCACAGAGTATTGACAAAATGAATTGCCAGCACTGTGTGGGCTATTGGCCAAATCAATTCAATTAGAATTTTGCATTGACATGAATTTCATGAGGTTTTTGATGTTTGGCCCGTACTTTACTTGCATTAGTGTCTCCCAAACAAAAAACCCCATTTTTCCGGAAAACTCGAGCACGCGATGTATGGTGTGCATCACCTGGAAAATCTGGGTAAAACTGGGGCCCACAAAATTTCAAGCATGAAGTAAAAGTGTTCCTTCTCTGATAAATCAGACAACAGACTTCAGACAGGCGTAATTTTATAAAGAGAGAGATACTGGCAAAAATTAATTGTGGACTGTTGGCCACACTTCTCATTGCCACTGTACATCTCCTCCGCATAGCAAATTATGTCTCTGCATTTGTTCGGAAGCGTTGAAACTCCACCAACCAATCCACTGTGAAACCGTTTTTGGATTGTACTGATTTTAGTATTTGTTTTCTTATGCAAACGGCTGTAAGATTTTTGCATTTTTGAATTTCTGTGATCAATAAAGGGGGAGGGGGACCGCGGAGTGGTCCCCCGAGCACTTGTATTCCTTATGTATGCTTGGCCGCGTAAAAATGTAGTACGGCATAGCAGCGTCAACATTGTGTTACTATCTGTGAGGGGGAACCTGGCCACCTTAGAGGTTTTGGCCTGTTGGTAGCCGTATTGAGCACCTCACCCAGGACTTGTGAAACCTAGGGAACAGGCGCGCTTCCTGCGAACAGTTTGAGCCTAGTGGGGGCCATTTTGGGTACTTCTTCGTACCTCTGTGAATTTATTTCTGCCGGAGTTCCCATTGATGGGGTACCTGGCCACTTGTACGAACTTTCGTTTACGGCTGCAGCGGTGGTCTTGCAGTGTGTTATCATGCTTATTGTTCATAAGTCGTCCTTTTTGAATGTTATAACAGTACAAAGGACTTATAAAAATGACAGAGAAAAGTGTTTCTAATGCGAAGTATAAGCGCCGGGATCAGTCGTGCCAAAGAAATGGGGCCCGCATACGAGCCAGAGGGCCTGACTGGCCGAAATAAGTTGCGAGAATGTTTATAAGAAGTAAATGAACATACCTGGATATCAAAATCCACTCCTCCATCATGCACCTGAGAACCCGACGTTTGGACTTTGATATCACAAATATTAGGCGGATGTGGTGTCCAACACAGACTGAGGGAGCTATCAAAATGATAAAATTGTGGAATATACTTAAAACTGATGCCTTACATATGAAGATAACCCTGGACAATAGCTGGAATCGGACGGTCAAACGTTCATTTGATATGAAGGTCGTCCGGTTACAGTCCTCACACTTGGATGGGACTATTTTTCGCGTGTCCACCGACAAAGGAGGGAAGATATGGAGTCAATTTAAAACTCAGATGGAAGCCTGCTATCAGGGAAGAGGAACGAGCCCCCAAAGTCGTGAATTGATAAAGAATTGGTGGAGAAAGGATCAAAGTGGTAGTTCGGGGATAAGAAATTAATTTTCCCACCCTACAGCCCGACATCATTTGCGACACTGCCTAACATCAACTCATCACTTTCGGCTGAAAATTGGCAAGGACAGGCAGTATGGGTTGCATTCCACCCCCCGAGCACCAAAATGATATATGGCTAAGTAACTAGTCTTATAATTAGCAAGTGGCCAGGTTCCTAGTCCGGCCAGGTTGGCAGTCACAGATAGTATGTCTAGCGGTAATGAGAGCAATCGATCTCTGTACAGTATCAAACGTCAAATCTAGTCGCTATGTTGGAAATATTTGGAACGAATCAGATTGCGATCGGGTGGTTCAGCGACGCAAACACTGTCTGCCGAAATCGTGGGCCTTTAACCACACTTACGGCCGCCCTGAGTACCATCGTGGTGGCCGAGCTCCTGTATCCACTGATAGAAGTAATGCAAGTGGTACAGCGAAGCAGAAACTTATTATGTCATGTTCAGGGTTTTCGTGAGTGGAAAATATGTGTCGTCTTACCATGTGCTCCAGACGGCCCACACCACACTATATATGAACAACATGTTTGCTACGTCTATCTGTCTTCATGCTCTTCATTTGCTAAGAAATTTTAGGCTCAACAAAAAGCATTCGCCAGACGTGTGAACAAACGAGGATCAGCGTACTTCAGCACTAAAGGCGCCCAAATCCTGAGCCTATTCTTGGAGTACATCGGTAGCGAATGATGCGACAACGAACGTCGAAAGGAGGATCAATTGGCATTAGGCCGTCTTTCAGATACAGGCGCTTCAACAAACAAAAATCACATCAAGATTATACTTGCCCTCCCATTCGTGAATTTCCACCAAGGAACTTCGCTCTAGTTTCAGGTCAGTTTGTTGACCGGATGTAGATCATCAGGGAAAACCTCCTCTGATATTTTGAGATATTTTTCCATAAAATCTTTTATCGGGTCGTTATTTTTGATATTTTTGACATTTGATCAACATTTGAGCATAATTTAAGTAAAGTCTGGCTAAATTTCCCAACGATTTGGACATTTTTCCAAAGCCTCAGATATAATTCCTATTTCTCTCAAGATTTGTTTGAGATTTGTAGCATTTTTATTTTGCCTTGCAGTAAGTTGGATGACTTTGTCAGACATTAAACTTGTGTTGCCGGTCTACACATGTTGCACACGGTGCAGCTGCAAAAACAAAATTTAGTAGCAACCATGCCTCAAATTGAGATTCAGAGGGAATGGATGAATTGGCTTTGCATGTGAGTCAAGGTCAGGAATGACCGGCCCTGATGTCGAACTGTTGACATCCGAAAAGAAGTGACAGACCGTGAGAGTCCGAAGAGGTCCGAACCGACGGCGGAAGACAATGTCAAGCGAAGCAAAAGATTGCCGTGAGCAAAGCACGTGCAGAAAAGATGGTTGTTGTCAAACGCCAAATGTCTTTCTTCCTTTCCCCCCACATCCCTCTCTGCATAGTCTTGTCCTTTTCTGCCTTCGATGGCCCAGCGTGTCCACCCGTGCCCACAAGCTTTCCCAAAGACAGACTTAGTTTCTTCTCCTTCACTCGCTTCCCTCTGTGCTTCTAACGAGAATACCATCCAGCGACCCCGGCCTCGACATCGTTCTTCAGAAACTCAGTGTTGAGTCTCCTTCATACCCTTCTCATTGTCCTATTTTCTAAGATCCTCTAGTTAGTGCCCGTGAGCACCTGATCGGCGACAGATTGATGGATGTGGGACCATATGCTCGGTGCGCTAGTTTCTTTTTATATCTACACCCTTATGCTCATACAGTGCAGATCTTCGCACTGCTCGATCCGGCACGTCACAACCTGCATCAACCCATCCACTGCCCGTTTGCGTTCTTGGTATGTGTCTACATCACTGCTCATGAATAGCCTTGATATTCACAAATTCGTGCCAGTGTAGGCTTCCTCCCGAAGCACGCTACTCCACGAGGAAGCTGTTGCTCGCTCGCTGCGCTCTTCCTCAATGGCATCTTGTCTGATCCGGTCTCGCCGACAGACTCAAACAAGGTATGTATGTTCGTGGACAGGATGCCCTGCAGCACTGGGGCTGATAGATGGTGGGTGGATGTTCTGGTGGTGGTCTGGGTTCCATAACTACTATACATTACCTCTGTACCATGTCGTAGCGTAGTTTTGACCATAATGGAATTCCTGTTTTCCTATCCTATGTGCATCTGACAGCAATATTCAAATGAATTCGGGAAATAATGTGTTCAAAATTGCGTGGAATTGTGCAGCAGTTATGTACCACTTGTATGTAAATCTAGATATTTTCTGGGGGGATAAGATATTTTTAGCTATTTTCTCGCATCGAACAAACTCAAAGTATTTTCCCATATTTTGTGAGAAAATACCATAAAATATCTGCAGGGGGTTTCCCTGATGATGGGGAACATACCATTCGCTGCAAGTACTGTAGCCATGACATTTCAAACAAATGAGGAAGGTTCCAAAATTATTAGCAGACAAAGAATAGTCTGAATCGAGTTACACGGCGGCCCCAATGTCGGAAATATCCTAAACGGCATGTACGACCTTCCCAGGCCTTGTAAGGCCTAATAAGGTCATCAGGAGAAAATAGCCTTATAAGCTTTAAATATGTACTATATGGCCTGGCAAGCTCTGGTAAGGCATTACGGGCCTTATAAGGGCTGAAGGGGGTTACCAGGCCTTGTCAGGCGAGGGCAGAATTTAAAAGAAAAATGTTTCGCCCATTCCTTTCAACTGGGAACTTATGTTTCTAATGAGCTCTTAGGATTTTGTAGTCCGTCAGTGCCTTGGGTACTACCTGAAATTAATGGTTAGTTGAGGGTTTCAACTCACGACCTGTTGGTTGTGTCTTTTTAACAAAAGCCAACCAACTTACGACTCGGTCAAGCGACTATTTTCAACTACTGTAAGTTTACTCAATATATACAGGCCTACTTGCCTGGCCAGGCCTGGCAACATCTGGTCATATCTTGCCATGTCTTATACCGTCACACCAGCTGCTCATTGGCAAGAAACAGCCTATCCGCTGCCTAAAGTTGTCGTCGCTGCGTGACTTATTCGTCAGTTGACTACAATATATTTTTATCCCCGGGAAATTGATATTTCATTCATTTTAAGACATCGAGTCCGTGTGAGGAAAACTCGATGATATCTGATGACATGAGCCAACTGAAATCCTCTGGGAAGTGTCCGGACATTTATATTCGTCTGCTGCGTCTAAATTCAACCAGCTGTAAGAGGTATCACATATACGACCTGGGCAGGCCTTATAAGGCCTTATAAGGCCCACTGCCAAACCTGGCCAGACCTTATAAGGTCGTCAGGCTTTACCAGGCCTTATATGGCTTTTTCGATTTTTCCGACAAAGGAGCCGCCGCGCTGCGAAGTGAGCTAAAGGACAAAGTCCATTCCGAGTATGATGAATACCGCAGAATCCCCTCGTTCACGAGGCCGTACAACGCACCCGCGACAATCGCGACAATCCCATCGGCTTTCAAGCACCGCGCCGCCCCGCAAGGAAGAAGCCACAAGGCCCGAATTACGCTCAGAAATGACATCCGTGCATTCCCAGCGCGGGCGACACGGTCAAGGGCGCCGTAGCCCGACCAATCGGGATCGACATCGCCCCCCGAGAGCACTGTCACTTCGGGCGTGCTCACTTGGAGCCAGCCGCGCGAACGCGTACCCGGGCGAACCACTGGCGACACAGGGTCGGCCACAAGGGACCGAATGTGCTGTACTGCGAGAGATGTTGATGTGCTCTACGGGTGCTGGCTTGAGGAGAGCAGCCAAGACATCATTCGGCGCATCCGTACCCAAGGCACAGCTGTAGTGCATGCGATAGGGCGCAGATAGACATCATCCACGGGAGAAAAGACAGTGCCCAGTCGCCACGAGAGTTTAAAGCTTACGGCTGCACGGTTAAGTATCTGCCTCGTCTTGCAACGTCCCGACAACGATGGATCTGGCGAATTTCTGGTTTCTCGTTCCCCATTACAGGGTGGTTCAGCGAGGACCGATCGAGGATGACTAGAATGCTCAGACCTTGGCCGTTTGTGAAGAAGGATGGGAAGTTCTGTGTGGAACGAGCATTGCAGCCTTGAGTCTGCTGGTGGCAAGATGAAAAAAATGTTCTATGTAATTTGGCAAAGCAGTGAGAAACAAACATTCTCAGGATGATGATATTGCGGTTCGCCCCGGAACACCAGACACTGAATCTAATAGTCATTGTTCTAATCTCATCTTCAAACTCAAATGGGATCTAAAATGGTCTTCCTCAGCTTGTCCCAGCCAAAAAGAAAAAGTCAACCAAGAAATCAACTGGATTCAATCATGTCGAACGCTACATATGTCGGTCATAACCCGGACCTCTGCTGTGCTATTTTTGTATTACTGAAGCTCCCCATAATTTTCGTCCCAAAAGCCCATCGAGGATCGTAAGTGTCACAAAGCCAAAACATATACACCCAGAATAAACTAATTGTTGACAGTAGCCTGCACGAAAGCAAAATAATTAGATGGGGCAAGCCTGGAGGAGAAGAGAAGTACATACCTGTTGGAGCGCGACAGAAGTCTGCGCCAAGAGCCGGCTGTTCGCCGTCGTCCCCGTCTGCAAAGTGATAGAAGTCATCCCCAGAATCACCCCCTCGAGGTGCGAGCCGGCGCCGGCGGTGACTGCTCCCGTCACGACCCAGACAATGTTGCTCGGCAGGGCGCCGACTAGGACCATTTTTTTGCCTGTCGCGATTGACAATGTCCCGTTCACCTGGAAGATCCATGCTGCGATACAAAGAGGGTACCGGTCAGCCGTGTCGCGCGGGTATGTGAGCGGTCTCACTGTCTGTAGGGCCGCCGACGATGGTGACGTCGCTGCCGATGCTGACCGCACTGGTCCATGTGTAGAGCCCTGGTAGGAGAATGAGCCCACCGATTGTGCCTGGTGGGCGCGTCAATAAAACACGTTGATGCATTAAAGAAAATACGCACCGCTGGCGAGGTTGCTGAAATTCGGGTTCACCCGACTGGTCGCGTCAGTGAACGCGGTGACCATGTCCCCAATGGCGAGGGTGAGGATAGCCGGCGTGGGGGCGGCATACGACGCGGCGAACAGCTCCCCGACGACCTGGCTGGAGGTCGAAAACTGTCCGGTCGAGTCGACAGTGAGCGAGAACCCCGTGAGGCCAGTGGCTGCGATTGGGCTGACTGCCACATTGCCGACTGGTGGTGGTTTTAGAACTGCATAATTCCCACCACGCGAATGAAGGCGTACTGATCACGGACGGCGGGACTGTCGAGACCCCAGTTTCAGCGAGGATTGCGTAATTGGCTGCGGTACGCAGATTGACGGCGGCAGGTCCCAGAGCGACAACGCTGCCGAGGACGCTCTACACACGAAAGCAGGTCAGTGCAGGCACATATCAGGTGCGATAGCAAATAGCATACCAAGAAAGAGATGGCGAGGACGCTGGAAAACATGGTGATCGCGATAGTATGAGCTTTGGGTGTCGAGTGGGTTAAGCCGGTTGAAGCTAAAGAAATTAGCAGCTCTCGAGGGGTTTATATACACTTTCTATTCAGAGGTTCGTCGTAGGCAATTTATCGTCATGGACCTGCTATTCTTGTGCCCCTGTCAAGTCCAATGGGCTTGGAAGGTCCAGGTCTGGCAGGGGAAATGCCCAGCTCCAGCATGAAACTCATAATCCCAGTACCACATTCTTAGTGGAAGACGCCAGTTTCGTCGGAGAAGCCCTGTGATTATAATCCACGGCAACACAGCGAGCAAGCGCGGGCAGCCATCTCGAAGGGCTGACGACTTCGGTGAAGAGTGGTGAGGTCAAGTGAGAAGAAGGGCCCAACCGCCCCTACGACACTATTCCACCTGTCAAGAACTTCGTGTGAGAATGTCAAAGACTGGAAGGGCTAGACCGTTGACATAACAGTGCTGATATATTCAGAAAGATGATTTTGAACCGCACGAGACAAACTCGAGGGCATGCGATTTTGGTTCCAGGTCCTGGTGCTCACGCAATTTTTTTCCAACTTGATCTGGAAAAGCTGAAATGCTACATCTCGACCTCAAAATTTGAAGTTCAAAAATTTCCTAGACAAACTGAAAGTGGGTTAAGTATATTTCGGCTGCGTAGCACTTAGTGCCTTACATCTTTTTCCTGTCCCTTGCATTTCCACCTGATTGCAATTAGTTCAACGTTGAAGTGGAGCTGGTTCTGGTTGGTTGAGGTACACAACCCGAAGATGGTTGCGTTCTACGATACATGCGTATTAGCCGATGTGACATTCCCTCCGCAAAATGGATAGTTATCCACGGATACTGTCTGAGCAGCAGACGCCGGAGATGCGATGGTTTTAATGAACTGGGATTCCAGCGCCTCTATCCCATGTTGCCGATATTGGGTGGCACCCAGTCACCGTCAAATCGCTTGCTTATCATTCATGAGATATTCCGGGATATCAATGACTCAACGCTCCAGTCTTCTGGAGTATCTACAGACATTTACGAGTCAGTGAATATAAGAGAAGTCGAAGTCACAACAGGCGCCGCAGAGAACGCCGCAATGAGCGCAAGCACCCGAAAACCAAATCCAGGCCACTCGAGATCCGCACCAAATCACGCCCATCGCGCTCACGGTGTAGTCGGGCTTGATCGAGGTGGTGGTAGCGAGGCACCGCAGCGCGACGATGTACCACGCCATCGCAACCCCTGCGCCTAGGAGCTTTCAATATGTTTCAGGTCCTGCGTTGAAAATTACTTGCCGGGCTTCGTAAATCTCCCCACTAACCTTGAGAAAATCAACCGCGCCCCAGCGGGCGGTGCGAATCGCTGCACACAATTACTGTAGCCATGACATCTCAAAAAAATGAGGAGGGTTTCAAAAATTTCAGCAGACAAAGAATAGTCTGAATCGAGTTACACGGCGGCCCCAAGGAGCCGGAGCCGCCGCGAGCTGCGAAGTGAGCTAAAGGACAAAGTCCATTCCGAGTATGATGAATACCGCAGAACCCCCTCGTTCACGAGGCCGTACAACGCACCCGCGACAATCGCGACAATCCCATCGGCTTTCAACCACCGCGCCGCCCTCTCTTCCGCCAAGAGGGAAGCCACACAAGGGCCCGAATTACGCTCAGAAATGACATCCGTGCAATCCCAGCGCGAGCGACACATGCGAAGCACGGTCAAGGGCGCCGTAGCCCGACGAATCGGGTTCGACATCGCCCCCCGAAAGGACTGTCACTGTGGCGTGCTCACTCGGAGCCAGCCGTGCGAACACGACCCGGGCGAGCCGCTGGCCACACACGGTCGGCCGCAAAAGACCGAATGTGTGTACTGCGAGAGATTTTGTCTGTGCCGGCCACCGAGTAGAGCAGTCAACGCCGGCGCATCGGTACCCAAGGCCCAGCTGCAGTGCGTGCGATAGAGCGCAGATAGACATCATCCACTGGGAAAAAGACAGTGCCTAGTCGCAAAGAGAGTTCAATGCCGACAGCGGTGCGGTCAGGCCCCGCGTCGTCTTGCGACTTTCCCCGATAACGGTGGACGGTGGACCTGGCCCCTTTACAGAGTGGTCCGGCGAGGACCGATCGAGGGCGACTAGAATGCTCAGACCTTGGCCGTTCGTGAAGAAGGATGGGAAGTCCTGTGCGGAACGAGCATCACACCCTTGAGTCTGCTGGTGGCAGGACGAAAACATTGTCCTACTTGTAGACTCAGTACTCATCACCAAAAGCCTAAGGGCTGGAAGCTTGACACATCTCGTGACTTTGACAAGCACCATCAAGCACGCTCAAGTGCTTGGACGCGTCGACAAAGCTCCTCAAGCGTAGTATCCCCTTGCCAGGGTCGTCCAAGCCTTCACCAAGCCTTGGCCCATCCTTTCAACAACCTTTCAACATCCGGCCGTGACTTCAAACACACGAGCCCACGCACGTCCGCCCCCAGTCGCATCTTCCTTCTGACCACCACCACCGACTCGGACTCGCGCTCTGATCATCTCAAGCTTATCCCCTTGGAGTGTGCTATCTCCTCCCAACATCCTCGCCGCGCCAGCACCCATTCTGCGCGGATGAAGCCATCATGATGGAGTAGTGCCAGTGATAGTGCAATTCGGGTGTCGTTTGCACCCTCAGGCATCGTGAACGGGTAGACATGAGCCGCTGGTGAGTTCCCTACTCCCTAGACCGCTCTGATTTTCACTGGTCTTGCCCTGTCCGCTATCTCTTCCGTTCATCTTCCCCCCGTCATTTGCATCTCTGGCGCGATGACCCTGCGTGCGCGACGACCTCACCAGGTCCCGGATTGGTCCCGCAATTGGTGCGTGCTCGCCATCCCATCCTTTATATCTCTATCTCTCTAATCTCAGATCCTCACTCTGGGCTCCAAGAAACAATGCTCCGAGGTCGTCCTCCACCTCATCATTTGGATGGTCAGGTGCGCTTTCCAAATGGCCTCCCTACATTTCCCTCATTAACTTCTCCATCACCCCAAGGATCGTCAAGGCCAAGACCCTCGTTTTGCCAACACCCGCCTGCGACTTCCGCGCCCGCTTTTATGACGTCTGTGTCTAGTTCAACGACGACGAGCGCCTACAAACTAACACCTTTCCGTCTAGAAGCTCGTCCGAGGTTGGCGCAACCTTCGCAAGTCCTACATATTTATTTACACGCATACATCCATCTAACTCTTACTCAACAATCCCCGCTGACACATTCAAGTCTGCATGTATCAGTCTCCCCCAATGTATGTCCTTCTCCTTTCTCTATTATATGCTTCGTACCTGATCTATCTGCAGACAAAGGCCTATCGTTTCAATCAAGCCATAATCGTCACAGTGAGAATTTTGTGCAACATTATTTGTCTGTCGGCTTATCATCTACCCCGTCCCGCAGTCCCGCTGCAGTCCTTCTGCCGAACGTAAGTGCCTCTGGCATGCATCCCAGCTTTCATTAACACCATCGTATCCGAGCGCTTTCCCCGCGGTGGCCCAAACTCATTATCATACGGTGAGTTTCGAATTTCGGCGATTCGAGTGATCGTACTGAAATGTATCTTGTTTTCTTTCTATTTTTAGTTCGTTTTTCTTGTGTGGATCTGACTCGTCTCTGGGCTGAACTCCTCCGCATAATCATGTTCACTCGCAGTGAGCTTTTTCCAAAATTATTATTTTCTGCCGCTCAATTTCCTGTTTCAGATTCTGTTGTAATCCCATTCCAATGTTCTTGAGCACCAGAACTTGCAGGCGAATCGGACGCAAAATATCAACGCAATCTCCGAGTTTCAGTCCAAAATTGACGCTGTAAGTCAAGTCTATAGGTTATACTCATGCGCGGGCTTCAGGCCCGGGCCTCGGGCTTGGAAAATCCGAAGTCCAAGCCCCTGGGTTGGGCCCGACCCGGCCTGGCCTTGAACATCACCAATTTCAAGTGAAATCGATTGGGAATGAACCATTATATGTCGAGCGCTATGTATGTATGCAGGCCATACTCTGGACCTCATCTGCTGTATTTGATTTTGTGCTGTAGAGGGGCTCTATAATGTTCGTTTCAAAGTCCATCGAGAATCGTAAATGTGTTACAAAGCCAATGAACATGCGCCTAGAATAAACTAATTGTTCACAGTAGCCTGCACGCGGACAAAAATAATGAGATACGGGAAGCCTGGAAAAAAACCTCATACCTGTTGGAGCACGACGGAAGCCTGCGCCAGGAGCCGGCTGTTGGCTGTGGTCCCCGTCTGCAAAATAATCGAAGTCTTCCCCAGAATCACCCCCTCGAGGTGCGAACCGGCGCCAGCCGTTACGGCTCCCGACACGACCCAGACGATGTTGCTCGTCAGCGCGCCGCCGGCGAGGACCATCTTTTTCCCCGCCGCGATCGACATCGTCCCGGCCACCTGGAAGATCCACGCTGCGAAGAAAAGAGGCCACCGGTCAGCCATGTCGTGCGGGTATGTGAGTGTGGTCTCACTGTCTATAGCGCCGCCGGCGAGGGTAATATCGCTGCCGATGCTGACCGCGCTGGCCCACTTGTAAAGGCCCGGCGGGAGAATGAGCCCACCGATGGCGCCTTCTGGGTGCGTCAATAAAACACGATGATGCATTTAAAAAAATACGCACCGCTAGCGAGGTTGCTGAAATTTGGGTTCACCCGCCCCGTCGCGTCGGTGAACGCGGTGCCCATGTCGCCGATAACGGTGGTGAGGGTAGCCGGCGTGGGGGCGGCATACGACGCGGCGAACAGCTTCCCGACGACCTGGCTGGAGGTACAGAACTGTCCGGTCGAGTCGACGGTGAGCGAGAACCCCGTGAGGCCAGTGCCTGCGCTTATGCTGACCCCCACATTGCCAGCTGATTTTGATTTTAGGCACTTATCCCACCATGCGAACGAAGACTTACTGATGTGGCACTGCGGGACTATCGAGACCCGTTCGGCGAAGATCGCGAAGTTCTCCGCGGTGCGCAGATTGACGGGGGCAGGCCCCAGAGCGATAACGCTACCGAGGGCGCTCTGCGGACGAAAGGACGTCAGTAAAGGCACATATCTGGTGTGCTAGGAAGTATGCAGCGTACTAAGAAAGAGATGGCGAAGAGATTGGAGAACATGGTGAGCGCGATCGTATGAGCTTTGGGAGTCGAGCTCGAGTGGCTTAAGAGGGTTGAAGCGGAAGAAATTAGCAGCTTTCGAGGGGTTTATATAGATTTTCTGAAACCGAACTATGCTGCCTCGGATATTGCACACATTGAAAGGATCGTCATCGGCAAATAATCATCGTGGAGCAGCTCTTCTTTTGTCCTTGACAAGCGGAAGCGTCCAATGGGCTTGTAAGGCCCAGGTCCAGCAGGGTAACTTGTCATTCCAGTGCCAAGTTTTCAGTAGAAGACGCCAGTTTCGTCGTAAAGGCCTTGTGATTATAATGCACGGCAACACAGCGAGCAAGCGCGCGCAGCCATCTTCAAGGGCTGAAGACCCCGGTGAAGAGTGGTGAGGTTAAGGGAGGGAAGGGCCCACCCGCCCACCTACGACACCATTCCACATGTCAAAAAGTTCATATAAGAAAGAACGTCAAGGAATAGAGGCGCCCGAACGTTGGCATTCTATACACCCAGAATGGTGATTTGGAACGGCTCGAGCCGAGGGCGTGCTATTTTTGTTCCAGGGTCCTCACGCCAAATGCTTGTTGTAACTCTATTACATAAGAAGTTTGGAGAACTGAAATGTTACATGTTGACCTTGATCAAACTTGGAGCAAACTTGGAGTACAATTTTTTCAGCGAAAATTCCCTCTGTGCAGTGTTCAGCAATATTTTTGTTCTTTTCTTCGTATTACTGAGAAATCAGTGAAAGAGGTTGCGGATTAAAGGACACATACATAAATAGGTAGCAGGCTGTTGGTGGGGCACGTCCCCGCTTGAAATTCACCCTGAATTGTTATTGAGAGGTGGTGATTTACAATTGATCTAATGCTGAGATGTAGTGAGTGCGTTTGGGAGTTGGAAAATACCGGGGATTTGGGAGGCCGGCGGTGTGATCGGCGGTGTGATTGGTAAGCGGCCGGTACAACGGCAGCCCATAGTTCACTGATATAAACAAGGATCAATATCCTCCTAAACCGTTCGAAGGTGGGTTTAGTCCGCCTCGCTGCCCGTCCGTGTATACAGATGTTGATTATAGTACATAGAGTACATTTACCATGTTCAATAATATTTTTAACTCATACACAGAGGGAGAACAAATATGTGGACGGCAGGACTGCATATTTCAAAGTGTCGTGCTTCGTCGTAAGACCAGATGGAATCTGAGTCAACCAAAATGGTTGCCAGCTACCCTCTGTGATATCTCTGACCAAGAAAGAACCTTTATAGCCATCTGCAAGTTTGAACATAAAAGTGCGGCCCATTGTCAATCAAATTGATCTCTGTGGCTGGCCCAGAAAAAATGCTCCTATAGCAATGAGGTGAAGAATTAGCCGATATCTTCTTACATTAGGGAAAGCCACGAGTGAACGACCAGCGAGCGAGCACGGAGGGGTGGAAGATATTTCAATCTCCGACGATATGTGCCGGCAGTGCCGCCGGAATTGATGGCGGTGTGTTCGCCGGCAATTTCCAACTCCCAAACTTACACGCAAATGAACGACAGGAGACACAGGAATAAAAGAACTTGTTGCAGGCCGGGGACTATTACAGACTAATCTTACCTCAATAACACGCTGTTCGGGTGCGACGCGCGATATAAGGGTACACTCAGTTCTGCTACGTGCTACCTCTCTCCTCCTCTCTCCCTCTGAAAGCGGAATCTACCCCTGTCCTTTAGGTCATATCGATCAGTGACGCCGCCGTCACACGTCACAGTGTTTGCAAACCAGTTTCTCATCCAACAAGAATGGGATTCGAGGGTGCCCCCTTCCGCCATGCCAAACCTGCGTCTTCCAAGGCTAGACGGGCGGATGCGCCTGGTCCCAGTACGCTTTTGCTTCTCCTGGTTTTATAAGTAAAAGCTAATGAAAAACGGCGTTCTCTCATCTCCTGCAGGCGTCCTCCCCGCGCCGACAACGACCACGGCGAGTACCTGTTCGTGCCGCAGCCCGAGACGGTACTCGCCTACCCCGGGGCGCGCGCGCCTGGGGCTGGGTTGGTTGATGAGTTTTTTTCCTGAATTTTTCTTTCTTTGTGTTTTTTTTTTTCGTCTACCTTCGTCTGCGATCGTCCGTCGCTCGCTCCTCGTTTGTTCGCGAAGGGAGCGCGGTCGACAAGGAGGGGCGTAGATGACGAGGAGGGAGTCGTCGTATTCGTAATCGGCTCGGGCGTCCTTTGCTGCCGCTCACTTCCTCGTTTATCTTTCGCTGCCCCATCTTTCGCTGCCCCTCCCTCTCCGCGCTCTCCCGCTCCCCCGTCACTTGCGTCCAGTCGTAGCATCGCCCTTCCCTCCTTATCCATGCGCTCCCCCGCCTCCCCCGCCACCCTCCACTTCCGCCTGCGAACAACCTCCCTTCGTACTCTCTCCTCGCTTCCTGTTCCCTTTGATGCGCCCGCCCTCTCTTCGTCCCCCCTCCCACTTTCCTGTACCTCCTCCCTTCCCCTCTTTTGATGGCCGCGTTACCCGCTGCGCGTCCTCCTACCATCGCTCTCCCCATCACCCTTCCCGCTCGCTGTATCTCTTCCTATTCCCCGTCTTCTCCCTGTCATCCCGTATCTCACCCCCTCCTTATTCTTCTACCTTCTCATCCTCTCCTCGACCTTTCGCTAACCCTCTCCAGCCCCGCCGCCGCCACCGCGCCCGCCGCCTCGCCCTTCGCGATGCCCATGCCCGGTGCCGCCATCCCCCCGACGAGGTGCTCTGCGCCTACGCCGCCACGCACACCACGCCCGCCTCCGAGCGGGTAAAGATGACGCCGCGCGCCCGCGCCGCTGAGCGTCGTCTTTGCGATGCTGCATGGGCGTGCCATCCACGACCGTTGATGTCTTGGCGGCGGGATTCCGACGCGCTGTTGTCCTTGCGGTGGGATTCCGACGCGCTGATGTCCCTGCGGCGGGATTACTGCTCGCGAGTCTCCAGAGTCCCGCCCCACTCCGAGCGAGTAAAGATGGCGCCGCGCGCCTGCGGGAATGCCCGCGCCGCTGGGCGTCGTCTTTGCGATGCTGGAAGGGCACGCCATACACGCGCGTTGATGTCCTTGCGGCCGATGCTGGCGCGGATTCCGCGTGGACGCGGTCTCCAGAGTCCTGCCCCACTCCGAGCGAGTAAAGATGACGCCCCGCGACCGCGGGAATGCCCGCGTCGCTGGACGCCATCTTTGTGATGCTGGACAGGCACCGTCTTTGTGATACTGGACGCGCGCGCCATCCATGACGCGCTGAAGTCATTGCGGCGCGATTACCGCTCGCGAGTCTCCCGAGTCTGCCCCACTCCGAGCGAGCAAAGATGACGTGCATCCCCGATAGTTGTGTGCCGCGGACGACGACGACGACGACCGTACAGAGTCCCCGTTTGACGCCGCCATCGCGCGCAACTTCTTTAGAAAAGCAACTCGCTACTGATCTAGATTGTTCACTCATCTTGGAGCGAATGTCCTATTCCATGGATGATTTTGTGCGTCGAGTCTTTGTTGATAGTTTGATAGGCTTGTAAGTCGGCTGCTCCAAGACGCACTGAGACAAACTGAAAGTGGGTTGAGTATATTTGGGCTGTGGAGCATCTCATTTCGTGCCTTGCATCTTTTTCCTGTCACTTGTGGCATTTGTAGTGTCACCTGATGGCAATCAGTTCAACGTTCAAGTTGAATTGGTTCAAAGGCTACCGGTTGGTTGAGGTACAAAACCCGAAGATGGTTGCGGACGTCAGTGTATTACCGTTTGCATATTTTTGTGTGCGCCATCACGTGCAGCTTTTGATCGTGATGCCGACCAATGCCGGAGCAGCCAGGTTGGAATTGGGTAGAATACTGGACGCGCATTGGATTCGGAATGTCCGAAAGAGCTCTAGAGAATTTTTTATTCTAAACATGCAGATTGCGCACAAAAACAAAGTTTTGAGACGTCCAAACACTTCTGCAGCACTCGGCATAGTGCACGTGACACCGCGCCGAAAAAAAATCGTGTTTCATGGACTTGTGCAAACGGCTGTAGTCAATGTGATAGTTATACATACATATTGTCTGACCATGCGATGGATTTCCGATTTAGGGATTCCAGCGCCTCTATCTTGTGAGTCACTGTCAAATCGCTTTGTCGCCAGCCAATGGCCAGCTATGAAATATTCCAGGATATCAATAGCAGTCAGTAAATCTAAGCGAAGTCAAAAAAAACCAGGACAGGTGCCACCAAAGCGGCAGTGTCGCAAAGAATGCAGGAATGCGCAAGCACCCTAAAACTACTCCCGGCCGCTAGAGATCCGCACCAACCCACGCGTGAAGACTAACTCATCCATGGGCAGCATGGAGTTCCACACCGTCGTAGTCTGCAGCTCCGCACCACGAATAAACCCATCGACCACGTCGTCAATAGGGTGTTTCATAATTGAAATTTTGAGTCCAACTTATGCCTCAACTTATGCCCCAACTTGGCCTCAACTCGAGCCAAGTTGAGGCACAAGTTGAGGCGTTGTTCGTGAAACACCTAAACAGATATTTCTGCCTCAACTCCGAAGTTGAGGCAGAATTAGGGTTCGCGTATTACCTTACATAACAAACGATGCGCCAGAGCCGAAGTTTGGGCATCAAGTTGAGGCACAAGTTGGGGCAGAAGTTGGATGAAGTCGTGCATAAGTTATGCACGACTTAACATCCAACTTCGATTTTGTGCCTCAACTCCGGCCTCAACTTCACGAAAGTTGAGGCCCGAGTTGGGGCACGAGTTGGGCCCGATATTTTAATTATGAAACACCCTAATGTCAGCTGAAGACATCACCGTGGAATCTGGAACTGTGGAACATGAACCGGTAAAGGAGGTCGGATTAAGTAAATGATCCCGCCTGTTAAGAATCCGATAGTTTGCGGAAAATCTGACTATAGAGTCTTGCAAACTTGACAAAGAATCGTTGGAAATTGAGTCTGCTGGTCCGTGAAGAAAAAGAAGCCCAGTTTGGCAAAGACCTGAGAAACAGACAACCATCAACAACTGTTTCGGGAACTTGAACTTCCGAAGTTTGATGATAAACTGGTTGATTCTCAGGATGATGTTCCCGTTTGTCCCAGCCAAACACTCAATATTCAGTCCTCTGATGTTTTGAATTCTCATACCCAAATTTAACATTGAATCCAAAGTGGTCTTCCCCCAGCCAAAAAAGAAAAGCCAACTAAGAAATCAACTGGATTCAATTCAATCATCATGTCGAACGCTACATATGTCGGTCATAGCCCTGACTTCTGCTATACTATTTTTGTGTTACTGAAGCTCCCTATAATGTTCATCCCAAAAGCCCATCGATAAACCCAGAAGAAACTAATTGTTAACTTGAGTAGCCTGCACGAAAGCAAAAATAATGAGATGCGGCAAGCTAAGAAGAGAAGAGAGCTGCATACCTTTTGGAGCGCGACACTAGTCTGCGCCAGGAGCCTGCTGTTGGCCGTTGCCTCCGTCTCCAAAGTGATCGAAGTCTTGCCAAGGATAACCCCCTCGAGGTGTGAGTCGGTGCCGGCGGTGACCGTCCCCGCCACGACCCAGACGATGTTCTGCGTCAGCGCGCCGCCGGCGAGTACCATCTTTTTCCCCGCCGCAACTGACAGGCCCCCGGCCAGCTGGAAGATCCATGCTGCGAAACAAAGAAGTCCTGGGTCAGCCGTGTCCCGCGGGTATGTGTGTGGTCTCACTGTCTGTAGCGGCGCCGGCGATGGTGACGTCGGCGCCGATGGTGACCGCGCTGGTAAACTTGTAGAGCCCAGGTCCAAGGACGAGTCCACCGATGGCGCCTGGTGGACGCGTCAATGAAGCACGACTATGCATTAGAAAAAAATACTCGCCGCTAGCGAGGTTGCTGAAATTCGGGTTCACGCGACCGGTCGCGTCGGTGAACGCGGTGCCCATGTCGCGGACGGCGGTGGTGAGGATAGCCGACGTGGAGGGGGCATAAGACGCGGCGAACAGCTTCCCGACGACCTGGCTGGAGGTCGAAAACTGTCCGGTCGAGTCAATGAGGAGCGGCGAGAACCCCGTGAGGCTAGTGGCTGCGGCTGGGCTGACTCCCACATTGCCAGCTAGTGTTGATTTTAGAACTGCACTTATCCCACCATGCGAACGAGGGCTTACTGATGTTGCACGGCGGGAATATCGAGACCCCGGTTTCGGCGAGAATCGCGTAGTTCCCGGCAGTGCGCAGATTGACAGGGGCAGGTCCCAGAGCGATAACGCTGCCGAGAGCGCTCTGCGGACGAAAGGAGGTCAGTAAAGGCACATATCTGGTGTGCTAGGAAGTATGCAGCGTACTAAGAAAGAGATGGCGAGGACGCTGGAAAACATGGTGAGCGCGATCGTATGAGCTTTGGGAGTCGAGCTCGAGTGGCTTAAGAGGGTTGAAGCTGAAAAAATTAGCAGCTCTCGAGGGGTTTATATAGATTTTCTGAAACTGAACTATGCTGCCTCGGATATTACATACATTAAAAGGGTCGTCATAGGCAAATAATCATCATTGAGCAGCTGTTCTTTTGTCCTTGACAAGCGGAAGCGTCCAATGGGCTTCTAAGGCCCAGGTCCAGCAGGGTAACTTGTCATTCCAGTGCCAAGTTTTCAGTAGAAGACACCAGTTTCGTCGTAAAGGCCTTATGATTATAATGCACGGCAACTCAGCGAGCAAGCGCGCGCAGCCATATTCAAGGGCTGAAGACCCCGGTGAAGAGTAGTGAGGTTAAGGGAGGGAAGGGTCCACCCGGGGTATTAGCCATCTTCGTGACTTCGTTACTTCGCTTATTTCGCTTATTTTCACGAAACCTCGTCACTTTGATCGCATTTAGGGAAAGTTCGTTACTTCCAATGATTTTCTATGAAAGTTCGTCTTTTTAACTCGGCATGTTCAAGAACCTGGAAGCATCGGCCATCGTTGTTCCTTCGGCACAAGGCCGGGCAGGTTTTTTCATATAGATACCTTACCCTAACACTAACTGCTAACCATAACCCCTAACTCCTAAACACTAACCTCTAACCAGGATAAATCTATTTGGAAACCCACATGTGACCAGAAACAGGGTTTCCAAATAACCGATCACTATTTAGAAACCCGTAAGAGGTGATAAGATAAGAGAAGATAACATATCCAAGTCATTCTTATGTGATGTCCCGTCCAATTTTGGGGCCAAAAGCAATTTATATGAGGAGCAAAGAAGGGCGAGTATGTATTGAATGCATCCCCACAACCTCCAGATTTTTCCCTGATTTCTTTCGCCAAGTCCTGGACATTTTTCGGCCATTCTCACACAAAAAGTGTTTTTAATTCACAATCACAGACGGATTTGGGGGCCTAAAATGAGGGGAAAAACTTGCAGCCAACTGTTCGAGGCAGCATTTGATTCACATAATTTTCTCAAATATATCAGAGGTCTTTTGAGCCACCAGAAACACTCTGACAAGAGTCCGCCCCATCCCGCCGCCTCCGCCATCAGCCGCCATCAGATCTTGTCTGACAAATCATGGGGTTTTCACATAGCGGCAACCCCGGGTTTCCGAATATGGGGGGTTTCCAAATAGATTTATCCCTCTAACCACCCTAACCACCTAACCTGAACCTAACCGGCCACGCTCGGCACACTGCTGATACCCATCACTTCGTGATGCGCTGAGGAGTTGCCGTGTAACAAACAACTCACGAACTTTCCCAAAAATATGCCAATGTGACGAACATTCACAGGTTCCCATCAAAGTCACGAAGATCCGCGAACTTAAGCGAAGTAACGAAGTGACGAAAATGGCGTGGACTCGTCCACCCGCCCACCTACGACACCATTCCACATGTCAAAAAGTTCATATAAGAAAGAACGTCAAGGAATAGAGGCGCCCGAACGTTGGCATTCTATACACTCAGAATGGTGAGGCTCGAGACAAGCCCGAGGGCGTGCTATTTTCGTTCCAGGGTCCTCTTGCTCACGCCAATGCTTTTTATAACTCCATTACATACGAGGAGTACCCGCCGGAAGATGCCGAGACATCAGCTAGTAGGGACTGCCGGACCCTTATTTCACTTTTTGGAAAATACTCGCAGGGCCTCGAAAATGTGTTTAAAGGTCGAGAAAAAATGGGATTTTTGTGGGTAAAAAAAAACCTGTTGGAGGACTAATTTTCTCAAGATTTTCTGGTTCGAATCCCGAATTCACTTCACCGGATGACCGGCGATCCATTGATTGCCGCTGGCCATCAAACGGGTCCAATTCGTCGTGTTCTGGTTAGATTTAAGAAAGCCTTGTCCTCCGAGCATAGTATTGAACCTATTATAATTGCTTGGAATAATGTCTAGCATGCTTAGGGCTCGAGAAACGCCGAGGAGAAAAATGAACCGAACCCGCGACCGCCCCGTTCTGGCATTGCCAAATTGGGAATGCGCGCGAAAAAAACGGTTATTCTCATTACTTTCAGGATCGGCTGTAACTGGATTCAATTATCATGTCAAACGCTACATATGTCGGTCATAACCCGGACTTCTGCTGTGCTATTTTTGTGTTACTGAAGCTCCCTATAATTTTCGTCCCAAACGCCCATGGATACACCCAGAAGAAACTAGTTGGTAACAGTGGCCTGCACAAAGGCAAAAACAGTGAGATGTGGCAAGCCTGGAAGAGAAGTGAACGGCGTACCTTTTGGAGCGCGACATTAGTCTGCGCTAGAAGCCGGCTGTTGGCCGTCGCCCCCGTCTGCAAAGTGATCGAAGTCTTGCTAAGAATCACCCCCTCGAGATGCGCGCCAGCAGCTGCGGTGACCGTCGACGACACGACCCAGACGATGTTGCTCGACAGCGCGCCGCCGGCGAGCACCATCTTTTTCCCCGCCGCGACTGACAGCGTCCCGGCCACCTGGAAGATCCATGCTGCGAAACAAAAAAGTCCTGGGTCAGCCGTGTTCCGCGGGTATGTGTGTGGTCTCACTGTCTGTAGCGGCGCCGGCGATGGTGACGTCGGCGCCGATGGTGACCGCGCTAGTAAACTTGTAGAGCCCAGGTCCAAGGACGAGCCCACCGATGGCGCCTGGTGGACGTGTCAATGAAGCACGACTATGCATTAGAAAAAAATACTCGCCGCTAGCGAGGTTGTTGAAGTTCGGGTTCACGCGGCCGGTCGCGTCGGTGAATGCGGTGCCCATGTCGCCGATGGCGGTGGTGAGGGTGGTCGGCGTGGGGACAGAAAACGACGCGGCGAAGAGCTTGCCGGTGACCTGGCCGGAGGTCGCAAACTGTCCGGTCGAGTCGACGGTAAGCGAGAACCCCGTGAGGCCAGTGGCTGCGATTGGGCTGACTGCCACAGCGCCGGCTGGTCGTGGTTTTAGAAATGCACTAATCTCAGTGAGTGAATGCGTACTGATCACGGACGGCGGGACTGTCGAGACCCCGGTTTCGGCGAGGATCGCGAAGTTGGCGGCGGTGCGCAGATTGACGGCGGCAGGTCCCACAGCGACAACGCTTCCGAGAGCGCTCTGTAAACGGAAGCAGGTCAGTGCAGACACATATCAGGCGCGGTAGCAAGTAGCGTACCAAGAAAGAGATGGCAAGCACACTGGAAAACATGGTAGTAGAGATTACTATGAGGGGAGTCGAGTGGCTTAAGAGGGTTGAAGCTGAAAAAATTAGCAGCTCTCGAGCGGTTTATATACATTTATGATTTTATGAAAACGAACCACATCGCCTCGCATACTGCACGTTTTGAAAGGATCGTCATGGGCGAATACTCGTCATGGACCAGCTGTTCTTGTGCCCTTGACAAGCGGAACCGTCCAATGGGCTTGTAAGGCCCAGGTCCAGTAGGGGAACTCGTCATTCCATTGCCAGGTTTTCAGTAGAAGACGCCAGTTTCGTCGGAAAGACCTTGTGATTATAATGCACGGCAACCCAGAGGACAAGCGCATGCAGCCATCTCGAAGGGCTGACGACCCAGGTGAAGAGTGGCGAGGTCAAGGGGAGAGAAGGGCCCAACTGCCCACACGCAGCATTTCGTCTGTCAAGAACTTTTTTTGTGTGAGAGAATAGAAGGGCCAAACTGTTGACATATCAGTACCTATATATTCAGAATAGTGATTTCGAACGGCCCGAGACAAGCACGAGGCTCTGCCGAGTCCGTTTGTTCAGGCTCCATGTATTCTTGTCCGACTCGATTAAGAACTTTTGGGGAGAAGCTGGGATATTAAATCTCCCCAAAAGCTGGGATATTACATTTGGATCGAACTTCGGAGTTCAAAATTTCTGGGATAACTGAAATGGGTTGAGTAATATATTTCGGCCATATAACATTTCTCACTTGCATCTTTTCCCGGTCAACCCTATCGTTCACCTTCGTCGAGCAGTCATTTGCAGCTCTCAAGGGCCGTCTGAGGAAGGCGGGCTGGTTAACCGGGAAATGAAGAAAACTGTTAAACGTTCCTGTGTCAAAACGTTCCCGGTAGGACGACCTCCAGATCTTTAGACCCACGCTGTATGGTAGAGTTCGGGCAATCAGTGGAGCCTGTACATATTTTGAGGCACGTCATTTCGCCTTTTTCGCCATCTATGAGGATACTGATCTTCACCCTTCAGAAGTATCTACAGATGTCTACGAGTCAGTAAATCTAAGTCAAAATCACAACAGGTGCCACAAAAGTGGTAGCCCCGCAATGAATGAGAAGGCAGCAGCGAGTGCAAGCACCCGAAAGCTAAATGCCGGCCGCTCGAGATCCGTACCAAACCACGCCCACATCCACAGGATCGCGCCCATGGCGCTCACGGTGTAGTCTGGTGTGATCGAGGTGGTGCTGGCCAGGCGCCGCAGCGCCATGATGTACCACGCCATCGCGACCCCGGCGCCGAGGAGCTTGATTCGCGGCAGGCGACTCAAGATGAAGCGCCCCCCGACACGCAGGTCCGGCGGAGCACCAAAGAGCTCGTCCGGGGCGCCCGGGTCTCTGAGCAGCTGGGGCAGGTCAGGCCGTAGCACGGCGCTGCGGCCGAGCCCGAGAAGGTGTGCGTGGGGCGCGGAGAGCACAGCGTGTAGCTGTGCGCGGGTTGCCAGCCCGCCCGTGAGGAGGATGAGGGGCGCCCGCGGGACTGATTCCACGGCGCGCAACGCGTGATCCGCGAACGAGGCAAAGATGGCATGCCGCGCAGACGGGGATGCAGCGGTGGTTAAAAAATCTGGAGTTGACGTTCAGCAAGTTTCGGGTGGTGTGCGAAGTACTTGCCGGGCTTCTCGTAATCTCCCCCGCTGACCTCGAGAAAATCAACCGCACCCCAGCTGGCGATGGTGCGAACGTGATCCAGTGCCAGAGAAGGTTCCCCAGCAGCATAGTCGGCAGCATTTATTTTGATACCCAAGATGAAATCGCTCGGAACTATCGAGCGTATTCCCTGCACGATGCGATGAAGCAGTTGCAAGCCGTGGTTCGAGGAACAGGAATATTCGTCTGTCCGTGTATTCGACTAGTAGAGGATAAATGAGTTGATTTAAAAACACTGAATTTGGCATACCTTCGGCGACATGAATTGTGCAAGAAGATCTACGAACACGTCAGAGCGAACAACGAGGATGCGTGAAGACTAACTAACATCCATGTGCAGCGTGGAGTTCAACACCGTCGTAGTCTGCCCGAACAGCAAGCTCCGCACCACGTATAAACGCATCGACCACGTCGTTAATGTCTGTCAAAGACATTGCACGCGGAATCTGGAACATGAACCGGTGAAGGAGGTCGGAAATCATGCCGTGGCCCTTGAGCGATGATCCCAGCCGGATGCTGCTTGGCCCTAACGGTGGGACAAACGGAAACCGTCCGCCCAGAATGTTCGGAGACTGGCGCCCCGCGTGGCTCAACTGCATGATGGCCATCGGTTTTTCTTTACGTTCTCCGTGCATCGCTGCCGCTAGCGCCTTGAATGGCTTCACGCTTTCCTCGGATAACATACGCGGAAGAATGAGATCCCGCGCAAGACAGATGTGGTCTGACGAAACCTGCACGTTGCCCGTGAAGATCATCCCCCAGTCGTACGCCGACCACTTTGAATAGAGTTCTAAATGAAAGCGATTAGGGGGACCGCCGAATAATGCGCCTAGGTGTTCATAGAGCGCGACCTGATGCTACGTAAGTGGTCTTTCTGTGGGATCCGGTGAATCTGCGCACTTTTACGAGGCGATTACGCAGTGTGCGCCCGGATGGTAACGCAATTGGAGAAAAAATGGGATCTCCAGCGTCAGTCATGGAAGCTGGTAGAGGTTGGGTGGCCAGGTCAGCAGCAGGAGTGATACGTTGCCCTCGACATGAACGTTGAGTGAGATGATGGAGCGGAGTTTTGGCGGAGCTTGAACTTTCCATCCAGGCACTGCCACTGATCCTGTGGCACAGCAAGTTTTGTCAAAGTTTTGTACTTGTCTACGAGAACAGCGCTCGCTATCACACAACCATCACCCTCTGTAGGTTAAGAGATCTGCAAAAGAAAATCCTCACAGTTCACGGGAAATTCACCACTCTCCTCTGATTCCTGGATATCTGGTCGGAAAGATGACAGTTACGTTGGACAAAAATCGTTGGGAAAAGGCACTGTTAACCAGTATGCAACACGAACAGTGCTGAAATGTCTTCAGAAGATCGCATAGAGCCACAGGCTGAAACGAGCCTGGCTAAGGGATGGCTGTGTTCCATGGATGCACGCCGAGTCAGAACTGCTCAACTGACTCGACACTGCCCGCAAATTACCCGATCGTCTATAAAGGAGGGCCGATTCCACATCCCCAGGTCCCAGATACCGCTATGGCTGACCTTGAGCAAGAGGCCTACGACCTCCTAATCGTGACAGATGCCACGGCCAGTATGGGCGAATGTGAGTTATTGCAATTGTTTCTTTCTCTAGCTCACTCCATCGATGCAGATCTGGATGCTCTGCGAGAATCGATACCCGAGATTTTAGCGCTTTCCAAACTGTCCGGGGCGTTTTCTCGTTTGGGAGTCCTCGCATACAAAGACTACACCGATCTACCCGACGAAATCGCAGCTTGGTCGGGGTGGAATTCCCCTAACCTGCAGCAGTTCGTACATGATCTGCAGGATACTGGTGGCGGCGACTTCCCGGAAGCCGCCAAAACTGCGCTCATTCGTGGTTTGCAAGCTGTCAATAAAGAGTCCAGGACTCTAGTGCTCTGGTACGCCGATGCGCCTCCCCACCACATCTCCGTTCAGAGCCACCAGAACGACGAGGCAGAAGCGAAGGCGTTTCCTCCTGGTGCCGTTGATTGGGTCAAGCTGTGCCACACAGCCAGGCGCAGAAATTGCACCGTATTCTGCTTTACGCCGATATCCATGGAGTTTGCCTTCTCCGCGTTCTATGTTCTTCTGTCAGAACTGACGGGTGGAATATGCATCGCCTCGAAAACTGCGAACAGCACCCTCATATCGCGACTCACACTCGGCGTCGTCATGCAATGGATGAGGGGCGGCTCGAGTACGCCAGCCATGATGGACGATGTTCTTCGCGATTCTTCGGCGGTCTTGCTGCGATATGAGCAATCTCCTCTGAAAGTCAAAGCCAACCCGAAACCTTCCGACGAAGGCCTCGGCTCTCGTGGTTACCTTCCCCCCTCACGTCAGCCTACTTCCACCGCTTGCCAGGCTCTCCTTCCCATCATTAGGGACCCGCTGCAGCTGTCGAAAATCCCTACACGCCCCTTACCTCTGCAGGCTTTCGACCTCGGAAAGCGTTTCGGGAACCCCTCAGAAGAAGCCTACCGCGATCTGGTGTACGAATCGCTCACTAGCATCATCCAGACGAACGTCGCGTCCCTCACTTATAACCCCATTTTCGGCCAGCTTTGGCGCGCGGTGTGCAAGGATACAGGCAGCCGAAAGGCCGGCCTCACAAGCTTGTTCAGCGATATGGTCGGGAAGGTCGCAGACGCCGAGCAGAAGGCTGCCTTGCGCCAATGGCAGGAGGACAGCTTTGACCAGACCGAGGAGATCGAGCGGATTATAAAACAACACTGTGCCAACGGCCCTACGCAGATGGTGTATCTGGACTTCGACGCGGATGTGCAGTTCACACGGACAGAACTTTTGGAGGTTTCCCGCAGCTGCTACGCAGGTGTCTTGAAGAAGATTGCCCGCGTTTTCACGAATTTGAAGGTATTTAGGACTTTGCTCAACTTGAACCGATGCTAATCCAGTTCTTACCAGCTTGTAGAGCCGGGAGTCACCTTGGCGCCCTCCCAACGCGCCATCCCTCTCACTCTTCCTCCACGAGACTTCTATCGCCTTCTCCCCCATCTTATAGTGCCTGGAACACTCTATCCTCCTCGCGCCGCCACATTGACCGCTATTGTCTCACTCATTACCGCGGTGCCGTTCCTCAAGGAGTCGGCCACGGTGTTTGTCGCCACGACCAAGGGAACATGGCTAGACCTAGAGATCCCCGAGAACATCAGTTTCGACTGCGCCCGATTCCTCTTGTCCGCGCCCACGGGTGTGGTTCTAACTAAACGGGAGAAACAAGTATACGAGGCGATGAGACGGTACAAATTGATCGAGCTGAATCTCGACGCGCCTGTCGTAGTTCGTGTCCCTTGGAGGCCGAAAAAAACGCGTGGGCCTGGCGACGTAAAAGTGCAGTGCCGGAAGTGTTTAATTCGGTGCGCAGTTTCGGGTTTTTCCTCTTGATTCCTGTACTGACGGTGTTCTGAAAGACGAAGCATCACCATTATGAGCAATTACGACGACGTGTGTGGAATCTGCGTCAGCAATAATCTCTCGCTCGCAGAGATACGGGAGAAGTTCCCTGAGGTGGATGAGGTAAATCATTGCCGTTATTGCGTTCCGTTGCCTGCCATTGACATGTTTCACATTTAAAGGCAGAAAGTTGCTGGGTCGAATGCTCTACCAAGAAATGCCGAGCTCAATACGTTGTTGAGAACGTTCCCGGGCTTAAGGTAGACCTACGTTGATCCGCTATATTTTCCCCAAAGCTTACAACAGCGTTCAGATTCGACCCCGTTGCCACTACTGCCGGAAAGGTATTCCCTGCCCATGGCTCGAATGTTCTGTGTGCACGAACCGCGTCATCGTTCCACCCGCGTTTCGAACTGCGTCGGCGAAATACACATGCCCTGCATGCGATAATCCTCAATGGGACTCGATCGCCTCGGAAGAAACAACGGTCCGCAAACTCAAAAAAGAGAATGGCATCGAGTGGCTCGGGTTTTCCAATTCCACTTCCAAGGACATTTTTGACGGGAAGTCCGCATTCAAGCTGATGCAGGCTTTCGGAGCGCCCATATTCGGGAGCGCACCAGTGAACTGGTCACCAGCCCTGCTTCACGGCGAAAAGAAGGTTTGGGATTCTGGGAAGACGCTTGCTCAAGTTCAAGCCTGGGTTGGTCGGGGCGAAGTCGTGTTGGAAAACTGCGCACTCTGCTTCGACGAGGTGCCTCGAGCTAAACTTGAACTGGCATGTGGCCGTACCGGATGCACACAGCTTGTCGATGCCAAATGCCTGCATGAATGGGTACGTCCTTGTTCAGATGCATTATGACCGCACCTCACAGTTTCCTGAAGTATGGCCAAAACGAGCCCGGGAATCTCCTTAACATGATGCAGTTCATGTGCCCGTTTTGCCGCCGGAAGCCGACCGTGAAGACGCTGGCGCGCTACAACCCGCGCGCGGCGCTCCTCGGCGAGCTGCAGGATGCGATGGCCGACCGGAGCTTCCTGTACGCGTGGTGTATGGATTGCGCCCGCGCGAGACCGGCATTTGAGCGGACAGCATGCAGCGAGACGGTGGAGACGATACACGGCTTCAAGTGCGATCAATGCCGCGTCCCGCGCTTCACTTCGCGCGTCGTCGTCTGCCCCAATCCCGACTGTGGGTTTGGCATTGAAAAGGTTCGCGCTTTTGCACCGATTATTTGTCCGGGCTGGCGGCTTACATTTTTTCCAGGTTAAAGGTTGCAATCATATACATTGCGTGTGTGGGACGCATTTTTGTTTTGCCTGCGGGGAGAAATCCTCCTTGGAGGAGATATACGGGCATATGAACAGTGAGCATGGCGGGTTTTACGATGATTATTAGGGCGGTAGTTTCAGTGACGTGTCGCATGTACAGTATGATGTTCTTGTACTTATAAATGTTTTATCGGAGCGCCCAATATTAATGCGGATGGCGAGTGGCTTTGAAGCGTTTTCATCATTTTTTACACCGCATCCGCTACCAGTACTGCGGTAAGTACCTCCGAATGGTTTCCTTCCGGACAGTAGCAGACAGTCGCCTAATATGTGTAAGATCGTAAGTGATAATTGTCGTCGTGCCAACGTGAACCAAGCGCTGTCCAATGAAAATTGCTGAAGAATGGGACCCTCACGAGTACCACTTAATTATACTGTAAGCTTTACTAATCGCACCAAATTGAATCATTTTTGCCGTCCATGAAGATTTTTGAAAGGTACATAGGTAAAACTAGTTTATTTTTCCTTGCAACTAGCCATCCGTGCGGTTGGGTGAAAGTTGGGTTGTGGACAGGACGCATCTCCAATGTGCGTACTTGCCAACTTACTAAGTTTGTTCAAGTTCAAGTTTGCGGTTTCCTAATTTAGCAAACATGCATCTCCCGCCTTGCATCCCGCCCTCATCCCGCCCTCATCCCGCCCGCCCAAATAGCAGCCTTGTTCCTGTCCAGGTGAATGAGGTATTAGTTACATATTAAGCTATTGCTTCTGAATCCATTATGGACTGCGACTCCCTGTCAGATAGTCGAACTAATCAGGCTCTGAATATCTGGCCAAAATTCTCATATCAAAAGACAGTCGTATTTGCAAGGTTTTAAAGGTTCACAAGCATTTGCCAAACATTTCCGTCTGGTTTGCAGGTAGGTTTCAGTAAACTAGTCGTACTGTACCCGAAACCGTAACGTAAGATGTTCACCATCGAGTGCATCCCGAATCGACATGAAAAAATCGACATCCTTGCTTCTGGAACAACCATGGGCTTCTCAGTCTGTGCTTCTATTCCTGGGATCTGTGAAAGGCATTTAGGTTGAACCTCGGTTGAACCTGACCATCGCCGTCGGACCGCCGGCGCGCTCAGAGTTACATAAGGCGCTGGAATTGGCAGCATGTTGTGATGTCCCTGTCTCGTCATTCAATCGCTCATTGTCGCCCCAGAAAATGGCAGGAAAACAGGTTAGCGAACTCGCTCAATAATTCAGCACCCGCTGATACACTAATCTAGCTAGGAAAACTGAGACAAGTCAGTCAAGTTGTCTGCAAACTGACCCCGAAACTAAATCGGACCACTTTTGCTTGATTTTTTTGTAGTGGGCGGGCGAGGTTATCTCTTCGCGGGACAAAACGACTGTGTCGGACGAGTTCAAGGAGCTGGAGAAGGACGTTGAGCTGCGCAGGGATGGCGCGCTGAGGTGTGTCTGCGAGTGCAAGGGGTATTCATCCATTCACCGACGATAGGCTGTTGATGGCGGCCGAGGCTTATCAGAGGAACCTCGCCAAGAAGAAGGAAAACGACGCGCTCGACGATGCGGAGAAGCTGCTCCCCGTCGACACCCTGGGGATCGTAATGATCATCCACGGCGAAGAGTTTGGCTCGGACTCTCCATTTGGTACCCCTCTGTCTCCGCCATATTTTTAGGGCGAGCTGACGCCTCGCAGGCAACTCCCTTGTTACGCTGGGCCGCGCCCACTGCAAGGTCGCGAAGCTCCAGGAGGCGTTTGCCCAGTCGTTCCAAGACAGCTTCATGGCCTCGCTTGTGCGCTTCGGCGACGATATCAAGGACTATGAAGTGCTCCGCAAGAAGCTTGAGAGCAGACGGTACGCAGTGTGTTGTCATTCAGTGCAGTTTATTCTAATTTTACGCAGGCTGAGCTACGACGCGGCCATCGCAAAGAACGATAAGCTCAAGAACGGCAAGAAGGAGAAGGAGCGACGGGAGGCGGAGGAAGAGATGGAGCGAGCCAAGGCCCGCTAGTACGAGCCCGCCCCCTGTGCTCTTATTACCAGCTAACGGCCTTTCCTAGCGACGAGACAGCCGACGAGGTCGAGGCGCACATGCACGCGATCCAAGAGAACGAGATCGTGCAGCTGCGCGAGCTGACGGGGCTGCTCACGCTCGAGATCAACTTTGTGGAGCAGTACCTCGACGTGCTCAAGGACACGCGTGCAAGCTGGCCCAGCGAGTGAGTTGCGCGGCCTCGTCTGAATGCATTCATACCAATCGTGTCCTAGCTCCCATGCGACCAAGCACACCTTCCCCTCGCAAAAGTTCGGCTCGACGCGGTCCAAGAGCTCGAGGCCGGCAACCCCGCGCAAGTCAGAGTCCTCCGAGGACGAAGAGGCCGTGCGCTCCTCCAGCCGCCCGCCCAGCCGACCCCCATCGCGCCCTGGCTCGCGCGCGTCGCGGAAGCGCTCGGACAGCGCGGGCACGGCGGGGGGCGAGAAGGACAAACGGCGGCTCAGCGTCGCTGGCTGGGCCTCGAGTGCCGTGGGCTCCGTCACCGGGCGCGGGAAGAGAAACAAGGACAAGGAGTTCGCGACGCTCAACGACGATGCAGAGCGCGACTCGGGCCACGGCGAGTCCGACAACGGCAGCGGTGGCGGCGGCGGCGTCTTGCACTCCATCACGCGCCGCGGGTCTAAATCGAAGAGCATCAACGGCGGCGGCACCCCGAAGCTGCCCGCGCGCATCCTGAAGCCGCCGTCGCAGGTGCAGCGCAAGGTTGTGCGCGCGCTGTACGACTTTTCCGGCTCGTCCGACGAGCTCGCGTTCAAGGCCGGGGACCAGATCGTCGTAGTGAACGAGGTGCTGGACGGGTGGTGGATGGGCGAGCTCAACGGCAAGCAGGGGCTGTTCCCTACACCATACACGGAGGTCTTGCCGGACAAGCCCCCACTACCAACGCGCCCAAGCGGAAATCACCTCGGGCTCGAATTGGACAGCGATGATTCGCGGGACGACGATGACGAGGATGACGACGACGACGAAGACATGTACGGGCGCCCGCTCGCGACGGCGTCGACGAACAGCCCGTTCTACAGCGGTCCGTCGGACGCAGCGAGCATCGTGAGCAGCGTGGCGGACGACGACGACGAGCGGAACCTCATGTCGTCGCGGTCCTCCCCCGCGCGCCCCGACCCGCCGCGGCGCGCCACGACGAGCGAGCTCTTTGGCATGCACGCGAAGAAGGCGCCCCCGCCGCCGCCCCCGCGCCGCGCCACCAACAGCGTGTCCGCGTCGCCGAGCCCGCGCATCCCCGAGCGCCGGCCGCCGTCGCGCGCCATGTCGTCCTCGTCCGGCTCCATCTCGCGGCTGGGGCCCGGGTATGGCATGTCCACGCCGTCCGCGCCATCGTCCGAGAGCAGCCACGCGACGTACGACCGGTCGCCGTTTGACAGCGCGACGGAGCTGGGGTCACTGGGGGCCAGTGCCAGTGGGTGCACGGACTTTAAGCAGAATCCGTTCAAGGCGAAGGGGATGTGCAGTAATTGCTTTGAGTTGCATGGATGACCGTGCCTACACATAGGTGCGTACCTTGTACCTCTGCACCGATATTCCTGCTGATTTGAGCACTACAGGCAGAGTGTACTTGGAGCTGATTCACGCATCCGACCTGCTCTTGCCGGTGCGATTCTAGATGACTTTGGGTGTGCCAGCGGGGATATATGCATGGTGCCGTATTTATTTTATCGTAAGGACGGGATAATATCTTTATTTGCCGGACATCGGTTCGCAGCCATAGACGTTCTAGAGCTCCGTTCGCGTTCCGTATGCTTCCCCCCCACGCATGACATCTGGCCTCTTCTGATATAGAGCAACCTTTGTATTTTATCACCAGCATGTGCATTGTGCATGAAATGCATTAACGTCGTGAATCGCTTTCTGTAAAGCCTAACGCCGTCCTCCTCGCAGCTATGGATATTCACCTTCGGTGCCGTTCCGTATCCCTCCGTGCGGTCTCTGCTGGTCTAGAGCAGTGACTGTATGATCAGCATCCCCATTATTCATTGACGTCGTGGATCTATTCCATCTAAAGCCTAACACCGTCTTCGCAGCCATGGACGTTGAGCGCTGAGCCCCTCATGGCAGTGGTCTAGAGCACTTGTGTTTTCATGTGCATTATGCATTAATATTTGCTGTCCTTCTTAATATTGTGCTCGTAACTTCAGAATTTGGTTCCGGGCCATTGGAGAATTTGCTTCCACCCGGTGTCTTGCTTGGTTCCTTAATAATCGAAGAGGATCATTATTACGCGACCCGGCTGCAGACAGATCGACGTCGCTTCGAAGGTAGACTCGGATGCCGTTGTGTGAGTGTCACACGCCGCGCGTTTCAATCTATACCTCTACGACACACGACTGACCACCCGGGGACCCTCACACGCTACTTACCGACTCTTGAGCTAGCTGCCATGGCTGGAAACGTCACCCTGAATACCCGGAAGATCGTCATCCTGGGGTCCCGCTCGGTTGGTGAGCAGCTTTTTCTTCCCACATGCGTGCGGATCCGTCTCATGACCACCTCTTGGCCTCAGGAAAGTCGTCGCTCGTCAAGCAGTTCGTTGACAATAATTTTGCCGAGTCGTACTACCCCACCATCGAGACGACTTCGACGAAGACTATAACGTACAGAGGTGTAGACTATCCATGCAAAATAATAGACACTGCGGGCCAGGTCGGTCTTTCTCCTGGTGCTATGCTCTTTGGAGTCGAGACCCACTCTTCCATAGGATGAATTCTCGCAGCTGAATTCACGGCACGCAGTAGGAGTGGATGGATATGTGATTGTGTATTCAATCACCTCTCGAGCGTCGTTCGACATGATTCAAATCATCTACGACAAGATCATAAATTATTGCGGCGTCCGCGAGGTGCCTGCAATCATCGTGGGCTCCAAGGCCGATCTGCATATGAGGTCCGTCCCCAGCTTGTGTGCCCACATACATTAAAATTAACCTCCAATCAAATCCGCCTTACAGCCGCCAAGTCGACTCGAAGGACGGAGAGCGCCTCGCGAAGCTGAACAACACCGCGTGGATCGAGACGAGCGCGCTGAAGAACGAGAACGTCGGTGAGTCCCCCGGTGTGCGCTGTCGCTCGCGGCAGAATATATATTTACCCACCCCTCCACCGATGCACGGAATTATAGGTAAGGTCTTCGAGCTTTGCCTGGCGGAAATAGAGAAGGGAAATGCCCCGCCGCCTCCCCCCGAGGGTGGCCCAGCCAGGTGTTTGGTGATGTAGGTTTAGGGTGGACGGACGATATATGTATTATTTCATTAGTATGATCTTCATCCTACAGGCATATGTTTAGATAGATTTAGCTACAGAGACGGGTCTCCTGCGGAAAATGCTTGTGTACACTGTAGTTGGCGACTGTCCTGAAGGCTGAAACTTTTGGAGGCAAAAACTGGTCTATGCGAGCAGAGATAATGACCCACCAAAGATCTCAAATTTCTGACGAGGTGCTGGTCCTCCCGGAAATAAATGCCCATGCATAACAGCTGTTGGGGGCACAAAGCAACTCCTGGAGATTAGAGGTGTGCACAGCGTCCCAATTAGGAAGGAGCGGAGTCTGAATCGCCGCTACCGCACGCTTTGACTCTTGACCACCAAGTCCCTGGACGCTCTCTGGACTGCGTTCATCCTGGGTGCTGTGACAAACCGTCCCTGAGGCCGGCCAGGTTTTTCTGTGCCAATGGCCACCAAGGAGGATCGGGAGACTCTCCGTCTCCTTGTCCAGCATGTTTCGCGCGCTTTTTACGAGCCGAAATATACGATCATCATGGACCAGCTCGCACGCCATACGGTGTAAGTATGCACTCGAAAAGTTCTGAGTGCCAGCTACCCACCTGCTGCGCGCATTCTCTTCACCTCTTGTCTTTTTCCTGACCTTTTTTGGTGCCACACGTAGTCTCAAAGACGACGACCTGGCGGGGCGCATGGGCCTCCAGCCGAAAGAGCTGAACAAGGTCATCGCGACGCTATCGAATGACCGCTTGGTGCAGATGTACGTCCCTACTGCTGTGCACGCGCCACACGTGCTGACGCAAGGCGACGTGTAACAGATACAGACAAAATGAGCTTCGGGAAGGGGCGCAGCGCGCAACCGCGAAGCAGTACTACTACATCGACTACGAACACTTCTGCAACGTCGTCAAGTGGCGCATCGCGCGCATGCGAAAGCAGATTGATACCAAGGGGCGCAATGTATGTCTCCCCCCCATCTTATTCTTCTTGACTGGCCTCTGACTGCCGGGTGCAGGAGCTCGACAACAAGGGCTACATCTGCCCCCAATGCAAAACCTCGTACACCCCGCTTGACGTGGACAAGCTGATGGACATGACGCTGAATGCGCTGATATGTGAAATCTGCCGGGCGGAGGTGGTCGACAACGAGGACGCGGAGTGTGTGATGGGGAGCAAGGACCGCATGCAGCGGTTCAACCACCAGATGCGCTTCATCCGGGCGGGGCTACAAAAGAGCGAGGACATGATGTTGCCTGCGTACGTCCCTCTTCCTCATTCCACACAGCCCCCTGCTGATGGCCATCCGCTCGTAGCTTCGACGTGGCGATGTGGGTGAAAAGCCACCAGCCAGACTCCGAGAAGACAGACGAGTCGCAGGCAGGGCCGGGGCTCAAGATCGCGGGCGCAGACGGGGTGAAGCGCGAAGACGACGGCATCGGCGTGCTCATCTCGTCCGACAAGGACGAGGCGACGCGCCGCCGCGAGCGCGACGAGCAGGCGCAGGCGAAGCGCCAGCAGAACACGCTCCCGGAGTGGCATCGCGTGAGCACCGTGTCAGGCCACATGACGGCGCTGGGGAACGAGGAGCAGGCGCGCGCGAGCAAGGACGCGGGGGGTGCCCCGCTTGCCGCGTCCAGCTCGAACGACGACATCCTCCGCGGACTCGGTGTCGTGGGTGTGGGCTCGCGCAAGGGGGACCGAAGGGGGATGGTGCCCGCCGTGGAGAAGGACGTCAAGCCCGTCATCAACCATGAGGCGCAGTGTAAGCCATCGTCCACCTCCTCTCCATGCCTGCGTCGCTCACGACAATGCAGATTGGGACCAGTACTACGCCTCACTAGAGAGCTCCGCGCAGGTGACGCCCACAGGCCTCAGCGCGCCTGGGAGCTCCGACTTTGGCGACCTGGGCGCTGACGACGAGGAGGACGTCAAGCCGTCGGTGGAGTACCTCGACTCGCTCAACGAGTACCGGAAGCGCTCGCGCTCGCACGAGAACGCAGACGCCGCGAACAAGCTCCCCAAGATGGAGAATGGCTTCGGCGGCGCGACGGGGTTCCTCAACGGCGCTGCGGTCGAGCCGGTCGTCGCGGACGTCCCCATGGCGGCGGCGGAGGAGATGGAGGAGCCCAAAGAGGATCCGATCGTTTATGGTGAGGTCTCTTCGATGTGCCGATTCGCAGTGACTAATGCGCTTCGCAGTGAATGGCGTACCGATGCCATACTCGCAGGTGACGGAGGCGGAGCACGACCTGATGACGCCGGAAGAGTATACCGCGTTTTTTCAGATCATGCAGGACCAGATGTAGGAAGAGTGCACGCGTATGCATATGGACTCGGGATTTCGGGATTCCATGTAGATTATTATACTTATCGTCCACACAGTAATACCATGAATATACATGTTTTTATTCTGGGAAACTTGCTACACAATCTTGCGACCCAGAGCCTTCATCCTCCTACATATCGGCGGAGAACATGGCAATCGACGCTCTTGTCGTTCCCGTTCCGTCGACGAGGAGGTTATCCTGCGAGACAGTCATTTAGCGGTGCATAGCAAGATTTAAAGATAAGAAAAACGCACGTCACAAGGCGAGCCCAGACCTTGACATGAAGGTGAGATAAGGATTTTTGGTCGTAAATATCAAGACGTACCAGCGTTGCCAATCTAAGAGAAGGTGGGTGAGCTTCGAATCGAAATGAGGAATTGCGATAAGACTGACCCAGGCAGGCTCCCAGTAGATAATGCCGGTTCCATGGCTTCCGGTCAGATTTCCGACCACGTTCTTAATGTCGAGGATCCATGTTTGCTGGCCTGCGGTGGAGATCGTGATGGAGCGCTCGCTGAGCTTGGTACCATGGCAGCTGCCGGTGGCGGGCCAGTCGGTCTCGACAACCATGACATCCTAACAGGCACGCAGTCAGTCTCGCGGGAGGTACGCTGAGGTGAGGCTCCATACCTTGCCGTACGTCGTCACCATCGCTTGCAAACTCGACTGCAGCGCGGCGAGCGTCGCGGCCGTGTCGTAGAAGGGGTAGAACGAGAAGCCCATGACGTCGACATCAGTGAGCACGAGCTCGCCAGGGATAAATATCTGCTGGTAGAATGAGCTGACACCCTCCGCGTCCCAGCCGTTTGCGAGATGTATGACGGTCTGGAGAGTCGACGAGGCGGAGCGCGCGCCGTTCACGGCGGAGTGCAGCAGCTGCGAGAGCGGCGAGTATCCGTTGACGGAAATTTGGCCAACGGGCCACAGGAGGCCGTCGTTAATCTCATTGCCGATCTCGAGGAACGAAATGGGCGTTCCCTGCGCTGCAAATGCTGCAACAAGGCTCTGTGTGTATCTGCGTACGAAAAACGTGTCAGGTTCGCTCGGAAGTGAGATGGCTTAACCAACGTGAACATTTGGGTGTTGAGCCCATCCAACGTCGTCGGCCTGGAATTCAAGTCAATGCATTGTCACGCCAGATAATATTGCACTTACCATCCCGTCGGGATCGCTTGATGACCAGGATCAGCCCCTGCAGTAAAAAAAAATGGTCAACGCTGCGCAGAAAGCGTGTAGAAAGGAAATTTACAAGTATCACTGTAGTGCAGATCTATGTATAACGACATGTTGGCAGCGACCGCCCGCTTCGCCAGGGAGAGCCCATAGTTCAAGCTGTAGTCCGCATCGTCTGTGCTCGTCCAAACCCGGATGCGAGCGAGGTTCGTGCCATGTGTACTGAGGATCGTTTCCAGTGGCGCCGCTGAGGCCGATGTCGCTGCGTCGTGGTACGTGATCCCCGATTCCTCGAGGTTAACGAGCGACGAAAAGTCGGCACCGTGCCACGTCAGCGCATTGGTGAGCTGAGAAGCGACGCTCAGAGATAGCAATACGGCCAGACGGGAGAAATGCATGGCAGTGACTCGGATATCGTCCCAGATTGCATGATGAGCTTTTTATCCAAGGCCAGGGGAAATAGCGAGCAATCGACTGGCTAGCGGAGAGGGCGGCTGAAAGATTTCACAGGGAGCTACTTGCGTGCAGGCTGAAGTAGAAAGGCATCTTACACGGGCAGCCGCGCCATCTGATGAAAAGCACAATATTTTTAACGGCGCGACTATTCTTGGAAAACCCCGTGCTAGAGCCTCTCTAGATCTTCAACTTCAAGACGATGCAAGCTGAATAAGTTGTGGAGAACCAGGCTCTGGATTATAAAAAACCGGCGAAGAAACAACGAAGAAGACTTTACCACCGAATTCTAATGCCAAGTGTTCCTGTTCCGCACGAGTTCCGCACTCCCAGCGATATAATGGAACCCGGAGGCGCGGCCAAATTCAAATCGAAAGAGAGAAAAGGAAAGAAGATTGCGAGCCGTTAGCAAGTGGGAGGTGGGAGGCAGGTTCAGCATAGCCACGTCCCTCCAGGGCAGATCAGTGATTTCGAGACTCATGTTCTCTCGGGGAAATCAGAATATGTGAGATAAGACCTAACCAATGGGATTCAAGACATTTCTAACTGTTCTACTGCGAGTCTCCTTCATTGCTCCTTCAATCCGGCCCATCTCTTCGCGTTTCTGCTCGTTGAACACAATGTGGAAAAATTTAAAGTCCCACTGCCCACCCACTATGTTCATAAAGGGAACACCGCTCTCTGTTCTGGCCTCGCTAGCAATCATTTGCGCTATAGAGAACGGTCGCTGAACCACTACTGGCAACGCAAACTTCAAATTACGAGCAGACAAGAGCTGTGTATGCAGCGCTGCCCAGAGTGCACGGTGCTGTATCTTCCGGCATGAATTTGGCATGCAGCTACTCTGTAAAAAATATTTGGCCGGCCTCTCGGGCATGAGTCGTCGAGCGCCCACTCATGGTGCATTTTCAGCGTTGTATCTCATTCAATGCCAGTTAATGGTCCGGTTTACAGGGCCTATCAATGCTTTATGAGTTTTGTTTGATTATTGTGTCTCGATTGCCCTTTCACTCGTCGTCGTTTGTTCAATAATACTTGAACTTACCGGCCCTCGGACGCCATCCAATTGTGAGTAATACAGCTTTTATTCTGCTCTGAAGGCGAAACTCGGAACCTTGTTCCTCCCGAAGGACCGCATCGACCTGTACCCAGTTCAGATGCTACATTGCGGGGTCCAAGGGATTTATCCTGAGGTTCTCGGTGTGAATTATTTTCTTTTATCCGAATCGGTCACCCAGGTTTCCCCAAGCACTGTGGTGATGCGATATTCTACATGACTCTTGTGATAGATTATAGCAACAATTCGTCGTCAATTCAGACTTAGGGGAAATTCCACAGAAGATATCCGAGCACTTATTCACCCTGGCGGATTTTTGCGCAGTCCCCTGCTTGAGGAGGTTCCACAAAATTTCAACCAGTTGTTCGAAAGTGCTATCAGCCATCGAGCGCGACTTGGCATTGTCTGGATAGTTTCCACTGCATTGAATGCTTCGATGTACTAACGACATATTAAACCGGACTTCTGTAGAGGTTGTTTGGAAGCTGGTGAGCTGTTTAATTGCGTTTTCTTTTTTCTTTTTTCTTTTTTTTTTTTGCTTGGATCCATGTAAGGAAATTCAAAGGGGAAAAAGAACGGCCAGAAGACGAGAGTTACCAGATGCACCTCCTGAATTTCGGTTCCGTAGATTGTTATCGTCCACACCATAATTCCATGAATACACATGTTTTGTTCTCGGCTAATGCGGAACTTCTTGGTACATGCACTTTGTGCTCGTCGCATACCCAGATTCCTTCGTCCTACAACTACATGTCAGCGGAGAACATGGCAATCGACGCTCTCGTCGTCCCCGTGCTGTCAACGACGAGGTTATCCTGCGAGACAGTCACTCAACGACGCATAAAAAGGTTAAAGAAAATAAAAACGCACGTCACAAGACGAGCCCAGACCTACATTCAAGGGTGAGATCAGGATTTTTCGTTGGAAACATAACAAGACGAACCAGCGTTGCCAATCTAAGAATACAGCAGAAGGTGGGTGAACTTGAATCAAATGGAATGACTGCGAATAAGACTGACCCATGCAGGTTCCCAATAAATAATGCCGATTCCATGGCTTCCGGTCAAAGCGGAGAGCACGTTCCTGATGTCGAGAATCCATGTTTGCTGGCCTGCGGTGGAGATCGGGATGGCGGGCTGGCTGAGAGTAACACCATTGCAGCTGCCAGTGGCGGGCCAGTCGGTCTCGGCAATCATAACGTCCTAGTAATGCATGCAGTCAGTCGCGGAAGGGACGCTGAAGTACTTAAACCTGCGCCAGACCTTGCCATATTTCGTCACCATCGCCTGCAAACTCGACTGCAGCGACGAGAGCGTCGCGCGCGTGTCGTAGAAGGGATAGAACGAGAAGCCCATGACGTCGACGTCCGCGAGGGCGAGCTCGCCCGCGATGAAGATCTGCTGGTAGAAAGAGCTGACGCCCGCCGCGTCCCAGCCGTTCGCGAGATGGATGACAGTCTTAACTGTCGACGACGCGGCGCGCGCGCCATTCACAGCCGAGTGCAGTAGCTGCGAGAGCGGGGAGTATCCATTGACGGAAATTTGGCCGACGGGCCACAGCATCCCATCGTTAATCTCGTTGCCGACCTCCAGGAACGAGATAGGGGTTCCCTGTGCTGCGAACGCTGCAACAAGACTTTGCGTGTACCTGCAGATGAAAAATGGGTCACGATCGCTCCGAAGTCAAATGGCTTAACTAACGTGAAAATTTGGGTGTTGAGCCCAGAAAGCGTCGTCGGCCTGGAATGCAAGTCAAGGCATTGTCGCGACAGATCATATTACACCCACCATCCCGCCGGGATCGCTTGATGACCAGGATCAGCCCCTACAGTAAAAAAAAGATGGTCAACGCCGCGCAGAAAGTACAGGAAAGGAAATTACAAGTATCGCTGTAGTGCAAATCTATATATAACGTCATTCCGGCAGCGACCGCCCGCTTCGCCAGTGCGAGGCCATAAGCCAAGCTGTAGTCTGCGTTGTTCGTGCTCGTCCAAACCCGGATGCGGGCGAGATTCGTGCCGTGTGTGTGGAGGATCGTCTCGAGCTTGGCCGCCGAAGATGACGTCGCGGCGTCGTGGTACGTAATCCCAGATTCCTCGAGATTGACGAGCGACGAAAAATCGGCACCGTGCCATGTCAACGCATTGGCGAGCTGAGAAGCGACGCTCAGAGATAGAAAGACGGCTAGGCGAGGGAAATGCATGACGGTGCTCGCGTCCCAGAGTGCACGACGAGCTTTTATAGGCCGGCGAAATAGCGCGACTGGCTAGCGGAGAGTGGCCCGCTGGAGGACGTCACAAGGAGCTGTGCGTGCAGGTTTCAACGAGAAGTGGAAAATTATCGTACACGGGTCAAGCCATCTGATCAAAAGCACACTATTTTTTAACCGCACAACGATTCCTGGGAAAGCGTAAAAACCCCGAATCTCGAAGGGCCAAGCCTGGAGAACTTGCCTCCGGTACTTCGCGAGGAACCAGCGAGACTTTGACGAAGTAGTGAGTGCAGTCTAGAAAATCCGAGTACTAGAACTTAGTGAGAGGGCGTATGCTTACCGGCATTCATCTTTTTCCGAAGGAGAATCGAGCGCTATCGGCTCGCCCGGGCTGAGCATGTGCTTGAATGGATCGGTCGAATTTAGTCGAACCAATTTCTCGGGCCGGCGCGGTGCTGTAAGTACACGGTCACTGGATCCACTTTCTCCGCGATTCTCCAGAAGGAAGCTCTCGTGTAACAATAGATAGCACAAGTGCCAGAGGGTCCCTGGATATCACTGGAATATCTTGAGGCAAACCAAGCGAATGCGGCTACCAGTGGGTTGTAACCGAGTTGTAACTTGTTCTCCATGGGATCTAGGAAACGAAGGTTGTTCAATGCCCGTTGTGGGAAAAAAAGGTGGGAAAGAAGCGCGTGAATCTGTGGAGCGAAGAAATAAGGGGTGACGTGTGTTTGACGCGATACAAGGAAGACGAAGGGGGAGAAGAGCGCTAGCGGACGGCCGCCCTCGTCTTGCTCCATGCCTTCCTCCGCGACATTTCCATGATTATTTTGGAACTGGTCGAAGGTGCCTCCGACGCCGCCGTAGTGTGACAACAGTATCCCGCTGCCGGACGTGGAGTAAACGCGACCGAATGACGCGCACGCACAGGCGCAGGCAGAAGGACAGGGGAGGGGAAGCGCCCGGACTATCGATTATATATACCGCAAGTAACTTGACAATTACTTGAAAAGTGACTGATGCGCGATCAGGGCCAGTCGTATCCGAATGCATCATTTCTGGGGTTAGGCAGCTCACGGTTTGTAATGTTTGTTCAGGATCCTGGATTAGAACGTCTGGTCGACGCAACACGTTGTGCCGGAAAATACACACCACAGGCGATCCCATCACGACCTGGTTCCGAACGGATTATACCCGCTTTTATCGTATGTCGGTGCACCTAGTTATCAGTGTCGACCGATCCGCTTCCAGGGCGGATATCCGGGAGCGCATCATTCAGGGACCAGAATAAATGTCCGTGTAGAAGTTCCTTGATGAAAGCCTTGTTTATTAACGAACTCGACGATATCGGTTTCTCTCTGTTCAATTTTTTTTTAAAACGGAAATTACAGCAAAAACATACAATCAAGTACCTTATTAGCTCGTTGGAGAATATGGGGATCGGATGGACGAGACCCCCCGCAAAGACACCCAACAGCAGTAGCTCGAAGGATCACCTTGTGTTTCTTTTGATTCCTTGTATTGCCATAATTTTGGGGGGTAGGAATGGAAACATGAGTAAGGTTCGGCTTACAACGTTTTTCTACCGTCCATGCGTCAGATCTACATATAATAGCTTGAGCCTTGGAAAGAGAAAACAGAGGAACTCTGAGAAACCTCCTACACGGCCTAGGTGAAGAGCCAGACAAGCCAATTACAAAACGGCAGCGAGCGTGAAATCGCAATACACGTTTGACTGGGAGGAAGAGGAGAAGGAAAAGTCAGGAAAAGTCTCGCACACAGCCAGTGGCACAACAGCCGTAAACTCAGCATTGTCACTCCATGGTAGTTGCGTACTTTTTGCCCCACGACTTTGACTTCACGTGAGCGGCAGTTCGGCACTCTGTAAGGATTTTGATACTCCGCTACTCCAGTGTATGAACAGAAATTCGGAGTGGCATTGAGGGCCAGGAATTATCAGAGTATGTACACATTGGCAGGAATTTTGAATGAACAAAATCATTTGGGCAAGGGAACTACGAATGAATACAAGGGGCATTAAATATTACAGACACTACTGTACATATAAAATCTCAACGCGAAGGGGAATTTGGCCGGCTTGGACGCGTCAGAACGCGTCCAATGGTAGAGGACGATGAGATGGAGGGTTAAATTTCACCATGTGGTGAGCAGATTTATCGTAGCGCCTCCGAGACGCGAAGAGGGCGGATGCCACCGTACTGTGGCAAACCTACGTTTGCAGACGTGTGCTCCAGACCAAACGCAGGATTTTTTTGATGATGATGTCAGTTCGGCCTGGGGAGGAGAAGTGGTAGGAGATATCAAACTCACTTGAATAAGACCCTTGCCATTCCCCTTGCCACTCGAGGATCTTGGTCGCGCATGAATATGTCGAGAGTGTGCCGTAATGCATTATAGAGTGGCGGGGGAGGTTAGGATGTGACAGACTCGACCGCGGTTGAGGGTTTTGAGGCACTAAAATTTGGGTGGCACGAGGCGTGGTGGTGGTAGAGAGGAAAGAGGCTGATTGCACCAGAACGTCGGAGCTTCAAAATCCAACGACCCGGCCGAACTGCCGCTCACGTGCATGTCAAACAGAAAGTCAAAGACTCTCCATGGTAACGCACCTGGCAGTCACCGTG